>VDFB02086081.1:226968835-227348835 GCA_007258455.2 Sequoia sempervirens
TCCCTATGTTCTATCTATCATTCATCCACCCATAAGTTGCATATTATCTCACTGCCCCTCTCCCAAACACTAGATTCAATACATCATTCACCTTCCCATAGTTTACCTATGATCTTCCAACCAAATCTTCACCAATCATCCTCCACACCTAATTTTTTCCATCTCATTTATATTACTTGTGTTCATTCCTACCACATCCATAGCCATACCTTCTATTACTATACCTCAAGAGATCCATACCAATCCTATATCTCAAGCCATATACACTCCCCTTTGACCACTTATATGTGCATAGTTTCTTCCACTCCCTCTTTGATGTCATGCCCAAAATTTTACTTGAACATAATATGCTTTCAAATAGAAAACCAACCAATTTTTTCTAATTATTAACTACTAATTTAACAACAAACATCAAAATTTAAAAATAGTCTATTCAAATTAAAAATTTATAAAAAAAATAAATAACAACAATACAAGATAAATTTAAAAATGTGAAATTTCAACTGACTATGAAATCACTTGAATTACAAACAAATGAACTACTTAAACAAATTCATAAAATAATTTTTTGATTTAAACTTTTTCTATTTTTCTTTATATTCTATTATCAAATTAAATTACTTCCAATAAATTAAATACATTATAGACAATTCAAGTAACAACTAAATTCCACTCCGAATATATATAGTTTAATAATTTAAATGTCTATAAAATTTGAAAACATTATAGAACAAGCATAATATATATAAACAAACAAAAATTAAAGAAAAGCAATAGAATCATAAACTTAAAACTTTCTTCAAAAATCTCAAGAAATTTTTGCCTAAAAATTCAAAAACATCAAAAGATGTGTGAAGGAAAGACATCTTGAAGGTCAGATTCTAACAATTTTAATGATGAAGATGTAAGGATGAGAAACTTAAGTAACACACAAAAGAATGGCAGTTATATTCAGCTCATTCAAAGCATTTCCTTAGAATGAACGTTGGCAAATATTGAAAGCTCCAACAAATAATTTTTATGCCCTTAGCTTTCAGCAAATTCAAAAAATATAAAATCACCCAATCGATTATAAACAAAGGCGTTGCAAATTGCTTATGAATGTTTGCTTGAAATGATGTTCCATAAAAAGGCGTTTAGAAAAATTCCAGGCGTGAGAAAACCAAGAATTTTTTTTCTTCAACAAATTAAAAGTCAGACTTAACAAATTAAAGAAATGACTTTGGAAATTTGCATAAAGCCATTTTATACTTGTCTGGAGAAAGGTGTTAAATGACAGAATTAAGGTTTAATCAGAAATTGTGAATGATTTCGATAATTAATAAAGTATATCAGTTATCGAAGGTATTAAGGTAGAAGAAATGTCTTTTTAAATATCCGTTTTTCAACTTTACAATAAAGTGAAAAGTGTGAGATTGAATAGGATAGGATATGGCATTGTTTAGACTAAATTCTAGATTCTGGAACTCTTTTATTTCATTCTTTGATTGTAAGTGTATTAATTTGTATTTAGCAACTGGCTACAACATGTTTTCTCGCTTTCGGAAGGTTGCTTTGAACTGTTCTTTCTAAGTACAAGGTTTCTGGTCTCTTCAAAAAAAAGAAAAAAATCATCAAGAACTCTTACTCCAAAAAAAAAATCATCAATCATAACTTTTGTGCTCCTCAAAACCAACAATCCAACATTCATTTCTCAATCAAATAAGAATTCATTTCTCTCCCCAAAAGCTCTCCCATACTACTCAAGAAATCCAAAAATAAAGAAAACAAAAAGAAACCTTCCTCTTTACAAGCAGAGGTGACTTTTTACTTTTCCATAAAAAATTTGGACCGCTTTCTTCCTAGAAAATTTAAACGGGATCATAAGATCATGAGAGCATAAAATTTATGTATAAATAAGTACCCAACCCAAAAATAGACATACTAGGGACTTAATTTCACAAAATTAATAATGAAAAACTATTTTCATCACTTATATCCACAATTTAAAAATCAATGCTATTTTAACACATTTTCCAACTTGAAGACCTTAGTTCCCTCATGGACCTCGATTTAGATGTCATAGATAATTTATGACAAAAAAATTCTTTAGAACCTTCAAATATTTTCACTGATCTTGAAACATTTGTCATGTATATAATCAATACAATCATTGCAAAATAATTTACTTAACGAATATATTAACTCTTACACACAATTCATATAACAATACTATTTTATACAATTTCTTAATAATTCTTCACAATATAAATGGAATATGATTCTTATTAATTATCCAAATCATATTAATATTATGAAAATCAAGTATATAACTATAATATCAAAATCCACTCTATTATTTTAATAAAATCCAATCATAATAAAGAGATCTATAAATAGCAATCATCAATAGGATTGAAAAATAAAGTCACTAGAAAAATAGACAGACCTCATATATTTATTAGTTAATCTTGTCCTCCTTTGAGGATATAATCCTCATTGTTTCTTACACCACTAACATCTCCAACCAATTGGCCACCATCTTAGTGAAATGTAGAAATCATCTGTGATTTTAAAAAGTGTCCCAAAAAGAAGCTATCAAGTGATTTACCACATAATATATTGGACTATGGCATAATTTTTTATCCATTATCAATGAAATTTGTAGTACATTGGTTTGAAACATTTGATGGTAAAGGTATTCCCTTGGGTCACATACATATTTCTAATTCAAAATTATTAGACATTATATTAATGATGATATATTATTGGTTAATTTTCTTATGTGAAAGTTGAAAGATTATGCATATAATTGGATAGACTCTCTAAATCATGCTTTTATTCATATTTTTGAAGACTTAGCTAATATTTTTATTGACCATTTCCAACATAATATTGGGTTTCAGGTTACATTTATCAAATTAGTACAACGTAGACAAGAAGAAAATAAGAATAATAATAATTATTTTCTCAAATTCTAAATTGTGCTTGTTTATATGAATTATCAACCACTAAAATATGAGATTTAAGAGGTTATTTATTGATATTCTCCTTCCTATCATTACAAAAAAGATATTTTCCAATAATTACAACTCATTTTCAAATTTATGTTTCCATGTATATGATTATGAGCTTAGAATATAAATAGTAAACTCCTACACTATGATACCTTTAGCACTAATCCTCATCATCATAAGTTTCAGTTGAATTTAAAATTCAAACATAAAGACAATAAGAGTGGATTTCAAAATAAGCATGATCCATTGATTCAAAACAATAATTTTGTTCAACAAGATCATTTCAAATTTTACAAAATGATCTAAAAAGTGATTATCAATATGCACAAATTAATTATAATTTTGTTCTAATTTTGTCTATGTTATCTACTGATTCAAAAATCATGATAAGAGAATAATATTTTAAATATAATTTCAAAGTGAGAACAAATAACATTTAGTTAAATGAGATTCTATTGTTTTTTATTAAGAAAAATGCTTTTGACAGAAACTATGAACAGAGAATGAGATTTTATTGTTAATCCTACAAAGATAAACATATATTTTGCTAGATCTAAACAGTTCAATAATAAAAATGATGAAATTTTATTCTAAAATACATCACATCAACCAAATTCTCTCAAAATAATTATTTTTATTATAAATCATGCTCCCACAAGTGAAAATATACCCATATCCAAAACAGCTTAATATCAGAACATTCAATTATGGACAGACTTACTTCTTTTATTGGAGGACTCCTAGCATGGGCAACCTCCTCTCCTACATCATCCTCAACTTGGTCCTATGGGCAAGGACCTTTATGGACACTCAATCAAATCAAGAAGAATTATTTCCCATTGTTGAAAAATAGAGATAATTGGGCCCATCAAATATGCTATGGCATATCTAGGTTAACCGACCTTGATCATTCACACACATAAGCATGACAAGATTTTTTGGGTCTACTCTTGTGCACCATGAGAATATTCAGTTCATGCTCATTCCAATCACATATATCAGGTGTTATTTGGGATTCTCCAAATCCCAACTGTACTGCTTCCAGTTTTTTCAAAACAACAGGAGCAGATCAGACAAACTGAATGCATAATGTGCACACAATTTGCACATCCAATGAGGACAACTCCAGGCATTTTCTTTACAGATATTAACATAGGTGGTTTTGGATAAGTGGTCCAACATGATTAGACATCATAAATCATTCCATAATTCCAGGCATTTCTTTTATAGATGTTAGATATGAACACAGATGATTTGGGACAAGTGGTCCGACATGATTCGACATCACAAACCATTCCAGAATTCTATCATGGAGCCACCACATTCAAAAAGCTTTTTCAGTTTCATATTGGAAGAGTTCTAAAAGGGGGTTTTTTTCTGAAATGGGTTGATTGTTTTTAAATATAATGGGCTACAAGACAGGAGGTGAAATTCTTATTGAATCAGATCCTGTCCAAATCGCACTCAGCAGGAATTGAATCATGGTGGTCCTTTATAAATGCAATATTCTCATCAACCGAACTTCAACTCAATCAACTGTATCAGCTTCAAAGATTTATTTTTGAATTAAATAGTGAGAAAAGATTTATTTCTTATTAGGAGAACAATTCTCCTTGTTAATTTTTGTTAATTTTCTTATATTTGACAACCCTATTCATCAAAGCCAGCTCATTTGATTGAATCCTATCTTGGAAAGTTTCCAATTTGAAATCTTGGGAAAAATAATGTAGATGACATCCTCCACCAGTAAATTATTAAATTGCAAGAATTTAGATGAAGCTTACTGTCATGCTGGATGTCTCTACCCAGCATGACAGTAATCTCTTTGATTTTCTGTATGTTTAGCTGGATGTCTTTATCCAGTTCGATTACTGTCATACTGATTATGACTGTTGGTACTCATTGTAAGTTGTCTTATGAGTTGTTGTTCGATAGGTTTCAGTTGGTTATTGATATTGTTTTTAAAGTTAAGCATTTATAAAGTTAATATATATATAAAGTTAGGCATATTTTTGATAAGATAAGCAGCATTTATAGGGTGCTGTACCCTTTACACAGAGAGCTCAGAGGGCCAAAGGAAGCTAGTTCAAACCAAATGAACTAGAAGAGAAACAAACAGAGACAGCTGACCGACAGCTGTAGAACAACAAAACAAGGATTAGACAACCTCAGAACCAAAGGGGACCAATTTGACTCCGTGAACTCGAGGCCGTTCACTTTCCAGAGATTAAATTTTATTCTAAGAGGATAATTTTTTTTATTTTTAATTGATTAAAAACAATTTATTAACGACTACTTAATCAAGAAAAAAAAACTCATTGCAATAGTATTGCCTGAAACAAGTACTAATAAATCAACCAAGAAACACAAGAAACAACACAAAGGTTGAAAAGAAAAAATCAACCAAATACATCACATAGATAAATCTCAAGCAACAAAAGACCAATTAATTAATATGGCTTAAAGCCAAAATATTTCAAGAGAAAACTAAAATATAACAATAGCCTAATTCTTTGACTTGAAATAACCATCTTTCTTTTTAGAATTACTTGTCTCCAAGAACCAATCTTGAAGATGAAGAGATTGCAAAACTTTTATCCTATCTTAAAGACTGGATCCACCTCCTTTGTGGTGAGCCACAAGATGGGTGTATGCAAAATGGCACCATCCCTACTTGCCTTAACAATTTTCCTCTACTTACACACCACCTCCAAATAACTCACTTCAAAATGAAACTTGCACACTGCCTCACAATTGATATTTTTAGAATTAGACATATCAATGAGCACCATCCCAAAGGGGCTGCATCCATTGCCTCACTAAGCCTATTCTTCTAGAAAATGTTCATGCACCCTGGAAGTGACCAGCCCTATGTGGCATTTATCCATCCATATCACATCACCATATCACCATGTAGTTTCATAAACAATCTCTTGCATCCATATGTTCAACTTGGGGAAAAGAAAACTAAAGAGAGGAGTATTTTATCCATGTCAATATTCACATAAATCTGACAAATAACAAACAGGTCTTAAATTTGATCATCTTCTTAATGACCAACAAAATAATAATCTTACACTTTATCTACATTAAAATTTATAAACAATTAAACTAAATAATATTCAAATTAATATTTATATAAAAATAAGAATCTTATTTCTCCATGCTCATCTCTAACAATATTATAGAAAATTCTTTAATGCAACTTACATAAGTTTCAAAGATGAATTTGAATGGCAGTATAGAACTACCAATGGTTAGAAATCATCATGCAGTAAACTCTTTAACAATGTCTTCCATTCTCCATTTCTTATATGATTTTTTTGTTGTCCAACGACGGTCTATGACCTTCCAATCATAAGGTATTTTTCCTTTCACATGATAAGTCTCAAACTCAAGTTTTTTTTAAAATATATTTTTAGAGTTGTCCCTCTTTCGAAGCACTCAAGTTTTTTTTTAAATTCAAGTCTCAAACTCAAGTTTTTTTTTAAATATATTTTTAGAGTTGTCCCTCTTTCGATGTTTTGGAGCAAATTTTTTGGAAAAGTTTTGAGAGGAGTGATATCATTGTAACAATATTTGATGTCATGTTTATCGACTTTTTCAATATTGATTTTAATAAAATTAGATATGATAATATTTTGGTTAATTATTATCATTATTCAACAAATTGAAACATATTAATTGCAATGTTTATTTCAATATTTTTCTGATCTCAAAAATCAATACAATTAATAATAAGTGTTAAATAAAGATAAATAATTATTTTTATTTTTATTATTAAATATATTAATCTCAAAAATTAAGTCCTAAATAATGTACTTGTAATTGTTAAATGTTTTCATTTGTGTGGTGGGCCTAGCTCAATTGGTTAAAGCATCCTCTTACAGGTAAGAGGTCACGAGTTCTACTGTCCCCACCATCCCTGTGGTACCGGTACCGAAGGGTATGTCACACTAGTCTCCCCACCATCCTTGTGGTACCAGTACCAGAGTGCATGTTGCACCAGCACACTAGTTTAGTCTAAAAAAATAATTATTATTTTATTAATATTTAATAATAAATTTAATATCAATCATATTATTTGATTTTAAAATAGTTTTCAAGTAAAATATAAAATAAATAATTTATTTTCATTTAAAATGAATCATTCATTGATAGAATGTATTGGTTGATAAGGAGTTAATTAATTATTAGGTATTTTTTACTTTATTATAATTACTATAAACTTAGAAGTGAAATTTTATTATTAGATTGAACTAATTATAAATCATATTGTATTATTGAATACGATGTAGACACCTATCATGATCTAACTTAATCATCACCTAGGTTTCATTTAAGTTTTTTTTAAATTTTTGTTTTTATAAACATTCATTTATACATTGTAATCATCCAAGTATTCATTATTCACTATAAAAGACATATTATATGCTTTATTAGATCAATTCTCTTCTTATGGTCGCATAGCAGTCAGTTGTTTTTTCTCTCAATGTGATAAATATTTTGGTTATAGGTGATTTTAGGGAGCTGTTGGGTTTGCTACTAGCTCCAACAAGGTATTAGAACACCAAATTTGTGACTTCATGTTACATTTTGAAAGATCCAGCATTGAAAAAAAATTGTCTCATCTTGAAGTGAAATGGACATCACCGTTGGATCCAAAATGATCAAAAACCTTAGGATCACTTGTTTTTTTGTCAAAATTAGAGCAGTTGAAAAAAAAAATAGTGGATAGGAAAATCAATACAGAAATTCATATGACTATATAGAATCATATAGTCGTACAGTGTCATATGAACTTGCACTATTAAACCAGTACTTGCAAAAAATACGATAAAAAAATACTTTTTATCAAAAAATCCAAATTTTATTTAAAATTTAAAACATACAAAAGCAGCAAGGTACAAGTTGTACCCTACATGCTTAGGCAAGTGCAATAGGCTTGCAGCTTGTGGACCATATGATGGGATCCACATGGCCCTCCAATAGCCACATACATCTTGCCTAATAGTTTTAAAATTGTTGTTGTTGGTGTAAATCCATCTTCTAGCACATTCCTCAAGCTATCAAAACTCATTAGCAGATGTTTGACCAATTCTAGCATTTTTCATTTTTGTGGGCCTTTAAACACTATTCTAACGACCCCAAGAAAATATTCCATGGAGTTTCAAATATATTTCAATGATGTCAACCTTTTACAATCAATGATTGTTTTTGTAGCCACTTGAGGGAATATTCTGTTAAGGAGGGTATATTTTGTTCATTGATGTCAACATGACGTCAACTAGTGTACCTTATAGGTCCACCTCCAAGCCCTAATATTGTCTAGAAGAGTTTATATTTTCTTTCAATCATAATTTGGGTGTATAGTGTCAAAATTGGGAAAACAAGATATCATTGGAAAGTTGGTTCTATGTACTATTCAATGGTGTAAGTCTGATCATCAAATTTTATTTTAGGTATAGTTTATCACCAGTTTCATTTAAGTTTGTTTTAATTTTTTGTTTTTATAAACATCTGTTTATACATTATATTCATCCAAGTATTCATTATTCACTAGATAAAAGACATCATATGCTTTATTGGATCAATTCTCTTCTTATGGTTGCATAGCAAGTTAGTTGTTTCTTCTCTCAATGCGATAAATATTTTGGTTATAGGTGATTTTAGGGAGCTGTGGGGTGTGCTACTAGCTCCAACAAGGTATTAGAACACCAAATTTGTGACTTCATGTTACATTTTGAAAGATCCAACTTTGAAAAAAAATTGGCTCATCTTGAAGTGAAATGGACATCACCGTTGGATCCAAAATGGTCAAATACCTTAGGATCAGTTGTTTTTTCATCAAAATTAGGGTAGTTGAATAAAACAAAAAAAATAGGTGGATAGGAAAATCAATACAAAAATTCATATGACTATACAAAATCATATAGTCGTATAGTGTTGTACAAACTTGCACTATTAAAACATTGCTTACTTGCAAAAAATACGATAAAAAATACTTTTTATCAAAAAATCCAAAATTTTATTTAAAAACAAAAACATGCAAAAGCAACAGGGTAAAAGTTGTACCCTACATGCTTAGGCAAGTGTGATAGGCTTGCAGCCTGTGGACCATATGATGGGATCCACATGGTCCTCCAATGGCCACATACATCCTGCCTAATAGTTTTAAAATTGTCGCTATTGGTGTAAATCCATCTTCTGGCACATTCCTCAAGCTATCAAAACTCATTAACAGATGTTTGACCAATTCTAGCATTTTTCATTTTTTGGGGCCTTTAAACACTATTCTAACGACCCCAAGCAAATATTCCATGGAGTTTCAAATATATTTCAATGATGTCAACCTTTTACAATCAATGATTTCTTTTGTAGCCACTTGAGGGAATATTTCGTTAAGGAGGGTATATTTTGTTCATTGATGTTAACATGACGTCAACTAGTGTACCTTATAGGTCCACCTCCAAGCCCTAATCTTTTCTAGAAGAGTTTATATTTTCTTTCAATCATAATTTGAGTGTATAGTGTCAAAATTGGGAAAACAAGATATCATCGGAAAGCTGGTTCTATGTACTATTCAATGGTGTAAGTTTCATCATCAAATTTTATTTTTGGTATAGTTTATCACCTGTTTCATTTAAGTTTGTTTAAAATTTTTGTTTTTATAAACATTCATTTATACATTGTAATCATCCAAGTATTCATTATTCACTATAAAAGACATATCTGATGCTTTATTAGATCAATTATCTTATTATGGTTGCATAGCAAGTCAGTTGTTTTTTCTCTCAATGTGATAAATATTTTTCTTATAGGTGATTTTAGGGAGCTGTGGGGTTTGCTACTAGCTCCAACAAGGTATTAGAACACCAAATTTGTGACTTCATGTTACATTTTGAAAGATCCAGCTTTGAAAAAAAATTGGCTCATCTTGAAGTGAAATGGACATCACCGTTGGATCCAAAATGATCAAAAACCTTAGGATCACTTGTTTTTTTGTCAAAATTAGAGTAGTTGAAAAAAACAAAAAAAATAGTGGATAGGAAAATCAATATAGAAATTCATATGACTATACAGAATCATATAGTCATACAACATCATACAAACTTGCACTATTAAAACACTACTTGCAAAAAATACAATAAAAAATACATTTTATCAAAAAATCCAAATTTTATTTTTTTTTAAAAACATGCAAAAGCAACAGGGTACAATTTGTACCCTACATGCTTAGGCAAGTGTGATAGGCTTGCAGCCTATGGACCATATGATGGGATCCACATGGCCCTCCAATGGCCACATACATCCTACCTAATAGTTTTAAAACTGTCATTGTTGGTGTAAATCCATCTTTTGTCACATTCCTCAAGCTATCAAAACTCATTAGTAGATGTCTGACCAATTCTAGCATTTTTCATTTTTTTGGGCCTTTAAACACTATTCTAACGACCACAAGCAAATATTCCATGGAGTTTCAAATATATTTCAATGATGTCAACCTTTTACAATCAATGATTGCTTTTGTAGCCAGTTGATAGAATATTTCGTTAAGGAGGGTGTATTTTGTTCATTGATGTCAACATGACGCCAGCTAGTGTACCTTATGGGTCCACCTCCAAGCCCTAATATTGTCTAGAAGAGTTGTTACTTTCTTTCAATCATAATTTGGGTGTATAGTGTCAAAATTGGGAAAACATGATATCATTGGAAAGCTGGTTCTATGTACTATTCAATGGTGTAAGTCTCATCATCAAATTTATTTTTGGTATAGTTTATCACCTATTGAAGTCAAATCATCAAATTTAGCTTCTTGTCTCACAATATTTCACCTATATCTCTAATTTTCATGATTCTTGTGGTGTTGGAAAAGTATTTCAAATCTCTTCAAATGTATCGATGCACATTTTTTGAAATCTGTCTTGGGTATATTTTATTCAATTTTTTTGTAATTTCACATTCTAGTCATTTACTTGAACATCTTGGCACTTGGAAGTGATCTGTTTGCATGAGATGAATTCATTTGATCTACTTTACATGTATTCAGATTACTAGTCTCTAATTTTATCATTTTCAAGATGTATCATAGGTTTTATTGTTCATCCTTAGAATGTAGTCATCCTAGAAAAGGATAATTATGGGTCTTGGTGAAATGACATCCTGACACATCTCAGGTGGCTTGATCTTTTATCTTATTTGTAAGGACTTTATATCTACACCAGACACCAAGGAGTAGATCAACATGGGGTATTATCAATGGTCATGCATAGTAGAATTTATTTTTGTAGTGTTAATATTATGTGTGTTGTATCGAATATTGCTTGTCTCCACACACTTTGGACTAGAATTTAAGAGATTCATGGAGACCCTCATATCTCTCCATTCCCAAAGGATCCTGCTATAGATTATTTTATTCCCCTTGATGTTGCAAATATCATACCCTTTGATGATAATACCTTAGAAGAACTTGAGCATATGACAATTCTTGCATGTTTCAATAGTTAAAAGACTTGTCTTCATGTTCCAACTCTTCATATCAAAACCTAATCTCCATATTTTGTTTTTCTTGATCAACTTGGCATCACCACATCCTTGGCCCCTATTACTTAAGTGGGACATTTGTCATCTTCCGGACACAGCTACTTGGGATTCATATCTTGCAAATATATCATTATTATTTTTGGAGTCTTGGATTGTAGATTTGGAGGATTATTTTGAGGAAATTCATCTTCTCTTTCTTGATGGCCATACCATTGTTGTTGGCCAATCTTGACAGTCTTTGAAGTTTTTTCTACATTATTCTTCACAAGATCTTGGATAGGCATCATCTCATTCCAACATGTGGACATTTGATCAATTTTGAGAGCCACACATCATTTGGATTTGGATTCCCTATTCATCCAACTTATGGGAAGGGATTCTCCAATCACCAATGGATTTATTTCTTCTTAAGGCGATAAATGTTGTTTACAAGAAATGGATAGTGTTTTGTTCAAGATTTCATCATTGGAACAGGAGCTACTTCTTTATGGATAGATTCATATCCTCATTTTCTCTCTCTTATTGGGAGGACATCTATTATACTTGTATCAATGGGTTAATTTCCTAAGGTTAGATTATCAAATAGTAAAGTATATAAACCCAAAGAAGCTATCAAGAACAATGAAAGCAAATAACAAGAATGATTATACCAGATTCCTTGTTGAAGCTTCCTTGATTCACCTTCTAACTTGTTGATTGTTGCCCTTAGATCGAGTGTGTGAGCAATACTTTGACTATGCCAATGTCCTAAACAAGCTTTGAAGGATTTGATTACTATGCCTATGATAAATAACAAAATGACTATGCCAAGAAATGCCTAAAACTTTAATGAAATCAACAATAAATGTTGCAATATCTAAGTATGAGCATGTGTCGTCGAAAATGTGAGCAAAATTGTCATTTTATAGAAAATACAATTTTGGATGGACGAACGAGATTGAAAGTTGATGGAAGCCTAAAATCAAAGGTCCAAATTTCATGTGACAATCCCTAATCAGGGTTAGGGAAAAATCATTAAATGAGTGGTCGAGATGTCATCTGAGAAGATTGTATCAGCGGTCGAGAATAAATGAGATAATTAATCAAAAGATAAAGATTTTCAAAAGTCAAGAAGATAAAAACTGCTTGATTTGTGAGATTCGAAAAATCAAGAAGATAAAAGTTGAACTGAAAAGAAAATTTGGAAAATCAAGAATTTGCCCAATTACTTGATTTTTGGAAGAATATTACCATTTTGAATTAAATAAATTCAAAATATGGATTTTGTGTGATAATAAATAATTGATTTTCAGATTATTTACTAAAATAAACTGACAGTCAAGAATGTGAGATCATTTTAAATAATTTCATTTATTTAAAATGAGGGAAATGTTAAATTTGGAAATTAAATAATTAAAGATAATTATTTAATTTAGAAGATATGATTAATAATTAAATAAATTAATAAATTCATTTAATTATGAGAATTAGTGACATTAAATAAATCAATGAAATTCATTTATTTAATAATTAGGAAGAATAAATGAACAAAGGTAATTAAATAAATTAAGAAATTTATTTAATTGTAAGAGGCCAACATACTCTTAGTGACGTATTGAATAAATAAATATAATTTATTTATTTAATAATCATGAAGAATAAAAGAGATATGAATTAGTTAAATAATTATAAATTATTTAATTAACAGTCAAATGTGGACCAAGGACATAATTAAATGTCATAATTATGCTAAGACGAAAGTGGTAAAAATAGAGCTTGCAGGCCTAGGTCATTTTTATGTGTCTACATTTTGCCCCTCTTTTTCATAATGTAGCATGTCGCATTGTGACAAAGAAAATAAGCTAAATTCATGCGCCAGCGAAGGTATGGAGTATCAATGCCCCCTCGGGAAATTTTTCAAATTTCAGACTGGCGACAGAAAAATTTGAAAAGTGTCTCGATAAGTCAATTTAATGACCAGAAGAACAATGGGGTAGATGGTTTCAGATTCTAACATGTTTAAAGCGGCCAAAGGGGTGGTCAAAGTTAGTCAAAAGGGCCTCCAGTAATAACCTAGTTGACAAATGTCATTTTGACTTTATAAATAGGTTGACAAAGGGGTAAAAGTCAATTCATTGTCACTATTCACTTTAGCAATTTCGAGAGCTTAGAGCAAGGAGGACTTCGGCGAGGATAGTGATTCCAGTGACTAAGCATTGCAATGAGATCATGTAGACCTTCAAGCGGCCAGAGGGATCAGAGCTATCGGTATGTACCCCTAACCCACTTTGTCCTTTTCTTGATTTGCGTGCCAAAATTAGGGTTTTAGGGTGAACAATGAATGCGCTACAATGCATATGCGTGCGTGTAAGCCACATTTCACTTCACATTCAACGCATTTGATGCGTCGTGACGCAAATGTAAGGGGTATTTAGGGAAGGCCAAGAATGTGTAACGCATTTGCTGAAAATTGTGACACATTCATCATATTGGGCCGCATTTGATAGTTACAACGCCGCATATGTCATTTTGCGACACATTCGTCAGTTTGAGCGATGCATTCGAATGAAGTGACGCATGTTCCATAAACCATGATGCAAATGCTCTAATGCGACGTAATTGAGCGACAAAACGACGCAATTGATAAGTCGCAACGCAAGTGAAGTACAGAATGACGCAACCGTATTTCCGCGACGCAAGTGTAGTCAACGTGACACATTTGAATTTGAATTTGACTAGAGCTGATTCTGATGCTTTTCAAATTTTAAATTCTTTTGAGTTATAATGATGATAATGACGATTGTCCAAAAGGTACTGACGCGTTGTTTGATCATGTGCAGAGACAGCTAGCACCCATATATACGCGAGAGAGTAGGCCATCGACCTTTCGGTTCGGAGATCAGCTGACTCTGCGAGAGCGATGACGGTTGATGCGGCTAGGTCTGTATTATGTTGCCTATATGCCTTTTATTCAGAAAAATAGGGGATTGTTGACTACATTATGTGAGTGATGGCATTCGGAGACATGTTCATTCCACTTGCCAACGGGAGAGGCAATAATCACGCTGGAGGACGTGTACCGCATTCTACGTTTGCTGATCCAAGGAGAGCAGATCGTTTACGACCCTCGACATGGCTATCAGAAATTTACAGTTTACTATCAGGATGAGGGTGCAAGACTCGGCATCGAGGGATATGATATCCGTTGGGATTTTATGGCAGAGCATTATGCCCGGTTTTATGCATTTTTGGTGACACTAATCGGTAGCATATTGATTCATGACTGTTGCAGACATGGGTTTCCCATTGGTTGGGGAGATGTGCTTGTGGGCATGAGGCGAGACCGGACCGTTTATGCCTGGGGGCCCTATTTATTAGGTATGCTCTATCATCAGCTTCACGAGGTGGCTTACAGGAGGGCACAGAGCATTGGGTGTGGCACGACACTTCTGATGATATGGGCCTCGGAGCATGTGGCCATATTCTGACCTCCTATCCAGAGACCACTGCTAGCTGAGGGGATGCCCTGTGCTTACTACTATGTCGGTTCCCTACAATAGACAAGGATGGGGGAGATAGGTTGGTGGCGCCATCGGATTGACACCATGGTTACATTCATCTAGAGGCCCTACAGAGATTGCTAGCAGTGGGATGATGAGGATGACCATCTCAGCCTTTGCAAACAGTATCGTTACCTGATTGGGAGGATAGTATAGAGTCAGCTCATCCTAGAGATGTATATGTCGTAACGTGTCCTAAGACAGTTTGGGGAGCAGCAGGGTGTACCTGCAGGCATAGTCGAGTATGCCCGATCTTCTAGGGAGTCAGCTTGGGGGCCAACAATTTCTATACCATTTGCTAAGTAGCAGATTGATGGGCTAGTAGCCCAGCAGTGGGGATGGAGAGGTGGGGTTGCAGATCCTGGGACTACTGCTGACTATGACTTATGGTGGCAGCTGCATCAACCAGTGCCACAGACAGATCCAGATGGGCCAGCACCTATTGACAAGAGGTCAGTTATACCACATGTGTCACGAGCTAGGCGAGGGGGAAGAGATGGTGACAGAGGCAGAGGTAGGGAAGGGATGGTGGTAGAGACAGAGGGAGGGATGGAGGCAGGGGAAGGGATGGAGGCTGGGGTGGAGAGCGAGATGGGGGAAGGGACGGAGGTCAAGGTGGAGATGATGGAGATGATGGGGATGGCAGAGGGGATGGTTAGAGACGGAGGAGAGATGGCCAGAGGCAAGGCCCGGAGGGTATGACCATGTGTAGCCAGAGTTGCATTGGATGCCATCCCAGAGGTGGCCGAGGAGGGGGAGAGACAGGAGGAGAGACAGGAGGGGGAGCCAAGGCAGGAGCAGGAGAGACAGGAGGGGGAGCTAAGGCAGGAGCAGGAGAGACAGGAGGGGGAGTCGAGGTAGGAGCAGGAGGAGGAGAGACATGAGGAGCATGTGGCTGAGGAGGAGGCCAGACAGGAGCAGGAGGAGGAGAGATAGGAGGAGCATGAGGGTGAGATGAATGTGGATGTGGATGTGCCTCCGAATGAGGGAGTCAGTCGAGAGGAGGTTGCAGAGGAGGATGATGATGGTGGAGACGATGATAATGTAGGTGATCCCACAATAATGGGTTACAGTTTTTGGCCAAACTTGACATTAAAATCAGGATTTTTCACCAAACATTCACTTTCTTACACCTATAGCAGCTAAACCATTAAGGTTTTGAAGATGAATCAAACTAGTTATTTGTTAGATATTTTGTGTAGATTCTAATTATATATTTTTTTTTAAAATAAAAATAAATTGTGAATCATTTTATTTAATTTTTAATAACTTATTTTTTCTACTAATCAGCATTTTTAAAAAGTGATGTTTACTTCGGCCCACGTAACTTTTTTTATAGATAGGATACAATTCTAATTTTTAAAATACAAATTTTTCACACCAATATCTAGGGAATGGATATTTTTTCATAATTTTTTGTTACATTTTTTTTTTTAATTAATTTTCCAAGTCAGCGTAATTATAATTTGGACAGAGGTGTACTTGGCCCGCATAACTTTTTTTGTATTCATTTGAATTAACTTATTCTTTTTTTTTTGGAATAAGGATATCAATACCTAGTGCACATGTATTTTTTAAAAAAATTTCTCTATTTTCTATTTATTTTGTGAAATAAAAGAACTTGATGTTCATTGAAAATCCTACATTCACAAGAAATAAAAATAAATATAATAATCAAATTAAACATATTTAAAATTATACTTTTTACTTATAATAAGGGCTATAGACAAAACATTTTTATGAATTCATTTGGTAAATCAAAAGTGTTTTTTATCAATTTAAGGAGACTTGATTATAGGTATGGTTTAAATCTATCCAAGGGGGTTTGATCTAAGTGGGTTTGATCAATCCCTCTTTAATTAAAATAATTTAAATGGAACCTTTAAAGTCATAAATCATTGTATTTTCTAAAAATATGTGATTTCAGGCAAAAATCAGGATGTCCCAAAAAGTGTAACCCATTATTGTGGCAGCACCTTGGCACTATGGATGAGGCTGAGAGACTCCTAAGATTCAGGATGGTGGAGGGAGATGAGGAGATACCATCCAACTCAGTGCTGCCCCATGATGCCACGATATACCAGAGGATGGCATACCTACAAAGGAGACTGGATGAGAGTGTCGCATAGGTTAGAGCACTGCAATCAGAGCTAGAGATGGCTCGGGTAGAGCGGGATCAGGCAGTGATCCGCCAGTAGGAGGCAACGCAGTGGTGTACAGAGTTTTCATGACTTTGTATAGGACCATCAGCAGATTTGGCATGGGAGTTTGGTAGGGTCAGTGTACGGCTTGGGAGATATAGGCAGTTGTATGAGCAGGTCGTGCTAGCCGAGATGAGAGATCCTACTCTTACCAGGACACAGACAGTTAGTGGTAGTAGGTCAGGCAGTGACAGTGGCAGTGGCAGTGGTAGTGGTAGTCAAAGCAGTTTAGGGGGCTTGACCTCTTCAGGGAATACTTTGAGTCATATGTCTCATCACAAACACTCATCCAATCATAGATCAGGGCACTCACATGGGTCATCAGGTTCAGGCCATAGATCAGTACCTGGTCTACCTCTAGTGACAGATCCTTCGGCCTCACAGAGTCAGGTTGTAGTGTCATCACAGATGCCTGTTACCATGGAGATGATGCCATCAGTGTCAGTTCCATTGGTTTCTCAGACAGAGGTTGCCACAGGTCCTCATGTTACCTCAGTTTCGGGCACAGGTCCTCAGTCACCACACTCTTTGTTGTGAGGGGATGAGGAGAGCATTTCATAGGGCCATGCTTACTACATTCATGTTTTAGTCTTTATGTTATGACACTTTATGTATTGACTATCGAGCCTACGTGCTCTATATTTGGGATATCTCATGACTCTATTCTGTGACATTATATATTTTGAGATGATGCTATATGATGCAGTTTTGATGCGGCCTACATGTGTTTTATGTGATGTTATTTGATTTATGCACTATGATGTATGTAATGTGGTGCCTATGTGGATTTATGCATTTATGATGGATGATGGTATTATTTATATGTCTTGTCATGTATATCATATGATGGTTACTTATGATGTGATGCCTTGATAATGCAATGTTTATTTATATATCATGTTGATGTTATGCCATGGATGATGATGATATGCATAATGTATTTATTTGAATGGATGCCATGTTTATGCTTATGTTAATCCCTGACTATGTATGATGCAATATGTATGTGAAATGCATATGATTTAATGTTATAGATGATGTATGTATGGTCCTAATGCAATGTCCATGTGATTATGTATGCACTTATGTTTTTGTATGTCACAGGATATCATCGAGAGATGGGCGAGAGAAGATGACAAGACAAAAGGAGATGCATGTTAGTTCCTAGACCAAATCCTTCAAAACTTTACAATAGGACTTTTAATATTTATTGCTCTTAATCATCATTGGGTAGATTGTTGTGATGGCCAACAAACACCATGATATGACATAGATCAAGGTGTGCAAGGTCATACCATCACATAAAACAAGCAGTCATAGACAAGGATGATCATGACTCATACTAAGAGCGCAATTTCCCCAGTCTTTTTTTCATAGCCAACCACAAGCATAAAAAGACAAATAAAGACAATAAAGACAAGTCATGAAACATTGTTGCTTCTCTAAATCATGTTTCCAGGACATCCTCGAGAAACTAGCAGCATGATTGCCAAATAGACAAAATAAATCCATTATCATGATACGTTGTTGTTTTTCTAAATCACATAGTCAGGACATCGCTGAGAAACTAGTAACATAAGTGTCAAAATACAAGACAAACGTCATGGTATGTCACTGCTTCTCTAAATCCTGTTGTCGGGATCTCATTGAAAAACTAGTAACATGATGAAAAAGCCAAAGACAAGTTCCAAGTGTTTTCCAAGTGTGTCTGGATGCCAAGTGTTTTAATGTCAAGATGTCAGGTTTGATGATGTTGAGATGCCAGGGTGTCAAGGTTCTAACGATGTCAAGATGACGAATATCAAAGATTTCCAAATTTAGGAAGGACACATCCTGAATAATATTGATGTCAAGAAGATTGATCCCTAAATTTCAAAAGGGATCCCTCAAAATGCCAGTGATAGTGACGATGACGATGCCTAGGAAGGACACATCCTAAGGCATAAATGACAAAGTTTGTTCTTCAGAAGGACACATCTGAAGAAAATTGATGTCGAGAGGAGTGATCCTTAGATGTCAAGAAGATCCCTCAAAATTTTGAATGATAGTGACGATGCCTAGGAAGGACTCATCCTAAGGCATGAATGGCAGAGGCTATTCTTTAGAAGGACACATCTGAAAGATAACCAAGAGTTGACAGTTTGACAGGTTATGATCATTTGACTATTTTTTTACTGAGTTTGACTTGTGTTGACCATATGTCGATTTCCTTGACATGCTGATGTGATTGTCATGTTTGAATAAATGATTTCCATACTTTATTTTAGTATTTTTCCCATTTGGAAAATGATTTGTCTTGACTTGAAGACTTTTGATGTGTGTGCCCATGTAATGCCATGAACCCTAATGGACTGACCTAGTGCGGCCTCAGGGGCTCATCGACATATGGCCTTTCCTACGTCATACACTCAGAGACCTCGTAGTTTGACATGACCAATGACTTTGTCTTGATGACCAAAGATTGCATCATGATTTTATTTTGACAAACCTAAAAGGATTGACCTAATGTCTTAGGGACTCAAAAATGAGTCTTGCCTATGTAGCAAATGTGCAGAGACAACATAGTTCGAACAAATGACAAAGACTGACTGATTTGATGAACTTGACAAGGAATGACTCTGTTTTTGTGATCTCGAGACAATTTGATGTTTGTTGTGGTTTCTTCAAGATGTTTTTTCAATTTTTAGGTCTTTCTTCAGGACATTTTGCGATGTTTTTGGTCTTTCTTCAAGACATTTTGCGATGTTTTTGGTCTTTTTTCAAGACATTTTACGATGTTTTTGGTCTTTTTTTAGGACATTTTACGATATTTTTTTGTCTTTTTTAGGACATTTTACGATGTTTTTGGTCTTTTTTAGGACATTTTATGATATTTTTGGTCTTTTTTAGGACATTTTATAATTTTTTGGTCTTTTTTCAGGACTTTTACAATTGCCCAAACCATGTGTGATACCTGCTGCAGTCTCATGATAAAAAAATTTCCCCTAGTCAGGTCCAAGACTTAGCCAATTTTAAAGGACATGAAAGCGATATGCCTGGGGTGCCGGATGGACAGTATTCAGGACTTGATGTCAACCGTTTGTCAACCATGAAAGGAAGGGTATGATGTCATGGTAGTTTTCGTGCTGGCAACAGAAAATGTGTTTCATCATTGGCCAAGACAGATAAAGTAATAGTAGATGGCAGAGCAATGATTTATTACGAATGGCGCTTGCTTGCCAGGTTTTCACCATGGTACTTATCCAAAGCACCTGTTTGCCAGGTTTTCACTATTGGATGAATTATTTCTCTTTACTATTTTTGTCATTTTTTCATTTTTTTTGGTGCCACCAAGATGCCTGTTTTCCAGGTTTTCATCAAGGAAACAATTTTTTTTTACCATTTTTCAATTTTTTTTGTATTTTTAAGGTTTTCAGCTCGACCTTCTGATGCTATGCGTAGAAATTTTAGAGATGTAGACTATTGATAGGCTCTATTAGTTGTTCTCCATTTGGATTCACTAGCTGATAAGCTCTAGAATCAAAGGAGGATATGATGACATAAGGACCTAGCCAATTTGGTTCGAATTTTCCAGGTTTTTCTCTGTCTGCCTAAATCTTAGGGTTCTACATGAGGATTAGGTCACCAATGTCAAACTTCCTGACCATGACTCTCTTGTTGTAACTGTGATAGAGACGGTTTTGATATGCCTACAAATGATTCAGGGAATTATGTGTTCTTTCTTCTAACATCTCCAGCTCGTGTAGATGTGACTGTCTATACTCCTCATCATCGATCAGACCCTTCAGGGAGAATCATAAGGAAGGAATTTCAACCTCAATGGGAAAGATGACCTCAGCTCCAAAGACCAAGGCGAAAGGAGTGGCTCCCGTAGGTGTACAAATGCTAGTGCGGTAAGCCCACAGAGTAGGGTTGAGTTGAATATGCCAGTCATGGCCAGTGTCATTGACAGTCTTTTTAAGGATTTTAACAATGGTTTTATTTGATGCCTCGGCTTGACCGTTTCCTTGTGGGTAATACGGAGAGGACAAATGATGTTGGATATGAAATCGCTCACATAACTCACAAACGTCTTGGTTTTTAAATGGACGTATGTTGCCAGTGATGATGGATTGTGGAAGGCCATAATGGCAAATGATATAGTTAAGAATGAATTTGGATATTTGTTTGTCGGTTATGTATGTCAGGGGGATGGCTTCGATTCACTTTGTAAAGTACTCAG
Source organism: Sequoia sempervirens (assembly GCA_007258455.2). NCBI lineage: Eukaryota > Viridiplantae > Streptophyta > Pinopsida > Cupressales > Cupressaceae > Sequoia > Sequoia sempervirens. The sequence goes on from VDFB02086081.1 coordinate 226,990,338, forward strand.
TGGCGGTTATGATGAATTTGTGGCCATTGGATGAGGTAGGATGGATCTTTCCCACGAGGTCAAGTCCCCATTGTGTGAAGGGCCAAGGAGAAGTGATTGGCCGAAGTTCTTGTGTTGGAGCGTGAATCAAATCACTATGAATTTGGCATTGGCGACAAGTCTTCACATATTCTAATGCATCTTTCTCAATGGTTGGCCAATAGTACCCATCTCATAATATTTTTGGCTAGAGTAGGACCACTCGAATGAGACCCGCATATACCCTCATGTACTTCGCGTAAGGTTGTGCATGCTTCATTGGTGTCGAGACATCTAAGGAGGGTGTTGTCAATGCTATAGCGATAAAGGGTATCACTAATGATAGCATATCTTGCGTCTTTTCGGATAAATGACTTCCTTTGGTTATTGGACAGATTAGGGGGGAGGGTTTGAGACTTAAGGTATTCATGGATGTCTTGGTACCAGGGAGAATCAGGACCAACAAGTTTGTAGACCATCTCTGATTTTGGAACATCATAGGTGGGGACCAACAGTTGTTCTATCAGGAATTCCAGCTGAGGCATATTGCTTGGAATTTCAAGGAGAGAGCCTATTGTAGCCATGGCATCTGCCACTTTGTTTTGTGCTCTTGGAACTTTCTCGAAAGTTGCCATGTGAAAGTATGTCTGGAAGTTGTCAACCATTCATTTGTAGGGCATTAGCTTCTCATATTTTGTGTCATAGTCATCATTAACTTGGTTGATGACTAACTAAGAATCCCCATAGACATGCAATGCTCTGATTTTCCATTTTATTTCCATTCTAAGTCCTATAACCGGTGCCTCATATTCCACCATGTTATTTGTGCATGGGAAAGCTATGTGGAAAGACTTGGGAATGGAATCTCCTTGAGGGGTGATGAACAAGATCCCTGCCCCTGAGCCATGATTAGTATGCGATCTGTCAAATTATATCCTCAAGGGAGACTTTGGTTCTGTATGGAATATTGACTCATCTAGGAAATATGCCACTAAGGGATGATCACTTTTTATAGGCACATCTGCCAATTGGTCCGCAATCACTTGTCCTTTGATCTCTTTTCTTTCGACATACTGAATGTCGTATTTGCTTAGAATCATGACCCATTTTTCCAGACATCTTGTCAATGTTGCATGACTCAATAGATATTTGAGGGGGTCAATCTTGGCTATCAATTGTGTCTGATGGCTCAGCATATAATGTCTTAGCTTCTGAGCTACAAATACAACTGTTAGACAAGTGCGTTCAATTGATGTGTAATTCAGTTCATACCCAACCAGTGTTCGACTAATATAATATATGGCCCTTTCTTTTTCTTCTTGGTCATTTTGTGCTAGCAATGTCCCCAGTGCTGAATTAGTGTCAGAGATGTATAAGATCAAGGGTTTTCCATGAATGGATGGCATGAGAACTAGTGGTGACAGTAAGTAATCTTTTATTTTCTAAAAAAACTTCTTGGAATTTATCTGTCCACACAAAGGGGATGCCTTTGCACAGAAGATATTGGAATGGTTGACACTTGTCAGCCAATTGTGCTATAAAGCACTGGATAGAATGTACCCTACCCTATAATGTCCTAGGTTCACTTATTCCTCTAGGAGGAGGCATGTCCATGATGGCTTTGACTTTTGTTGGATCAACTTCAATGCCTCTTCGAGAAACTATGTATCCCAAGAGTTTACCCAATGTTACGCCAAAGACACATTTCTTAGGATTCAGTCAGACTTTGTATTCTTCTAGTCTCTTGAAAATTGTGTCTAACACCTTTAGATGATCTTTTCTTGTTATTGATTTAGCCAAAAGGTCGTCTACATAATCTTCCATTATTTTATGCATCATGTCATGAAAGATTGTGGTCATAGCCCTCTGATATGTGGCACCTGCATTTTTAAGACCAAAATACATGACATTCCAACAGTATGTAACCCAAGGGAAAGTGAATTTTGTTTTATGTTGATCTTCGAGGGTGATACACATCTAATTATAGCCAAAGAAACTGTCCATGAGGGACAAAATCTCATATCCTGTTGTTAAGTCGACTATGATATCTATATTTGGCAAGGGAAAGTCATCTTTTGGGCATGCCTTGTTTAAGTCTCTGAAATCTGTAGAGACTCAGATCAGTCCATTTGGATTTGTTACTGGCACAAGGTTAGATATCCATTCAGCATAATCAATAGACCATATGAACCCAACATCTAGAATTTTCTTCAACTCATCCCCTACCAATAGAGCGACCTGAGGATTCATTTTGCGTAACTTCTGTTTAACTGGTTTGGCATTGGGCAATAGTGGCAGATGGTACAAAACTAGTTTTGGGTCTAGTCTCGGCATGTCGACATAGGACCATGTGAAGTTGATTTTACGTTCTGCAAAGAATTTGTGAAATTTTGGTCTCTCTTCTTCGGTCAAGGATGCAACAAACAGGACCATTTTGGGATCTTTTGCTGTTGATATGTTGTCTTCTATGGTGTCCTCTATGAGCATAGTCGATTTCTCTTGAGTTACGGGAAGAAAGTCTAGTCCTCCATCTTTGGGCACCTCAGAGAGGTTTTCACCCGCAGATACGTCCTTTGTTTTTACCTTTTTATTGTCAGAAGGTGCCTTTCGGTTTTCACCTAAAGACGTTTCATTTTTTGTTTTATTCTTATTTTTAATTTTGTGAGTGGAGGACGAAGCAGTCTCACCAAAGTAGGTTGCACAATATAGGTCGATGGTGAATCTTGCCTTGTGATCACCACTAGGTATGCCCTCACGTAATCCCATTAATTTTGCAATAGCCTCATCATTCTGAAAGGTGTCCAGGACTAGTGGGCCTTGTTGGTCCCAATCGATTAATTATGGATAGACTAGGGAAATGCCATCGTCAGCATTGGTGAATTGAGGGGAGGATGCGGAAAGCATGTAGACAGATTCAGAGATATTGTAGATGAAATTATCATCATCCAATTCCACATCAGACTTTATCTAATATTCCCCTTCACTTGTTTCATATTTGTTGTCAAAGTAAGGGGTGAAGGACTCAGAGTCGTGGTTGTCAGTGCTATCTAGCAATTCATATGGATTCAACTGCTGGTTACTAGATTTAGGTGGTGGGTCTTGTATGTCATGGGGAAGGGAAATGTAATTGTGAGTATTTGGTGCCCGATTGATTTTAAATGTTTTCTAGAATTTTTGTTTAGAGGTAAGCTCCCCCGTTTCAACAAACAAATCATCGAGGCAACAGTCACTTAAGGATCTTTGGGAGCCAAATTCCCACTCTTGGGAGTCAGTTTTGGTAAAGGTTTCCTTAGCAGTCTCGACACTTTCCGAAGCATGCACGCGCTCACTCGAGAGTCCATTGGTACGTCGGTCGTCATTGTCGGGCAATCCATACCCTAATCCAAGATACTTTAGTATTTTCAAAGATTCCATGGGCTCTCTGTGTCTAGTTTTATTTCTACCCAGGCCACTAGTTCCATCATAGCCCTTAGCCTTCATCATGTCATATCCATTGCCATATTTCTTAACCGGTAATGGGGGTAGGTTGGCCATTTTTTTATAGAGCCATCTTGTAATATCAGCAAGGTCCTCATTACTCATGTCTCCCCATTTTATGAAAATAATTTTTGGTGAAACTTTGAAAATTTCTTTGGGTTCCATTCTAAAACATGGTCGACCATAGACCTTCGGAGACTTGGGTATTGTTGTGATGCTATATGTCGTATGTAGTTTGAATTCTCCACATCCTAGGTCTTGGATGTTGACATTGGGTTCATCCTTGGGAAGTGTGGAAGATGGTGGCATGGTGGAAGACGTGGACGGAGTGGTCGTGGAAGATGATGTGAGTGTGGATGGGTGAATGTATTTGGAAGAAGAGGAGCTAGGAGCTTCTCGATTGATGGGCACTCGATTTTTGGAAATACCCCTTAGGTTGGTACAATATTGAAAAGGGTCAGGGTCTCTATATATAGTGATTTATGTGTCATCAAATGGGAATTTTAAGCATTGGTGATATGTGGAGGGAACGGCTTTTAGGGCATGAATCCATGGGCGGCCGAGCAAGATGTTGTAAGGTAATTCTAGATCCAAGACCTGGCAAGTTGTATCCACAATGACTAGTCCCACTCTGATAGGAAGAGAAATAACACCTCGTGAAGAACGTTCTTCATCATCATATGCTTTTATGACCATACTCTTTGTGAGGTCCACGCATGCATCAAAAAATCCTAGAGCCTTAACTAGTTTCAAAGAGCATATGTTCAATCCTGCTCCACCATCTACTAAAAATCTTCTAACCTTGTGCTTATGGATGAAAGTTTCAATGTGTAATGCATTGTTATAGTTAGTCTTGGGTGATGAGTAGTCTTGATCAAAAAAAGTGACATGGTGAGGTGTAGTGAGGTATCCCACCATGGTCTCAAATTGGCTGAAATCAATATCCTTAGGGACGGATGACTCTTGTAGGGTTTTATCCAAGATAGCCTTATGCGTGGGAGAGATGCAAAGCAGCTCAAGTATGGAAATATGCCCGGGAATTTTACCAAGTTGGTCGATAAGGTTAAACTGACTCTTAGGTTGCCATTGCTTTGTGGTCGAGGCAGGTTATGATTTCCTAGGAGATGGACTAGGTATGGTAATATTAGGTTGCCTAGCAGGAGGTGGACCAGCTATGGTGATCTTGCCACTTCGAGTAGTGGCATTGCATTGGGGTGCTCATTTGACTGTGATGGTGTTGATGTATTCCTAGTCAGTTCAGACATTGTTTATAGTAGGTCCACCAGAATAGTCATACTTGGCGCGGGCGTAATTGGCTTGATTATTGTTTGTCTTAGGACCTGACGTGGAAGCATTATTAGAACCATGGTCTTGCAATGGGTTCTTATGAATGGTATGGTTGACATTTGATGGAAATTGCGGCCCACCCAATTCGATTATTTGACTCTCAATAAGATCTTGCACAATATTTTTGAGTTGTCAATAGGATGATGTCTTATGTCCTTTAGCCTGGTGGTAAGCACATAAGGCATTATCATCCCACCATGACGGTTTAAATTTCCCTAGGTCATACGGTTTTGGTTCTTCAAGTGTGATCAGACCGTTCTAAAGTAATTTCTTGAGGACTTCCTCCATGGGCTCACCCAAGGGAGTGTATGTGCCACCTCTGGGGAATTGTCTCATCTGACAGTATTGTCCTTTATTTTGACTATTTTGACCATTTTGATTGTTTGAGATGGCATTGGTAGGGGGTGTTAGTATCGTCATTGGCTTGTTTTGCGGTTGAACCCCTTTCAGAGCCAGTACAGGACCCATAGTGTTTACAACCTTGGCATCAACGACACCGTCATTGGTAACATGTTTATTTTTGACCCAGTACTTATTTTTTTTAGTGGGAAGATTTGCATTTGTGTTTTTAGGACCATACTTTAGCTCTCCCTTTACAATAAGGGCTTTCTCGATTTGGACACCTTTTTCAACTAGGTCCATGAAGGTTGTGCAACAATGTACTTGTAATGCATATTTTAAGGGTCCTAGAAATGTTTGAACAAACATGTCAACCTTTTCCTTTTCGGGTATGTCGATATGGAAACGACTAGCTAGACTTCTCCATCTTTGGAAAAATGGGATGAATGTTTCACTAGCGTCCTCTTGCATGAGATTGCATAAGCTAGTAATAGACGTGTCCATGTCAATGTTGTATGCGTAATTTTTTATGAATTTGTGTTTAAGTTCATCCCATATTTGGATATCCTTTGGAATGGAGAACCATTCAAGGGAAGGACCTGCAAGACTTTTAGAAAAGATTCTCATCAAGTATGTTTGTTCATAGGCGACGTCCATACAGTTGGTTGCAAATTCTTAGACATGTTCGATAGGGTTTGTCTTTCCTCTGTATTTGGTAAAATTAGGTGACACATATCCCAGAGGAAATGGTGGCATGTATAAGTTCATGTCGAAGGGATATACAGATAGGTCATATGACACTTCTAATTTCTTGCCAGATATTTGTATGTTTTCTATGGTCTTCTCTAGACCCATCAGCTTTGCTAGTAAGGCATTGATTATAGGGTTATCTGTGGTCCCATACATAGGATTGATTGGTACGCCATAGGTCCCCATTTGTTGTGATTGGATGTTGGTGTGTTGTTGAGGTACATGTTGTGGCATGTATGATGTGTTCTGATTTGCGTGTTGTTGGTATTGAAATTTTGGATTGGGGGCATGTTGGTGGGTATGAATATGGGATGAGTATGTTGGGATGTGTCCCCTAGCCATTTAGGTTGATATTTGGGGAATATTTGTATGTTTTCTATGGTCTTCTTGCTGGATATTTGTATGTTTTATATGGTCTTCTCTAGAACCATCAGCTTTGCTAGTAAGGCATTGATTATAGGGTCATTTGTGGTCCCATACATAGGATTGATTGGTACACCATAGGTCCCCATTTGTTGTGATTGGATGTTGGTGTGTTGTTGAGGTACATATTGTGGCATGTATGGTGTGTTCTGATTTGCATGTTGTTGGTATTGAAAGTTTGGATTGGGGGCATGTTGGTGGGTATGAATATGGGATGAGTATGTTGGGATGTGTCCCCTAGCCATTTGGGTCAATATTTGGGGAATATGGCGACCATGAATATTTTGATGTGCAAATGATGCCATAGTTTGTGTGTTTTGACTGCCTTGTCCAAATTGTTGGGTTTCTACAAGGGGAATGGCCATATTTTGTCCTTGGGAGGTGATGGCATTAAGCTATGTTGACGTGTTAACATTTTGTTGTTGTCCTTGAATAAAGATATGTCGTTTACCTCAACCCAAAGGATTTTTTGAGATACCAATAAGATGATATGATGAAGATGTACTCATGGTACTAGATGTAGTTGTCAATGGAGGATTTGTATGGCTTGATGATGCCCCCATGGAATTTACTGTAGTGGTAAAGAGAGGATTGGAATAACTTACCCACACTGTCAAGGACCTAAAGGTGGTTCCAACCGATTGTGACAGTGTTGTGGATATTGTGGGCACTGTGACAGATTGTGATCCTCCAATGGATGTAGTGTTTATTGAATTGGAGTTGTTTGGAATGTTGGAGGTAGCACTCATGGTTGTTGTGACATTTTGCGAGGTAGCATCAAAAAAGGTATTGCTTGTGGTGTTTGGAGGTTGACCACTATTTGACATGTTATGTGTATTGTTGACGTTATTGGTAGGAGATGTCGATCTCAAGGTATCAATGTCAAACCCATGAGGTAATTTAGCTCCTTGACTTAAGAGTATGGCCAAATATCTGTCTCTGTCATATACGACCATTTGTTTGACAAAGTAGGCCGCCTCTGGATCTTGTGCTGCTACCTCTAGGTTTTCCTCAAGTATTTGTCCATATTCATCCTTACGTAATAATGGTTCAAGAGGGTTGTTTGATGAGGATGGTATGGTCATGAGAGGTTGAGTACTAGTGTTGCTAAATGGGTTGTCAAAAGTCCAATTTGGGTCATAAGTGTGATTGGTGACATTGGAATTAGAATCTTGTCCAAAGTTTTCCATTTGTCTTTTCTTTCTTTGGAGTCTAGTTTCCACCATAAAAGGGAATTTCTCAAATGAGGGTAATGAAAATGATGACGAAATGCAAGGATGATACTAGCCTATGTGTTTTTTTTGTATTTTTGTGACAAAGGATGACAATGTAAGACTATGTTTTTTTTTTTTTGGATTTTTGATAATGAGGGATGACAATGCAAGGTGATGACTAAGGAAATGATTGATGCAAAATGACAAGGTTTTCAAAGCCAAAGTGTCGAATGAGGACTAAGATGGTAATGTTGACAAAGGACTAAGGCGATTAATGCAAAGTCTAGGTTCAAAATGAGGACTAGAGGTGGACAATGCAAAGTCTAAGTTTAAAATGATGACTAAGTTTGGACAATGTTTGGAGAAAGGTTTGTCTAACCACTCTAAGTTTGGCATATGTCTCAATTTAGGCTATCAAAAAGACTTGCTAAAGGGACTAAATGACAAGGTCAAAATGACAAGTGAGCCTACCTAACTAGACTGTTGAGTTGGAGGTTCTCACATAAATGACAATGACCGAAAAGAGGAATAATGACTATGTCCCAAGATACCCTAATTTTGAAAACAATGGTGTTTGCAAAGTGTGGAGATTTGGCCTAATCCAAATTTTTCCAAGATGAAACCTAAGGAAAAAATGACAATTATGATTCCTAAGGAATGCAACTAAAATATGGAAATTTTAAACCTATGGTTAAAGTGCAAGCTAATGAATGCAAATGATGGACGTTTTGAGCAGTTTCGATTCTGGTTTCTGACAAAGACTTTTGAAAAAGATGTTTGATAGTAGACCAAGATGTCTGGACTCAGATTCTGGTTTGAAATAGGGTTTACTTTGTTGATAGGAAAATTTGTCATTACAGGCAGCAAATGCGTTGCAGCTATCAAATGCGGCTCTGGGAATGGAAAATGTGGTTCAGTTTTGCAAATGCAGATTTACAGAAGTCAAATGCAATTCAATATTTTAGATGCGGCTTTACAAACGGAAAATGCATTTTAAGACAGGAAAATACGGTGTTTGGAGAAGCAAATGCGATTTATCAGAGCAAATGTGTTGCGAAGTGTGGCAAATGTGGTACGACAAAGTGATTCTGGTTTAACAGATGCGTCTCAAGATGTAAAAAAAAGTAAATTTTTCTGATGTTTTAGTTAAAAACCCAAATTGTTGAAAGTTTGACTATTTTTTACAGATGTTTGAGTGTTGTTTGTTTCATTTAAGTAACCAGAAAACACAATATTTTGAAAATTAAACAAGCACACAAGAGAACAAGTACGATCCTAGGTTAGGCCATGACAGTATTCACTAGACTCCACATGGGTTTCCCCAGCCGCATATCAGTAGCGTGTGAATCTAGAAGCTTGGCTGCACGGGCTCCCCCTTACAGTGCACTCTCTTCTCAGGCCAACCAAGCTTCCAACCCCCATGAAACTCCCATGGTAGATTGATCACCTCTACTAAAGACTATGAAGACGTGGAAGGCTTCACACCGACCGGTGTTGTACTAGCAAATAGAAGGTTTTGGGCTTACTACACAAGAGTTTTTAATTCGGGACCCCCATTCGAGTGGCCATACATGGGGCAAGAGATTAATCACCGATTAGGTGGCACTCCAGCCTGAAGAGGTTAAGCTCAATAGGGTTTATGGGAGTACTACTCTGTCCGTATGACACATCCACACTCGCAATCTTAGGTTGTCCCTTAAGATTCACATTTATATACCGGTCAGGGGTAGCTTGGCTTTAGCTCTGCTACCGGTTTGAGTCACATTGGGGTGATGAAATCCCTAGGCAGGCCCAATTTCTAGAGGCAATAATTATTTCTCTTACACCCAAGATCGCATTACTGCGCAAGGGGAGAGGATACTTCGGTTATTGCATCAGGGTTACACAAGGATAAAGTGGGTCTAGATTTTTTATCACCTAGTTTGCACAGGGTGAGAGCATACTCACCTACCACTTTCAAACACAATCAGAGAAAATGAAAGACATGTTTATTTTAAGTGCACCAAAAATAAATGTGTTGTAATCTAAAAATAACAAGCACAATGTTTAGAATTGAGTCTTCGACACTCGAACCTGCAAAACCACAAGTTAGTAGTTTGCTTAAATCATCTTGGACTCACGAAATATAACCGCCACATGCTACAATCAAAAATTAGTAACACGAAAACCCTATGCTAGAAAAGAAAACTAGAATGCCAAACAGAAAAGAACATAAAACAGAATGCAAAACAGAAAAGAACAGAAAATAGAAAAACCAGAATGCAAAAGGAAGAAAAAAACTTTACCAGGCAAATGCGTCACAGCAGAGCGAATGTGTCTCGATCTGACAAGCAGATGCGGCTCGTTTATGTCGAATGTGGTGTTTCGTACTGCGTATGCGGCACCTCAGAGTGATTGCGTCATTTTATCTTTCAAATGCATCGCAACGCATCCGATGTGGCGCGATAAAATTCAAATGTGGCTTTCCATACCTATACCTGCAAAAATGACATAACACAAAAAAATCGTACGGAACAAAAAAAATAAAGCAGTCAGGTTCACCAATGTATCAATGGGTTAATTTCCTAAGGTTAGATTATCAAATAATCAAGTATATAAACCCAAAGAAGCTATCAAGAACAATGAAAGCAAATAACAAGAATGATTTGGATTAAAAGCAAATCGATTTTCAGATTATTTACTAAAATGAACTGACAGTCAAGAATGTGAGATCATTTTAAATAATTTCATTTATTTAAAATGAGAAATGTTAAATTTGGCAATTAAATAATTAAAGATAATTATTTAATTTAGAAGATATGGTTAATAATTAAATAAATTAATAAATTCATTTAATTATGAGAATTAGTGACATATTAAATAAATAAATGAAATTCACTTATTTAATAATCATGAAGAATAAATGAACAAAGGTAATTAAATAAATTAAGAAATTTATTTAATTGTAAGAGGACAACAGACTCTTAGTGACGTATTGAATAAATAAATATAATTTATTTATTTAATAATCATGAAGAATAAAAGAGATATGAATTAATTAAATAATTATAAATTATTTAATTAACAGTCGAATGTGGACCAAGGACATAATTAAATGTCATAATTATGCTAGAACGAAAGTGGTAAAAATAGAGCTTGCAGGCCTGGGTCATTTTTATGTGTCTACAATACCTATGTGATAAAAATAGTCTTGTCCAAGGGTCATACTGACTCCTCCTTCTATCCTTCTTTTAGTAGTGCATTTATTTATTTTTCTCTCTTTTGGAGAAGATTTTTTTCCCATGTGATTTTCTTCTTTTCTTTAGTTATGAGAGATTTCATTTGTTTTTACATGGATATCTCATTAGGTCTTGTATCTAGGACCCATTTTGCATCCATCATTGCATTCATTATTAGGTCTTTAACTTCTCCCTAAGTTGATCTTAAGGGGGGCGTTGGAGTAAATAAGTAATTACTAATAATTAATTAAATATTAATTAATTATTTGGCCCCTTTTACTTCATTACACATAAGTTAAACTTAGAAGTGTTTTTATTATTAGATTGATTTAATTATAGGTCATATTGTTTCATTTCATAAGATGAGGACATTTTGCATGATCTAGAACTTAACCTTCACATAGCGTGTCATCTAGGTTTTCTTTTTTGCTTTTATAAGAATTCATTTGTGCATTGTAATCATCCAGGTATTCGTTATTTGATACAAAAGGCATAGTAGATGCTTCATTGGATCAATTCTCATCTCATGGTTGCATAGCAAATCAATTATTTGTTCTCTCAATATGATAGGCGTTTTCTTTGCAAGTTATTTTTGGAAATTGTGAGGTTCACTATCAACTCCAACAAATAATTTATTTTAATTTACAAATGAATAATTTCATTGTAATATATTTTCTCTTCTATCTTATTTTTTCTTTTAGTGCATTACTATGTTTGTTTTCGTCTACCAATAATTTTTTTTTTTAATAATACAATAAATTTTAGGTAAAGTATAAAGTAAATAATTAATTTATTTCCATTTAAAAATAAATAATTTATTTGAGTGACGCATTCAAAAATAAAATCAAGCTTTGAAGTAGAACAATTCATGTCGATGTAAGTTTATTTAAATAATCAAAGGAAATAAATTATCCAAGGGGAGAAATCTAATCAATGCCTTCTCAACCTCAATTGGATGGTGTGGAGTCCATGGAAAATAATAATTTATTTTTTAATAAATTTTTTTTAAATTATTTACTTCTACTTTTTTTTAAAATTTATATATATATATATATAGACATATAGACTAGGGCCCTCCAAAATATAACTATGATTTTTTAGAATAAGAATCTACTATATTTATCAATCTCATACAAACTAGTTTAAATAATATTTTATTCAAACAATATTTTAAAATTAATGATAGAGTTATTTTATTGAAATTTTATTTCATGTAAATTTTGACCCATTTAAATATAAATTATGATCATAATTTTTTAAATTAGTTTTATCAATATATTTTTTTTTAATTTAATCTTAGATTTTTTTAAATCAAAATATTATAATTTATTGGCTAAATTTAATTAGTGAAGATAGTACATAATTTAGATATAATAGCCTAAATATATAGTGATCTTTTATAAAATCTATTCTCTAATCATTTTTAAATAAATAAAATAAATGTATATTATTAAATATAATATTATATTATAAAACTATCATACTTCTATATTTAAGAAATTTACAATTAAAAAATATTAAATAATTAAAATAAATTCATATTATTATAATACTTCATATTAATATATATAGTCAAGCCTCTTTATACTTTTATAAATATATGGATAATGAATAAGATTAAAGGGTATTATTTTAAATAATTAAAATAAGTATATATTCATTATGTCTAATTAAAATAAATTTATAATATGTCATATTATAGTATTATCTATTATAATTAATATAAAATGTGGATAAGCTATATGAAAAAAGAGTGGATGAAATTAAAGGATGCCTTTATATAATCAAATCTCTATATACCTCTATAAATATATAAATTTATATAAAAGGTAGATAATAGATGAGAGTAAGAATACTTTAATATCTTAAAAATGTATGTTAAAATATTTTTTTATGTTTAATTATTTTAATTTATAATATATTATAATTGATAACATAAAAGATGGATAAGGTATATGAAAAAAGAGTGGATAAGATTAAGGAATGATTTTATATAGTCAAACCTCTCTATACCTCTATATTAAATATATAGATTTATAGAAGAGGTGGATAATGGATGTTGGGATACTTTAATATCTTAGAAATATATTTTTAAAATATATCTTTAAGTAATTAAAATAAATACATATTATAAATATCTAATTATGAATAATTAAAATAAATTTATCTTATATTATAATATTATCTATTATAATTGATAACATAAAAGGTGGATAAGCTATATGAAAAAGAGTAGATTAGATTAAATAATATTTTTATATAGTCAAACATCTCTATACTTCTATAAATATATATAGAATAGGTGGATAATGGATGGTATTAAGGAATACTTTAAACTTCTTAGAAATGTATTTTTTTAAATAACTCTAAGTAATTAAAATAAATAAATTTTATAATATCTCATTATGAATAATTAAAATAAATCTATCTTACACTATATTATTATTTATTATAATTGATAGCATAAAAGGTGGGTAAGTTGTATGAAAAAATAATGGATGGTATTAAGGAACTGCTTTTTATAGTCAAACCTCTCTATACCTCTATAAATATATTTATTTATAAAAGAGGTGGATAATGGATGATATTAAAGGATATTTTAATATCTTAGAAATATATTTTTAAAGCAACTCTTTAAGTAATTAAAATAAATACATATTGTAATATTTCATTATGAATAATTAAAATAAATTTATCTTATACTATACTATTATCTATTATCATTGATAACATAAAAGGTGAACTATATGAAAAAAGAGTGGATGAAATTAAGGCATGTCTTTATATAGTCAAACCATTCTATACCTCATTTATAGACGAGGTAGGTAATGGAAGAGATTAAAGGATACTTTAATATCTTAGATAAGTAATTAAAATAAATGCATATTATAATATCTCATTATGTATTATTAAAATAAATTTATATTATATTATATTGTTATCTATTATCTATTATCTATTATATAATATATATTATATTATAATTATAATTATGGTGAGAGTCAACCACCTAATCCAACTCTATATGATATGCCAGCGACTTTATATCTACATTAACCTACTCAAGTGATGTCTGCTCATCGTTTGGCCTCTCCACCTCGACTCTACATCTCTCCTTCTACACACATAGATGGGCCCTTTGTAGAGGAATCCCTCATGCTTCTCCTTGCTCTGAGGACATGAATGACAATATTTCTTGGATTGTTTTTCAAAGGCAGAAGAAAGTTCAATCTAAATTTGTGTCTCAATCTCACACTATGGTGAAGGGTATGAGATTGAATAGAGTTGGATCTAGCATTGTCTAAGTTGGATATTGGAGATTCTTTTTGGTGTTTAGGTTGTTGTGCGTTGTATCCTGGCTACAAGTTTGTCTATCTCTGATTCATTGTGATGGATTGTTTGGTTTGTCACATATCTCATGGTGGTCATTTCATTTGTTGATTTGTTGTTTCATTGTAAAAGGGTTTGAGACCTTTGAAAACCTTGATTCTATCAATATCAAAAACATAAAAAAAACTAGATAAATTATATGAAATATAGTGGATTAGATTAAGGGATGCTTCTATAGTAGAAGAGAATATAGAAATGTAATTTAGATAACAAAAAGCAAGTCATAAAGATCAATTTGTAATAGATATATGTTTTAATCCTTATTTTTGATATTCTCTTTCTTGTTAGAGTAATCATGCATTAGCTAATAATTAATTACTCTTTAATTGATTATTAGTCTAACTTATTCTCATACACTTAAGCTGAATTTAGGAGTTCTTTATTCAGTCAACTAAGTGCTTTTCTATGTTAGTTGAAGTGAATTTTTATTAGATCATTTTGTCTCATCACATGTGATGTTGACCCTTATCCTGATCTAATCCCTTTACCATTTAGGGTTGCTCCTATATAGCACTCAAACCTCATTGTATTATATATCTGGAGATTAACTCTTATGTTCTCTCAAACTCTCAACCTTTGAGGACTTTTATTTTCCTTGAAGATTCTTGCTTGATTCTTCTATAGCTTTTTCTTGTTGAGGAATATTGCATTTATTGTTTGCAACTCTCTTGCATGGAAGGTGTCTTTGTTCATTGTTTGATCTTGTGGCTCATGTGGCCAACCAAAATACCTTCTTGGCCACGTTAGCAGTTTCCCGACAATAATTTCTCAGTCAATTTTTTTGCATATTCCGTCAAGATATGGAATAATTTGTTGCCAATTTTCAGCACATGGGGCCAAATTTTATTCTAGAACCAAGGAATATTCCTTGGCATATTTTTCTGACATCAGCATGATTTTATGCTAATGTCATTGAAGTATGTCATAGGGTAGGGGCCCCCTTCGAACCCTCCTTTTGACCTAAAGGGGAGGGTTTTTTTCCTTTGGTCATAACTTGGGCATACGGTATCGGTTTTTGGCAAACAAGATATCGTCAAAAAGCTAGTTCTACCAACTTTCTAGTGGTGTGGGTCTCATCACCTATTTTTTTGCTAATGGGGCATACTACAACCTATTGAAGTTAGAGGTATTATTTTCAGTCTTGCGCTCATAACTTTTGACTATTTTCTTCGTTTTTCATGATTCCAACGATTTTGGAACCATCTTTGAGAGCTCTTCGCAGCCATCCATGCATTTTTTCTAGATTGCTCTTCAAGTACACTTTATTTAGGTTTCTTTGTCAGTCTAGTGAATTACTTAGACATTTTAGGTCTTGGGAACTTGTTTGAGTGGGATGACTCATTTTTTGGTTGTTTTATATGTATAGTTTAGTATTTTTTCCTATTTGGGCATTGTAGACATCTTTTTCATGCACATTCTCTTTTGTAGACACACTGAGATAAAGTGCCATTTTGGTGTATACATTTTGGGAATTTTGCACATCCTATTGTGCCTTTTGTATTCACACTATGATATAAAGTTCCATGGGGGGTTGATGTTTTCCTTTGGTTTGTCATCACACATTTGTCAAGTGAGTGTCCCTTCCATGACAACAGTGAATCCTAGTGATTCTTGCCTCATGCGAGTGTGCCTTAGTTTGTACACCCTTTTATTTGCAGGTTGTTTCTCCTACATGCACTTCTTGGTTTCACACAGTTTCAGTGTACCTATCATGGCTCTCCATTTTTAACATTATGGGGGGGTTTTACTATTGGTGTTAATGCTTCTTTGGTTTCACATTGGAGTGATCTGCGTATCTAGTTCTTGTTCCTATGTAATTTTGATGCAACATACATCAATGGTTGGTTACATGTGTTTCAATGAGTTGGAGCATTTACCATATGGACATTTTTTTATTCCTATTTCTGGAGACGACCTTCCATTTTCATTTGATCAAAGACTACTGGTACCTATATTTTTGACAAGTACAATTTTTCATGCATGTTGAGTAGTGTCATTTTTTAGTCACTCACACAGTTTCATGTACCGTTTGTATCTTTGAGTTCCAGATGTTTTTCCTTTGTTTTCCATCTGATTTGAGTTGTATCATTGGGGACACTCGTGCATATTATTTTCTCTCTTGTGATTTGTGTTCTTCAGACTATTTGGTACCTGTATTTTTTACTTGCATCTTTCATGTTGAGTAGTTTCGTTGGGGTCACTCATGCAGATTCATGTACCACTTGTATCTTCGAATTTCAAATGTTTGTCTTTGTTTACCATCTGATTTGAGTAGCGTTGTTGGGGGAACTCATGCAGATTATTATATTCTTGATCTTGGCACCTATATCTTTGACTTATAGATGTTTTCCTTTTTTTGACATCTGATTCGAGTAGTGTCATTGGGACACTCATGTAGATTCTTGTTATCTTGATCTTGATTGTCATTTGTTTCAGAGGAGGTTCTTCATTTCAGCATCATGTCAGTCATCATTCGACAATAGTCTACAACTTCTTCATGCTTCAACGATGTTCTACATGTTCCTCTTTTTTGGGACATTGGTTTGGTTGAAGGCTTCTTAGACCTTCACCTTGATTTGGAGGCTTTTTCAGTCCTTCATTCATCTTTCTCTCTTTTGGAGAGGAGTTTTCTCCCACTATAGTTTTCTCCTTTTCTCTTTGGTTGTGAGAGATTTTTTTTTTGTACATGGGTAACTCACCAGGCTTTGTTTGTCAAGACCCATCATGCATTCTCCTTTTAAGGTTTTTAGCTACTTCCTAAGTTCATCTTAAGGGGGGGTGTTAGAGTAATCATGCATTAGCTAATAAATAATAATTACTATTTAATTGATTATTAGTCTAATTTATTATCATGCACTTAAGCTAAACTTAGGAGTTCTTTATTTAGTTAACTAAGTGATTTTCTATGTTAGTTGAAGTGGGATTTTATTAGATCATTTTGTCTCATCGCATGTGATGTTGACACTTGTCCTGATCTAACCCCTTTACCATTTAGGGTTGTTCCTATATAGCACTCAACCCTTGTTGTATTTTCTATCTAGAGATTAGCTCTTCTACTCTCTCGAACTCTCAACCTTTAAGGACTTGTTTTCCTTGAAGATTCTTGAGGTTCTTTTGTAGCTTTTTTTAGTTGAGGAATATTGCATATATTGTTTCCAGATCTCTTGTGTGGAAGGTGTCTTTGTTCGTTGTTTGATCCTATGGCTTACGTTTTTCATAATTCTAACATTTCTTTCTTTTATATGGTAAGTGGTGGCTCACTAATGAGAAGATGTAATGGTTATTTATAGGTGTAGAGGAAGCTATATATGGAAAGGTGGCTTACTAAAGACTTAATAATCAAACATTTTACTTATATTAAAATAATAGAATTTTAGTTATCTAAATGTATAAGCATTACTTATATTAATTTCAAGGACTAAATTAACATATTTATTATTTGTAGACTGCAAGAATTAGGTGGCCCCTATAAACTACAGTGTGCCTAGTAAAAAAATTTCACATGACCGGTGATGTTGGCGTGAAATGCCCTTCGATACCACAAGAATGGGGGGGAGACTAGACCTCGTGATCTCTTTCCTACAACAAGATGCTTTAGCCAATCAAGCTAGGCCCCCCAACCCAAAACTATCTATATATACCACTAAGACGGAGGGGAGACTAGACCTCATGACCTCTTGCCTGCAATAGGATGCTTTAGCCAATTGAGCTAGGCCCTCCGCCTCCACTAAATTAACATATTATTTGTTAGCTAACATGTCTATTTTTAAAAATAGGTTGAGAGATATCTTTATAGAGGCACCCATGATAATATATCTAAATAGTTTCCAATCCCTTTATCAACATTAATTACCTATATTATTATTATATAACTTTTTAATATTTATTTTATTATAATTAATTTAATTTTTAATAATTTTCATAGCATTGTTTATGTTGAAATATTTTCATATTCAATTTCAACTACTTCATTAGGTTGTCATTTTGTATAGCATATTCTTTAGTTAAAATTCTAGATTTTGAGAATTTACATGAACAATTCATATACATAATTAGATTCTTCAAATGTGTGAGATGAAAAAATTATATTTACACTAATTTGTAACATCATATACATACATATGTATACACACTATCAAAAATAACATTTTGATTCTATATAGTTATGTACAAGAACTTTATTTTAACACATGTATTAGCTAAATCTCAAAGATATTTTTGATTAAGGTAAGCAGGGATTTTGAAAGGGCCTAGAACCTTGCACAAAATTGATAAATAGACAAAAAGAAGGGAGAAACAAGGGTCCCAACCCAATACAAAGGTTGGGAAAAGGTTGGATGAAATAGGCCCAAATAGGTCATGAACAACAGAGAAACAATACAAATAAGAGAAAGAGGAATAGTTGTAGCCAAGATGCCAAACAAGACAATAGAAAAAAAGAGAGAGAGAAGGGACCACCAACATCCCACTAGGACAAACCCAGGTCAAGAGGGAGTTGACCTTTCACCTACAACATGAGTATGAGTTTAGGAAGAGGAAGAAGGAAGGCCTTACTCTTATGAACAATAGTCTAAGCAATAATGCCATCCAAATTTTCATTACAAGGGAAAGAATGACGAGAAACCCCCATAAAGGGTTGATCAACACACAAAGAGGGAGCATCCACATGTGTAGGAAAATGTGAATCAGGGGGATTTCCCCACAAGGATTCCATTAGCACAAGAAAAAAATGAGGAGGGTTTGAAGCCAAAGGAAATTCAATCTGCAAGGGGGCTAGGAGGTTCCACAATAGAGTTCAAGGGTGTTGGAGCTACACCAAAAGCAAGAGACACATCATCATCTTGGGATGAATCATTTGATGAATAATCAAGAGCATGGATAGTTAAGTGCTTATCACTAGCATCCTTCCATCATGTAGCAGAGCCCTTGTGATGCAAGAGAGGAAAATTTGTAGCTAGGTGATCGATGGAGAAGCACTAACAACATCTAAAGGGGAGGACCTTATAATCAAGAGGTTGAGTCCAAGACTTATCCCCAACCATTAAAACCACATCTCCATGAAGGGGTTTGGAGATGTCAATATCCACTAGAATGCATGCAAATATGGAGTTCCCCATGAATGAAGTAGATTCATCAACTTTCAAGAAGCAACCAATAAATTTACCAATGGCCTCATAAGATGAAGCCTCCCAAAACTATAGAGGGAGATTCAGAAGTCTAACCCACACTAAACACACATTTAATGGCTCAGTAAGAGGATTAAAGGAGGTTGAAGAAGGCTTTCAAAGATGTTACTTTCATGTCAAAGATAAAAATATTAATTTAAATCTTTCTAACAACATATTTATTTAAATTCATAATTATTTTCCAAAGCTTCACTTTTACACTACATTAACCATATCTCAATTTAAAAATTATTTCAAAGTTAAAAGTGAAAAAAATTAAATATAATTTTTCACAAAGATAATGAATCTTGATGATCAAAAACCTACTACCTTCACCATTAACCAAAAAACATAAATCCTCAATTGATATCAAAGCAAATAAATATTCAAATGCACACCACTGAAGCAAGTTATTAGTCCCTATCTATATAAGGGATATTTGTGTTCTCAAATGATCATATTAATTTGTACTACAAATTATCCCAAGATGAAAATTAAAAGGTTTAGTAGATTATTATTATTATATAATATTTATGTTGGTTTAAGATATTTTATATATTTTTTAATTATTAATTAATAAAAATAAGAAAAAATAGTTCTTCCAATTATAAAACTTGTAACAATTTAAAACTAAATGGGTTTGTAATGTTTTGTAGGGCAGGTAATTCTAGTTTTCAAATAATACTATTTGGTAGATCTAGAAAACAATTAAATGTCTTAGATATAGATACCAAGTCATCTATTGCATTGAATTTGGATTGTTGTTTGGCTCCCTTGTGTAAGGAAATCTCTAATTCCAAATTCATGACATAATCTCTAATTCATAATGTTTTTATTAGAATAAGTGACAAACAAGGGTCTCAACCATTTACAAAACTTTCTATAGGGCAAGACAAAATAGGCTCCAAAATGACCAAAAACAACAAAATGACAATACTCCAAAGGAGTGAGGTAAAATTGTAGTCAAGCTATTGAAAACAATTACAAACAATAGTAAGATTTGGGACCCTTGGGGTCCATCTTAGACAATGTAAGGCCTTGTACGAGTTGGCCTCTCACCTAAAATTCTAGCATGAGTTTGGGATAATGATTTAGGAAGATCTTTCTTCCTCCTAACAATAATCCAGGAGATATTATCTTCCAAATTATCAAAACAAGGGGAAGTGGGGGTGGATTCCCCCACAAAGAGCTCATTAGTGTGCAAAGAAAGAGCAATAAAATGATAAGGTGAAAGGTGACCATCCACCACATGAGTAATCTGGAGTTGAATCCAAAGTTAAAGGCAAAGTAGGTTGTGAGATCAAGGAAAGATATTTTCCAAAAGGGTCCAAAGGGAATGTCAGAGCTGCATCAAAAGCTAAGGAAGCATCATCATCTTGAGAGGAGCCATCAAACAGAGAATTAGGGGCATGAATAGTCAAGTGATCTTCATTAGCATTCATCCATCAAGTAGAAGTGCCCTTACATCAAGAGTGAGAAAAAATCATAGCCAAATGACCAATGGAAAAACAATTTTTGTACAGGAAGGAAGACCCTCATAATCAAGATTTTGAGTCCAAGGCCTTTCCTCAATCATCAAGTCTAATTTGTAATGTTAGATTCTCCTCTATTTGAAATTTTATGGTGATGAATAGAGTTTACAGTTGTAAAAGGAAAAATATTACATTAATCTCACGTATTACAGAGCATTGGTAATCAGATATTCATTCATAGGCAAGTTGTTATACCATTGTGGAATCGCTAGTAACTCTTATACGAAAATTATTATATTGTGTTCTCTTACCATTAAAAACAAGTTAATACTTTTCAAGGTTCTATGGAGGAAAAAAAATATTGTTTTATAGGTGTATGTGAAACCAAAAAAATATTGGCTTTAAGGTTTGTGTGCAAAAGAAATCATGCAATTTAAGTTTCTGTGGGATAAAAAATGTTTTTTCAGGTTTATATGAAAAAGAAATCTTGTTTTCAATTTTTTCAATTTTTTTTTTCTCTTTGTTTTTTTGGTTCTGTGTAAATGTTGTGCTAAGTGCTAGTTTTTTAGTTCTTCACATCTTGTGGCTATCATTCTTAGTGCTTTATAAGTTGATGGATAAGCACAACAAAATTTAACAGTTTGTGATTGTGGGTGAAATAATTAGATTTTATTCGATTGAATATTATGGCTTTTTAGTTGGCAGTTTTTGTGGCATTTTAGGGTATAGTTTTTATTAAAAGGTAAATAGGTTTTAATGAATTTTTAAAATAAATTCATAATAAAATGTTAAAAAATAATAATTAATCAATAATAAAAATAGTTGGACATTATAAACAAAGGTAATGTAATGCCTATCAAAAAAATTATTCTACAACTCAGCTACAATTAAGTTGTTGTTGAAAGATCCCTTGCAATCCATGCACTCTTAATCAAGGGATGTGTTTTGATACAAATTTAGGAAGACTCTTTCTTCTTTGAACAATCATCCAAGAGACATTGTTATCTAACTCATTCGAGAGTGGAGAGCAAACAAAGTCCTTAACACAAGAGCAAAAATCACAAATGACATATGTTGCATAAAATCCACAAATTAAGCAAAGAGCGAAAATCACCCAACAACCCACAAACTGAGCAATAGGGTCTAACACAATAGGAGCCTAAATCGATTTATAAGGCAAAGTCTTAATAGGGAGTGATAATTGCCTAAAATGCACTAGCTTTAGGGGAAGCCCCCTGAAGAGGAGCCTCCAAGAACACAACATGATCCACCAACATGGGGCAAGACAAGGAGACTCATCCACCAAAGAGTTAGAAATAAAGAAACATCTACAATCAAATGATCATTGAGGACATTCCTCCACCCAAGGGTTCTAGTAAATATTGTTTGTTGTATTGATTTTTAGTTTAATTGTCTATGTGTACCTATCATTATAAATGTTGATAGTAGCCATAAAAATAATTGTTGAATTTATGTGTATATGATTTTTTTTTTAAATTGTTGAAGATTTATTGATAAAGGTAAAAATATGGTTTTTGAAATGGCCCTAACCTATTTTGCAATCCAATATAAGAACAATGAAGCCCAACCATCAAAAGGAAACAACAAGAAGCAAATGGCAAAAAGGATGCAATAAAATAATAGACAATCAACAGTACAACCCATGGGGATAAACACAACAAACAAAGGACATCCAACCCAAGAACCAAAAGGACTAATCATATCAAGGTGGCTTGTAATGTCCTGCTCTAAAATTTTGTTGCTTTTGCTTTAAATAAATATCCCACACTTACAATAAGGCTTGCATAATTAATTACAAATATGAATTTATTCTTAAACTATAATTTTTATATACTTTTTAGATTTAAAATTTAATAATGTAATTTTAAAAATACAAACATATTTTTGAATATCTGTTGTAATATTCTTGCAATTTGCAACTATTTTGTTTGTACAAATGTCTTGAAATATTCTTCCTAAAGTTAGAGATTTCCATCAACTAACTTGATGAAGAAATTAAGGGTTTTTATCCTTGAATTTCTAATCTATGAGGGGTTTCCTCAAGATTGTTGAATCATTGATTCATATTCCATGAATGAAAAATAAATAATTATCTCTGCTCAACATATCCATTCTTTCCCCCTTGTTTATCTTCTTATTTACCCATTTTCTTCAATGGTCATAACCCTTTGGGCATCCCTTGACTTTTTAATTAATTATTATTATTATTTTGTTAGAAGGTAATCGTTGGTGTTAAGGACAGATGCGCCTTTTATTAGAGGGTCAGTTGCTTTAGTAGGTTGGTTGTCTTAATAAGATGGTCTACCTTAGACGAGGGCATTACATGACTTAAAGCCAAAGCATTCCAAGGAGCACTAAATTACACCTTCCAACAAAACCTTAAAGCCAAAACATTCCAAGGAGCACTAAATTACCCCTTCCAACAAAACCTTAAAGCAATCCTTTCTAATTGATCTCCCTAAAATAGTAATTTCCCTAAATTGGAAAGGAAAAATAGATCATCCCTCACTCCCAATCCCATCACCCAAAATCCTTGGGTAATCTTAATGAATTTGGGCTAGAGACCAACGGATCTTCCCCAAACCCTTCTTTCCTCAACTTCATCCTCCCTAACATTCAACTTCAACAATTCACTTGAAGGCTTCAATGCAGTTTCCCATTGCTCAAATACCCTATTGTTGCATGATCCACCTTAAGATAACTGTGACAAATCATCAAATGCACTTGATTACCAGTTTGGAGGATAAAATGACCATTGAAGAGAGAAACTTGTCCATCTCCACAAACACATAGAATCCAGCGACAACAAATATTTCCTGAATTTGGTAATTGCATTAATTGACCAAAAGAATTCGCAATGCCCAACAAAATTTACATGTTCCAATATTCCAAAAACAGTTCAGGAAGACAAAACCCAAACAAGAATTCTGTTGAAACTTTCCATTTTCGGGTCCGAAACCCGGAGCCCATTTCTTGCAGAATAAACCAACCTTGCCAAGAAACCATGGCCCATTCGAAAAGATTCAATTACAATCTTCCTAATTCGAAACAGAGACCAGGAAAAAATTAAACCACATAGCAACAATCTCCATATGACCCCTAGTGTTCCATTTCCGCAATTCCCAACTCCTAAACATGTCAACCTTTCCCCTGAAACAAGGAACCTCATGCCCCAAACCAGCATCATCATCGGACAAGAGTAGTGCACTAGGACAGGTGGTCGAAGAAACCCGACCAGGCTCCTGAGCGCCGCAGGGATAAGGGATATCAGCCATACCAAAAAGTTGTGCGGGTAGATGGGGGAAGAAACCCTAACAACAAGCATACCTGCATTTGAAACTAAAACGGTTAAAGCAGGCAAATCCGCATCTAGAGCAAAGTCTGCAGACCAAAAGAAATTCGTGCCGGATCCTCTACTTGAAAAACCCACCATTTGGAGCCGCAACAACCTTCGATGCAGGGAAAAATGCCGACGCAGGATGTTTCGCACCAGAGCATGCACTTGAGGCAATGTGTCAGGCCTCAACCCAGATGTCCATGGGATGCTCTTCCTCCTCTTAATCCCAAGATTCGCACCATTCATCCTGTGACTCCCAATCCTCATCGTCTTTGACATCATCCTCGCCCTCTTTCAGACAGATCCCGCTCAGTGTCATTGCAGAATGGCTTTTCCCGCTCAACCCGTCATTTCAAAAAATTCAATATGGTTTAAGATTCTTTCACATGTAATTTTTTTTTAAATAATGTAAACAAATTTGAATTTAATTCAACGACAGGCTCAAACAATATGCAACAAACCCAATTGAATTCATGACTTGAACTAGGCCTACCTAAAACACAATTGAAACTGAGTGAACTAACCACATATACCTATTCCCTTTCCTTACTATCTCACTTCTTAAGCTTTTCCATCATCTCATGGCTCTAATGTAAATGCTTTTTTTCTTAAAACACTTGTCCATGGGATGCACTTCTTAAGCTTTCAGTTTTAAATTTTTTTTGAGGTCTTATATACTTGTCAACTGATAAAAACATATGTCTAAACAACTTGTTAATGCTAATGTAATACAAAAATTATAATATACTATTATTGTAATCTATTGTTGTAATCTTGACGATAAATTTAGTGTAGCCCTTGTTTAAAGATTAGAGAACAATGTTGTGATTTGAACTTAATGGTAGAGAAATTATTTAAAGGATTGGATAGGTGCTCGATGGTAAAAATTTAAGCCTCGAGACATGAGAGTGAAGTATTAATGAGGTATGAGTGGCCTTAAAAAGTATATTAATATACATAGGAAATATCTAACATATTAGAATGTTGGAATATTAAAATATACATATCATAATTTACTACATTTGATAAAAAATACTTTTGCGTCCAAGGGGTTGAGCTTAATTGGTTAAAGAATTGATTTTTCATTGTGGTGACCCAAGTTCAAATCCCAAAGGGACATCTAATATGGAATTCTAAGTTGTGACTCTTGATCTTCCATAGTTGGCTTCTAATGTGAAAGTGGTTTCCAAATAAGTGGATTTCCAAGTTGTGACTCATGGTCTTCCATAGGTGGTTTCTAATGTGGTTGTTTGAAAGGAGTTGATATTAGTCTCATGGTTGTGCTCGCAAGAGCTTGCATTGGTCTCATGTTGATGCTCGTATAAAATAATGAGGCAAAATTCAAAGTTTTGGTGAAAGGATTACATCTAGCTAAGTCCTAGGGTGTTAGTACTATCATAGTGGAAGGAAACTCTCATTTTGTATCAACATCTTTATTAAAATAGTTTTTTAAACATCAAAAAATTAAATAGTTAAAAGTATTTTTTGTAGTGATAAGGTTGTTGGGGGGATGCAAAGCTCTTTGAAGTGTTTTGACTTTAAGCCACCTTAAGTTGATGGATATGTTATTACTTTTGTGCAATTAGCTCTATCTACTTTTTCTTGTCCCTCTTAATGAGATGTTTATAATATGTTGTTGTATTCTTGTATGTTTTCTACTAGTGATATATGATGATGTATTTTCTTTTTTGAGTTCTTTCTTGATACATGTATAGGTATGGGGCCCTTTCAAAATTTATCTCTCCAATTCATAGCTCTAGTCAAAAGTATTTGTCCATAATAAAAACAAATGCTAATAAAAGTAGGAGAATTGTTTATCTTTTACTTGTAAATAAAATTTAATATATATATTGATTTTTTACCTATTGAACTATTTAGTATTTAAATAAAATATTACCAAAGAAGGAACCTCAAATTGAAAACTTCAAAATTAAGTTTTATTTGACTAGCTTTGGGGTTGTGTAACTACTTAAACAAAATGTTTTTGTTATTACTTTCTAGAGGCAAACCTCCTAACTAATTGCTTGGCAAATGCAAAAGTTAATATTGTATTCTAAAAAATTGAAAGCATCCTCTCCTCTAAATGAGAGGGGGTCTTAAAAATTCTATTTATGGACTCCCTTAACGCACTCCACTCCATATATGTTGTTCTTAAATGTCATCTAGTTCAATAATCAAATGTAAATTTTAGTGAATAAAATAAAATAATTATTTACCACTTTTTGGTGTGGATGACATGTAAAACTACTATTAATTATTTGACTATTTAACTAGAAGATGTTTAAGTAGAAGCCTCTAGGTAATCATGCACCTTCAATCTTTATTTCTCCTCTTTCTCTCTAGTATTCGTTTTCTATCTATGGAAGCCACCCTCTCTTGTTAAAATTATAGCTAATCATTCCTTAAATTAGCTTGTGAATTTCATTAATTACTGGAATTTCGACGATTGTGATTGGACCCCCTATGTGACTATTTGCACATTGCCTAGATTGGGGGCTATTATAGGTCTAGAACTTAATTCCAAAATACTTTGTTTTCCATTAACAACTACATTAGTTATTTCTCTAATATACACTTCCTGGAAAAGATAATTAATTGTCTTAATTTTATTAATAAAAAATTATATTTTAATAAATAATTACCCCAAATAAACCACTAACATACCCACTATTTACTCTTTAACACTCTTCACCATCAACCCAGTTTGCATCAAATTCTTTGTCTAACAAGTGCAAATATGTTACAAATTATTTATAGAGGAATGGATTCAAAATAAGAAACATACCTATAAAAATTGCAGGTGGTATTTTTAATCGGCAATTGTCGATAAAAAAAGTTGTATTTTAAAATAATTTAATCATTTAAAACTTTTTAATATATAAATTTATCTATGGAATGATAAATCTACCTATTTGAAAACATATGATCATGGGTTCAAATCTTCTTATCTTGCCAACTCAAAAAAGTGAACGTAGTTCTTTAAGAAAAAATATTCTCAATAGCCCTCCAAAAATATAACTCCCAATGAATAAAAATAGAGGTGCTTGTGGATTTTTCTTGCCATATTAGTTTCATTTCAACACCTCTAAAAATAAGAAAAAAATATGATTATCAATCATAATATTTTTTATTTTGAGGCATTTACTTTCATTCTAATTTCTTTTCATCAAAATGCAAACTATCAGTCCAAGTTCATGAAAAAAGTCTTGAAGCTTCTAGAAAAAATATTTATAACTCCAAAAAAAATGCTAAGGTCGAAAAGGAAGAGAAATCCGATAGCTACTATCCTACTAACCCAAATGTTTCAAGGAGTCAAATGAGCTAATTTCCATCATCTAACCTACTACTCAGACAACCCTATGCTTGAGGACAATAGCACAAGACACAGACTCCAGCACGGCGTGTTGGCGTCTCAATGGGGCACTGTCATTCGTATGAACAGAAGACTTCTAAGATAGATTAAAACACGAAAACAAAAAATACAACTAACAGTCTAACTAGTAGATATTTTAGGCTATGACAATGTAGAAAAAGTACAAAAATAAAGTACAACAAGAAGAATAGTTTAATTAACTATGCTCAAATTGACAAAGGAAGTGAGGAAATGGTACCGAACTCCTTGCAATGTGATTCTTCAAATAAATCCACCCAAGAAGCACCTACACACACAAGACCAAGGAAAATTTTGTGGCTATTTTTGGAGGACTGCCTTAGTCAATCCCCTGCTTTGGTGTTTCCACCTCCACAAATAGCCAAATAGAAACAATGTAGAAAATGATAAAGAAAGTGTATGGAAATAGAGATGCCAAGAAATAACACAAACAACAATATGCTACTACATAACACAATGATGCAAAAACAAGTGACAATGGAGGATATCACCTTCACAACTATGTACTCTCAAGGCAAGTAGACGAAGGAGTGAGCTTGCAAGTTCTCCAACAACAATGCTATCATAATGAATGGAGTGGAGGAGCTAAGAAACTAGCAACTTGCAACTACAATGGAGGTTATGGTGAAGCTTGAAAGAGTGATATTTGATCAAGAAAGCATCAAGAATTCAGTCAAGTGTGTAAGAATGGTGAAGAAGGTGAGCATAATGGAGAATTAGACAATTTGAATGGAAAGGAGGAGGCAAAAGAGCCATTTTATGTCAATCAAGGGAGTAGGAGGCATTACAGTTTTTTCCAATGGAGAAACATAATGCCTTTACAAATTCTAGAGGTAGGAATCCTATCAATATGGGAGTGTGACGTGTGCGTTTCCTTGAAAAAATTCCTTCACTAACATGAAAATAGGCTACCATGTGGATAGGAATAGGTGACGTGTATCAAGATTGCATCATCAAAATTATGTTTTCTAAGGTGAAGGGTATGAAATGGGAAAATTTGCAAGGGGTACAAATTCACACCATTACATTTTTCCCCCACTTTAGCGAGCATACATATCAATGAATGTGAAGTAAAGTAGAGAAAAAGTTGAAGAGAATATACCTGAACAGTTAAGGAAGCAGATCCCAATCTGACATGCTCAAACTTGTAGGAGAGAGAAGTGGCTCCATAGGTACTTGGTCCTATAGAAAGTGAACAAAAGCTTTGTAGGTGATCGGTCCTATAGAATTCGCTCCATGGGTGCTTGACCCTACAAAAGGTGAACAAAGATTATACATGTGCTCAGTCCTATAGAAAGAAAGCACTTTACAGGTGCTCAATCTTGCAAACGAGATGCCACAGGTGCTCGATCTTGCAAGGAAAGCTTAATGAGGTGCTCGGTCCTCCAAGCTTGATTGTAAAAGTGGCTTCACAAGTGCTCAGTCCTATAGAGGAAAGTGTTAATTTGTAGATAAAACATGTTAGACAAGCAAAATTCATGTAGACAAATAGTCAAATTTCCAAATAAACAACTGAAGGAAGAGTTTTCGAAGGGGTCCCTTGGGAACTAGTCAAGATTGTAAGGTGCCCACTCAAAGGGACACTTTGCTTGAAAAGTGATGACATTTTTGCAAATGATCTTTTCATCAAGGAATCCTTTTGAAAGATCTCTTTCATCAAGGAATCCAAAAAGAAGAATGGCCTTCTCGAAGGAAAGTTTCCAATTCTTTTTGCTATGAATTCATTTTCAAAAGAAAATCTTGCTAAGGGGATCCTTATCAAAGGATGTAATTTTTGAAAAGTGTAGAATTTTTAGTTAGGGATTTGTTGGCCACTAAATACACCTTATTGAAAATAAGAGTAGGAGCCTCCCCTAAGGATAGTTCATGTGAATTGAAGGAGTGCGTGACATCCTAAGGAGAGAGAGGAGATGCAAAGATGTCGTGGCCCACAATACATGATGATATGTAGACATAAAAATTGTCACGCACATGAGGGACAACACATAGGCACCACAACATCAAGAAGTACGTAAATAAGAGAGAAAGATAAACAAGGAAAAATAAGCAAAGGTGAAGAAACCAAGAGACAGGGGGATCTAATAATTCAAGGTTAGAACTATTCATAGATATAGGTAGATAGATATAACATAATATACATATGAACTTTTATCAATCCCCAAATATATTAGAACATGAAGAAGAGCACATGAAGACAAAATAAAAATAAAAAATTGGGTCAACATGGAAGGGAGGCCTAAATTCCCCCAACACTTTGCATTGTCCCTAATTTTTGAAAATCAAGTTACAACATATAGAATAATGATGAAACATATAGAGGGAGTTTACGACACAATTTTACTCCTATATCCAAGCACCTACAAGGGTGACAAGGGTACTCTAGGAACAAATAAAATAAGAACGATGGAAACACAATCACACAAATCTAATCTATAGATAAAGAAGAGGAACTCTCCTAGTCCTCATCAACTAGGAGGCTATCATTCTCCCAATCTAGATCATTATATGGGGAGGGAAGACAACCCTACATGTTCAGGATAGCGAGGGGAGCACCCTTTGACTCTCTTATGATAAGAGTTAAGGAAGAAGGCCCCTCAAGGTCTCCTTCACTCAACTCCTATGAGGTAAAAGTCATCAATCTCACAAATATCACTAATAGAGTTGGTACATCGTCTACCAAGTTAAACACACACTTAACAAGAGTCATGTGTAAACTGAGTGAAAGATGAAGGAGGCGCCTGAGACCCACCTTCAATATCATCAAAAGAGATAGTGAAAAACTCAGGATACATTGGGGGCTGCCTCTGCCACAAGGATGGTGCAATCCAAAGAAAAACCCTCTCCCAAAGAAGGTGATCCATTCTTTCGACTTCCATTGGAAGTGAGGTCGCCCTCCAACTTACACTTCAGTAGAGGATGTAAAATCCCCATAGAAGAAGAAGAAGGTGAGGAGAAAGAAGACAGAGCCGCAATGGACACCACCATGGTGTTTGGTATATCCATGGGCAGGTAAAATGGAGGGATGTTTGAAAGGTACATCAAAAGAGGGGGATCCACCAAGGGAGTGATGAACACATAAACCCTTTTGGGGTGAGGTTCATTAGCATTCGTGAGAGGGTCTGGAAGCAACACTAAGGCGATGAGAAATGGAGTGTAAGGAGTAGAAGAGGAAGGCACAATAGGAGATTTCAAAACAACAGTTGATGGCTCCCCTTCTACATTGTACAAGGTAGCTTGTTTAGCATCTAGAGCCTTCCTCTGATGCTTACGCTCACATGCAAGAAAATTTCTTTAGCTCTGGGAACTAGAAATCACTGCTTGAGAAGGAATGGGAGGATCTTGTTCTATCATAGGCATGTGATCACAACCGTTGTCAGTGGAATGATAACCTTCTAGATGGGAGCAGGAGCATGAAGCACAAGAGTGAAAATGATGGCAAGTGGAGAAGCAAACATAAGTACCTCAGCAACGAGCCTCTTCCCATTCACTGCTTGAGGAGTAGGAGCAATAGAAGGCTATGGAGGCCAAGACACAAGGGAAAATCCACAAGTTCCCTTCCCCTTTACCATAGAAAATGGGCCTCAGCATCGTGAATAAGATAGGAGGTTTGAACGCTTGACGCTTGGCCTTCTACCAAGCTGGCACCATCGGACTCCCCATGCGAGGCATGTGAGTAAAGGCCGAAGGTGCCACAATCGGGTGAGAGGCAGAAGCATATGAAATGATAGAAGAAGAGGAAGACTCCTAGATGTGATCAAGCTTCCCCTTCTCCTTTTGTTTAGAGGAGGAGGCAACTTGTTGCTACACAATCATAGATCCTTTAACTAAAATGGCATAAGGGGAGATAGGGTAGGTCACCTTTGGCACTATTCCCCTATTCTTATATTTGACATAGGTGTGGTACAAAAAGTCCATCCTTGGATGAAGTGGACCAACCAGGGTAGGCTAAAATTAATCTAATGAGTAGCCCCCACATGATACTAGAGGCTTATACCCATTGTCATGCACAAAATGCATAGAGCCCTCATGAGGAAAATTTAAACACTTATGAATTACCAAAGTGATTGCATTCATGGAAACTAGCCAAGGGATGCCTAAGTTCACACGACTCATAGGGTCAACCAAAACACCAATTACAATGTTCCCATTAATGTGAGCAGGAATGTACAAGGGGTGAGGCTCTTTGTTCATAGGTAGGTCTTGCAATGTGAAATTTATGTCAAGTGATCCATTCATAGGATAAGTGAGAGGAATAGGTGTAAATGAAACCATGTTTACATACTTCAAGAACTGATGGGAAGCAGAACCAGAAGGCTCAACAATTAGGTTTGCTAAGTGAGATGAAAAGGGGTATATGTAGATTTGCAACTCATTGTTATCCTTTTCCATAGACTTGTTCGCATTCTGCTTCTTCCCATCGAGGAAGATAGTATTGTCATCATTGTGATCATGTATCGCATGACATAGGCACATGTATATTTTGGTATAATGTCCATGGATTTGATGGTACTAGAATAATGTGTTCTCTTTGTACCAGTTGGGGTAAGGTTCAATAAGGGGTTTAGGATCTGGCAGGGTTATCACTTTTTCTTTCAATAACTTCTTTAGAATAGAGGAGTACAATTTTGATAACTTCATCAATTGCTTGTTGCGTTTGAGGAATTTTTCACTAGATACGACAACTACATTTGCAATAGATTTAGCTTTATTGGATATTGACACAATAGACCTATCCTCAAGATGGGAGCACAAGGAAGATCCCCTGAATCAAGGAATCATCTATTGGTACTCCTGCAATGCGGCACATAGATGTGCAAAAGAAGGGTATTTCATCAAAGTAAATTTCTCCTACCAAGACCTCTATAGGTTGTTGATGAAAACCTTCAACACATCTAAGTCAGGTAAAGGATAAGATATCTATGAAAATAACTCTTGATACCAAGAAATCAAATTAGTTATCTTCGCATGCTCTCCCTACTCACAATGGACGAGGTCTGAAAAGACCATCTTCAACCCGATGTTCACCTGGAATTTCTAGAGAAACTGATTCACAAGTTGATCAAATAAAAATATGAAGTTATTAGGTAAGGAAAAATACCATCCTAGGGCTATATCCTTGAGATATCTTGGAACAATTTATCCATTAAGGCATCATGGTGGAATAAATCCATACACATGGCATTGAATGCTAACACATGCATTTGCGGATCTCCTTTACCACCGTACTTCTCAAAATTTGGAATCTACATGCCCTGGGGGATAGGAGTGTTTAGAATTGCTATTGATAAAGGATTGTGATGAAATAAAGGTTGGAAAATTGGTTGGGAGGTAGCATAGGACAGGTTCACTAGTTGATTTTTCATTTGGCTCATGTTTGTAGAAAAGCATTCAAAATAGGATTAGACAATGAAACAGGGCCAGTGGAACTGTACTGCTAGATCCACCAAAGCCACTAGAACCACAAGACACTATTTTTCCAAGGCTTCCACCACCAGAGCCAGTATTGCCCCCAAATTTACCACTATCAAAATTATGAGGAACAACGTTGAATCCTAGAGGAACTCTATTTACTTTGATGTTTTGAGGTGCCTTAGGCATGATGGTGGTATTGATGGAAGGGCCTATCTCGGTCATTCATATTGACATCATGGGCATTGAGACTCCTATCTTCCTTTCAAAGGTCTCGAGTCCAGAACCTCAGGTAACACCTGATATAGAGTTGTATGAAGGGAAATATGCTTCCACTATGTTAGTAAGGCCTCAAAGAAACTTCAAGCTTACCCAATACTTTTCTAACATATATCTCATTTCATTGACAAGCCTAGTAGCCCTAGCCATATTTTGTTCTTTTTCCTAAATGATTTATGAGATCCAATAGCCTCTTATCTAGAGCAAGAAGGTGCTTTGTGAGAATAATGACAACATCATCCTCGTTCAAAGGTGGGGTTGTAGGAGAAATAGGAGGAGTAGGAACACAAGGGGTCTCCCCAAAGAAACTCACCTCTACCCCTAAAACCATCTCTTAAGAAGTGAGACCAGTATTGAACTTTGAGAAATCCATCTCTAGATGGTGTACACTTATCTAACAACGTACCCAGAGGTTATAGATTGGGTTGTAAGGCTCATAAATCTTCATGATGTGCAAGTCTACAACCCACACAAGACATGAGAGAAATAATCTTGACATGAAAAAATAGACGCTACAATGTTCACACTAGGTTCACCAAAATGTAGAGGAAGGGGACTAGCTGCTCCAAGACCCTAGGTCATAGGATGGTCCTAAGAAATAGGCTACCTTGGTGCTAAATGATTCAAAAAGGTTAAGACACTAAGGTCAAAAAGGAAAAGCAGTCTGATAGCTATTGTCCTTCTACTAACCCAAATGTTTCAGGGAGTCAAATGAGTTGATTTCTAGAGTCTAACCTATTGCTCAAATAGCTCTCTGCCTAAGGACGATAGTGCATGACATGGACTCCAACGCGACGTGTTGGAGTTTTAGTGGGGTATTGGCATCTATATGGATAGAAGACTTTTGAGATAGATTAAAACATAGAAATACAACTAACAATCTAAATAGTAAATATTTTAGGCTATGAAAGAGTGTAGAAAAAGTACAAAAACAAAGTATAACGAGAAAAATACTCTAACTAACTATGCTTGAATTGACAAGGGAAGTGATAAAATGGTACCAAAATCCTTGCAACATGATTCTTCGAGTAACCCCAACTGAGAAGCACCTAAACACACAAGACAAAGGAAAATGTTGGGGATGCTTTTAGAGGACTACCTCAATCAGTCCCTTGCTTTGGTGTTTCCACCTCCATGGATAGCTAGATAGCAACGATGTAAAAAATGATAAAGAAAGTGTATGGAAATATAGATACCAAGCAATAACACAAACACCAATATGCTACTACGTAAAACAATGATGCAAAAATAAGTGACAGTGGAGGATATCACCTTCACAACTACGTGCTCTCAAGGAAAGTAGAGGAAGGAGCGATCTTGCAAGTTATCCAACAACAAAGTTGTCACAATGAATGGAGTGGAGGATCCAAGAAACCAACAACTTGCACCTGCAATGGAGGTGATGGTGAAGCTTGAAAGTGTGATTTGATCAAGAAAGTATCAATAATTCAATCAAGCATGTAAGAATTGTGAAGAAGTTGAGTAGAATGGAGAATTAGATAATTTGAATGGAAAGGAGGCAAAAAATCCATTTTTCTTCGATCAAGAGAGTAGGAGTAGTTATAGTTCACATCTAATGGAGAAACGTAATGCCTTTGCAAATTCCAGAGGCAAGAATCCTGTAAAGGGGTATGTGCAGGATCATGGTGCGCCAAAAAGTGGCAATATTTGTAGGGTATGTGGCTGACGACTTTTTTTTCACCCAAAATTAATGAAACGAAAAGGGTTTTTAGAGGAGATTCTCAGCTTTCCAAAAATATAAATTATGATTTAATTTGAATTTAATAAATAATTATTATTCATTTTCTATTAAATTACGACTAAAGTCTATCGATAGGTGATTGAAAACATCTATAACTTTCAAAGCGGTATCATATTTTTGAATCCAAAACATGCGTCACATTCTATGCTTTACATACTATAGGATTAAAAAATAAAAATAAATTTCATGAAGTTTTGACCAAGTTAAGGTGGTAAGAGTATGAGTTTTTATATTTTCTAAAATTTGTAATAAAAATTCATAATTAATTATTTACTTGGAAAAAATTACAAAAATATGCATCACATCCGAACATGAGTCCTCTACTTATATATAAAATCTACAAAAAATATTATCATTTTATTATGGTTAGGGTGGAATGACACCTACTTCTTATTTTTTCCAAATTTAAGTACTCTTGCATTGAAATTTCAATTTTTCACCAAATAGATTTTATTTATTTTAAATAAACCTAGTATTTTAGAAACTACATTCAATTTTATACAAATTCTATTCTTACATATTTTTGAATTAATATAGATAACTTATTCAAATATTTACGTCAAGTTGCCTAACACTGATTTTTTTGAATTTTTTGCCATTTAAGGGCCTGTTTTTTGCACGATGATCCTGCACATACCCCAAGATGACATCATGGAGCACGGTCATCCATACAAAGCGTGTGCATCCTTGAAAAAATTCTCCCACTGACACAAATATAGGCTATCGGGTGGATAGGAAAAGGTGGCAAGTATCAAGATTGCATCATCGAAATTACATTTTTTTAGGTGAAGGTATGAAAATGGAGAATTCGCAAGTGATGCAAATTCAAGCCATTACAATAAGATATATTAAAAAAGTGGGTGAGATTAAGAGATGATTCTATATTAAATGAGAATATAGAATATAGATTAATTAATTAATATAATGTTGTGGTGTTGTTCTTGTCATGAAGGTGAAAACCCCATTGGGGTGTTATTGTTGAATGTCTATATTGGGGATGAGGTCTTGCATATGTGATCTCATTGATTTATAACTCTAGATCAAAAGCATTTACTCTTTTATATATATATAAAATTGGTAAATTCATGTATATTGTAAATAAAATAGTTCTAAGAGGGTAAACCCACAAAAGTAGTTTACAATTCCAATGAGGAAGAAAAAGTTGCAAAAAACAACCCCATGCAAAAAAATTGGTTTTTGGGGGTTTGAATGAACTTTTGGTTCGAGTGAACCCATTGAACCCCCCTCGAGTGAACCCATTTAATGATGGGGCCCACCATTCTTAGAAATAATCCAAAAGTGAAGGCTTGTGGAAAGGGGGTTTGCCCTAACCCTGGTTTGAGTGAACCCCTGGGAGTTTGAGTGAACCCCTGGGGGTTCAAGCGAACCCCCTGGTTCGAGTGAAACCTTGGGGGTTCAAGCGAACCCCCTGGTTCGCTTGAAGCCCCCTTTTGCCCCCTTTTCCCTCCTTCTCCCCCTCAAGCACCAAAAAAGTCCATAATTTTGTGTTTCGAAGCTCAGGTTGAGGATGAAAATAGAGGAGACTTCATAGACCCAACTGGATGATGGTAGTCCTCAAATTGAGCTATCCAACGAATATAATTTTAATATGTTTTGATTTTATTATGTATTTTTTTTTTAGTTTTATTAAACATAGGTTTTTCACCAAAAATCAAGCTCTTTGTTCTGCACATGTGGAAAAATAGCATACTATCAAAAAAAAATTGAAAAATATGAGTGCACTAGATATTGAAGTCCTTGATCCAACAAAAAATTGAGTTTCATACACATACAAAAAAAGTTACATGTTATATTTTTTCCTATGTCTAAATTGTAATTGGTTTGACTTCAAAACTTGATTAAGGAAAAAATATTCAATAAAACACTATGAAACCAATTGGAAGCACTAGATATCATAGTTACAAATCTAAATTTGAAAAAAATAGAATTTTATCCTTCATGGAAAAAAAAGTTATGCATTATACGGTGAACGTCACTCCTTAAAAATGTCATTTACTAAAAACAACTAGTTTTCGAAGGAGATGGAAAAAGAAGTGCAATATCATTCCAAAAGTTTTGAAAAAATATATTTAGAATTTACAAAAAAAATGTCAGAAATCACTAGTTTGCATCATCTTCAAATTCCTCATAGTTTAGCCACTATAGGTGCCCGAAAGTGAAGATTTAGTTAGAAAGAATTATTTCAGTGTCTAGTTTGGCCAAAAATTGTAAACCATTATTGTGGGATCACCCAAAATAAAATAAAATAAATAAAATAACTCTAAATTAATATCTCTAATATTTATATTAATTAATAATTAATTATATATAATTATATTTAACATCTTTTCATGTTTAAAAAGATTCTTTCATCTGAGAATGGAAAGGAGAATAAAATAAAAAATAAGATTCATAAATATTTAGTGTATGTTGATAGTTGTTAAGTACTAGAATTACTTTTACTTGAGTAATGTGTATGTGAAATCTAAGAATTTTCAAAAGATTTAGATTAAAAAAATATTTAATTGTTCAAGAATCCTAATTATAATCATTAGAATCTTCAACTATAAGATGGAAGTTAGTAAGGTTCAACCTTATCAATATTTTAAACCTTTATTAAAAATATGAAGTTGGTTGATTATATATTCAATAATTTTATAGTTAGAATGGTTTTGATGGAAAATTGATTATTTGATATAAATTTATTTGTTTGAATTGTTTTGTTATTATTGATATTTAATGTTACAAAAATTTAAATTTGTTTATCGATGTATTTTTTTCTCTAACAAATTTTTATGATAGTTTTCTACTCAATTCATTAGTATCTAAATTTTATCATAGTTTCATGTCACTAATTACATCTTTTAAGATATCAACTTTGATACTTTCATCTCTTAATATGAATTAATGAACACAAGTTTTTTCAATATAAAATTTATTAAATTATCACATATGAATGGTAAAATAATTTGATGCAGGAGCATCCAAGGTGTAAAGGAAATCCTTTGTCACCAAAAATATTTTAATTTTTCTTTGTTTGATTTTAATAAAGTCTTAAGTGATAGGAAAAATAATATTTTCATTTGCAACAATGTAATTTCCCTTTGTGTGAAAATGTAAATGTAAATTTGATGGGAAATAGGTCTTAGTGAAACAGTAAAAGCATCTTTTGGAGGAATATTCCATTTGGCCGTCTGACTTTTGGACGAGATCAAAATTCTTGTCTTGTGATTTTGGCATGGTTTACATGCACATGTGTCATAAAATGTCATAAAGTGGGGTTGCAAAAGAATCTTGTGTGTTGCTTGCATGTCTTTGCATGTAAAGTGTAACCGACAAGGTGTAAGGAATATGTAAGAGGTTGTAAGATGTCATAAACAATAAAATATGATTGGTCAAGAGTTTAGGAACCCAAGAGAAGGTTGGCATGCATTGGACCTCATTTCTTATGGCATATTTTGAAACTCCCAAGGTTGGGTGTGGATTTCTCAAGGTGGTTTTAGGAGGTTGTTTTGTGAAACCATGGATTGTTTTCTCTTTGTTCAATCTCTACTTATTGATTCCTTTTCATTTTGGAGAGGGGGGCTTGGAGAAGTGAAGCTTGAATACCCAGATGCTGTCAAAATTATGCCCGATTGTTGAAGACACATTTGTTGTAGGTGTTGCATGTAGGATTGAAGAGGATCCCATCAGCTTCATTTTGATGTAAACCATTTGCATATTGGAATGAAATAAAGTTGTAGATTTCTCTTTCATTTTTAGTTCTTTATATGTATTTGCAACCTTCTTGCCTAGAATACTTTGTGTTTTTGTAATCAGATTTGAAAGGGAGAGTTTCCCTTTTCATCAGTGGTATCAGAGTGGGTCATCTTGAGCTTGTAAACAAAGAGCCAAAGAGAGGTAGTTTACAATAGGACCTGTGAGTTGTGGGTGAAGATTAAAATGCATCCAAGAGTTGTCAATTGTGGTAGAGCTAGAGGCAGAGGTATTGGAGGAAGAGACCCTCCTAGAGATGAAATTATAGCCCTCATAAGGCAACTAGAGACTTTTCAAGAAGAGATACATAGAAGAGAAGTGCATAGAGAAAGAGATGATAGTGAAGATGAAACTGAAGAGGAATTGGAAGAGGAAGAATAGGAACAAGTAGATCCTGGAGAAATTAGATTGTTGAGAGCCACATCACAAATTGGAAAGAAACCAAAAATACATTTTTCAACCTTTAATGAAAGTTTAATCCTAAAGAGTTGATAGACTAGATTAATGACATGAAAGATTTTTTTGAGTTTGAAGATATTGAAGACCCTCACAAAGTGAGGTTTGCAAAAAAAAAATTAAAGGGCTATGCAAGCATTTGGTGGAAATAAATCCAACTTGAAAGATGAAGGCAAGGGAAAAACAAAATTTCCAAATGGTATAATGGTGGAAAAAAAGAAGAGACAATTTATCCTAGTATATTATGAGTTGGAGCTGCTAAAAAAGATGCAAAGCTTGAGACAAGGAATGAGGACGATGAAAGAAAACATGAAAGAATTTCACAAGGTCCTAATTCGAATAGGACATTCTAAAGCAAATAAGTATAATGTAGCTCATTGCATTAATGGGTTGAAACCTAGCATACAAGAAGAGTTAGCATTGGTGAGAATGACCGCCATTGAGGATGCTTATCAATTTTCATTGAAAATTGAAGAAATACTAAACATAAAATTTAAAAGTAAACAAAGAGGAAGAGGTCATGACAGAAGAACTGAAGGGATAAGTTATGATGGAAATCAGAAAAATCAGAAATTTGAAGACCAAGGCAGCAAAAAAAAAAAAAATCGTAAAGTTATCATCCTACTAGAGATCAAAATCCAAGAGGTAGAGGAAGATCAAGTAGAGGATTCAAAAGAGGAGGTTTTCATGGAACCTGTTTTTGATGTGCCAAAGAGGGGCATAGAGCTTATGACTGCCCTCAAAATTAAGAAAGGACCAATAGAATATCTTAAAACTAGAATAAAGCAACAAAAATCAATGAGGAGGATGCACACTCATTACATTCTAAAGACACAGAAGGAGGTGAAGTCCTAATGACAAGAAGAGCATTGTTGAATGAGGAAGATGAACCGTTTCAAAGAAAGAGATTATTCAAGACAAGATTCAAATGAGAAGGGAAAGCTTGTAATGTCATCATAGATAGTGGAAGCACGAATAACTTGGTATCCAAAGAAATGGTGAGAAAATTGAAACTAGAGAGGAGAAAGCACCTAAAACCGTATCGAATATCATTGGTACAAGATAATCAAAAACTCTTAATCAAGAAGCAATGTTTGGTAAAATTTAAAATAGGATGTTATTTTGATGAAATATTGTGTGATATAATTCTAATGGATGCATATCATATTTTGTTAGGAAGGCCTTGGCAGTATGATAGGAAGACAATACATGATAGGTGTGCTAATACATATACCATAAATAAGGATGGTATGAAACATAAATTGAAACCTTTGAAAGAAGATTTGGTTCAAGTTTGTGGTAATGCAAGGGTTTGTTTAGTGGATGCAAGAAAATTATTAGATGTTATGAGGCATGAGAAATTTTTTTTTGCTTTGATTCCTAAGTCTAACTATGAGAATGTGGAAGATGTTCCAGTGGAGGTTGTATATTTGTTGCAAGAGTTTCAAGAGATTGTTTCTAACAATGCCCCCGATGTGCTGCCACCTATGAGGAAGATAAGTCATCAAATTTATCTAATACTAGTTGCAAGTTTTCCTAACAAAGCATTCCAAATAATGTCTCCAACCGAGAGTGAAGAGTTGAACAAGGAAATTCAAGAATTGTTGCAGAAAGGCTTGATTCGAGAAAGCTTAAGCCCATGTGTAGTGTCTAACATTTTGGCACCAAAGAAAGGAGAAGAATAGAGGACGTGCATGGATTCAAGGGCTATCAAAAAAATCACCATCAAATATCAATTTTCGTTACCCAGAATGGATGATATCATGGAATGTTTGAGTGGGGCTAAATACTTCACCAAGATTGACTTGAAGAGTGGTTATCATCAAATAGGAATCTAAGAAGGTGATGAGTGGAAGACAACTTTCAAGACCAAGGTTTGTATGAATGGTTGGTCATGCCTTTTGGACTACCAATGCTCCTAGTACATTTATGAGATTGATGAATGAGGTATTGAAAGAGTTTTTGGGAAGATTTGTTATTGTTTATCTAGATGATATATTGATATTCAGTAAGACACTAGAAGAGCATTTGATACATACCATATTTGTTTTTGAAAAGTTGAGGGAAGAAAATTTTCTCATTAACTTGAAAAAGTGTAGCTTTATAAAGAGGGAATTGGTATACTTGGGTTTCGTTGTTTCAGGAGGTCTTAAGATGGACCTAGAAAAGGTGAGATCTATTTTAGAATGACCTACACCTATAAGTTCTACCAAGGTGAGATCATTTCATGGTTTGGCAAGCTTTTATAGAAAATTTATTAGAGGTTTCAGTAGTATTTGTGTACCACTAACGGATACCATGAGAGGAAATAAAATATATTTTGAGATGGATTGCAGGAGCAACAAGAAGTTTTGATTTGTTGAAGGCCAAAGTGATAGAGCAACCTATTTTAGCACTTCCAAATTTTAGCAAGGTATTCCAAGTTGATTGTGATGCAAGTGGAAATGTGATTGGAGTTGTCCTAAGTCAACAAGGTAAATCCATTGCTTACTTTAGTGAGAAGTTAAATGATACGAAAATAAAATATTTAGTGTATGATCAAGAGCTTTATGTTATTGTGTAAGCAGTGAAAAAGTGGAGACACTATCTTTTACCTAAGGAGT
The DNA here is from genome assembly GCA_007258455.2 of Sequoia sempervirens. Lineage (NCBI taxonomy): Eukaryota > Viridiplantae > Streptophyta > Pinopsida > Cupressales > Cupressaceae > Sequoia > Sequoia sempervirens. The sequence continues at coordinate 227,032,165 of VDFB02086081.1, forward strand.
TTGTTTTATTTACTGATCATCAAGCACTTCAGTAGTTGAGTAGTCAAGGGAAATTAAATTAGAGGCCTATGAAATGGGTAGAGTTCTTGAAAAGTCATACTTTTTTTTGAAACATAGGAGTGGGAAGTCTAACAGGGTTGCAGATGCTTTGAGTAGAAGACAAGGTTTGTTGATTGAAATGCAGGTTGAGGTTGTTGGATTCAATGAGTTAAAGGAGTTGTATGAAGAGGATCTAAATTTTGGAAAGGCTTGGAAGTCTTGCAAAGAGCCTATTTCTGGTGATAAAACCAAGTGGTTGGATCATTTAATCCAAGATTGTATGTTGTTCAAAGGTAACAAGTTGTCTAGTCCTAGAATTTCAATGAGAGTAAATTTGATTAAGGAAAAACATAGTGGAGGAATTGCAAGGAATTTCAGTTTTGATAAAACCATAGAACTTGTTGGGGAGAAATATTATTAGCCTCATTTGCAGTAAGATATTAGAAAATACGTGCAAGGTTGTAGAATTTTTCAAGTGGCAAAAGAAACTAGTCAAAACACAAGTTTTATATACCAGTTCCAGTACCTGAGAGGCCATGGGAAGAGATTAGTATGGATTTTGTTTTGGGTTTTCCAAGAAACCAAATATGACATGATTCAATATTTTTTGTAGTAGATATATTTTCCAAGATGGATCATTTTATTCCAGGCAAGAAGACTAATGATACTATGAATGTTACAAAAAAAAATTTCAAGGAAGTTGTGAGGTTACATGGTCTTCCAAAGAGCATTGTTTCTGATAGAGATACAAAGTTTATGGGGTACCTTTGGAGAACATTATGGAAGAAGTTGAAGACTGATTTTAATTTTTGTTTAGCCTACCATCCACAAATAGATGGTCAAACAGAGGCAGAGAACCAAAGCTTGGCTAATTCATTGAGATGCCTAGTTGGAGATAAGCCAAAGGGGTGTGATTTGATACCTCAAGCCGAATTTGCATATAACAACTCGGTGAATAAAAGTATAGTTAAATAACCATTCCAAATTTTTTATGGAAGCAGCTCAAGAGTTGTTTCATATCTAAAAAAGATGGATAATCTTGATAAGAAGAGTGCAAAAGAAGAGGACTTTGCTAAACACATAAAGAGATTACATGAGGAGGTACGAAATCACATCAACAAAATGAACTTTCAGTACAAGTCCAAAGCTGATTTGAAGAGGAGACCTAAGGAGTTTCAGGTGGGTGATGAGGTAATGATACACTTGAGAAAAGAAAGATTTCCAATTGGTACCTATAACAAGTTAAAAATAAAGAAGTTTGGGCCTTGTCGGATTGTAAGTAGGCTAATTCAGGTAATACATATGAAGTAGAGTTACCTAGTGGACTTAATATTTCACCTATATTTAATATGCATGATCCAACAAAGTTTCATGAAGCTGAAAGTGATGAAGGTACAATAGGTGAAACAATTCATATACCACCGCCTACTTTAGAAGAGGGGTAATAGAGGAAATTTTGGATAGCAGAGTGAGTAGGAGTACAAGGCACAAGCAATACTTTAAGTACTTGGTCAAATGGTTTGGCAGGCCTATTAAGGACTCATCTTGGTTGTCAGAAGCTAAATTTAAACATCTTGGTTACCCTCTTGAGAAGTGGCAAGGTCACTTTTCTTCTACTTTGGGTGTCTGATGTAGGTGCATCCAAGGTGTAAAGGAAACCTTGTGTCACCAAAAATATTTTAATTTTACTTTGTTTGATTTTAATAAAGTCTTAGGTGATGGGAAAAATAATATTTCCTTTTGCAACAATGTAATTTCTCTTTGTGTAAAAATGTAAATGTAAATTTGATGGGAAATAGGTCCTAGTGAAATGGTAAAAGCATCTTTTGGAGGAATATTCCATTTGGGCATCCCACTTTTGGAGGAGGTCAAAAGTATTGTCTTGTGATTTTGGCATGGTTTACATGCACATGTGTCATAAAATGTCATAAAATGGGGCCACAAAAGAATCTTGCATGTCTTTGCATGTATAGTGTAATAAACAAGGTGTAAGGAATATGTAAGAGGTTGTAAGATGTCATAAACAATCAAATCTGATTGGATAAGAGTTTAGGTGCCCAAGAGAAGGTTGGAATGCATTGGACCTCATCTCTTATGGTAGATTTTGAATCTCCCAAGGTTGGGAGTGGATTTCTCAAGGTGGTTTCAAGAGGTTTTTTTGTGAAACCATGGATTGTTTTTTCTTTGCTCAATCTCTACTTATTGATGCTTTTTCATTTTGGAGAGGGGGGATTGGAGAAGTGGAGTTTGCATACCCAGATACTGTTGAAATTATGCCAGATTGTTGAAGACACATTTGTTGCAGGTGTTGCATGTAGGAATAAAGAGGAGCCCATGAGCTTCATTTTGATGTAACCATTTGCATATTGGAATGAAATAAAGTTATAGATTTCTCTTTCATTTTTCAGTTCTTTATATGTATTTGCAACCTTCTTTCCTAGCATATTGTGTGTGTTTGTAATCAGATTTGAAAGGGATATTTTCCCTTTCCATCATAATTTTTCTTGTGTAAATTATCAATAGAACCATCTTAGGTCATTAAATCTCTCTTTTCTTACATCAATCATTAAAGAGAATTTTTGTTTAAATATGATGCTACAAAATATATTAGAATAGACATAATATTTCTAAAGTCCATGAGACTAATTTGAGAGTGTTAATAATAGATGTAAGAATTTTTTGCATCGATGTTTTGATTCAAGATAGGATGAGAAAAGGGTGAGTTCTATTGTAGAATTTACTTACTGAGTAGAAGGGGAGGTCAATGATAGGAGAAGAGAGAAAGTGTTGGAGTCAAAAAAAATGAGTAAAAGTAGAAATGAAAAATTGATAGACAATTAAAAATATGTTTATTTTTATAATACATAGTATAAAAATAATATTAAAAATATATAGATGTGGAGGCCCTTATATTGGTGAGAAGGTCATTCCATTAGCACTAAGATCAAAAAGTATAGTTTCAACATTAAGCATGAATGCATTGGAAAATATTCCCTTTTTGAACACTTGTGTAACACCAAACATCATATATACTTAAAGGCTACTCAAGTCTTGAAAAATGAAAGAGATTGTGGAGATAGGTAAACACCCTAACAACCTCAATTATGATTACAAATATAAATTAATTTCTTAAAAAATATTACTAAATTCTCTTAAAATCATTTCTTCAACTCCCTCTTAACATCTTCTACCTTGTACCTCTATTCTTTTCTTGTTTCCCTGACCCACCTTTCTATCCCCATGGACCTTTCTTCCAATACTCTAACCTTTAAATTTCATTATATCTCCTCATATTTCCCCTCTATCTACCTTCATCTTCCCTTCTCATTTGTTTCCTCTACCTAACCCTCCCCTCTTAAAATTAGTTTTTCCTTCTAGATCTTGCCTTGGTTATACCTTACTCTTGTTTAGAAATTCCAAGTTCCTCCCTCCTACTTCAATACTCTTAGTTTTTTTTTTCTTTAATTTTGTCCATCCTCCTAATTTTTTTAATTCTTTTACTTCTTAAACATTGCATGTAGCTTTAATTCATGTGACACTAGTGTTGGCATCACAAGTTTAATTTTAAAATTATATAATTATTTCTAAACATCTTAGTGTGAAATTAAAAAGAGAGAAAAAATATTTAGAGATAACATTTTTTTTTAGACTGCTTCTAGTTGACATGGTGTTGAGATTGGTGCATTAGTGTTGGGTTTGCAATATTTTACAATTCTTGTAGGTGTAGGGACTCATGTATTCCCTCAATGAGGTAAACTACAACCACTCCCTTGTGTTAAATAATATCCTATGGTGGTTTACGGAAAAAATGTTATTGAGAATAAAGATAATTATATATGGAAGGTCTTGGTTTGTATATTTAGCAATGTTTGGCCTTCCCTTCCTAATTTAATCAACTAGGTCTTTGATTCATGCAAGCCCATTGTCAAGGGAAAGATTGATCTCTTCCCTTGTGCTAAAGGCTTCTTCATTACATCTTTTGACTCATAAAACAATAGGGATTTGGTGCTTAATGATAGGATTTGGATGTGGGGATACCATATCTCTCAATTAAGTCTTTTTCTACCTCTTTCAACACCATTTTTCAACCTCTAAATGTCAAGCCCATTTGGGTTCGACTTCTAAATCTTACTCTCTAATTGTAGGAACTTTCCTACTATGAGACTATTAGCAATGCTATTGATCATCTCTTGAAGGTCAACTATGTTACTTCATGAGGAACTCTATGTTTACTTGTGTTGGGTGGGAATTGATATCTCCAAGCCTCTTCATGGAGATATTATTTTGATGGAGGATAGGCCTTGGAATCAACCACTTGATTATGAGGGTCTCCCCTTGACGTGTAGATGATTTTGCATCAATCACCTAGCTTCTAACTATCTACTTTCTCAATGTAAGGGAGTGACAATGTGGTGGAGGAATGCTCATGAAAATCACTTGACTATTCATCCTTCTGACTCTCAAGTGGATGGTTCCTCTCAAGATGATGAGTCTCTAAATGGTGGTTCTTCTCCTTCTTTCCCCTTTTGGCTCTTAAGAGAATTTCTCTAGTGATTAATGTAGTTATGTCAAGACTTTCCCCTCATGCCCCTTTGGTTCCTCTTGGTGTGTCCCACCCATCTTGTGGTTTGGTTGCCCAGTCAACTACTCCTTCGGAAACAACTCGTTTTGAACTTTTTGATGAGGTGATTGTTCAATATTTTTCTCCTCTAGCTCATCATTCCTCTAGATCTATTATGCTCATGGGTGGTCCCTCTGAGGGGGAACCCCCTCAACTTCCCCCAAATCTAAGCATTTAGAAGGTAACATTTTCTAGAAAATTGTTAAAATGCAAAAGAAAGGTCTCCCCAGATTTTCCTCCCAATATCATATAAGAGTGAAGGGTGTGAGATTGAATAAGATTAGATATGGCATTATGTAGGTTGGTTTCGTGGTTTTTCATTCTTGTGTTGATATATTGTTTATCCCATACCTTATGGTACTTGTACCACTTTTGTAGTGGTTGCTTCAATGTACAATTATCCAGACCCTTTTAGAACCCACTTTTATCAAATATAAAAACATCAAAATTTTAAAATATATATTAACACCAAAAAATGAAACTATTACAAAGATACATTGTATATAAAAATAAATAAAATAAAACAAAACAAAAAAATACACAAATAATGAATGATAGTTTTTAAAATAATAAAATTAAAAATTATATACAAAATAAATGTGTATGATCAAAAAATAGCTCTTCACATAAAAATAAAAAACATGTACATAAAACAAAATAATTTTTTTTTTAAATTGTATTTATTATATATGTTATAAATATTATATTATGCTTAAATTTAGTATAAGCACCTCTTCAAATCTTCTAAATAAATATATTTAATATATTTATATGAAAATAATTTTAATTTCAAAGTGTTATAATTAATCATTTAGTATTTATTTTTTATATGCTATTAGTTTTTTAAATCTATGTTTTATTTATTTTTTATGGTTTTTTTAAAGTGTGCATAAACATATTTTATAGATTTTTTCTAATTTGCTTTATTATTTTTATTTATTTTTCCTTATAAGATCTATAGAATATATTTTATAAATCTTTTTATTTTAAATTTTTTATATTTTTTAAAATTAATAAAATAGTAAAAAATCGTCCAAATTCAAATTTTAACCAATAATTAGATTTGATATAATTTCTATACTTTCTAGCTACATGATGCAGGTACATCTATGGTTGTCAATCAACTGGCAATATTTGATTTTTATTCAAATTTTGTTGTGAATTTATTTTAATGGACATTTTGGAGTGTTTTTAATGTTGTTGAGTCCAAAAATTAGATTAATAACTTGGACCTATTTTGACTTGAATTTCACCTTGGGAAGTGTGCTAGATTTTATAATTTGTAATTTAAAATTGTCAAAAGGCAAGTTGGGTGTGGGATTCTTGGGAGTTGAAAATATTTGAATTTACAATTAATGGACATCATGCTACATGCATGATTTGGACACTCAGGTTGAGTAGGGTTGAAAATTTGAATGGAAATTTGAATTGGTAATTCAAATTGAAGAGTGGAGGAATGGTGTCAGCTAGTAGTGGTTTTCTTGGTAGGGAGTGAAATCAACATGCAATGGGAATTGAAAGAATGTCATTTTGTTGCTTGTAACTGATTTTTCCAAAAATGGGGGCATGGATTTGGTGTAGTGGTATTGCTAAGAGGTATTGGTATTGTTTAGGTTAACTGATTTTGGGGATTGTTATTTTATTGGTTCTTTATTTTTGGAGAAAGAAGAGCTAGGTGTAGCATCTTTTTGGGAGAACATTTTTAGATTGGATATTGTTGTTGGAAATAAAAAATTAGTGGCAAATCATTTGTTGTAGACATTGGTGATTACATGTTTTGATTTTTAGAAGTTGTGTGCAGGTGCAAGAAGGATATAACAAGAATTGGGAGGAGAATTGAATGCATACCTATAGATGTTATTGCTTACTATAGCAAGGAATTTACTTCTAATTTTTCATGTAATTTCATCCTTGGGTCTGTCTTTGTATTTACCCTTCATTGAATGTATTCACAGAGATTTACAAGTGTCATTGAGCCAATACGAATTGCATATGTTGTTGATTTTATTTTCTTAATTCATTTTTATTCATCAAATTATGTGTGAGTTTAGAAGTGTGGAGTGTTATTGGCAAGTTCTCTTGCATCAATGGTATCAGACTGGGTTGTCCCAAGTTTGCAAGCAAGGCGTTGAAGAGGGGAAATTTATAGCAAGACCTATGTGTGTGGGTGTTGTTAAAAATGCCTCCAAGAATGATCCCAAGAGCTAGGGGTAGAAGTGGAGTTAGAAACCCTCACAAAATGGAAGATTTCAAATCACTTATAAGGCAATTTGAAACATTACAAGAAGAGATACACATAAGAGTTGTGCATGGAGAAAGAGATGAGAGTGAAGATGAAGCTGAGGATGATGAACCATTTATAGAAGTACATGATTAAATTGATCCTAGAGAAGTCAAATTGTTGAGAGCCATCACCAAGATTGGGAAGAGGAAAAAAATGAAGGTTTCAATATTTAGTGGGAGTTTGAATCCAAAAGAATTGATTGACTAGACAAATGACATGGAGGATTTATTTGAATTTGAAGAGATTGAAGATCCTGAAAGGGTAAAGTTTGTTAAACCAAAGTTGAAAGGACACGATAGCATTTGGTGGAAAGAAATCCAACTTGAAAGAGGAAGGAGAGGAAAAGATAAAATTTCTATATGGGACAAAATGGTGGAAAAGATGAAGAGAAAATTCATTCCAATAGATTATGAGTTGGAGTTGCTCAAAAAGATGCAAAGTTTGAGACAAGGAATGAGAACTGTGAAGGAATACATAGAAGAATTTCAAAAAGTTTTGATAATAACTAGACATGCTGAAGTAAAAAAGGATAAGGTAGCCTATTACATTAAATGGTTAAAGCCAAGCATACAAGAAGAGTTGGCTTTGGTTAGGATGTACACCATTGAGGATGCATAATGCATATCATTTTGCATTAAAGGTAGAAGAAAGATTGAATAAATTTTTTGAGAGAAAACAAAGAGGTAGAGGTTTTGTTGGAAGGACTAGAGCAAGAAGTTATGATGCAAATCAGAAAAATCATAAGTTTCAAGACCAAGGTAGCAACAAAAATTAGAAATCGTAAAATTCTTACCATCCCAAAGAGAAAAATTTAGAGGTAAAGGAAGATTGGGTAGAGGATTTGGAAGAGGAATCTTTCAAGAGACTTGTTTTTGATGTGGAGAATAGAGACATAAAGTGTATAACTACCCTCGCAATAAAGAAATAACTAATAGGAGACCTAAAAACCATGCTAGAGCAGCAAAAATGAATGAAGAAGATGCAGATTCTTCACATCCAAAGAAGTTGAAAGAGGAGAAACTTTGATGACTAGGCAAGCCATGTTGAATGTAGGCAATGAACTGGTGCAAAGGAAGAGTTTGTTTAGAATAAGATGCAAATGTGAAGTAAAGGTATGTAGTGTGATTATTCATAGTGGAAGTACTAATAATTTTGTTTCTGAAGAGATGGTGAAAAAATTGTAGCTTGAGAGAAGAAGGCACCCACATCTGTATCAAATTACTTGGATTCAAAATGATTAGAAAATAAAGTTTGGTAAAGTTAAAGATAGGAGATTATTTTGATGAGATTTTATGTGATATTATTCCTATGGATGCTTGTCATGTGTTGTTAGGGATACCATGGGAATTTGACAGGAAATCCATGCATGATGGTTATGCTAACACATACTCATTAATGAAGGATGGAGTAAGACATAAGTTGAATCCATTGGAAGAGGAAATAGGTAAGGTTTGCAACAATGCAAGGATTTGTATAGTTGATGCTAGGAAGTTTTTAGATGGCATGAAGTATGATAATTTTTGTTTTTCTTTGATTCCTAAATCTAATCAAGAAATATTGGAAGATTTTCCTATGGAAGTTGTAGATTTGTTGCATGAATTTCATGAGATTATTTCAGATAATGCACCAAAGAAGTTGCCACCTATGAGAAGGATAAGTCACCAAATTGATTTGATACTAAGAGAATGTTTTCCTAACAAAGAAGCCCACAAAATTTCTCCTATAGAGAGTGAAGAGTTGTTGCAAAAGGGTTTCGCTAGAGAGATCCTAAGTCCATGTGCAATGCCTACTATTTTGGAACCAAAGAAAGGTGGATAATGGATACCGTTCATGGATTAAAGGGCTATAAACAATATCACCATCAAATACCGGTTCTAATTTCCAAAAATGGATGATATCATGGATTGTTTGAGTGGGGTTGAATACTTCACCACGATTGACTTAAAGAGTGGATATCATCAAATTCGCATTAGAGAAGGTGATGAGTGGAAGACAACATTCAATACCAAAGAATGTTTTTATGAATGGTTGGTCATGCCTTTTGTACTAACCAACACACCTAGTACGTTTATGAGATTGATGAATCAAGTGTTGAAAGAGTTTTTGGGAATATTTGTTATTGTTTATCTTGATGATTTATCGATATTTAGTAAGAAATTAGATGAACATTTGATGCATATCAGATTTTTTTTTGAAAAGTTGAGAGAAGAGAAGTTGCTCATTAACTTGAAGAAGTGCAACTTTATGAAGAGGGAGTTGGCATACTTCAGGTTCACTATTTTAGGAGAAGGAATCAGGATGGATCTGGAAAAGGTGGAAGATATCTTAGAATGCCCTACACCTAGGAGTGCTACAAAGGTGAGATCCTTTCATGGTTTGGAAAGTTTTTATAGGAATTTCATTAGAGGTTTCAGTAGTATTTGTGCATCACTAACTGAGACCACGAGAGGGTAAAAAAGATATTTTAGATGGAATACAAGGGTAGCAAGAAGTTTTGATTTGTTGAAGGCTAAAGTGATAGAGCAACCCGTTTTAGCACTTTGAGATTTTAGCAAAGTATTTCAAGTTGATTGTGATGAAAGTGGTAATATGATTGGAGTTATCCTAAGTTAAGAGGGTAAATCCATTGCTTACTTTAGTGAGAACTTCAATGATGAAAAAATAAAATATTCATTTTATGATCAAGAATTTTATGCTATTGTGCAAGCATTGAAAAAGTGGAGACAATATCTTTTACCTAAGGAGTTTGTTGTGTTTACTAATCATCAAGCACTTGAATATTTGAGTATCCAAGGGAAGTTAAATCAGAGGCATATAACATGGGTAGATTTTTTTAAAAGTTACACATTTATTTTGAAGCATAGAAGTGGGAAGTCTAATAGGGTTGCAGATTCATTTAGTAGAAGGAAAGGTTTGTTGATTGAGATGGAAGTTGAGGTTGTTGGATTCAATGAGTTAAAATAGTTATATGAAGAGGATCTAGGTTTTTTTTGGAGAGGCTTGGAGGGATTGCAAAGATACGATTATGACTGATAGGACCAAGTGGTTGGATTATTTAATCCAAGATTGTATGATATTCAAAGGTAATAATTTGTGCATTCCTATAAGTTCAATTAGAATGAATTTGGTTAAAGATAAACACAGTGGAGGACTTGCGGGGCATTAAAACTATAGCACTTGTTAGAGAAAAATATTATTGGCCTTAGTTGCAGAAGATATTTGAAAATATGTGTAAAGTTGCAGGATTTGTCAAGTGGCAAAAAGGACTAGTCAACACACAAGTTTATATTAGCCTTTATCGATACTTGAAAGGCCATGGGAGGAGATAAGTATAGAATTTGTCCTTGGTTTTCCAATGACACAAAGAGGATATTATTCAATATTTTTTGTGGTAGATAGATTTTCCAAGATGGCTCATTTCATTCCATATAAAAATACTAATGTTGATGTGCATGTTACAGAGTTGTTTTTCAGGGAAGTAGTGAGGCTACATGGTCTACCAAAGAGCATAGTTTCAGATAGAGACACAAAGTTTGTGGGATAATTTTGGAGGACATTATGGAAGAATCTAAGAACTGGTTTGAATTTTTACTCATCTCACCATCCTCAAACAGATGGTCAAATAGAGGTGGTAATTAGGAGTTCGGGTAATTCTTTCAAATGCCTAGTTGGAGACAAGTCAAAGGGGAGGGATTTGATTCTATCTCAAACAAAATTTACATACAACTTGGTGAATAGAAGTACAAGTAAGTATCAATTCCAAATAGTTTATGGAAGAATCCCAAGACTTTTTTCATTTTTAAAAAGGAATGATAATGTTGAAAAGAAAAGTGTAGAGGCAGAGGACTTTTTTGATCACATAAAGAGTATACAAGAAGAGGTAAGGAATCGTATCAATAAAATGAAGTTTCAGTATAAGTCTAAGGCTGATTTGAAGAGGATACATAAGGAGTTTTCGGTGGGTGATGAGGTAATGGTACATCTAAGAAAATAAATATTTCTAGTTGGTACCTACAACAAGTTGAAAATGAAGAATTTTGGGCCTTGCAAAATTGTGAGCATGCATGATTCAAGTAATACATATGAAGTAGAGTTTCCAAGTGAGCTCAATATTTCATCTATTTTTAATATTTTTTATATATAAAAAAATCATGAGGCTAAAATTGATGAAGGTACAATAGGTGAACAATTACATACACCAACACCTACTTCAGAGAAGGAGAAGATATAAGCAATCTTGGACAACAAGGTGAGTAAGAGTACAAGGAAGAAGCAATATATGGACTATTCGGTAAAATGGGTTGGAAGGCCTATAGAAGACTCATATTGGTTATTTGAAGCTGAGGTTAATCACCTTGGTTACCCTCTTGAGAAGTGGTAGGGTCACTTTTCTTCTATCGTGGGTGTCTGATGCAAGTGCAACCATGGTTGCTAGCCAACTGGCAATATTTGATTTTTGTTTGAATTTTGTTGTGAATTTATTTTAATGGAAATTTTGGAGTGTTTTAATGTTTTGAGTTCAAAAATTAGATTAAATAAATTGGAACTATTTTGGCTTGAATTTCACCTTGGGAAGAATGTTAGATTTTATAATTTTTAATTTAAAATTGCCTAAAGGCAAGCTAGGTGTGGGATTATTGAAAGTTGAAAATATTTGAATTTTTAATTAATGGACATCATGCTACATGCATGATTTGGATGCCAAAGTTGAGTTTGATTAGAAATTTGAACTGGCAATTCAAATTGAAGAGTGTAGGAATGATGGTGTTGGCTAGTGGTTATCTACCTACCATGAAGTGAAATCAACATGCATTGGGATTTGAAAGAATGTTATTTTGATACTTGTAACCGATTTTACAAAAGGAGGGCATGTATTTGGTGTAGTGGTATTGCTGAGAGGTGTTGAGATTATTTTGGTTAATTTTTTTTGGGGATTGTTGTTTTGTTGGTTCCCAAATTTTGGAGAAAGAATACTTGGGTGTAGCATCTTCTTGGGAGAACATTTCCAAATTGGATATTATTGTTGGAAGGCCAAAATCAATGGAAAATCATTTGTTGTATACATTGGTGATTATGTGTTTTTATTTCCAGAAGTTGTGTGTAGGTGCAGGAAGGAGATTGCAAGAATTGGGAGAAGGATTGAATGCATGACTATAAATGTTATTGCTACTTGTAGCAAGACATTTACTTCTGATTTTTCATGTAATTTTAGTCCTTAGGGATGAATTTGTATTTCCCCTCCATTGAATGTATTGCACAAATATTTTCAAGTGCCATTAAGCCAATAAGAATTGCATATGTTGTTGATTTTGTTGTCTTTATTCAATTTTGATTCATCAAATTATGTGTGAGTTTAGAAGTGCAGAGAGTTCTAGCAAATCTCTCTTGCATTACTACATAATAAATTATTTTTTCTATTATGTATATATAATTTAATAAGTGAAACTAAGTGCATTGGTTAAGAAATTATTGATATGTGAATTCAATGGGTTATGTCTAGTTATAATTTTAAAAAGTGTATACCTTATACTTTTTCCTTTCATTTTGAATATACATTGACCTGTTTTTCTTGAATGCAATTATTAGTGTATATGTGGCAATTTTTGAAAGGAAGCTAATATGTGGTAACACTTCCCACACTAATCTATGAGGAGAGAATTGTGCAAAAAATATAGTCTAAGATATTACAAGAAATAATATGAACACAAAATAACCATAATGCAATGATATACCCTAAGAAAACCCCTTAAGGAAAAACAAGCTTCCAAAGCATGAACTAAATGTTATACTATCAATAATATATATTAAACATAATGTCCAACCCAAGCAATTAAAGGAGAAATCACCAACATTAGATCTAATTGCATAACTATACATGCAAACTCACTATAAAAGTTTTATCTCTAGCATCCACTAAATATGCAAACTTAGACCACAAACTAAGCGCGGTTTAACAAAACCATGCTCCAAATTTATGACTCAAAAGTGGTATTGTTTTCATTTCATTCCCTCATGCATTTCCCATTGATTAGAACCAATTTAAGAAATCTTAAATGGGCCAATTCATGCTTAAAAATGTGCCTCTGGTTATTTTATTACTTCCTCTTTTCATGCTTCAATAATTTCCCAAGTTTCTAATCCCATAATTGGCTAAGTGTAGAAGTTTTTAAAGTTTAAGTAGGTTCTTGAAACCCTATCGGTTTCCAACAAGGTTGTCACAACCATGTCAAAAGTCAAAAAAATTCTCAAAATAGGTTCTATCACTGACAAATTTCACAAACAAGTAAGAGGAAGAGAAAAGAGGCAAGTATCAAAGATGTGTCTACAAGTTTCATAAGTTTCAAAACATCTGTTGGAAGTTGATGAGGTTTTTGAAAACTATTAAGGTTGAAAATCATGCAAAAAAAAAATTGGCTAAGGGAAAGTTAATTTATCAAAAAAATCAAATGTTTTGAAACCTTTGTTCACTTTCAACAAGGTTTTTGAAAATAGGTTATATTTCCAACAACTTTCGTTGTGGACAAGTAGTAGGGTGCATGAAAGTTGACTAAGTTAATGTTTTTTATTAAGATAATTAGGAGGACACCCAACCCTTATAAATAAAAGAAGACCAAATTTGCAATAAAAAACAAACAATGTATACTAAAAAAAGCTAGTTAGAAAAAAATAGAACCTAAGGAAATAGTGAGGAAACAACAGAAACAACTAAAAAACCAAGCCAAAGTAACATTGAAGAACTAAGGAAATAGTAACCTAAGCCAAAAAAACAACCCACACAAAATAGCAAACACTAATAAAGAGTGTTTCAATTAGCAACCATCAAGTCTAGGGTTTCCTCCCATTCAATTAGAGGACCTTTCTTCTTCTCTTTCTTTTAGACTCCAACCAACCCCTCCACCTTTATCTTTTTCTTTTCTTTTCTTATTTGGTTGTAACCATCACCACTCCCACCATAGTCTTCCTCATTAGACCATAATTATTTTTTACCATTTTTCTCAAGGCTTGCTCCAAGGTGACATTTTTTTGTTTATAAAAGGCTAGATACTCCTATAGACTATCCCTATAGACATGTAAAAATGACCTAACACATATCACACATCTTGAATGAAATTTTTTCATCATCAACATCATTATCACTAATATCATTGCATTTCACATCATTTACATCAAAAACCCTATTTTCCTTTATTAATTGAATAATCTTTAATTTTTTAATTAATTCACCATTTTATCATTTATCTAACTTTATTCCTCTTAATTAATTAAATAACATCAATTATTTAATTATGTCGTGCTAATATACCATATTCTCCTAAATCAATTAAATTGTTATTGCTTAGTAATTTAATTATATCTCTTTCCCCTTTCCAAACCTAAATAACTAAATTAATTATTCAACATCATTCAAAAAGGTCAACAAACAAATACAACTTTATTTGTTAAAGTCAAACATGACTTGCACGTTCAACTCAAAATATTAATTAATTAATTATCTTCACCCCTTTTATAATTAAGCAAATCATGACCATTGATTTCTCACTCTAAATAGTTGACTAACTCATCTATTCTTCAATCCCACTAACCTCTCAATCTATTTCCTCAATCCCACTAACCACTCAACTTGATTTCTTCAATCACACGGATTATGCAATCTAAATCCACTAATCTTTCCAATCTATTTCCTCTCAATGGTTCTTAACCGTTGATCAAGATCTTTTACTACGAAATCTTGATCGTTCATCTTGAAATAGGAAATCTATATGTATACCTCGATATTTTATGCTACTCTAAAAGTGTGAATCTAACTAAGAAACATGAAAGACAAAACACCAAGGACACCTCAAGATTAGCCAAAAGAGAGTTAGAATAAGAAAGGAAATAGATAAACAAAATAGGACAATATCACCTTCCTTATTGTTGGTTGCTCCTTGATTAGCCTTCGATTTGAATAGCTTGTGTGCTCCTTAGATGGTAGATTGAATGACTAAAATGCAAGATTCTATAGGCAAGATGACTAGCAAAGATGATTAGTTGATTGCAAATGCTTGAGGATTCAAATGGACAGCATGTAGGTATGGAAGTGAAAAGTGTTGCAAAATAACAGCATAAGGGTGCTCAAATCTAAGTGTTGTGGAAATGCCCTTGAGGAGGGGGTATTTATAGAGGATTTGAATTCTCTAGAGAATTCAAGGTCAAGATTGCTCCAACAAGGCCAAGATGAAGGGCTATGGTGGGTTGAGAACCCACAAGCCCTCACATCTTGACATGTGGAGGGTGAAGTGGACAAGAGGATATGAGGTGGAGATGAGTTGTCAAAAAGGTACATGAGGTGGAAAAGGACATGCACCTTGGGGGATGAGAGGATTTCCACAAAAAGGGATTTCTTGTCCCCAAGTGGGAGTGAAAGGGACTTTGAGGAATTTTAGAATTCCTCAAAAATCTACATGGGAAAAGGAAAGGTGGTTGGGATATAAATGTGAATTAAAAATTCACATTCATAGGATAATCTAGAGGATAAAAGGTGGGTTCCAAAAAGGTGGGACTTGGTCACATGTGGAGATTGTGACAAGTCCAAGGTTCTAGAAGCCTTGGGAGAATGGAATGTGAATTAAAAATTCACATTTAAAGGAGGGGAGTCTAGAGAAAATAAATGTGAATTAAAAATTCACATAGGAGAGAGGGTTATCATTAAAAAGGAAAAATGGAAGAATTGACCAAAAAGAGGTGCTAAATATAGTTAATGATTTTGGTTAAGGTTGTGCAAATATTGGATTAGGCTAATTAACAGAAGATTAGAGGCAAGTGGCAAATGTTGGAGGATGTGACAAGGAGAGAGAAAGTGAGAAATTTTAAATTGATTTTTAAATCAAAAGGAGGATAAGTGACTAAATTAAATAAATTAGTGTATTTATTTAATTTAGAGAGGAATAAAGTAAAAGACAAAGTATTAATTATTAAATTAAATACTTTATGGGACAAAGGGTGTAATATTAATTTAATAAATTAATATTAATATGATAGATGTGAATGCAACAAATTTAATCATATGGAAGTGATTAAATTTGGGTGTCTACTATAAAACAATCTTCTAACCTCTCACAAATCATCTAGAATCTTCATAGCAAAGCGCTAAGGAATTATCCCTCAAGCACATTGAGAGATATTATCACATTCTAGTTCACCATTTTACACACATTGAAGCTTTTGCAACAACAACAATGAAGGCTTTGTATTGAATTGAGCAATCTAAAATCCAAACGTCAATACAAATACAACTCCAACATGGAATGGTATAGCTTTAAAAATTTTGAATTTAGTTTATATTATCCTAGGATTACATTGTTTGATTTTGTAATTTTGGAGCTTCATTTCATGAGAATGGCTATAGGATCTTAATCTTTTTTTGAATTTGATTTAGTTTAATTCATTGTGTGTTTTCCTATTACTTTATTCCCCCTTATGACATTTGGCATGCCCGGTGGAACCTAGGTCCTTAACTTCAACATTTTTTTTAAGTTTGATAAGTAGTTGCAAGTTCTCTATCACTTTTTCTAAAACTAGAACGTTTTCGCTCCAAACCTAAACACACTTGCCTCTTCTATTTTTTCACTATTGACCTAAACTTGGTCATTATTGACTTAAACAGGGTCACTATTGACTTAAACTAGCTCGCTATTGATGTTTTATGTTGCAGGTTTATGAACAAAAACATTTGAACTAACATTTACAAGGGTGGTATTGACCTAAAAAAAAATCACTATTGTAGGAAATAGGGTCGCTTTTGCTATATATTTTTTTGAATCTGTCAAATTTGTAAAAATTCTTTTTGATTTCATAGGTTTACCTAATGCTAATGTTTTATTGTTTGGTGTGTTTGGTAAGTTTCTAACAATTGATTGTGGAGATCTTACAAGAGTATGGAATGAGTTTTCATGAGAAAAACTAATGGTTTCATTGTAGGGTTGGAAAACAGTCCAAGGCCACTTTAGTTTTAAAAGCTTTCTTAATTAAAGACAATTCAATTGGTATTTTAAAACTGAACCCACAACTCTCATATTTCACTTTGGTGCTTAAAAACTAAACCCACAACTCTCATATTTCACTTTGGTGCTTAAAAATTGAACAAGGAAAACTTTCACATTTCATTTCGTGTCATTAAAATTGAACAAGGAAAACTCACACATTTCATTTGGTGTTGTTAAAAATCAACAAGGAAAATCTCACATTTCAAGTTTGGTGCTTCTAAAAATTGAATGTTTTTTTAATTTTGACCAATGCCTAAATTATTCTTTTAATGCTTGAACATCTTTATTTTGTTGACAATCAAACACATTTCATTTTATTAACCATATTGAGACGAAAAAGGAAACTAGAAAAAACTCAACTTTGGTGCTTAAAATTGAACAAATCCATTTTTATTTGCACATTGCTATATTTTTCTTGAAGTATCAAATGCTTTTAATTTGGTGTACTTAAAAATAAAATTGATATCTTCACACATTTCAAATTTTTGGACTTAAAAAGAAACTACAATGAATTGTGTACCATGTTCACTGTGATTAGCGAGCCAAGTGCATATCCTCTCCCATGCATCTTTTGACGATCTTGGGTGATGAGAAAAACTTTGGGATTTTGCATTTTTTGCATGGTTACTAATTTTATTTTTAGAATAAGGGCCTACTAATGAGACACATCCCACAACAAATAACTCACATAAGTGATTCTTAAAACAAGCATGTTTACCTGTGAGCTATATAAAATGTTGAGAAAGGGTGTCTCAAACTTGCTAGCATAAAAGGCTTCAGGTTTTGGTTTATCAGGATGATAGGAGGATGTCAATGGGATGAAATACCTATTCCCCTCAACATCTCAATTAGCGCTCCATGGGTTGGAGTTAAGTACTTCGTTAGGTTGATAGTCACATGTCAATTGGACTTAGAGATGAGTCTCCTTGATGTCCTGATAGGTGCTTGGCTTATCGCGAAGTATGTTTGGAGTTTGCATCAGTCAAAGCTTCATCAAATAGACAAGTGAATATCGATGGGATTGAATGAGTAGTCTCTTCGACATACCTATAAGTACTTCATCGATGATACATTACAATGTCAGAGGGAGTTGTGTTCTATTCCCTTTGACATTTCGATGAACGGTGGGTTGGTAGTAAAGATTTATCAAGGAGACAAACACATATCAGATGGACATATTGAGTAGTCCCTTCGACATTCTTATGGAAGGTGGCATCTCTTCATTAGAGGGAATGATGAATTTTCGAGGGAGTCATCACAATGTCTCTTTGACATTCTGAAGGAGCTTCATTAGCGATATTTCACCATATCGCATGGAGTTGTTACAAAGTCTCTTCGATATCCCAATGAAAGGTGTTGGCAGAGGATGGAATGATAGGCATGTCAAAGTGCTAGTGAGATTTTGGAGAGACAAGGTTTGAAGTCTCTTTGATGTTATGATATGACTTTGATGGGGAAAAAGGTAATGACGGTTATGTTGTTTGTGACCATTCATTTGTTATGGAAGTTGGAACAATGGTTTCCTGGAATGCTTAAGATGTATGTACGAATGCCATAGTGTATTGTAATAGTGTGAAGAAATGTTTATCAAAGTGAATGTAATCGAGCTGTTATCAGATTCATTATGTGAATTAACACTTGGAAGAGAATAGCTTTGTACTTGCATGCAATTTATGTTTTACTTTAATACAAGAGGTCTTTGCTTTGGTGTGTGGTTTTTTTCCTGAAATGGTTTTCCCATGTAAATCCTATGTTGGTGTTTTATTGTCTATTTTGTTATTCATGTATGTACATATTTATGTTCTGTAATTGCAAGCTTTGAAAAAATTTATGTCTCTCTCTCTTGAAGATTAGTATTTGGAAGGAATTTCCACACTTTTCTTTCCTTTTAATTAGTATCAGATCTTGGCTAGCTTTGTTGTCCTTTTTAGTAAGATGGGTTTTTTGTGTTGATCTTGTTCAGCGGGAGTTTTGCAAAGAAATCTAGTTTATAACCTATTATAGATTTAAGATGGTGAGCACATCTGGAAGAATAGAGATTAATAAGTTCAACGGTGGCAATTTTGAGTCGTGGAAACTCAAAATGGAATATTTTCTCATGGATCAGGATGTAGTGTCCTCTAACAAACCATCAAAAACCTTGCAAGATGATTAGGATGCAATGGACTAGAAATCCAAGGGTCTGATCAGACTGTGCTTGGTTAATTCAATTCTCTTGAACATCCATGAAGAGAAGATAGTGAAACTTCTATGGAAGAAGATTGGTGACATTTATCAGGGGAAATCTCTAGTAAATAAGTTATTTCTGAGGAATAAGTTGTATTCTTTGAAGATGGTGGAAGGAGCATCTATTGTAGATCATTTGAATGCGTCTAATATGATCTTTGCTCAGTTGGGGTTTATTGGTGTAAAATAGATGATGAGGATCATTGCATTCTCCTTATATGTTCTTTGTTTGACACATGGGATCACCTATTAATGGCTATTAGGAGTACAAAAACCACTTTCAAGATGGAAGATGTGGTTGCTTCGCTGCTATCAAAGGAAATGCAAAGGAAGTCTTATGAGATGGCCAAGGAGGCCCTTACTACTTGAGGAAGATCAAAGGAGAAAGGTAAGAAGAAATACAAGAATTCTAAATCCAAGTTAGAGGGGAGATCAAAGTCTCGTGGTAAAAATTCCAAGGTGAAACTCTAGAACTATGGGCAGACTAGACACATCCAAAAAGATTGTAAAGAGGAGAAGAAGAAGAAAAAGAAAAATAGTTCTTTGAAAAGTGACTCTTCTCAAAGCAATGCAAATTCCTTCATAGCAGCCCTGGTGACTCAAGCATCAAAATATTTTTGGTTGATTGAATTAGGTGCATCCTTTCACATGACCTCTCATAGAGGTTGGTTCTCAAAGTACAAGAAGTATGTTGAGTAGTGTTGGTCTAGAACAAAAGTTCTAGGCTAAGGTTGTATCTACATGTTATCTGATTAATAGATCTCCCACTTCAGCGCTTGTAGAAAAGAAACCTATGGAAGCATGATCTAGTAAGAAGCCCTTGTTGAGACACATTAGAGTCTTTAGCTGTGAAGCATATGCATATGTTCCTAGTGAAAAAAGATATAAATTGGAGAACAAGGTTGTAAAGTGTATCTTCATTGGTTATGGAATTGGTGTGAAAGGGTACAAGCTTTGGAACCTAGTTACAAAGAAAGTGGTGTATAGCAGAAGTGTGATATTACATGAGCTAAAACCATCTATAATGGATCTGTAGCTAGAGGTGAAAGAAGCAGAAAAGGAGGTAGTTGAAATTCCCCTCACACCAAATAAGGATGAACTACGTACTCCTAGTGGACCTGTTAGTGAGGAGAGCTCAAGCAGCTCTGAAAGTTCCAAACAAGATGAAGAACCTTAGCCTCAACTTTTGAGGAGGTCTATGCATGCTAAGCAGAAACCTAAAAGATTTGGATATTCTATGTTAGATTCCATTTGTTCCTATGCTTTGATTACTAACACTATTGATCCTAGGACTATTAGAGAGGATATGGGTATGTATGATTCAAATTCTTTATTGGAAGACATGAATGCGGAAATGGCATATTTGAAGAAGAATGATGCATGGAATCTAGTACCTTTACCTAAAGGAAAAAATCTTGTTGGATGTAAATGGGTGTTCAAAAAGAATATTGGTTTGGATGGTAAGTGTTGAAAAGCATAAAGCAAGGTTGGTCGCAATAGGATATTCCCAGGTGGAGGGGATTGACTATGGAGAAATATTTTCTCCTGTAGCTAAGATAACTTCTATTAGATTAATGTTGTCACTTGTAGATGCATATGACTTAGAAATCAAATAGATGGATGTGAAGACATTGTTTCTTCATGGTGATTTGAAGGAAGATATTTACATGTCCTAGCCAAAGCACTTCAATGAAAAAGGTAAGGAAAACTTGGTTTGCAATAAAAGAAATCTCTGTGTGGTTTGAAGTAATCACCTAGAATGTGGTACCAGAAGTTTGATACCTATGTGTTGTCTTTGGGATTTGTGAGATCAAATTTTGATCATTTTGTTTACTTTAAGACTAAAAAATTATCGTTTTCTTGTTATTTCTCTATATGTGGATGACATGTTCATTGGGAATAGTAAGGGTATGATTTCTGAATTGAAATCTCAATTATCAACATAGTTTGAAATGAAAGATTTAGGTTCAACTAGGTATATTCTAGGGATGGAAATCAAGTTAGGGGAAATAGAAAACTTTGGATCAGCCATAGCAAGTAGATAAATTCTATCCTAGAGAGGTTTAATATGATGGATTGCAAGCAGTTAGTTGTTCTAGTGTTGTAATGAATGAAACTTTCTATTGAAGATTGTCCAAAATATCCTACCAAGATGGAGGACATGACCAGGGTACCTTATGCAAGTGCAATTGGTAGTTTAATGTATGAAATGATTTGTACCAAGCCATACATTGCCCAAGCAGTGGGAGTGCTTAGTCAGTTTATGGCTAATCCAAGAAGGTTGCATTGGGATGCTGTGAAGAGATTTTTCAGGTATTTGAAGGGTAATTTTAAGTACACCTTGTGTTATCATCGTTACTCTATTAGATCTTAGAGTTTAGTTAGCATTCATGGATATGTGGATTCTAATTGGGTAGGGGACATTAACAGTAGAAGATCCACCAGTGGATATGTATTCACCTTGTTTGGTGGTGAAATTAGTTGAATGAGAAAGTAGTAGGTTGTAGTCGCTTTATCCACTACCCAAGCTAAGTACATGGCAACAACTCATGCCTATAAGGAAGCTATTTGGCTTAGAATATTGTGTTCAGATGTTGGTTTTGATGTAGGGAAAAATTTTATTTGTTGTGACAATTAGAGTGCCATATGTTTGGAAAAAAATCCAACCGTCCAAGTTAGGACGAAACATATTGACATGCAGTACCACTTTGTTCGTGCTATGGTGGAGGATGGAAAGGTTAGTCTAGAAAATTTTGATACTCTAGTGAATGTTGTTGATGCATTGAAAAATCTTATGAGCACGAATAAGTTCAAATGGTGCACCAATTTGATGGACCTTGGGGCCTAGAATATTCAATGACTCAAGCATTAGAAGGAGCTATTAAGTACTTTGTCAAGTGGGAGAATGTTGAGAAAGGGTGTCTCAAAATTGCTAGCGTAAAAGGCTTCAGGTTTCGGTTTATCAAGCTAATAGGAGGATGTCAATAGGATGAAATGCCTAGTCCCCTTGACATCCTGATTAACACTCCATAGGTTGGCCTTAAGTGCTTTGTTATTTTTACAATCACATGTCGATGAGACTTATAGATGAGTCTCCTCGACATTCTTATAGGTGCTTGTCTTATCACTAACTATGTTTGGAGTTTGCATCGGTTGAAGCTTCATCAAATAGACAAGTGAATATCAGTAGGACTAAATGAGCAGTCTCTTCGACATGTCGATAAGTACTTCATTGGTGAGACATTACAATGTTGAAGAGAGCTATGTTCTAGTCCCTTTGACATTCCGATGAAGGGAGAGTTAGTGATAAAGCTTCATCAGGGAGACAAACACATATCAGTTGGACATATTGAGCAGTCCCTTCGACATTCCCATGGAAGGTGACAACTCTTCATTGGAGGGAATGATTAATTTTGGAGGGAGTCATCACAGTGTCTCTTTAACATTCTAAAGGAGCTTCGTCAACAAGATTTCACCATATTGGATGGAGTTGTTACAAAGTCTCTTCAATATCCCGATGAAAGGTGTTGGTAGAGGATGGAACAATAGGCATGTTGAAGTGATAGTGAGATTTCAAAGAGACAAGGTTTGAAGTCTCTTTGATGTTCTAATATGACTTCAACAGGACATAAGGTAATGATGGTTATGTTGTTTGTGACCATTCATCTATTATGGAAGTTGGAATGATGGTTTCCCGGAATGCCTAAGATGTATGTATGAATGCCATAGTGCATTGTAACAACGTGAAGAGATGTTGATCAGAGTGAATGTAATTGAATTGTTTTTGGATTCATTTTGTGAATTGACACCTAGAAGAGCATAGCTTTGTACTTGTATGTAATTTTTGTTTTATTGTAATACAAGAGGTCTCTACTTTAGTGTGTGAGTTTTTTCTTGAAAGGGTTTTCCCACGTAAATCTTGTGTTGGTTTTTTATTATCTATTCTATTATTCATGTATGTGCATCTTTATGTTTTGTAATTGTAAGTTTTGAAACATTTTTTGTATCTCACTCCTAAAGATTAGTATTTGGAAGGCATTTCTACACTTTTCTTTCCTTTCATAGAATTTATGAAATTTTAAATGAAAGTAGTTTCAATTTGTGGTGGTAATAGCATACCGTGCCTCATCCTCATCAAGACATATGGGCCAGGAAAGAACGGCTAAAGTCTTAAGTGGCTTATGTTTGATCTATACATCGTGGTGTTCATATTTGTCAATAAATACCTTGTTTTATAGGTCATCCCTATTTTTTGAAACATTCTTTGAAAGTGGTGCATCAAAAATTTTCTTCTGAGAAGTCACTAAGTTTGGTTTATGGTTAACTCCATAAGTTGCATGTAAAATCATCCCTTCAAGGCATTAGGTAAGCCTACCTCAAATAAATTTACTTACTTAGGATGTGTTAAACGATTATCTTCGAGTTATATAATTGGATTTCAAAAAAAATTATGTTCTTTTTATCACTTGCTGAAAACTCACACAAATCAGTCTCAAAACAATCAAATCCACCAAACATCTCAAAATCATAAACTTGAACAGACTTCCATCACATAAAACTGGAGATAAATTGAACAGAGTCACTATTTTTAGATCTTTCTACCACTATTGACCTAATACTTTCCTGCTATTACTCAAAGCGATTGATTTTGTTGTCTTTGTTTATGGAAATCACTATCAAAAGAAGGTTTCTTTAAAGAAAAAGGAATTCTTTTGACCTAAATAGAGTCATTATTGAAAAAAAATTGCTGCTATTGATCCAAACATTACCGTTGTTGAACTAAAACTTGCTCATTGTTGCTTAATTTTTTTTCTATTTCTACCTCTGGTTTTTTACAGCCATTATCAAAATAGAGACACTTTTTTTAAACTTGACTATTCTTGTCAGAAATACCAGCTGCTTTTGATCTAAAGATTACCACTATTTCACTATTTTCTGGTGCAAATAAAAAAAAATTCCAAAATTGGTCAAATCATGCATCTTTTTGAAAACCAAAAGAAAAACAATCAAACTCCAAAACAATTCATATCTACATCTTCCCATATCCATTTGCACGTCAAAACAATCAACCTATTTTTAGGATTCAAATAAAAAAAACCCACTTGGATTATTCCTTTACTCTCAATTTCTAAGATATTAACATTTTCTTAAAACGTCAAGGATAGTTCAAGTAGATCTTCAAACATATCCTCTAGAAAAATAGAGTAAAATATTGGTCCAAGATTTCTACACTTTGAGTCCCCAAAATTAGCAACATATCCAAAACATTACTCATAATTTAGGGTGTTAAGCATCACAATCCATAGAAAAATCCATCAAAAGCTTTGTCCAAAAGGTATCTTTTTACAACATTTCCATACATCATTATTTTTAAAATAGAAAAACCCAAAAATAAAACATCATTCCATTCCATAGTTAGTGATCACAAAAATTCAACTAGCTCTTGGAATTTTTTATGACAACTATGAGATCTCAACACAAAAAAAATGGAATCCAACAAGAGTAGCTCAAGTGCACAAAAAACAAACATCACCAATGAGGAAACCCACCCATGGGGTTATAAACCTAGTGACCTTATGATTCCTCAAAGAGAAGCCACATTCAAGGAAACAAAAAACCAACCACCAAGTGATGAGGAAGTACTTCTTAGACACCAAAAAGGAATTGCTAGACAAAACCAACCTCATGATTCTCAAACTTGCACCATAGAAGAAGAGGATGGTGATGAGAAACTTACTGAGGAAAGACACTTAGAACATTCCCAAAATCCTAATATGCAAAACCTTATGGAAAATATGCTTGGGATAAACACAAACCGGTATTTTCTTACACTCGTAAAGAGTGGTGTAAACTACCCATTCACTTCAATGTGGAAATTCCATTAGGAAAAGAGCTTTAATTTTGGGCATTCCATTATATACACAAGAAAAATTGTTAAAGTATATAGGTGGATTACATGAAAATTTGAGGCATACAATACTTATGTTCAATCCAACTAACCTTGAAGAAGTTAGTGTGCAAGCCATTCATCTTGAAAGAGGCACGAAGAATAGTTTCTTAATGGAATTCAGAAAGAATAAAGAAACCAAGAAAGGGAAGAAGGAAATGCACTGAACAACTTCTATGAAGAAAGAGGAGGAAAATCCTTATTGCTCACACTACAAAAAGAAAGGGAATGAAGATGCAAAGTGTTGGAAATTGCATCCTGATCAAAACCAAAGTGGCTCAAGGATCGAAAGGGTAAGCAAAAGAACACAACTATCATGCAGGACCTTGGATCGGGTTCTAATGATGAAACCAAGATAACAGTTGTGGGTATAAAAGGTATCATTCTTGTTGCTAGTACTAGTTCCCATGCTTCTTATTTAAAGTGTAATGAGATCCTTGTTGAAAGTAAAAGGAACAAATTGTTTCATATAAGACTATTGCAAAATAGAGTAAAATTGATACACTCATAGATAGTGGATCATAAGTGAACTTAATCTTTGAACAAGTTGTTAAGCAATTGGGATTAAAAAAACATCTCATCCAAAACCATATACATTGGGTTGGGTGCATGATAATGCTTGGTTACATGTGTCAAGACAATGTAGACTCTAATTTGCAATCACATCCAAATTTGTAGTTGAGGTAGAGTTAGATGTAATTCCACATGACATCTATGCGATGGTTTTAGGAAGTCCTTACTTGTATGACAGAAAGGCCATTTTCTATAGGGAACATAATAGGTATCATTTTTTTAAATATGGAATTGAATTCATTATGAAAGCTCATCGCATGAATAATGATAGATCTATTGTAAACATATGGAAATTAAAGATAATTGTAAATACAATAAATACTTTAACCCTCATGTCTATAAAAACTAGTGATATTAAGAATGAAAATGAAACAATTTCTAATCTTGATAAGGTGTCACAGATAGCGCAGTGTGAGGATTAGTTGCAAGAACATTTAAGTCTTCAACCTAAGGTGGTAAAAGAGGGTTTGAATGATTCATTCTCTTATGATGTTCCTATTCAAGAGATCCAACATGTTGATACTTTTTCCTTCACATCATTTTATTTAGTGTTGTTGCTTTTCATTCTACTAGTTAGTTCTATGTGGCTAGTAGATGCGTCAATAAATATTGATGGGTATTTAGTTGTTTGTATCAACAATGCTATCTCATTCTTCATATTGTTTGTGATGGGTCAGATGATCAAAATTCTAGTAGGGTGGACAAATGACATTGGGAAAGTGAGGCAACAATTCCCTCACTTAAATTCTATGTAAAAACAGACTTTTGGAATGGTCCAAAAGATCCTTAATTGGGAGGAATGATCAAGGAGGATCTAGAAGACCAAAAAATTCATAGTCTCAAAATATAACAAAACTAGCATCATCACATAGAGCTCGTTGACATGATTCTAACGAAACTTGAATTGCATCAAAAGGAGACCACACACTCAAGATATGCTTAGTCAAAGTCAGGTCAAATAGGGGTACTAGAGGTAGGATGCAAGATCAAAGAATTGATCATTTCAAAATTTGTCAAAAATGGCATCAAATCAAAGAGCTCGACGAGACAATTTTGATGTTGCTCATTTTGCATCAAACAGAGTTGGTACACCGAAGATATGGTTGGTCAAAGTTGAGGGTTGACTATGCTAGCTTTGTAGTACTATGATGGTGTTAGCATACTGACCTAGACATTCATACGATGATGTGGACCAATTGGGTGCTAACATGTGGAATCTATACATTGACATGACAACTGAGTCAGTGGTGAGGTGGCAAAATAGTTTGCAAGTATAGTTAGCAGCCAAGGTACAAGTGGACTAGTTTTGTTTTGACACATGTCAACAATCAGCAAATGAAATGGTGCCATGTGGTCCAATCACAGGGTGCCACGTGGGCACCCCTTCTCATCTTCTACATGTGACGGTTTAAATTGTTTGATAAATTTCTTAATTGGGGCACCCCCAACCTCTCATCTGCAAACCTCCCTCTCTACCAATGCACCGCGGAATTTTCTCCGCTTATATAGGGGCACCGATTCTATTTGATGAAGGTCTAAGAGAATTTTGAGGGGGCGACGGTTTGAACCACTGACCCCTCCATCCCTTAATACATCTGCTACCAACAGACCACTATGTGGTTTTGAGGATTTTTCGGCAAAAGATATTTTTATATTAGAAGTAAAAGTCAAATCTCCTAAAATTAAAATATTTATCCCAATTTAAAGCTTTATAAGGACATTTTAAAGATCAAATCCCAATTTCAAGATATTAAAAGGGCTTAAAATGAAATTAAAAATATTTTTATAAGGATTAGTAAGGGTTTAAGGGGTTTAGGAAATTTTTAAAAGATTAGCAAGGATTTTAATGATATTTAAAGGAGATATTTGAATATTTTTGGGAGATTGTAAAATCATGTGGTTATGAACCATATTAGGTAAAATTGGTGTATAAAAGAGGGGATATTTTCTCTTGGAAGCAAGGAATTCATTGTGGAGGAATTTTCAAAGACTAGTGTTTACACAAAAGCACTTGAATTTGTAATCATTTAAGCATAAATAGGATTTTAAGGAATTTGAAGCCTATCCCTTGGGTGTGAGTAAATGAAGATAGTGTTTTTAGGTGTTGAGAGAGATTGTGAAGAAATTGAATGTAGGTTTGAAGCTTGGATGGTGTACAGAAGCAGTTAAAGCTTGTCATCATTAATAAAAGTGATTCCTCATTGAGAAGCATACCTAGAGACATAGCCTGAATATATGGGTGAACTCTGCTGTCAAATTTCTCATTGTCTCTCTCTATTATTTATATGTTTCCTTCCAACATTTTAAATTATTCTTTGAGATCTTATTTATTCCATTTAGGTAATTAGTTAATATTTTCATTAATTTGTAAACTCAATTCTATAATTTCAATGGTTAAAGAATGTATCCATGCAATCATATATTTCAATTGGGAAAATATGTAATTGAGAATTAAGAGCAAGTTGTTTTGTAAACCTTTAAATATGGATCATCAATGAAATCCCCCACAACAAGGTGTACCATCAACATAATACCAAGGTACCCTTCAACACAATCCACCACAACAAGATGTACCATCAATGCAACACCAAGGTACCCTTCCACAACATTCACAACAACAAGGTGTACTATTAATGCAATACCAAGGTACCCTTCAACAAAATCCCCCATAACAAGGTGTACCATCAATGCAATACTAAGGTATCCTTCAACATAATCAACCATAACAAGGTGTACTATCAACGACCTACCAAGGTACCCTTCAACAAAATTCCCCACAACAAGGTGTACCATCAACGCAATACCAAGGTACCCTTCAACACAATCAACCACAACAAGGTGTACCATCAATGAACTACCAAGGTACCCTTCAAAAAAAATCCCCACAACATGGTGTACCATCAATGCAATACCAAGGTACCCTTCAATAAAACCCACAACAACATGGTGTACCACAAATTAACTACCAAAGTACACCCCAAACTCCACAACAAACTATTTGTCATAATCAATAACAAGGAGGTTCTCAAAATCAATATCAAGGGATACTTCAAAATCAATACCAAGATACACAACAAAGTCAACATATGTACAACCCCCAACTAGGACAAAATATCATGGGAAAAGAGAGCTACAATATACAAAATCCATAAGTAAGTACACCAACCAATGACATAAACATACAACTACAAACCATCAATCAAAGGATATCGAACATACAAACCAGAAAGTTGTAAAAGAGCTATGCTCTATAGGATATTTGTCCATATCCTTTTGATCAAAATCTATCTATGGTACCCTTCCCCAAAGTCTTTGAAATACCAAAATTTGACAAGTATAGGGGAAGAGGAGATCCAATAGAGCATGTACGTGAGTTTTCAATATCTTGCATGGAGCTACAATGAAATGATACCTATCTAATGATACTCTTCCCATGAAATCTCAATGGACCCGCTATGGACAAGTTCTCTTGTCTACCACCTAGTATTAGAATATTCAATGAGTTTTCTGATAAATTTGTAAACCATTTTTCATACAACATCAAACAAGATATAACCATCATTGATCTCTACAAAATCAAATAGATTCAAGACGATTCATATGCTTCATATCTACAAAGCTGGAGATACAAGGCAAGAAAATGTAAATGGCCTATTCTTGAGAAACAACTTGTAGATATATTTATCTCCAACATACACACAAGCATCAACTTTCAACCTAGTTTGTTGTGCCCTAACGAATTTAAAGAAACCGTTAAAAAAGGTGTACTCATTGAAAGAGCCCTCATTGCAAGAGGAGTAATCAAACTTAGCAGCCTTAAGGATCAACCTTCTACTTCAAATGACAAGCCCAAAATATGGGCTAAAAATAAAAATGTAATAAATGATGGAGTAGTCAATGCTAAGGTTGTACAGAATATACAAACTCCTAATGTGCCACAAAATAATGTTCAAATAGCATAGCAAGGTTATGATCCAAACAATCCATTAAACAACCAACCCAACCATCAACAGAATAACCAACTTAGTTATCCCCAGAAAAATCAAGGACAGGATAACGAAAGGAGACCACCTTGGCAATATGAACAACCACGAAGAAAATTTACTCCCTTGGGAGAATCCCTCAAGGTCATTATGCACAAACTAGTCCAAAATAACCTCATCAAGATTAATGACAAAAAAATTATGAGGAACCCAAATTCAAACCCGCTTGGTATAACGAGAATGACAAATGTGAATTTCACAAAATCAAGGGGCATACCACCAATAATTACATGAGACTTTAAAACATCATGCAAGGCTTAATCGAAAAAGGAGAAGTAGACATCAAACCTTGACCTAGAAATAAAGACCTAAAGATCTATAAGGATCCAATCCCCGACCATTCTATGGGAAACAACAAAGGAAAGGAACAAGATTACTATAAGGCCAACCTCGCTTATGACGATGATACCATTCTAGGAAATATCTCTTTTGATGATCATATCATCCTTGTGGTAACCATACTAGGTAGAGATCCTGAATGTAATGTGACTACTCAAAGGGGAAGAGTAACAATCCAATGAGCACCAACCCAAGTAATCCATCAAGTGACTATAGCATTGTGGAACAACTCAAGAAAACTCTCACCTTAATATCCATCTTTGAGCTCTTAAAACTGTCGCCAACACATAAGAAAATTCTGGAGAAAGCTCTTATCGAAATGTTAGTCCCAAAAAACCTTAGTTTTGATTAGTTTCAAGCCATGGTTGGAAATATCACATCCACCCATCATTTAGTATTTTTTTAGAAAGCCCTTCTACAAAAATATTTCCACAATCAAGCTCTTTATTTAGAACTGTGTCCACAAACATAAAGTCAAGAGAGTACTCATAGATAATGGTGTAGGTCTAAACATTTGTACCTTAAAATTTATGAAATAACTGGGATACTCTAATGATGTGATAGATAAAAACAAGAGCATCACCATCAAATATTATGATGACATGGAGCAAAATTCAGAAGGAACCATCAAGCTACATGTTCAGATAGGACTAGCAATAATAGAAACTACATGTCAAGTATTGGATCTCAAGCTTCCATACAACCTTCTCTTAGGTCGGCCATGGATCCATGCTTTAAAATTAGTCCCATCTACATTCCATCAATGCCTAAAATTTCCTTATGACAATAAGTAAGTTACCATATATTCCAACTGCAAACCATTTCACTACTATGCCAAGTTGGAAGAAAATATAGAAAGATTCTCCAAATTCCTAGCAATGATATATCCTTACACTCCTTTTCATACATTGACCCTTCATCACTAGCTTCATCCTTGACTACATCTTCATCAATTGAGCCATCTAAATCTGAGGTTAAGTTCCAAGTACTTGACAAGGGTTTCGGGGAATATCACTTCAATCAATCCTTTTGTGTTGGGATGCTTCCCCTAACACTAAAGACATATGGAGAACCGAAAGAGATCACACATGTACAAACTATCACAATGGTAGTCAAACCCACTATTTTCACCAAGTAGGAAGACATGCAAGATGAAGAAGTGTGTGAAGAATATCTATCTTCATGGATCTACAAAGAAGGATAGAAATAGCCACTACCTCCCCTTCCTATTGATGAAAAAACAAAGGATATCAAATAGTAAAAAACATGGGATTCACTAGACAAGGTGGCCTTGATCTACATGGAAAAGGTAGAAGAGAACCAATCATTATAGAATGGTGCCCAAAGAATCTTAGATTGGGTTATGGTGCATCTACTGTGATTAACCCAAATACATAAAAACACCTCTTATGAGGAAGGAGCTACTTCTACCACTGTTGAGACATCAAATAATCGTGAACGTCTAGACGACTACCTGTATATCCAAAAAAAAATTGAAAACCTCAACATCAATACCCTCACTATCGAATCTACATCTAATGATGACCATATCGAGATGGATTCCAATGAATATGAATGGGATTCATGCGACTCTAGTGAATATAACTTAAATACCTTATGGAGCCTTAAAAAAACTAGTGTCCCAAACCTAGCTACAACTTCCAGAAGCTTTGCAAATACTCATGAAAAAATATCCTTGCATTATCCATAGTTGATAGATTTGGACCAACAACATCATACACTAGATTTGGACTCATTACAAAATGATGAGGCTATTGCGGAGTTCATGGGACTTCAAACGGATATACCCCAAGGAGATCATAAAGCAGTTTTTGTAGTGGACCTAGATCAAGGAGCATATTTTGGGGGGGAGATTGATATGACCTAGATCCAACTTTGGTTGTACATCACCTAGTAGTATTCCATAGAGCTAAACCTATCAAAAAAAAGCTATGGAAGATGCATCAACAGATAGATCTTTTGGTAAAAGTAGAACTTCATAAACTATTCTAGATGTGGGCTTCATCAGAACCATTGACTATTGTGAATGGGTATCTAATCTAGTACTAGTATAAAATCCCACTAGGGGCATAAAGATATGCATAGACTTTTGGGATCTAAACAAGGCTTTCCCAAATGATGGCTCCCTCTACCCAACATTGACATGATTGTAGATCTAATTGCAGTGCATAAAATGCTATCACTAATGGATGGCTTCCTCAGATACAATTGGATCAAAATATCCCCTAAGGACCAACATAAAACAACTTTCACTTGTGCATGGGGAATATTTTGCTAAATCATCATGCCATTTGGTCTAAAGAATGCAAGGGAAACCTATCAATGAGCAATGACCACCATTTTTCATGATATGTTGCATACCACTATGGAGGATTATGTGGATGGCATACTAGAAAAATCCATCAAAAGTGAAGATCATTTTTCCAATCTAGCAAAGGTGTTTGATAGGCTAAAACAATACAACTTATGTCTCAACCCAAAGAAGTGTGTATTTGGTGTGACTTATGTAAAACTATTCGATTACATAGTATCAAGAAGAGGCATCGAGGTAGATCCTGCCAAGGAAAAATATATATTAGAAATGTCTCCTCCAAGAACATTGAAGTAGCTGAGAAGTCTACAAGGTAAACTACAATCCATCAAGAGATTCATCACATAGTTGGAAAAAAAGTGTCATCCATTCACCCATTTGTTACACAAATACTTAACATTCAAATGGAATAGTAGATGTGATCTCGCATTCCAACAGGTCAAGGATTATTTACTCACTCCTCCAGTATTAATGCCACCAATTCAAGATAAGGCAATGATCCTATATGTATCTACAACACTAAAAACATTAGGATCTTTGTTAGCACAACTAGATGACAATAAAAAGGAAAGAGTATTCTATTATATTAGTCGAACACTGGTGGGATATGAATTAAACTATTCACCCATAGAAAGAGTGTGTTTATCTATCGTCTGTATGACACAAAATTTAAGACACTACATATTAAACAAACAAGTAAATCCAATATCAAAGGTGGACCCCCTAAAGTATCTATTGACAAAAAAAACTCTAACTAGGAGGATGGCTAAGTGGTTAATGATACTTGGCAAGTTTGACATAGATTGCATTGATAGAAAAGCTATCAAAGGATAAATAATAGCAAATCAATTGGAAGATGCACCGATGGAAGATCATAAACCTCTAACAATAGAATTTCCAAATGAATGCATACTTCTAACTAATCAGTCTAGCCAATGTAACTTCTACTTTGATAGGTCCCACAATCAACATGGCTCAAGAGTGGGTATCTTATTTCTCTCATCGTAGGGAGATAGTTACCTAAGGATTATAGGATTTTTTTCTTGTTTACTAATAACATTTCTGAATATGAAGCACTAATCATAGGACTTGTTGATGGTGTTTTTTGCACAACAACTGAGACAGAATATGAAATCCTATATCTCTTGAAAGGTAAATCTCTATCAGCAAGCCTCGAGAGATAACCCCAAGGTCTCTAATGTTAGGTCTTGACAATGCATAAACAACTCAGTGATAAATGCAAAAATGTTGGTAATCACAAAGGGACCTTACTACAAGCAAATATTGAATCTCAAAGCTTATCAAATTTTTGCAATATGGTGATACTTTTAATCCTAAATCTATCCCAAATGACAAAAGAAATAGAAAAAGGGATAAGAGTTTTAAAGAGATTCTTAAATTTTACACTAATCCTAAGATTAACAATTCAAATGATGAAACACTTGAAATGGACCAATCCCTCATAAACCGATTCCTACTTGACCCAAATGAATCTGCAATCTTACAGAAATAGTGAAATCTTCTAAGGCATTAAATATTTTCAGATCATGAACATTCATTCAAGACAACCCTATTATAATCAAAATGAACGAACATCCACAATTAAACTAAGCACAATGAATTTAAAGTCTAGGCTAACTTTGCAAAGCAACTAACAATCAACTAGCTGCGAAAAGCATGGACTAGAGATTGCTACAACACCTCAAGTATCAAATCATAAACACTATCAATTCTTCTAACATTAAACCTAGCACATATATCAAATAAACTTAAGCAATTCCAAAGAATCACAAGAACCATGCCAGATAAAATTCAACACAAGAAAGGCACCAAATCACAATGTCTTCACTTACATTAAATTACCCAAAGTAGAAACAATTCTAGTCTTTTGTTATAACACTTGCTCGAAAATGATACTGACTCCTAATTCTAACTCTTGTTGTACTGCTTAATTTTCTCCAACATACTCTAGCCCTTACAAATGAGGCAAAATTCCATATTTATAGAAGCCCAAGATATGTCAGCCTAATTAAGTTTACAATAATAATCGGCCACAAAACAATTCAGCCAAGAGGAATTCAAAATAAAGTAAAATATGCATTAAATGCATGCACTCCATCCAGGTCAGCCTAGGATCTCCAACAAAGCTCAGTCCAATGCATGCAAAGGAGGAAGGAAAATAATGGGGAAGCATAAATTCTGATGAGGAATTGTATTAATTGCCTTCCCCTTTATCCTTATCTCGCTCCATCCTATCTTGCACAATCAAAAATATCCTATCCAAGTTGGCTATAGGTGGCATAGCTAAAACCTTAATTATCCTTTCAATGGACTTAATGTCCTCTCTTGAATGCTCTACCATCTTATCCCATTCTACTTTACTGGTTTGGTATTTTTCCATTACTACAATGTATGTAGATGCATCATCCAACTGATGTTCAGTGACTAGGTCCTCGTTGATTGGAGAATATACATCTCGCCACCATTTTCTTAACTGCTCCAAGCTCAGGTGTTTTGGTGCAAACCTTTTTCTTCTTTTCATAACCTTGAAGAAGGAAATGCATTTGTTATAGATCTTAGTCAAGGTGTCATCAATTTGTTTCCTCTACTTATACACCTTCTTCAAAACCCTTTGCCTTATTTGCAAAACTTCAAACCATTCCCAAGGTTCTGCAACTTTGGAGGAAGGAAGAATGCCATCACCTATCAATTTATCTTCAGTGTATTCCATGATGGTTTTGGTTTTTTGCAATAGGAGATCCACATCCTCCTTATCCTGAGCCACTACATTCTTTAACCAATCTATTGAACTCATAGAATCTCCACCGGTCGAAAGAAGGTCCTTGATAGCATTGTCTCCTCTAACTTGCACTCCCTACAACCAACTTGTTGTGGCACGAGTAGTAGCTTTCATTCTTTCCAACTTAGTTATTGTTTCCTGTGGTAGAAAGCTTGCAACAGATGATGAGAAGTTGATGGATTGCAAGGGATTCATTAAATCCTGCAAGTACTTCTTTAATTTCTCATTCTCCCTCTTTAACTCTTGCTTAGTTTGCACCTCCTTCCTCAATCTTCCCAAGATTACAACACTAGAACCTTCATATTCTTCAATTTCTTGTTCCATGGAAGTAGGCCCTAAGTTAATAGTCTGCATAGTGTAATCACTACTAGCCACATCATCCCTATTCTTATCAGGGGTAGGAGTAGAAATGTGAACCACCCTATTATTTGCTTCCTCTCTCTCGATCTTTGAAATAACCCTAGCCTTCTTCTTTGTTTTACCTTTCCCAGTCTGGGCCAATATGTCATCCCAATTAGGGAGAGTGTCATCCACTACAACCTACTTACTCTTCAACTCTCTATCCAACCAAGCAAGAATTGTGGGATTTGACTGCACACTAACCTATCCAACCATATCTTGATGATCCTTGGATACTTCTTCATGCAAATCTTTCCTTTCAGGAGTCTCTTCAACTTTACCTTATTTTCTCTTGTCATGTCCTTCTTCCTCATGCAAATCTTTCCTTTCAGGAGTCACCAGAGGATACTGCAACACCTTCTCTATCTCTGCTTCAACACTATAGAGTTCACCCTCTTGGAATTCTTCTCCTTCTTGATCTTGATAATCTTCAACATCTTTGGGTTCATCTGGTACATTCTGACCTTCATGAGAAAGAGGGACATTATCATGCTCAGTGGTAGGAATAGTTGTAGGAGCACCTTTCTTTGGCACACCATCTTTAGGAGATGGATTCCTTGATCTTCTCATGTACACCTGTGTTTTCTCACCCGAGCTCTCCACATTAACTACCGGTGGGTCAACTTCACCTCCTGCCTTAGAAATTTCCTTCTCTTTCTGTGACAACCTTACTATTCTTCTTCTTTTAGGCATAGAAACACTAGCCTTTTTGTCTTCCTTTTCAACTTCATCCTTTGCAGCCTTCTTCGTCTTTGAAACGTGTTTCCTCTTCTTAGCAATGGGATTTCTTTTTTTTATGCCTCTCCAACCTCCTATGCTTGAGCATCCTTAATCTTTATCTTGAAGGGAGAACTCGCCTTAGTCTTACCTATAGGATCCTACTCTGTTGATTCCTCAGAAGTGGAATGAGATTCCAAGTCTCCCATCAAATCATAGGTGCATTGCACACCCTCACTCTCCAATTCCCAAATCTTGTGCTTAAGCCATAATTTTGTATATTTAATCACTGGAGTCATAATCTACTCTAACTCTGTTTTCTCTTCCTCCTGCCAGTCTATTTCTCCAATTGATCTATCTTTCACAACCTCACAATCATGGCCTTGAATTAAATCTCCATCATCATCTATCTGATCTAGGATTACCTTAACATTGTACACTCTAATCAAGTTAACCGGCAACCTAGAGAATTTCTTCTTTCAAATCTCAAACTCATCTTTACAATTAGCCCAATAATCTTCTAGGTCATCCTTGTGATTGTATTCTCTACTAGCCTTCTTTTGGGCTTCACCGGTTCTATCAAACATGGACCTCTTAGAATGGAAGGAAAGGCCTAGGGTACTCATCTCCTCTTCAAAAAAGTGTGTTGTATGTATGGAAGGACAAGCCTCATTACTGCCCACCCTAAGGGGAAAGTCATTGCCAAATCCAGTTTTATGCTTCTCCTTCTTCACTAGGGAATTATCTGCTTTGTGACTTCCAGGAGTATGAAGTGATCAGTAGGATACCTAGGAAGCCTGTAAGGGGTCCTATGGCAACCATCTATCCTTATGTAAGAGAAGGTGGGAAACTGTATAAACCAAGATCCATACCTTTTAACCAACTCCTTAGCACTATTAGATATTCTTACATGCTTTGCACCCTGGAGCAACCTAGTGATGTACATGGTGAATGCATCATTCACCCTTCTATAGCTTGAGTTGCCCAGATGTAACTATGGATAGACTTCATATATCACATCTCTCCCAAAGGTTCCTCGTGTACTTAGTCCCTTATATGGATGAAACCTAGCCAAAGCATAGAACATGTAAGAAGTCATTGTGAAGCTCTTAGTTTGCAATACATTGCATAGTTCATCATGTAGCATGGCACTTATAATTCCTTCCTAGTGATAATCAGTCTTTTGTTCCATCCTCACTATGACAAGGAACATCCAATTTTCAAAGACTCCTGCACTCTTCAAACCTATTACCCTGCTAAGTAATGTGATGGCATCATAGTATTCTGGTTTGAATTTTTCCCTGAAAATTTATTTTGTCAACTTTGAGATGTGGGGATTAGGTTTCTCTAACCAAGAGTTGACCACCTGGAGAGCCTTACTTCAATCATCTTCAAAATAAGTCTTAGCAACCTCCAAGTCCAGAGCTACCACATGAGATTTGTCAGGCATGTCAAAGGTTTGTGCTACAGATATAGGAGAAAAGTTGGCTAACACCCTGCCTTGAGGACCGATCACCCTTTGTGTACCTATGTCGTAATTCCTAGCACACTCAAGCACTAACTCATAGCATTGAATTGTAGGAGGAAAGCCAACCACATGATCCAACCCTAATTCTATCAATCTTCTAGCCAATAATGGAGGGTTATGTTGTGCCATTCTTGCCTTGAATTCCTCATAATCCCATCTACCTACATTGGTGTCACCTACTTCAGTCCAGATGGAGGAAAGCTTAGACTCAGGAACCTTGCTCTTTAGGTCAATCTTGATTCTCTCTGCCTCTAAGACCAAAGACCCCTCAAGACCCTAATCCATCTACTTACTTCTGGTTCCACTTGCAACTGCCTTACTTGATTCAGCCTGTAATCAACAAGAGACCACAATAAATCCTTTTTACCATATTAGAATCTTGGTCAGTTCATCATAAATATTAGGATTATCATTCAACAATTCAAGAAAATCATGAGTAAAATCCATTAATTCATTACAAGGCACAAATTCTAAGAAATCCAAGATTTTCAGTCGTTCAAGGAAATCAAGCCAGAGAGGAATTTCGGGGAATTCTGTGTCAGGCAGATTTTAATGATCATGGCATAAACATCATAAACTAATCATCCACATGAAGAAAAAAGTACAAAACATCTCTCAAATTATTCAAATTAACCATGAAATGTCAAGACATACAACATTCAATCTATTTATTTCTTCAATTCTCCAAATGGTGTGACTTTCGGGAAAATCCATCGGGAGAGGAAATTCGCGAGGTAGGCACAATTCTAGGTTTTGTGTATCTTCGAGAAAATGAAGGGAGGATGGAGAACCGAGGAATTCCGACAGTTAAGGAATTCCACGAAGACTTTGAAATTCTGAATGTCGATGTTTCTTCGTGGCTTCACTCAAATTGATCGGATGATCACAAATTTGAGGACCTGTGGCTTAAAGCTAGCTCGATTTGAGCTTCTTATAGATCATCTCTAAACTCTAAACTTAATTTGAAGCAAATTGATGGGAATTGGTGATGCCCTAAACCTGAAACCCTAAAACTCTACCATGAACACACAAAAAAAACTTGGATTCAATTTACTCGCTTTTCTAGGTTTTCAAAAGATTTGTCATGGCCAACACAGGCAAGCTATTTCATAATGAAACTGAAAACAAGCAGGAAAACTCACTTGGGTCGTTAATCTGGAAAAATCGAATAACCCTAGCCTCAATATGTTCAATGCCAAACACACAAAAATTTGGACTTCAAGCACACTCAAGACACCAAGAATTATTCACATTCAACAATCAAAAGCAAGGTGACGAATACATACCATTGATGAAGTGAATTTGATTAAAAAAACATTGGGCATCAAGCTTTGATGCCCTAGCAAACAGTAGCAACTATGATAATGCCCAAGAAATGCATAACCAAATCCAAAAATCCATGAATTCAAGCACCAAATCAAGCCCAACACTCTAAATCAAGCCTCTCATAATGACAAAAGACAAATGATAAAACTCAATGGCTCAAAAATTCACCAAATTGATTAAATACATGTCTCAGAAATCGTACAATCGAGCATTAATGCAGTCGACAAGACAACCCAAACTACAACCTAGGAATTCGACAAGACGATGGAACTTCGAAGAAATCTGGCCAACACGAAATTTCGTGAGGTCCCAAAAATTTTGAACCACAGTGTAAAAATGACAACCACCAGGTTTTCAAAGCATTCGGGGAATTCCGACCAGAGAGGATTTTCCTGAGAACAACAAAAAACCCGAAATGAATCTAGAACTTAAGATTTTAACAAATACCAAAGAGGGATCATCAATGTGGGTAAGATAGACATTCAATCTCATGCCAAAGCAAGTAATTCCTCAAAATCAAAGGGCCAAAATACCAAGAAACAAAGCGAAAGAGGGTCTCTGCCTTCAACGAGGTGTGTGTGCAAAAACTGCACAATAGGACTGAAGATGCTTGCAAAATGGAGGATAAAGGAACTACAGGTCTATGGAGACTCCCACCTAGTCATCAGATAGGTAAATGATGAATATCATAAAAAGGATGACAAGCTTATGCCATACAAAAGAATGGTGGATAGTTTCAAACAATACTTTTTCATCATCACCTTTGAACAAGTTCCTAGGATCAATAATAGAGTAATTGATGCTATGGAAACTATAGGTTCACTCCTCGATATTCCACATAACATTCCTAAATACGAATTCCTTGTGGAGAAACTCCTTATACTAGTATTCAATATCCAAGAATCAAAACTTGTTTTTGATGTTATTAGTCATAACTTACCATGGTACCAAGATACATTTGACTATATCTATCATGGTATCATACCTCCTTACTTAATGACAAACCAAAAGAAAACCTTTGTCCATAGAACATCCCGATTCACCATCTTCGGAGATAACCCTATACAAATGAATTCTTGACGAAATATTATTTTGATGTCTCATGGAACAAGTGCAAACCACTTTGCAAGAAGTACAAGAAGGTACTTGTGGGTCTCCTTCTAGTGGACCTAATCTAGTACAAAAATTTCTAAGAACAAGGTATTATTGGCCCTCAATGGAGTATGAATCCATTCATTTTTCAAGAAGATGTTGCCAATATCAACAACATAGTGGTATTGTTCACGCATCAGCATAGGAGCTACAACCCATAACAACACCATGGCCTTTATCACAATGGTAATCAGACTTGATAGGTAATATATCTCTCACTTCATCCAATGGGTACAAGATCATTATCACTGCAACTAAATACTTCACAAAGTGGATAGAAGCAATTTCATTAACTTACATCACAAGGAAATAGATATCAAAGCTTATCTTTAATTATCTGATCTATTGATATGGAATTCCCCAAACCATCATAACATACAATGGAACCCCATTCAAAGATCAAGATGTCTATGAGCTTTGTTCAAATTTTTCTATCCAACACAAATTCACAATGGCATACTATCCCCAAGGAAATGGTTAGGCTTAAGAATCTAATAAAACCATTCTAAAAATACTAAAAAATATTGTTAATGATGTCGGTCATGATTGGAATTTACAACTAAACCTAGCCCTATGGGCTTACTGAACCAGCATTCATACACCTACAGATGTCGCACCTTTTTCCTTGGCCTATGGATCTGAAGTTGTCTTACCTATTGAAGTTGAAATCTCCTCACTATGAGTATCCCTAAAAGGCATGGGGAGTAATGAGGAACATCGAGTGTCCATATTGAATGAATTGGAAATTCTAGATGAAAGGCATTTGAGTGTGCTAAACCATCTCTAGGTTTATCAAAATTGGCTCAAACGAAGCTACAACAAAAGGATAAAAAAAATAGAATCTTTCAAGTTGGTGACCTAGTACTAAAAGAGAATCAAAAGATCTAACTGAATTAGGATGGGAAGGGTAAGTTTGAACCAAACTAGTTAGGTCCTTTCATCTTCACAACAAGCTATGTATCTAGAGCTTATCAATTGGCTACTCCTAAAGGAGAACCTTTAGCCAAACCTCTAAATAGCAGCCATCTCAATAGGTTTTATACTTAAGAACATCAGAGTATACCAAGAAAAAAATCTAAAAAAAGTAAAAAAATAAAAAAGCAAGAAAACAGTAAAGAGAAATAAAACATTCTTTAAGTGAAAACCACTTTGTGGCACTTCTAGGATAGGTACCGTAGTGAAAACCTGGTAAACAAGAACTACGTTTGAATAAGACCTGTATCTTTATCTATCGGCACTATCTAAAGCATCCATCCCATTCATCCCATAATAAAATGTGCAAACCAACCATGGCTCGATGATTGATCAAGTGTTGAACCTTGTTGCACTATCGAAGTCCCTCTCCCCTAATGAAGGTAATCTTTTCTTGAACTAGGGGCAAATTCTCGAAACTAGTAGCAAACTGGATCCTTGTAAATCCCATCATGGTCGAAAACTATCAAAATCAAAAAAATCTAGAAAATAAACAAAATCAAAACAAGGTCAAAAACATCAAAATCCTAAAAAAAAATTTATGCTTTGAGTTAACACCAATTGAACTACATGGTATCTATGTGTATAATGTAGGAAAGGCTAATATTTTATCAGCCCCCAAGGCCCTAGCTCAATCCCCTTAGGTGTTTTTCATGGTCTTTAGACTTAATCAAAAATCCAAAAACACTTAAAAATAGAAAAGTCAAAAAATGTTCCTATCAAACAAGAAAACTAGGAGTCGCGTGGATAATGTAGGCAAGACCATCATCGATGAGCCCCCGAGGCCCTAGGTTAGTCTCCCAAAATAAAATGAAAACATTCAAATACCAAAACAAAATCCAAAAACAATGTCACTCAATACAGTTGAACTACGATGTCTCTACGTTCATCATGTACGAAAGGCTAATCTTTGATCAGCCCCTGAGGCACTAGGTCAATCCCTTTATGTCCCCCTATTTGTATCTAAATTTCTTGAAAACAACAAAAAAAAATCAAATAATCAAAAATTTACAAAAGTTCCTATCTCCATTGTACCTTATCCACAATAAACAATCATCACCCTCAACCTTTGACAACGCAATCCACAAACAAAACAAACATAAAAATCAAAAATTCCAAAGTGAAGATTGAAATAACTAGATAACTATCAAGTTAAAACAAGGCCTAAGTATAGACTACCATACCTATTTGAAAATCATTATCAACAACCCTAAAACATGAGTCTTAATGGATACAATGTTCCTACAATAGACATCATCAATGGATTTCATCATGAAACATCAAAACAACTATGTCAAGTGATACTACAACATTGTTTATCTTTTTATAGTCTTATCTTTCTTTTTTTTTATCTTAATACTACATTCCCAAGATCTCTCAAGGATGTTCATAAGGATTTAGAGAAGAAGGAATGGGGGCATTTAACTGTCGATTTTTATTTATTCTATTTGATGTTTTTGTAAAACTACCAAGACAAATACTTTCTTTTTTTGTGTATGGAAGTTGTTTTGAGGAAATTCATGTAGCAATTGCATATTAGGCACTTCATACCTCTTTGTGTAACTAGTCTAAATTTTTTTAACACAACTCAACCATATACTCTAATAGGGTTTACATATGTTTGTTATGAGCAAGAATATTCTTTTTGTGTCGAGCCAAATTCCACACAATGGATACAAAGCCACCTTGGTTATTAATACCCTAGTGAATCATGTTTATTTGCTACATCAAAAAGGATTGCTAAAAGATACGAAGCCTCTATGAAAGCTAAATCAAAAATCATCAGTAACTAACAACATCAAATTTCTATCCATCTCTAAATCATAAAACACTTCTTCTAAACTATCAACTCCATCCTGCATCACAATATCATTAGTACCACATGTATCATGCATCCACAAATTCATTAGTACATATCATGACCATAATAAAACAATAAATCATCATCCATAATGTATCATCATCCATCACATACATAATATATCATCATCCATCATATATCACCATTCATCACATAGATATATAAATCATACATCCATCCATATCATATGTATACATCAAAAAAAAGAAAAAAAGCATGAGCATATAATTATAAACCATTCATCCAGATATCTCATAACACATCATAAAACCAAATCAAAACATGGTTTATCATATATCACCAAAAATGGATAATGTCATCATCAAATGTCATGTGTGATACAACATCAAAGAAGATCAAAATAAATAATATATATGAGGCCTCAGTTGGGCTGATGAATATATATACAAAAATATTCTACATAAGTCTATGATGCAATACATATAAAAGATCATAAAAAAATCAGCTCTATTGGTCGATCGGCAATGGAGATCTCAGTTTATGTTGGCTATGATGTGGAGATGGATGTGGAACAACTAGAGGTTACTTAGGCTTCCTAATAGTTTAACGACTAGACTCTACACCTGCCTAGGTACATGACTCTCCAAATCATGGATGTGTCTGAGCTCTGGGAGTAAATTCCTGATATAAAGTCTGATAATAGGTATGCTAATGCAAAAGCCTATCCTACTCAACCTGATATTGGGCTAGGGGAGTGGTAGAGACCAAGGATATCTCAACTATAAGTATGTGTTGCCTCTCGGTAGCCAACTCATGTCTCAATGAGTCTCTCTCCTGATGAAGATTATATCACTCTACTTTGAATATGTCCCTCTCAACAATCATGATCAAAACCTATGCCTCAATGGCCTATTGTTGCATAATCTTAGCATCCCACTCTACTCTAACTGCATATCTGTTGTTATCTATGCTAGCTGAGTTGCCATATCCCTTTATTAATTTATCAAAAAACTCAAATGTTTTGAAACCTCTATTCACTTTCAACAAGGTTGTCAAAAATAGGTTATATTGCAAATAAATTTCGTTGTTGACAAGTAGTAGGGCACATGAAAGTTTACTAAGTTAATGTTTTTTATTAAGATAATTAGGGGAAGGGCACCCAACCCTTATATATAAAAGAAGACAAAAGTTGCAATAAAAAAAAAACAACATACTAAAAAAGGCTAGTTAGCAAAAAAAAAAACTAACAAAATAGTGAGGAAACAACCAAGAAACAACTAAAAAACCAAGCCAAAGTAACATTGAAGAACTAAGGAAATAGTAACATGAGCCAAAACAATAACCCACACAAAATAGGAAACACTAATAAAGAGTGTTTCAATTAGAAACCATCAATTCTAGGGTTTCCTCCCTTTCAATTAGAGGACCTTTCTTCTTCTCCTTCTTTTAGACTCCAACCGACCCCTCCACCTTTATCTTTTTATTTTCTTTTCCAATTTGGTTATAACAATCGCCAGTCCCACCATAGTCTTTCTCATTAGACCATAATTAATTTTTACCATTTTTCTCAAGGCTTGCTCTAGGGTGACATTTTTTTGTTTATAGAAGGCTAGATACTCCTATAGACTATCCCTATAGACATGTAAAAATGACCTAACATATAATACATATCTTGAATAAACATTTTTTCATCATCAGCATCATTATCACTAATATCATAGCATTTCACATCATTTGCATCAAAAACCCTATCTTCCTATATTAATTGAA
This sequence comes from Sequoia sempervirens, assembly GCA_007258455.2. Classification (NCBI taxonomy): domain Eukaryota; kingdom Viridiplantae; phylum Streptophyta; class Pinopsida; order Cupressales; family Cupressaceae; genus Sequoia; species Sequoia sempervirens. The sequence continues at coordinate 227,077,080 of VDFB02086081.1, forward strand.
GTCTTTAAATTATTTAATTAATTCGCCATTTTATCATATATCTAACTTTATTCCTCTTGATTAATTAAATAACATCAATTATTTAATTATGTCGCTAATATACCCTATTCTCCTTGATAAAGAGGAAAAATGGATACCTTTTTGGGGTGTCACACTTTTCTCATTCAACCATTCACTAATGTCCTAGGGGTCCTAATTGGATTGACTAACCACCTCACAAGGTGAGCCAATTCTCAATTGGGAGGGTCCTAAGAAGGGTTTCTTTGAGTTCTAAGGGGTTCACCACCAAGCAAATGCCTAGAAAAGAGAATGTTGGAAAACACAATGTGATATCTAGAATGACCTAAAACTAGAAATGTGAGCTAAACGAGAAATGCAAATGATCAAATTATGCAACACCAAGTTAGCATATGTGTACCTAAGAAGTTTTGATATGTGACAAGGACTCTAGAAATGCAAAGAAGCTGTCAAAAAGTGTTGTGGAGTAATAAGGTGCCCAAAGTGGCATATTAGTTTTGCTGCTATTTTTCAGGGAAAATATAGAGTCTTATGATGTTGGAATAGAATCTTGAAGAATCTCTGAAAAATACCCTATGGAGGACTAAGACGCCCAAAGTGGTGTATTAGTCTTGTTCTGAATTTCTAAACTTTCTAAATTCGGTCTTGAAGGTTGATGTCTGCACTTGCTTCTTCTCCAATCTGAGGTCCTGAAACTTCCAGATTTGGCCTTTAGGTGAGTTTCTGTGAAGATGACAACTTTGGAAATTCAACTTTGCAACTTTTCAATCTTTTACTCTAAATGATCTTCAAGTATACAACCTAGATCTACGAATACAAACACACAAGAGAGGGAAAACTTGTTGATTGTTAGTGAATGGGGGTTTTCCTTAGTCAAACCCCTTTTAGGTAATTAAACCAAATGATGAAATGAAGCATGAAATATGAAATATGTAAATGATATCACCTTATATGATGTATTTTGAAGAAAATATGCAATCTACCATGTAGTGGAATGAAGAATGTAGATCTTGGATTCTTGGATATGATGTGAACAATAGTTGCAAATAGATATTCAATGCTACATCCACAATCTTTGCTCAATAATATCAATGGATGCACTAAACCCTTGACATGATGCTTGAATCTTGATGATCATTGCAAATGCTTCATGAATTTCTCTTGAATGTTTGAATGCTTGGATGCTAAGATTACTTGTTATGACAAATGGGTGGAGGAGCCTTGTATGTATACTTAAATTCATGCTTAATATCTCGAAATTACACCACAACAAGCCAACATGTGAAGTCATTAATTAAAGGAGGATAAATCTTGCCCAAATTTGAAATTGGATCCCAAAAATAAGCCAAGGACAAAGACACCCTAGTCCCAAGGCTTAATTCTTGGGGCACAGACTCCAAAAAGGGACCTTTTTAGGTGCATTCAAAATCAGGGTCCCAAGACTCATGAAGGACAAAGACACCCTAAGTGGTGTTTTAGTCCCAGTCCATAAATCAAGGACACAGACATAATCATTAAATGATCATTTATCTTTTGATTTTTTTCAGGATTTTCCATAAAAATATATAGTTTATTAGGCTTGTGGATGCAAAATAGGACCAATTAAGCCATAAAGAAGCATAAATAAAGCAAGGTGGGCCCAAACAAGTGTGAAAATGCAAGGGTATGCATTTTACTACACTACACTCCTAAATCAATTAAGTTGTTTAATTTAATTAAATACCTTTCCCCTTTCCAAACCTAAATAATTAAATTAAATATTCAACATCATTCAAAAAGTTCAACAAACAAATACAACTTTATTTGTTAAAGTCAAACATGACTTGCACATTCAACTCAAAATATTAATTAATTAATTCAATTAATTAGTTATCTTCACCCCTTTTGTGATTGAGCAAATCACGACCATTGATTTCTCACTCTAAATAATTGATTAACTCATCTATTCCTCCATCCCACTAACCTCTCAATCTATTTCCTCAATCCCATTAACAACTCAACCTGATTTCTTCAATCACACAGATTATGCAATCTAAATCCACTAATCTTTCCAATCTATTTCCTCTCAACGGTTCTTAATTGTTGATCAGAATATTTTACTATGAAATCTTGATCATTCATATTGAAATAGGAAATCTATAAAATAATCTTCTACTCTCACAAATCATCTAGAATCTTCATAGCGAAGTGCTAAGGGATATCGCTTGAGCAAATTGAGAGATATTATCACATTCTAGTTCACCATTTTACAAACATTGAATATTTTGCAACAACAACAATGGAGGCATTGTATTGAATTGAGCAATCTGACATCCAAATGTCAATACAAATACAACTCCAACATGGGATGGTATAGCTTTTAAAGTTTTGAATTTGGTTTATGGTATCCTAGGATTACATTGTTTTATTTCCTAATTTTAGAGATTCATTTCATGAGTATGGGTATGGGATCTTGTTGATGTAAAATACTAGTTATTGGTTGAATTATGCTTGATCCATGAAGAATTGAAGCATAATGAGCCACCAATACTCGAATATCAACAAGATCAATCAAACAAGATTAAAGCCAAACATTTCATGAAAACTTAACATACTAAACTACAAAAGCCATCAAAACATCTATTCTAATCCATTTGAAATTTATCTCATTGTGGAATTGGTGTCGCATTGATGTGGACCGATGACCCTTTCCCAATCCTGTTATAGTGATCTTGTTTCAGTCAATTATATGGAAGAGAATTGATGAAACCATGGTGTTTGATGTGTGAAAACCTAAATTATGTTAAAAATGAACATGATACAAGCTAAGTTACAATGATTTTATGCTATAAATTATCTAATTATGCAATGTTAAGCTGATCTAAGCTAATCTAAGTTAATTTAAGCTAAAATGATGCTAAAAGATGAAAACCCTAATTTATTTACAAACTTAGATGGGTGCATGGAAGCCATTAATGGATGCTTTAAGCTATTATGCAACTAAAACAAACTAAAAATCAGCTAAATGTGTGCAAATTAAGAGTATGGATGTGAGTAAATTTAACAGCATAAGTTTGCAATAAAAGATGGATCCATTTGTCTCCAAATAGTGATCTATTTATAGGAGAGCAAATGAAGAATGAGTGGTTGAGATCAAAAATATCAATCAATTATTCAAGATGAAGGAGATGAGAGACATGGATCATGGATTCTCATCAATAAATGAGAATACAAGATGAAGGTTAATCAAAGGCTCAAAATTACCTCAAACAAACACACTTTTGACCTACTCACATAGGTCAAAGGTAACTTGCTAAAGAGGTTGAAGGGGTTAGCTTGTTGAAGAATCCAAGTGAGTTGATTGGAGGAGAGGGAATATTCCATTTGGATGAGGAAAAAGGTTAATTTTAAAATTAAAACAAAGTTTTAATTGTGCAAAAAGGATAAAGAATATTCCATGGGAATATTCCTTTTGATTAGAAGAAAATTAGTTTAATTACTAATTAAGCAAGGTTTAATTTATGAAATTAGGGGATTAGAGGAATTAAATGATATTTATTAAATTAGATGATTTAATAAATAGGGGAGGGGTGAAATGATATTTAATTTAAAAACTTAGGGTTATTTAATTAAATAATATGACTTAGGGGATTAAATTAAATATTTTGATTTATTTAATTGAATTAGATGAAGTGTTAGTGTGAAAAGAGATGAATTAACCCAATTTAATTAATTAGGCCAATGGATGAAAATGATGCAATTAATTAATTAGCTTGGCTAATTAAATTAATTAAGTGGAAAGAGGATAGATAAAGAGGAAATGATAATAAATCTGATTTGCTTGTATGACATCAATTAGGGCATTTTTTAGTGTCTACATTTTTCCCCTCTTTGAAGTGAGGTACCTGCTGCTTCAGTTCAAAGAACAACGCCTTTCAAATCAAAAATGTTCCCCAAATCAAAAAATATTTTTTTCCTTATTTTTTAGATGCCCCAACAAAAGGATAAAACTGACTCCCTGCCCCCTCAAGAAATTGGGAAAAAAATTCAAATTTTGGGTTGATTTCTCAATAAAGGTTGAAAAGCTGCCCCAAGGGTTTAGAAAGGTTCTGGGATGCAAGAATAATGCAAAAAATGATGCAAAATTAGGTTCAGATTGGCAGAAGTGATGAAAATGATAATAAACCCCATTAAAAATGTTAAACTAGGGAAAAAAAACCCTAATTTTCTAGCTTAAATAGGCCAAGAGGGGTCATTATCAATTCATTTGTGCATTCACACTTAAGAAATTCTTGAGATTTGAGCTTTGAACCTTCAACGAAATGGCGTATCGTGAGCTTCCCCGACACATCTTTGATCAAGTTTGTGAGCTCCAGCGGTTTCTAAGCATAGGACCACCAATATGTGATTCGAAACTTGACTTGAAATTTGAAATTTTGATGCATTTATTAGGTGTTAGAATTTAGAATTTGGGGGCATCGCTATATAGCAATGCCCAAGCTTCAATTGGCGACACCCAAATGATATATAGTGACACATGTGTCTAGGGCGATGTTTTTCCATATTTGTTTTTATGGTTTTAAATTTTAAATGGTGATGTAGTCGTATCGAGCGATGCACTTGCTGATTTGAAAGGTAGGCTTAGTTTAGACAAAATTCTAAATCGCAACACCATCTTGTTTAGCGATGCATTTGTCAATTTGAATTTTGAAATGCATTAGGCATTGTTGTTTAGATTTTGAATATAGCGACACATTTGTAAATAACGACTCATTTGTGATTTCAAAGCTAGAAATTCCATCTAACTTCAAATTTTGATGATTTCCTAATGTTGTGGGCTTCATGGGTGCAGGTCTTCTAGCCATTGATGTCAAGAGAGCACAGGCCCATAGTACTTGAGAGATTGGGTGGTGATTTTTTAGAGTTGTGCTAGGAGCACCTGGGAGAGATTGGATTATGGTACATTGCATATGCACCTATTGTGAGGACACATTTGGCTATGATGATAGTGTTGTGTGAGAGATGGCACGGTGAGACCTCCTCCTTCCACCTTTCAACAGGAGAGGCAATAGTGACCTTAGAGGATGTGTGGCAGATATTATGGTTGCCTATCCATAGTGATCACATGATCTACGATCCTAATGCTAGATTGGATGCCTACTTCGAGGTGATTGAGATGGACCAAATTGTGTTGGTCACATCATAGATTGATTTAGAGACATATAGAGGTCACATGTCAACCTTCAAATTGATTGTTGTGGCCATCATTTCAGGTTTGGTGGCTCTACACAAATGTAGCTAATTCTTCAGTCTAGGTTGGGGCTTGGCTTGGTAGAGGATACTTTATCGGAGGACTCTTTTTGTATGGGGGTTCGTGATGTTGGCCTCCTTGTACCATGATTTGCATGATTTCGTGTATTGCGACGGGAGAGCTATTGGTGCAGGTGTGACACTCCTTCATATCTGGGCATGGGAGCACATTGTTGTGCTTTGGCCCATTGTATAGATGGAATACATGGAGCTAGATGATCCAGTCATATGGAGATATCGAAGTGCCATCACACTTAAGCACACAAGATAGATTGGGCTCCCATACTAGTGATGGGTGATAGATGATATGACGGTGTTCCATTGGTAGCCATGGCTTCAGATGATGGCCTGGTTTGATGATATTCAACAACTTTACTTCACTTAGCAGACTCAATATATGCAGGGTTGAGAGCATACCATGGTTGAGTGGTAACTTCCTGACACAGTGGCCAAATAGTTTGGTGATGTCCAGGATAGGTTCGATGATGGCTATAGGGCCATTTTTGCATGATCAGCTAGATAGGTTCCCACCTGGGGACTGACAATTCCAGTAGCAGAGGTCATTGAGAGTTTATTTCAGTTGGTTTCCTAGCCTTGGGCATACAATCAAGGTCAGCCCATTGCTCAAACTACCCCTACTTATGATGCATGGTTCGTCCCTCTAAGGTGACTCAGAGATCCTACAGGCGCTCCTCCCTGAGGGAGGCCATGAGGTAGAGGAATCAAGGGCAGAGGGTAGGCAGGATAGGATGGCCATGATGCATAGGTTATGCGGGCTCCTCCAGTGGGACAACAACCTCTAGCAATGCAACAGCAGCTAGTACCACCACCACCACTGCCATTGGATGCCAGAGATGTATAGATACAATAGATGTAGCAGCAGGTGTAGGCTTTGATGGGTGAGTAGGACTAGACCCACTGGGAGATTTTGGTTTTGATTACTAAGCGAGACCAGGATTGATAGTAGGTGGTTGTTGTGAGAGTTGAGAGAGACGCAGTGTTATAGAGAGTTTAGGAAGTCACAGGTGAGAGGGATCAAGAGGTGGCTTGAAATTAGCAAATTGAGAGCCTTATGACATCTACCCATGGTCAAACAGTTTCAGCATGGTTGTATAGAGAGGCTATTACAAAGACTGTGTATTATAGGAAACATTATCACAAAAATGTTCCAGTGGCTCTTCATTAGCCCAATTTTTCACAGCGCAATGATGCACATCCCCTTGCAGAGGAGTAGCCTGAGCAGTAGCTTGGAGAGGGTAGCAACCACCAAGGCTAGCCTTTTGATGTGCAAACACTTTTTGATTTTTCCCCATTCTTTATACTAATATACATTCATGGGCTCCTTTTTGATAGCCTCATGGATATTGTACTTATGATCAATGTATATACACTGATCCAAATTTTGTACCATGACAAATTTTTTGATATATATATATGATACGGATACAGATGGTTCATGCTATGATGTGTTGACTTTATTTGATGATGTATGGATGCTTATATGTGATCATATATGGATGCATTTTATTTGATGCCTATATGATATATGATGATTATGATATTCAGATGTTATGGATGCAAATTATGTGGACACATTTCTTTTTGTATATTTTCTATGCATGTTTTGATGATGATGTATGTATGTGTATGTGAATATATGGATGCAAATGCTTATGATATGCAATGATTTAAGATGCTTAGAACAACAAATCTATATTATTCATCACAACTCAAATGATAATGCAAAATTTATGATGTGATATGCAATGATTATGCTATGGATGAATGTATATTGATGGTTTTTGGATGCAAGGTGGATGCATTGATGATTTTTTTGTGTGTCATGATACCGGGTTAGCACAGAGAGAATATAGAAGAATGAAGAATGAATGATTGTTATTGATGATGATTGTGTCAAAAGATCCAACAATTCCTTGATCCATCAAGACATTATTAGAGATGGTGATGATACAATGCAAAAGAATACAGGATGGGCGCTCACACTTCGAGATTTGGATTTGCTGCCATTCCTTATTGTTTGATATAACACATAGGCGTGATGCATCAAGGTATTGATAACTAGGACAACATTGTATCTAGTGTAATGGAATTTGACTCAACAAGTAGATAAGATAGTTCTTGTTCACATCTTGACATACGGAAACGTCATTAAAATGTAAGTTAGAAGTTTAGAACATATTGGACCAAAGCATACGTAATAGTCATCAGCATACTCCAAACGACCTTCCTACACACAACTGAGCAAGTATGCACCAAGATTATTTTATAATAGTATCAACAAGCACAACAAATGAAAGATAATGATTGATGCGCCATTCCTTTCTCTCTAAATCATTTTAGATAGACATCATTGAGAGGTCCTCAGAATGGGTCATTAAGATAAATCATAAGAAAATATCAAAGACAAACCATCAGTGTTATCTATAGCTCCTTCCTAGTTTAAGTTTAGCTTAGGTGATATCTTATGTTGATGTTCATTGCAGGAAGGATACATCCTAGGACATGTTGATCAGAGGCTTGATTGATGTTGGGATAATGATGCTAAGATGAGCCATTGCTATAAACTTCACTGAAGTATTTACCTATGATTTAGACTTTTAGGGTTGCACTTTATAACTTGTTATACTTGTTTTCTACTTGTTTTACCAAAGGGTAAAGGTGATGATTGTTTATTATGGGTGAAAATTTATTGTGGGTGAAAGCAAGATCGGATGGATAGAATTTGTATTTTTTTGAAATATTTGAATTTTTTTTTGGTATTTTGAAAATGTTTTGAGGCTATTTTTGGTCTTTTTGAATGTTTTCTATTATTTTTGGATTTTTTGATTTTTTGAGGTTGTTTAGGGTTTTCTAAATATTTGAGGCTTTTTAGGTATTTTGAACATTTTTCTATTATTTTTGGATTTTCCATTTTATGATGTTTTTGTATTTTTTGAATATTTGGATGTTTTTGGGATTTTCTGAATTTCTGAGTTTTTACCAAGAGCTTAACCTAAATACCTATCCTAGGGGCCTCAAGGGCTAATAAAATATTAGCCTTACCTACGTTATACACGCAGAGACCATGTAGTTTGACCAACTTGACAGATTTACAGGACAAAGATATGAACAGACAAGAGATGACAACTAATTACAATGGACTGCTAAGGACTAACCTAGGGTGTCTTGAGGGCACATCAGTGATGGCCTTTCCTATGTTCAAGCTCAGAGACAACATAGTTTGACAAGGAGGACATTATTTTTTGGATTTTTGCTGTACAAGATTTTGCAAATGTTTTTGGTGTTTTTTGATAAGATGTCCCATGACCTCAAGATATACAAGAACTCTATTGTGATGCATAACGAAATGCCCCCAGTGTGATATGTTAGTGCTAAGGAGTTCATGATACCTTACAGTGACAAACCATGATAAGAACGCAAATGGGGGATAAATGGTGATGCAAAGAATGATAGGTCAAAAGAGCCAAAGAATAGATGGAGAAACCTTATTTATGTGAGGTGCATGTTTGCCAGGTTTTCACCAAGGTACTTGCCCAAAGTGCCACCGAAGTGGCTTTCACTAGAGGACATTTTTTTTCTTTACTTTTTTCAATCCTTTTTCTCATTTTTTTGGATTTTGATCATTTTTATTTTTTTTGTATTTTCTAATTTACACCCTTCATGTTTAGGCATAAATTTTTTTGAGATGCAAGCTGTTGATTGGCTCCTACAAGGGTTCACCTTTAGGCGTTGACAGTTGGTATGCTCCTGATCTATAGCTTGTTTTGATGACAAAGGGACCCAACCAGTTAGGCTCAAACTTTCCTTTGTTGTCTTGATTTGGGAGGTTCTTCTCCTACCTTAAATGATCGATATTGGATTATCTTGTCATAGCTCTATTTTAGTCAGTTTTGATACACTTACAAGTGATTAAGGGCATCAAGATGATGTTCATCCAAGAATTCTATCTTATTCAGTTGAGACACTTGATACACTTCCTCAGTTATCATATTCTTTAGTGACGCTTGCAATGATGGGAGCTCAACCTCAATAGGCAAGATGGCTTATGATCCATAGACAAGGGATAAATGGGTTGCTCCTGTAGGTGTGCAGATATTGGTTTGATAAGCCCAAAGAGCAGGATTTAGCTACAGATGCCAATCACAACCAGCTTCCTTAACTATTTTTTTAGGATTTTTAGGATAGTTTTATTTATTGCTTCTACTTGGCCATTGTCTTGGGCATAGTATGGTCTAGAGAATCAATGTTAGATAGTGAATCTCTGGCACAAATATTTTACATCATGATTCTTGAATGGGGTTCCATTTTCTAAGATGATGGTTTGTGGTACACCATAACGACAAATTAGGTAGTTCAGGATAAACTTGGCTATCTGCTTCCCTATTATGTAGGTCATAGGAATGGCTTCAACCCACTTAGTAAAATACTTAGTGGTGGTTATGATAAACTTATGGCTCTTGGATGAAGTTTGAGTGATTTTTCCTGAGGTCAAGTCCCCACTATGAAAAAGGCCATGGTGTGATCATGGGTTGCAACTCTTAAGTTGAAGCATGAATCAGATCCCCATGTTGTTGACATTGGATGCATTTCCACACATATTGATGAGCTTATTTTTCCATGGTTGGACAATAGTACCCTATCCTCAATAGTTTCTTATCTAATGGCATACCGCTAGAATGGGACCCACATATGCCATTGTACACTTTTGTTAAGATAGTTAAGGCTTCCTCTTGGTTAAGAAATTGTAGTAATGTCCCTTCAATGTTTTGATGGTAAAGGGTATCACCTATGATCATGAATCAGGATGCATTTTTGACAAAGGTATTTTTAAGGTTCGGGGTGATGTCTAACGAAAGGGTTCCTCTGTTAAGGTAAGTAAAGATGCCATGGTACCATGAGGATCCAGGACCAACAATGACACACATGAATTCAGATTCAGGGATTTTGAAATTTGGTACGAGAAACTATTCTATGAAGAATTCACATTGAAGAATGTTGTTCGGCATGTCTAGTAGTGATCTAATTGTTTCCATGGCGTTTGCTGCTCTATTGTTCATGTGAGGAATCTGCTCAAAAGTTATGTCTATAAAAATATATTTGAGATTCTCCACCATCTTCTTGTAAGGAGTGAGCTTTTCATCTTTGGTTTGATAGTCGTCATTGACTTGGTTGATAACCAGTTGTGAGTCTCTATAGACTTTCATCTCTTGTATTTTCCACTGAACTATTATCCTAAGACCTGTGATCAAGGCTTCATACTTAGCAATATTATTGGTACTGAGAATGATAGCCTATAATATTTTTGGATGCAATCACCTTGGGGGGTAATGAAAATAATGTCAGCTCCTGATCCATGTTGGGTGAACGATCCATCAAAGTACATCTTCCACTGAGCTATGAGATTAATAAGGAACACTAATTCCTCAGAGAACTCAGTTATTAAAGGGTTATCATCATAGATGGGTGCTTTTGCTAATTGTTCCACTATCACTTATCCTTTGATTGCCTTGCGCTCCACATACTCTATGTCAAACTTTGTCAAGATCATTACCCATTTAGCCATTCATCCTGTGAGGGTTTCTTTGGATAACAAATATATTAATGGATCAATTTTTGTGATGAGCTTGATTTGGTGTGACAACGTGTAATGCCTAAATTTTTGTTAAGCAAAAACTACCGCTAGGCATGCTTTCTCAATCGGTGAATAGTTCATCTCATAGCCTACCAAGGTTCATCGATGCAGTATATGGCTCTTTCTTTTTTCATTTTCATCATGTTGTGCTAAAAGAGCTCCTAGTGTTGTTGGTGTTGCTAAGATGTACAGGATCAATGGCTTGTTTGGTATCGGTGTCATGAGCACTAGAGGTGTTAGTAGATAATCCTTGATCTGTTGGAAAGCTTTATCACATTTTTCATCCCACTTGTAAGTTATCCCTTTATGGAGAAGATGTGAAAAGGGGTGAGTCTTATATGATAGTTGAGCTATGAATCTTCTAATGGATTGAAACCTTCCTTATAATCCTCTCATCTGCTTCAATGTCTATGGTGGTTCCATGTCTAGGATAGCTTTTACCTTTGTTGGATCAATTTCTATCCCTCTTTGTGAAACGATGAAGCCAAGAATTTTTCCTGATGTGACCTCGAACACACACTTTTTTGGATTCAGTCGTACCTTATATTCTTCAAGTCTGTCAAAGATAGGTCCTAAAACTTGTATGTGCTCATTCATCTTCTTTTATTTTTTCAAAATATCATCCACATAATCTTCAACTATTTTGTGGATCATGTCATGAATGATGAGGGTCATTGCTCTTTGATAGGTAGCTCCTGCATTCTTCAACCCAAATGGCATCACATTCTAGTAGTAGGTTCCCCATGGAAAGTAAAGGAATTTTTATTTTGATCTTCCTTGGTGATTATGATTTGGTTGTATCTTGAAAAGCCATCCATGAGCGACAACATTTCATGCCCAGTTGTTAAATCCAAAATGAGATTAATGTTTGGAAGAGGGAAATCATCCTTTGGACATGCCTTGTTCAGATCTCTGAAATCAATGCATATTTTGATGCCCCCAGTGGGTTTTGAGACTGGTACCAAGTTTGAAACCCACTCAAGATAATCTATCAGTTAGATGAATCCAATGTCAAGAAGCTTTTGTAGTTCTAGTTTAACCAAGAATGTTATCTAAGGGTGCATCTTCCTTAATTCTTGCTTGACTAGTTTGGCATCGAGATAAACTACTAAGTGATGCATAACCACTTCTAGATCAAGGCCTGACATATCTATGTATGACCATGCAAAGTTAGCTTTTCTCTCTTTGACAAATTTTTTAAGGTTCTTTTGTTCTTCGTCTAACAAAGATTCAACATATAAGGTGATCTTAGGTTTTTCTTTTGTTCCCACATTGACGGGCCTTTTCTGCTAGTACTATTGACTTCTCTAGATGAATTGCACTAAGAGGGAGATTGAATCCCTCATCCTTGGGCACCTCAAGGAGGTTTTCACCATTAGATGCATCCTTTTTTTTTTACTATTTTGGGACTAGAGAGTTCCACTAGGTGGTTTTCACTTAAGGATCTATAAGTTAATTGTATTTCATTTATTTTGTGACTGGAGGATTCAATCGTCTCCCCATAGTATGCCCCTATATCGAGTGCTCCTATATCGAGCTCTATTTCAAAACCTTCTTTGTGATCTTCCCATGATAAGTTGTCTTGGAGTCCCATGAATTATGATATCGCTTCATAATTTTCAAATAAATCTAGAATTGGTGGTCCTTGTTGGTCCATGTCAATGAGTTGTGGGTATACTGGGCGTATTTCAATTGGTTGGTTTTTTGAGACAAAGGATGTTATGGATATCATGAAGAGGGTGTTGTTGTCAAATAGGTCAGCAAAATCAAGAGGAAATTCATCTAAGGTAGTATCACATGATGTAGGTCACTAAGAGGAAGCCTCAACTCTTTTAGCAACAATACCTTTGCCAATGAGTGTGACCTTGCTAGTAGTACAACCTAAGCTAAGATTTTTTATTCATTTATCAGGAACAATGGGTTCTAGTAAACCATTTTCATTTTTTCCTAGCTTCTCATTCTTGTTATACCCCATGCTCTACATTAGTTATATACCTTTTTTTTCATCTTCCATGGGAAGAACAAGAATAGTTCATTCATCTTGATAGAGGATTTTAGAGATATCTTACTCATGGACGTCTTCTTGATTCAAATCTCCTCATTTGGTGAAGGTAGTAGTTTCCATCTTGATTATTTCTGGTTCTTTGGTGCTAGATGTTGGTTTCCCATGAGTTTTAGGAGAAATAGGTAAATCTCCTAAGAAAAAGGTCTCTTCCAATATTTTGTAGCTGCCACAACTATCATCTTGGATTACTACTTTGACATCAAGTATGTTTTTCACAATTGGTACTTGTGATACTACGATAGAGGCTAGAGATGATTGGTCAATAAATGAGCTTGTTGGTGTCGTTCCTTCATCATTTTTGGGTATTTGTGGTAGCTTATATATTAGAAATATGGGAAGAGACAAGTGAAGCTACAAATAATATTAAACACGAAATGCAATGCTTCTCATTTTTCATTCAAAATCATTACATACAAGATTCCAAAATCCTATTTTATAGGAAACCTCATATAACAACTCTACTAAATATATGAGTTGATTTAACAACTCAAACTCCTACAACCAAGTACGTACAACCAATTTACTAACCTATTAACAAACCATGTGACTAATAATAATATAAAGTTGCTTCTCAACAACTTAATATTAATATGACACTTATTTACAACACATATATTAGCACCCACTAAACATTTTATGCTTAATTATTTATGCACCCTGTGATGCAATATTTCCAACCACCTATGTGAACACTAATTCCCAACACCCCCCCTAGTGTGAACATGGGGTGAAAGTGCATCACAATACTTAATGACCACACACAGTAGCTGACCAAAAAATTTAAGATAAGAGTAGGGACATACACATCTACCCATGGAACCAAGGATAGGGACTAACACATCTACCCAAGGTATCACATCAAGTTCGGATAGGGACAAGCACATCTATCCGACATCAAATTTATGAACAAGGACAAAAACATCTACTCACAACAGTTATGATTGGGGACAAACACATCCAATCATAATCACCAACTCATGTGACTGGGGACAAACACTTCCAATCACTTACATTATCTCGTGAATGGGGACAAACACATCCATTCACATACAACCAAGAAATGTGATTGGGAACATACACATCCAACCATAGCATAAAAATCTTGAACACCAAGCCCTCATTGTCACGTATGATGCCACCATTATAGATCATTTCCACTCTGATCACAAATGATATGAGATGGTTGTTGCTCCCACCTAGAAACCGATCTTGGCTTTAGTCATTTTGGTACAAATAATTTTGTCACTAATGCAATTTCACGACCCCATCTCTAGTGACTAACGAGAGGTCACTGAATGTCCTCCAACCTCTAGTGCCTCCAACCTCCAATGGATTTTATTTAGAGAACATATTCCTCCTCACTGTCTTCATGTGGAGGGTCTTCAATAGCTTCCCCGTGAAGGCCTTCTTCATCATCATCTGTAGCTAATTCCCTATTTGTATTTAACTTTCCATCAAGGAGATCCTTGGCACACTGAGTGCAATTCATAACAATGTGTCCCTTATTCTTACAATAGTAGCACAAAATTATATTCTTGAAGAAATGATTTCCCTTTGATGTAGAAGAAATAGATTTGGAGGATTGGTTAGGCCTGTTTTTCCATACATTGCAGTTTCCTCTAAAGTTGGGTCCATTTTCTTATTTCCTTCATCAATCAAAGTAGATATTGTATCTTCTAGGCTAGCATTTACTTTGTTCAATGTGAATACAATATTACTATAACAAGGAGACATTCTATTTAACAAAATATCTTTAGCATCATCATCATCTACTTTAGCATTTATCCCATCTAGTTGATTCAATAGAGAGCAAAACTTACTGATATGTTGATAAATATTATCACCTTCCACCATTTTTAACTCGAACAATTTCTGGTTTAAACTTATCTTTGCACTCATTTCTTATGATCCAAACAAAGAATTTAAGCCATCCTACACTTCCTTTGAATTCTTTGTTAAGTTGATATGATGGAGGTATGAATCTGACAATCCAAGACCAATCATAGCTATTGCCCTTCTATCCTTTGCAGTCCACTTTGACAATTCATCAGCATCAATTGTCTTTGTTGTTGCCCCACTTACCACATCTCGTGGATCCTTTTCAATAAGGATCAACTGGAATTTGATTTGCCATGTTTGGAATTCTAAACCCTCAAATTTTTCAATCAATACATTGTTTTTCTCCATTTAAAGAAATACTATTTGACCCTAACAAACAAAATATTTCCTTAAGACTACTACCTATCCCCCACAAAAATGGATTTCACATACTAGCAAGAGTGCATCCAATTACAATAATTATTTTTTATTTTTGATGCTTTTGAATATAGATAAACATACTTTGAATGACACAATAAAAAATTCTCTTGTAAAAATGGACCTACTTGACTGTTAAACTATACCACACATTAACTCAATAGGAACTAATAAAAATTATTTTATATCCTCACTAACCCGAGGTCCGCCATGAGGGTATTCAGCTATTTGTCCAATAGCACATTCATTGTTTTCATATTGCTGATGATGTGGACCCTATGCTTCAACACTTGGTCGAATTTTTTTGTCGAAGAAAGGCTTTCCACGAGTGTACCATCCCTATAGAATTGATGGTTTCACATTGAGGAGTGACCAATGAGTATGTTCTCAAGATGAAAATGTCACACAATCTTTAATTATGATTATAGCACTTTGAAATATCATTGCAATACCATCATAATTTATGTGATAGTGAACCAAGCATGACAGAAAGGATCTAGTTGCAACTGAAACATTAGGCCATATTACAATTTTTTGTTGGCACAAAAACTTTTCCCATCTCCAACCTACCATGGATCAAGCAATAAGTTGTTGAAACAATGAGCTGGTTGCAAGTAGAAAAATCACGTCCTTGGGTAAAACTACTTGTCAGAGGTACAAATCAGGGGCCTTCAGTGAGATCAACCCACAAATATATCTCAAATCAAATAATGGTGTTGTATGATAGTAGAGGGGCATTTCCAGATGTCGTTGACCACTACAGGCTCTAGATTGTGTGAACAAACAACTGAGTTATGACAAGACAATCAATGAAAAAAACACAAACTATACCATTTACAAACAGTCTGCCAAACAATAGAGAGCACCAAACCAATGAGGAATGTAGAAATCTACCAACAATAAAATTGATAGATGAATGGACTCTACACTCGAAATGAAAAAACAAAGATACGTATGAGTCTGCAAACACACAAAACTCCTATGATGCCTAAAAAACAAATTGCACTTGTTTACAAAGAAATTGAGCACTGGACAATTACAACTAAGACTTATGTGTCTATCATGTGCAAATGAAGTATCTACAATGGTGGAAGAAGCGTTGCAAATCAGTCCTAACCAAGGAGAACTAGGTTGTCAAACAAGGACACACCAAGGAGGGAATTTTAGAAAATCAACAATCCAATTCCATTGAATATGGTCAATAAGCATTTTCAACTCCTATCGAGGTGCCTAAATCAGAGGCATCTCCAAATTTGATAATACATCAGTTGTCGATTATGGCTTCAAACCTTATTCACAAATTATAATGAGGAGCTTCAATTCGCCTTAGTCAGTACCAATAATATCTCTACATTATAATATAATAGGCACAAAATCGCTATAGCTATAATACCATATTAAAAATATGGGAAGAGACAAGTGAAGCTACAAATAATATTAAACACGAAATGCAATGCTTCTCAATTTTAATTTAAAATCATTACATACTTATAGGATTCCAAAATCCTATTTTATAGGAAACCTCCTATAACAACTCAACTTCCCACAACCAAGTGTATACAATCAATATACTAACCTATTAACAAACCATGTGTCTAATAATAATATTAAGTTGTTTCTCAACAACTTAATATTAATATGACACTTATTTATGTGTTGTGTATTCTATTGTTAATCTAATTAAAACAAAACACTATTAACAGAACTTTAAATTGAAGAAATTTGAAATAAACTTGGCTATAAAATAAAAATTCTTCAAGAACGTTTCGTCTTTCTCTATCTCCAGAGATTGGTTTGAAGCTTTCTGGCTCTCAGATTGTGTGAGCTTCTCCAAATGACTACTGCAGAACGAGTATGCAAAGAAAAACTATTCTATATGCTGGTGAAGATGGACAGGGGCTGTAATTATGCACAGGGGCTGTAGATTATGTACAGGGGGTGTAGATGAGATGAATCATGATTCTGTTGCTATGATTGCTATGCTATTGCTGTGATAATGCTATTGCTATGAATGCTAATATTATTTGTCTATAGTTTACTTGCTTCTAAATTCTATATGATTTGGAGCTCCCGGCAGCTGTATTTATAGATTTTTTGCAGGCTTCATCCCGGCTGGCAAGAATCTATGGCTATGAATTGTCTGGTAGGTTTGAATGGTGAGAGATTGAGAGGTTGAGAAGAAAATGGGGGAGGTTGAGAGGTTGGAGAGAAGAATGGAAGCTTGTCTTCAACCCACGGGAACAAGCCTGCACAGAAACAGAGAAATTTAATTTTCTGTTTTGGCAGTTTGTTTCCCGGGAGTTGAAGATAAATCCCAAATTAAATAAATAAAATTTATTTAATTTAATTTATTGCTTTTTGATATTTGATTTTTGATTTTTGAAAACTATAGAAGAATTAATTAAATATTTTGGTAATATTTAATCATGATGTGACTTTAGAAGATTTTTGAAATATTTAGAAGAATTTAATTAAATATTTTTGGAAATATTTAATTATGAATAGATTTTTTGAATTGAATTGGAGGAATTTTGAAATGATTTTAAAATGAATATTGGATTAGAGGAAATAATCAAATATTTTGGAATATTTAATTATAAATGATATTTAGAAGAATTTAATATTTTAATCTTTATTTGAATAAAATATTTAAACTAAGATTATAGGATAATTAATAAAAATAAATTATAACATTTATTTAATTAATTAAGAAATGAATATGAAAAGGTGATTAAATATCTAATCGAAATGAAATCATGAACAATATAAATAAATTATTTAAATTTATTTATACGTAGATAGAATCAAAAGATTTTAATTAAATATTAAAAATATTTAATTAATTACCAGACAATGTGATATGACCATTTTTAAGTGTATACAATTTAAAACACATATATCAACACCCACTAAACATTTTATGCTTAATTTTTATGCATCCTATGATGCAATATTTCCAACCACCTATGTGAATACTAATTCTCAACATTATAAAACTTGGCCTCAAGGCTCTTGTAGTAGTAGAAAGGCTTAGGGTCTCCATGGATAGTGATTTCTCTACCCTCAAAAGGAAATTTCACACACTAATGATAGGTTGAGGCTACGACTTTCAAAGCATGGATCTAAGGTCAACCAATAGGATGTTATAGGGAAGATCAAGATCAAACTTGACATGTAGTTTCTACAATAAGAGGTCCCACTTGGATAGGGAGTGCAATGATTCCTTGTGATACTCATTCTTGGTTGTCATATGCTTTGATGGTGGTACTCTTTTTCTTCTCAATAGTATATTTTGAATAACCTAGATGCTTGATCAACTATAGGGTACAAATGTTTAGAGTAGCACCTCCATCTAACAAGACTCTTTTGACCTTATTTTTATGAAAGACAACCTTAAGGTGTAAAGCATGGTTATGAGATGGTTGTGATGGTAAATCTTGTTTGGAGAAGCTAAGAAGATGGCTGGAAATATTCCCTACCATAGCTTGAAACTGATCGGTATCAATGCTCTCGGGAACAGATGACTTAGACAAGGCTTTTTCCAATATTTCCCTATGTGCAGGAGATAATTTCAGAAGTTCCAAAATTGATATTTGAGCAAGGGTTTTTTTAAGATGATCTACAAGATTGTACTTGCTAGGATTAGATGTAGGAAAAGTAGGTTGTGTCCTAGATTGAGCTGGGACAGCTCCTTGAACGGTTATTTTTCCATGTCATGTGGTGACTCCACATTCTATACTAGCTACTTTGATGGTGAAAACAATGATAACACTATCATAGGAGGCAACTACATTGGAATAAGTATGTTGAACATTAGTGTAATCCTTAGCTTTTCCATTATTGTTAGTTTTGTTATGATCAGGCATAGGGTTCTTGTATATCTTGAGATCTTGGTTTCTAGCTAGTACCTCCATAGATATGGTATCATTCTCTATGAGATCATGGATGATATTCTTGAGTTTCATGCAATTTGTTGTTTTATGTCCTTTGATTTTATGAAATTCATAGAGATCATGCTCGTTGTACCAGGATGGCTTTTCTTGGGGTTCTTGGTAGTTTTCAAAGTTAGGAAGTGTTATCAAATTTGACTATACCAATTTCTTCATGATTGTCTCAATAGGTTCTGATAATTGTGTGTACTTTCTTCTAGGATAGTTGTTCATGTTACCAGTTTGCCTTGGTTGCATGTTGGTGTTATTGATCTAATTGTTCTAAGGTGGTACCATTTGTTGCACAATCGGTTGGATGTTAGTAAATTGATTATTGTTAGGTCTAGGAGCACTTAGTATGACTTTAACATCTACTAAACCATCATTTTTTACATTTTTTTTCTTCTCCCATACACAAGGTTTCTCATTTGAACTGGTTGAGGGACAGTTGCCTTTGTAAGATTGAGTATTTCCTTATGAGATTAAGGCTCTTTCAATGTTAAGGGCTCTTGGAACAAGCTCATCATAGGATGTAATGCATTGCATTTTCAAGTCGAATGATAGATTCAGATCAAGGTTGGCTATAACGATTCCCACTTGTTGTTCATTAGGAAGAGGCCACTTGCTTTTACTAGCTCTTTATCTCCATCATTGTAAGAAATTTGTTAAGGTTTCCCCCAGATTTTGTTTGAGAGTATACAACTCTTCTAGACTAATGTCCATGTCAAGATTGGAGAAGTGATTGATGAATTTTTCAGTGATTTCTTGAAAAAATTTGATACCAGGAGGAAAATGAGAAAACCAATCCATAGAAATACCTATTAAACTTTGATGGAATAGGTGCATTAGATATGAATCATTGTAATCCACTTCCATGCATATGACATTGAATTCTTCGATATGGTCCACAGGACTTCCTCTCCCTCTGTATTTGTCAAATTTGGGGATTTCAAAACTAGGAGGGAATGGTACCATTACTATGTTTTGATCAAATGGATAAGGACACAAGTTCTATGTATGAGGCTTATTTGTCTTACCCATGCGAAGGTATTGCATTTCTTGTGAGGGTTCTTTTGATTATGATGTGAGATCATCTTGTGGATTGGGTGGAGGAACATATGGTGGGATGAGAGATGAGTTATATGAGGTGTATGAAGGTGTCAAATTCTGTGAAAGTGATGAATATGTTCCTGATGCATTTGGATTAATCATGTTCATATGAGGAAAATAGGATCCTTGTTGTTGTTGTTGGGCATACTTTGAGCTAGTAATGCTTGTTATTGAGCTTCTTGTTGTTGTTGTTGCACCACTAGGGCTTGTTGTTGGGCCTATTTTTTTTGTTGTGCTAATAAAGTTGCTTGTTGTGCTGCTAAAGTTTATTGTTGATCTTTTTGGGCAATGGTTGCTTCTTTTTGTTGTTGTTGTTGTGTCAAGGTTGCTTGTTGAGCTGCTAAGGCCACTTATTGAGATTGTTGTTGTTGTTGTATGACTTGTTGGTAAGTTTGTTGTGCTTTTTGTGGAGCTAGGGCATGTTCTTGCAATGTGGGATTAGGTAATTTTTGATACATCTATGAAGGATTAGGTATATTGATGTTTTGAATGGTTAGTGGATTGGCTTGTTGAGCTTGTTGTTGTTGTACAACTTGCTGGTAAGTTTTTTGTGCTTGTTGTAGAGCTAGGGCATGTGCTTGAAATGTGGGATCAAGTGATTGTTGAGACATCTGTGAAGGATTAGGTATATTTATGTTTTGAGTGGTTAGTGGATTGGTAGTTTTAGACAAAGATTTTGGCATCCAAGGTCTTTCTAGTACTTCTAGGGTTTTTCACCTAAAAGGAGAAAGATGAGCTAAAATGCAATGTTCACACTCAAATATTAATGTGATATGGACGCAATATGTCTAATAAAATGATTTAAATATAGAAAACTAATGAAAGGTATTGATTATTAAGTGGAAATTATCAAAATGCATGTTGTTTAAAAACACATTGTGTAATGCAAAAACACCTAGAAATGAATGCAAACTGTAATAGAATTTGATGAAACTGAAAATGTGCACCTAAAATCTTGATGGAGAATGGAAATGACTTCTGAAGTGTTCTTAATCCTAATTTTTCAGCCTAGTGGGACTCATTTTCCATTCTGGGTGAATTAGTCCTAGTTCTATGAAACTGTTCCAAAGCCCATTTCAAAAAAATGGGTGTCCAAAAATGCAGAAAACCAAAATTGGGCCTGGTAGTGGGACTCATTCACCACCCATGGAAAATGAGTACACTTTTGAATTTTTGAAGATTCAAAGGTGGAAATAGGAGCTTTCAGCCTGGAATTTCTATTTTTCTAGGTGTCTGGTTCTGAAATTGTCAAATTCGGGCCTGAAAGTGACCTTTTGAGGGTATTTTGACTTATCCAATGAAGAGATGACTGGAACTTTGCAATGCAATATTCAATGATTTTTAAGCCTCCAAGATGTCTAAATCTACAAACACACAAGACAAGAGAGAGAAGTGTTGAATGTTAGGGCATGGGGGTTTGTCTTGGTCAAACCCCTTTTTAGGTAATTAAACCAAATGAAGAAAATAATGTAATGAAGCATGCAAAAATGGAGTTATTACCTTTCCATGATGATTGATCTTGAATTTTTGAAGCAAAACATGGAGAATTTTCCCTTGAATGTCTGAAAATTGCTATCTTAATGACTTGAAATGATGAAACCCTAACTTGCTTGACTTGAGATGGAAGAATGATGGATGAATAATGAAGAATAGTTATGATTTATGGTTTAGAGACTTGATTATATAGGAAATTCACCTTATTTTCTAGTAAATTGGATCCCTAAGGCCGACATGTAAAAATAACAAGAGTTATCTTTCGCTCAAACTCCCATCTCTAATGTGATAATAAAAAAGACTCCAACCAAAAGAGGAAGAAGATTGAAGGAAAAAAAATTGAAAGAGGAAATAGAAACAAGCATGAGAGCCACATTGGATGTGGGATTCACAATCAACAAAAGACTAAGGAGAGCATGTTGCTCTCCTCGTGTTGAATGAATATTATGTCATGGAATGTCAGGGGCATCAATTCCCCTGACAAAAGAGCCTAGATCAAGCGTCAAATTGATGCTAGTGGGGCTGATATTTTCTTACTCCAAGAATCTAATCTATCAAAGGAAGTATTTGATTCAACCATCGCCAAATGGAATATGTGGAAAGCTGATTTGGTACTTGCACAAGGGGTCTCTGGGGGCTTAATTTTTCTATGGAACCCAAGAAAAGTTACAATAGAAGTTTTAAATTCTGATAACAACTGGTAGCTTATGAATGTATAATGTTTTGATCTTCAATTTAAACTTTTAAGTGTGTATGGGACAACTACAACACAAGACAAAAAGAAAACTTGGGATATGTTGACAACCTAAATTCAAAGCTTGGGAAATCAAAAAATCATTTTTGTAGGTGATTTCAATGCAAAAGTGTTTATGAATGAAAATCAAGGAGGAGATTTCCCACCTCCAAAAGTAATGGCATATTTTGGATGCTTCATTTTAGGCAATGCATTGAGGGATATACTTCTAGAGAAAGGAAAATTTACCTGGAAAAATTGAAGGAGAGATTTTTGTTAGATCGTAGTAAGATTAGATAGATTTCTAGTCTCTCAAGATTGGATCTTTGCATCTTCTATTTTGGGTTCACAAATTCTCCCATTTGTAGGGTCTAATCATTATGCTATTTTGTTATTTATAACAAAACTAACAAGGGTTTTAGCTCATAAACCATCTTTCAAATTTGAGAAGATGTGGTTGTGACATCCTCACTTTCTACCTATGCTATGAAAATGGTGGATAAGTGCTCCTATTCAAGATGGCACAAAAATAATTCAGCTCTTCAAAAAATTGCAATATGTCAAAGGGAAAATAAAGGAATGGAATGTGAGTACTTTCAAAAATATTTTTTCTCAAAAGGAAGAGGTAGCCAAGAAATTAGCAGATAGTCATGAGCACATTATCTAGAATGAGATTGATGCTATCACTTACGACAAACAAAAGGAACTTCAACAAAATTGGGAAGAATTGGGTAAGCGAGAAGAAATATACTGGCAACAAAAATCTTGAGAGTTATGGCTGAAAGAGGTGGACTGCAACACAAAAAAAAATTATGCTTCAACTCAGCAAAAAAGAGCTTCAAAAACAATATTTTCTATTCAAGAGATAAGCTTGGGAAATTAAATTACTAATGCGGATGAAATTCAAAAAGATAGTGTGAAATTATTCAAAGACCGTCTTACTCCACTCAAGTCAGCTACTCAGGAAAAACAAGATGAAGAGGAGTTAGTTTTTGCAGTGCCAAACCTTGTTTCTCAAAGTGACAATGATTCATTGCCTAAACCATTTACACTTGAAGAGCTAAGGAGAGTGGTTTTCTCAATGTCTCCAAACAAGGCCCCAAGGCCAGACAGTTTTACAGCATTATTCTTTTAGAAGTGTTGGGATGTTTTGGGCTATGGCTTACTTTTTGCCTTGGAGGAATCATGCAAATCAGGAACAATGTTGAAGCATTTCAATGCCACAAATATATTTTTTCTCCCAAAAGTAAAGGAGACCAAAACCTTTGCATATTTTAGGCCCATTTCACTCTGTAACATAGTATATAAGATATTTACAAAGGAAATTTATCTGAGGTTGCAACCTCTCATTCCAAAGATCATATCTCAGGAGCAAGGAGGCTTTGTTGCAGGAAGAGAGATGACAAAAGGGGAATTAGTAGCTCATGAAGTTCTTCACTTCATTAAAAAAAATTAGTTGTCATCTTTCATTATAAAATTAGATATGATGAAAGCTTATGACAGGGTGGATTGGGATTTTCTCATCAAGGTTCTTGTTAAGTTTGGTTTCGGCAAGAAATGGTGTAAGTGAATCTTATCATGTCTATCAAGTGCCCATTTTTTTGTAATAATTAGTGGCTCTCCTTGTGGATTCTTTAAGGAAATGCAAGGTGTAAGACAAGGTGACCCATTGTCACCCTTTCTCTTTATAATTATGGCAGAAGCATTAAGCAGGGCTATAAAAGAAAAGTACTTTAAGGGTTTATGGCAAGGAATTCATATTCCATAAGCAAATGTGTCGATTACTCATAATCTATTTGTAGATGACACTTTATTATATGGTAAAGCAGTCATTTAAGAGGCAGTTCAAATAAATGAAGTTTTGGATAAATACTCACAGGTATCTAGGCAAAAAATTAATGCACAAAATTCAAAAATCTATGTATTCAATTCTAGGGCTGCTATAAAAAGGAAAATTATCAGAACTTTGGGTTTCCAAGAAGCGGAACTTCCTTGCAAGTATCTAGGTATCCCATTTTTCATGGGAACTGTGATATCCAAATGTTTAACCCTTTTTAAGCAATTAAAATGCAATGGAGAAACATGAAGAAACACCTCAAGATTAGCCTAAGAAATTTGTAAAATCAAAGAGGAAAGTGTAAAATGATGCTAAATAGATATACCTCCCTTTTGCAGCTGAAACTCCTTGGTTGGCCCTTGATTTTGATTTGATTTGTGTGCTCCTTGATGGCTCTTGATATGGATAAATGCAAGGCTTAACTATGTGCTTGGATGCAAATGAAAATGGATGAGATTGATGGCTAAATGAGTGCACAAAATGGCAGCATTTATTTGCAAAATGGCTAAGTCCCCCAAATGCCTTAGAGGATGGGGTATTTATAGAGAAACTTGAATTCTCTAGAGAATTCAATGGTTGGGATTTATCCAACAAGGCCAAGATGGAGGGCTAAGGAGAGTTGAGGACTCACAAGCCCTCACATTTTGACATGTGGAATGTGAAGTGGATAAAGGTAGGATGATGTGTAGGTGATGTGGAAGGGAGGTACATGATGTGGAGGAAGGACAAGTACCTCCCGAGTACCTTAGGGAGTGAGAAGATTCCTTGGAGAAATAAATGTGAATTAAAAATTCACATGCTTGGGAGAATCTAGTGGATAAGAGAGGGTCTCCAAAAAAGGTGGGAGTTTGTCACATGTGACTTGATGTGACAAGTCAAAGATTCTAGAAGATGCATGGGAAAAGGGGATTCTAGAAGGAATAAAATGTGAATTAAAAATTCACATGGGGAAGAGGGGGTAGGGTGAAACAAATTAAAAATTCCTTGGGGGTGGGGAGGGTTGACCAAGGTACTAATTAGGTTTAACTAATTAGTAATTAGAGGATAATTAGGGGTTAATGAGGATTAGAAGCCAACTTGCAAAAGTTGGAGGATGTGACACATCCTAATCAAGGATTAGGCATGTGCACATCTTAATGAAGAGATTAGGAGATGGAATAGGATTAATGAAAATGACATGTGAGGAATTAAATAAGTGTAATATTTATTTAAATCATTTGATGAAAAGGGATTAAGGAGGGTAAGGTATTTAATTATTAATTGAATACCTTAGGGATTTGGTACAATTAAGGATATTAATTAAATAATAGTAATATTACTTAATTAACTCGGATATGAGGATAGTTAGATGAAAATGTAATGCCCCATCTTAATAACCTAAGAATGTTGCAAATGTGTTACAAAGGTGTAATAATTTTTTTTTTAAAGTTTAATTATTAAGTTAATTAG
Organism: Sequoia sempervirens; assembly: GCA_007258455.2. Classification (NCBI taxonomy): domain Eukaryota; kingdom Viridiplantae; phylum Streptophyta; class Pinopsida; order Cupressales; family Cupressaceae; genus Sequoia; species Sequoia sempervirens. The sequence goes on from VDFB02086081.1 coordinate 227,102,913, forward strand.
TTGCATACATTCATTAGGTTAAGCGACGTTACACTACTTTGAGTTTTCCATAAGTGACTTAAGTATTTCGCATTGCACATAATATATATTAACATAAAGATAAACATTGCAAAACATTGAAATTTCCATTCAAGATAATATAAAGTACCAACTTGTTTTCTTACATTGCATTTAATCACATATACAATACTCATCCATCTAACGAGGTAGTTCAAATAATAATTACAATTAAAATTACATTGTTCACCTCTTATACAATTGAGGGATGTTTTCAAATACAATTTTACAATAATGAAAGTACACATAAGATCCAAGTGTGAGCTCTCCATCCATGAAGCTCTCGATGCCAAGTTCAAACTGGGGACCCAACGGAGTAAGGTGCATGTTCCACCCAACCATGTGGTACCCGTAGGTCCACCCCCCGTGCTAGGAGATAGTAATAAGGTTACCTAGACCTAATCTACTAATCCTAGGCACTAGTACACAACAAACTATTGGTTACATTACTTCCAGATTTTGACAATTGAATGTTTTACAATACAAGGTTAACTGTTACTTTAGGTGGAGTGTCATCACAACATTGCAAAGGTTACCCTGGTGTTTCTTCCTAGGTTTCGGCCCCCAATCCTTGGGTTACCCTGGTAACCTCTTACGAAGCCCGGCCCCTATTGCATACTATTGTGGAATCGATTGTCTTTTGAAGAAACAAGACACCGATTTTCCATTCCAGGCCTTCTCATCTTATACTCATGACTAAAGTAGCTCAAGAGTTATAAGAGAGGCATGAATATCTTGTTAAAAGTTTTAAATCTAACTACTATGTCATTTAGTTATCACTGACTTAGTTAACTATTTGTAAGTTACCCTGACACCACTTTGTGTGTCGGCCCTTACAAACAGCCACTCCCCTAAATATAACATGGGAATCTATGTTCTTTGACTAAGGTTTATAAGGTGTACATAATTATAACATGAAATTCTACACTTTTCAAATAAACAACAATGAATATAATCAGGTGTCCAATCACCACACAAATACCATGTACACAACCTTGTCTTTCTCAAAAATATAACTTTAATAAACACAATCCCCACTTTTATAATTGGTCTGGAAGACTTGAATAATTACGACATTCTCAATTTTCCCAACAAGAAACACGACACAAAGCAAATTGAAAATATTTGTCTACTATTCGGATTTATTAAATCCAGTCAATCAAAAACTTAAAATATAAATTAAATCAATTGATACCCAATTTTATCTACCATTTAATATGAAGATAAAATCTATATTTTCTTCAATTCCAATAACATACATATTATACTGAAATTTTCATTTCCTTCCCTTATAATATTTCATTATAAATATTCATTTCTATTCACAATATTAAACAACATTTTATTAATCATTTAATATAAACAAATAAAATCTCTTTATATATATTATATAACTATATTAATTTCCTTCTAAATAAAAACTTTATTCATTAAACTTAAACACAAAATACAAATTTATTTACAATAACATATATATATGCAATATATATGCAATATATGTATTATAAGTTATAAATTTGATTAAAGTCAAAATTTAAAATAAAATGATTTAAATTTTTTAACATTATTAAAAGAAAAAGAGGCAAGGCTCGGCTGCCTTCCCACAGCCGAACCCTCCATGGAGGGCACGGCAGTGTGGGCAGCGCCGGCCCTGCCTGTGAAGGCAGCGCTGGGCGCTGCCCTCACCGCCGGCTCCCCAATGGGGGTTGGTCGTGGGGGTAGCCCCCTGCGACCCACTCAAATAATTTTTTTAAAATAAACGAAATTTGTTAATACGAAATTTCGTTCGGAACACATTTCCAAATTAAAACCTCTGTTCAATTTAAAACAAAAATCCGCATACGGATTTCGGATGACAGTAAAAAAAAAATCCATAAATATTCATATATATATGTATATATATATATATGTGTACAAATTTTCAACAGTAAAAGAAAAATATTGTTATTATGTAAATACATTCCACAAAATTTTCTACAGTAAATCTGAGAAATTACTGTGATTAAACAAATATTTTCTTCAAAGTTTTCTTACAATAAAATTGGGAAATTAATCCACTAAAAATATCATTCAATTTTTTTTAAAACAGGAAATTCATTCACAGTTTATCAAAAAAAAAACTTTTCTTATTCCCCTTTGAGAATTTCTTCTGTATAGCCGGTATTGGCATGGTGTGATGGTTTATAGGTGGCATTGTTGTTCTTGCCACCAAGGTTCAAACCCCGTTGGGGTGGTATTGTTGAATGATTGTATCCGGTTCATAGCTCCGGTCAAAAGCGTTTACCCCTTGAATAAAAAAAAGAATTTCTTTTGTATAAACAAAAAATTTACAAATATCCCGAAAAGAATACAGGAAACACAGAATAAAATTTTCTCATACATTCTTTTCAAAAAAAACAAATTTAAAATAAATAACAAAAAAAATACCTATATCTGATAATGGTTTGAAGGAGAAAATCTCTTTGCCTGTAGCATGCAATATTCCCAAATCTTCCTCCAAAAGAAAATCTTCAAATCCAAGAGAGCTTAACCAACCATCAAGATCCTCCAAGGGATCTTCCACAAATATACAACCCCATAGGAAATAACAAATCCTTTTAGAAAACAAATTTTTACACAGCAAGTATTTTTTGCAAAGCTCTGATAATTTCCCCGTGAGAAAATTGAATAACCTCTGTGTTTTTCCCGAGATCCAAAATATCCTCCGTAACCAATTTTTTTCTCAACAAGAATCATTTAACACACTGGCACACATGTCGAGAAGTGGTTATGAAAATATCTTCTCCACTTCACGGCAATTTTCCATTTCAAATTTGCATGCAATTTTAATTTATTCAATTTAAATTTTACAACCACTATACAAATCTCATGCATATTTTTTTTAATTTAAATTTACAATTTTCAAATGCAATATAATTTACACACTTAATAATTTAATTTAATTAATTTATTTATTTAATTAAATTAGTTTAATCTTTTAAGATCAACCATTTAACCAAATAAGCTAATTAATGAATTAAATTATTAAGCAAGTAATTTCTACCACATTTAAACATTAATTTAAATACCAATAATTAAAGCACAATAAACTAACATTAAAATTAACCAATATTTAATTTTCAACAATTTATTCAAATAGAAAATAACGATACAAACCTATGACTCTGCACTAAAATAGACAAAGTACTAAGACTAGGGTTAAAGACTAGACTAGGGTAAACCAAACTACTATCTCCCGATCAACGTATCCGTTGAGTCTTGACACGCTCAGACCTAAGTACCCAAGTGGAGTCGGTGTCATGTACTTGCAAATTCCTGCCACCAAGCAAATAACAAGCATACAAATATATATATATATATATAAAGCATTAAACAGACACACCGTGTGGAGAAAATCACAGATATCATAGGGCACTCGCAAACAAGTGATGCGATTCCGTTCTCCACACCAATACACTTCACATCAAACTGACAAAATAAATAACTGTTAGTCCATCATAAACATGTGCATAGCAATAATCATCTGAAAGTAAACATCTACATTATATCAAATCATGTTAGAAATCAATAATCACCATACAATGTATCATCATGTCACAGAATAATCCACTATCGCTCAAAACCAGTGATCAGAATATCCAACAAAGCATCATAGGTCTAACAGTGCGAAAACATAACAGCAGAAAGCATAGGCATAAATGGAGGGGTACTACATTCTCCCCCCCTAGGATCAGGCTTACTCATGGAAGCCTGCTAGTAGCAAACAAATAACACATACACATCTAAAATAGGTCCTTCCAAGAAATGGAAGACTAGCCACTAAGATCCCTCTGAATCAGTACTCAATCAACGTCTTGACCCCTGAGGATCAACTCCTGACGTAGATGGACATGCACGGTTCCCAAAGAACAATGCCGGTCCTCCATCAGGAACCTCTCCAACTTCACCTTGGTGCTCATCCTGGTGGTTACCCACCACGGTAAACGCCCTATGTGACCTACCTGCATCACCCACCGTAGGCTCTGAAACTATAGGTCGAGGCCAAAAACCTGTAGAACCTCTCATCAGACACTGCCTAGCTATGTGTCCCTACTGCCCACAAGAGTAACAACCTATACCTGTGCCTCTATTGAATCCTCTGCCACCCGAAGGTGCATTGGATTGCTGGAAACTACCCCTACTGACAGTAGGTTGCACACTCTGAGGGCTATTACCTTGCTGTAGTTGTGGGCTAATATTCTTTTGATTTGTTCACTGTTGTTGTTGCCCACCCTTTTTGGGTGTCTGTTGGTTCCTAGAGGAACCACCTGTCTGTGCCTGTCCACCCCGTGGACTAAAACCTGCTGCAGGAGCACTCCCAATCTGCACTCCTGTGTGCCCACCTAAAGCCATAATAAGGTTTTCCTCTACAATGCGAGCCTTCTCCACCGTGACTCCATAGTCTTTGGCTCAAAGACTCAGACACCACCACTGATGCGGGCATTCAAACCCCTGATAAAGTGCTGTACTAACATAGGCTCATCGTCACCAATACCAACATATTGCTTAAGTTCATAAAACCTACGTTCATATTGCTCTACAAAAAGAGCTAACTGACGTAGATCATGGAACTCGTCAGCCCTACGCTGCCTCCAGTGTTCCAAAAGGAACCGTGCTCTAAACCTCTCGAGAAACATCTCCCAAGACATAGAACCAATATCCAAATGGAGCTTTTGCTCCTCTAGGCGCCACCAAGTAGAGGCAAATCCTCTCAGGTGCATAATAGCACATCTAGCACGGGTATTGCTACTGTAAGGGTGCATGGCGAAGCATCTACCCAAATCCAGTAGCCAGGTCTCAGCCTCTAAGCCACCTCCTGAACCATCAAAGGTAGGAGGGCGTGCCCTCAGTAAATCCCTCATATGACCTACAATGATAGCATCCTAATGTGCTATGTCCTCTACTCTCCTAGGGGATCTATCCCTCTCTCTGACAACCTCCTGCTCATCCTCCTGTCTAGGTCCAAGACGAGCTAGGACCTCCTCTAATAGTGGATGTATCTGAGAACCCTCTACTACTGACTGTTCGGGATTATGTCCCTCATTTCTCTGACCCATCTATTCTGCCTGATCACTGTGATGAGGGCTAGGAGGGGGAGTAACCTGAGGGATTGGCCCTTGGCGTCCACCTCGACCTCTACCACAACCTCTTCCTCCTCACCTAGGCATGTACCTACACATAACAATTACGAGTCTTAGATACTATTCAACCAAGGCTAACAGTTGTGACACTACGTACTAGGTCAACCTAATGGGCTCGTGATTACCCAGAGCGTCCAATGTTTGTAACCTTGGCTCTGATACCAATATGTAATGCCCCATCTTAATAACCTAAGAATGTTGCAAATGTGTTACAAAGGTGTAATAAAAAAAAATTTAAAAGTTTAATTATTAAGTTAATTAGTTGCATACATTCATTAGGTTAAGCGACGTTACACTACTTTGAGTTTTCCATAAGTGACTTAAGTATTTCGCATTGCACATAATATATATTAACATAAAGATAAACATTGCAAAACATTAAAATTTCCATTCAAGATAATATAAAGTACCAACTTGTTTTCTTACATTGTATTTAATCACATATACAATACTCATCCATCTGACGAGGTAGTTCAAATAACAATTACAATTACAATTACATTGTTCACCTCTTATACAATTGAGGGATGTTTTCAAATACAATTTTACAATAATGAAAGTACACATAAGATCCAAGTGCGAGCTCTCCATCCATGAAGCTCTCGATGCCAAGTTCAAACTGGGGACCCAATGGAGTAAGGTGCACGTTCCACCCAACCATGTGGTACCCATAGGTCCACCCCCCGTGCTAGGAGATAGTAATAAGGTTACCTAGACCTAATCTACTAATCCTAGGCACTAGTACACAACAAACTATTGGTTACATCGCTTCCATATTTTGACAATTGAATGTTTTACAATACAAGGTTAACTATTACTTTAGGTGGAGTGTCATCACAACATTGCAAAGGTTACCCTAGTGTTTCTTCCTAGGTTTCGGCCCCCAATCCTTGGGTTACCCTAGTAACCTCTTACGAAACCCGGCCCCTATTGCATACTATTGTGGAATCGATTGTCTTTTGAAGAAACAAGACACCGATTTTCCATTCCAGGCCTTCTCATCTTATACTCATGACTAAAGTAGCTCAAGAGTTATAAGAGAGGCATGAATATCTTGTTAAAAGTTTTAAATCTAACTACTATGTCATTTAGTTATCATCGACTTAGTTAATTTGTAAGTTACCACGCACCACTTTGTGTGTCGGCCCGCAAACAGCCACTCCCCTAAACATAACATGGGAATCTATGTTCTCTGACTAAGGTTTATAAGGTGTACAGAATTATAACATGAAATTCTACACTTTTCAAATAAACAACAATGAATATAATCGGTGTCCAATCACCACACAAATACCATGTACACAACCTTGTCTTTCTCAAAAAATATAACTTTAACAAACACAATCCCCACTTTTATAATTGGTCTGGAAGACTTGAATAATTACGACATTCCCAATTTGCCCAACAAGAAACATGACACAAAGCAAATTGAAAATATTTGTCTACTATTCGGATTTATTAAATCCAGTCAATCAAAAATTAAAATATAAATTAAATCAATTGATACCTAATTTTTTCTACCATTTAATATGAAGATAAAATGTATATTTTCCTCAATTCCAATAACATACATATTATACTAAATTTTCATTTCCTTCCCTTATAATATTTCATTATAAATATTCATTTCTATTCACAATATTAAACAACATTTTATTAATCATTTAATATAAAAAAATAAAATCTCTTTATATATATTATATAACTATATTAATTTCCTTCTAAATAAAAAAACTTTATTCATTAAACTTAAACACAAAATACAAATTTATTTACAATAACATATATATATTTATATATATGCAATATATGTATTATAATTTATAAATTTGATTAAAGTCGAAATTTAAAATAAAAGCGATTTAAAGTTTTTTAACATTATCAAAAAGAAAGGCGTGGGCTTGGCTACCCTTCCTAAACCCCCATGGGACCGGTTATTATTGCTGGTACTTGCCAGTGGTGCGTAGCACGGCTACCCCAAGCCACCCCACGGGCTCCCCAATGGGGGTCGGCCGTGGGGGTAGCCCCTGCGACCCACTCAAATAATTTTTTTAAAATAAACGAAATTTGTTAATACGAAATTTCATTCGGAACACATTTCCGAATTAAAACCTCCATTCAATTTAAAACAAAAATCCGCATACGGATTTCGGATGACAGTAAAAAAAATCCAGAAATATTCATATATATATATATATATGTATATATATATATATATGTATATATATATATATGTATATATATATATAAATATATATGTGTACAAATTTTCAACAGTAAAAGAAAAATACTGTTATTATGTAAATACATTCCACATAATTTTCTACAGTAAATCTGAGAAATTACTGTGATTAAACAAATATTTTCTTCAAAGTTTTCTTACAATAAAATTGGGAAATTAATCCACTAAAAATATCATTCAATTTTTTTTAAAACAGGAAATTCATTCACAGTTTATCAAAAAAAAAAAAATTCTTATTCCCTTTGAGAATTTCTTCTGTATAAACAAATTTTTTACAAATATCCCGAAAAGAATACAAGAAACACAGAATAAAATTTTCTCATACATTCTTTTCAAAAAAAACAAATTTAAAATAAATAACAAGAAAAATACCTGTATCTGATAATGGTTTGAAGGAGAAAATCTCTTTGCCTGTAGCATGCAATATTCCCAAATCTTCCTCCAAAAGAAAATCTTCAAATCCAAGAGAGCTTAACCAACCATCAAGATCCTCCAAGGGATCTTCCACAAATATACAACCCCAGAGGAAATAACAAATCCTTTTAGAAAACAAATTTTTACACAGCAAGTATTTTTTGCAAAGCTCTGATAATTTCCCCGTGAGGAAATTGAACAACCTCTGTGTTTTTCCCGAGATCCAAAATATCCTCCGTAACCAATTTTTTTCTCAACAAGAATCATTTAACACACTGGCACACATGTCGAGAAGTGGTTATGAAAATATCTTCTCCACTTCACAGCAATTTTCCATTTCAAATTTGCATGCAATTTTAATTTATTCAATTTAAATTTTACAACCACTATACAAATCTCATGCATATTTTTTTAATTTAAATTTACAATTTTCAAATGCAATATAATTTACACACTTAATAATTTAATTTAATTTATTTATTTAATTAAATCAGTTTAATCTTTTAAGATCAACCATTTAACTAAATAAGCTAATTAATGAATTAAATTATTAAGCAAGTAATTTCTACCACATTTAAACATTAATTTAAATACCAATAATTAAAGCACAATAAACTAACATTAAAATTAACCAATATTTAATTTTCAACAATTTATTCAAATAGAAAATGACGATACAAACCTATGACTCTGCACTAAAACAGACAAAGTACTAAGACTAGGGTTAAAGGCTAGACTAGGGTAAACCAAACTACTATCTCCCGATCAATGTATCCGTTGAGTCTTGACACGCTCAGACCTGAGTACCCAGGTGGAGTCGGTGTCATGTACCTGCAAATTCCTACCACCAAGCAAATAACAAGCATACAAATATATATTTATAAAGCATTAAACAGACACACCGTGCGGAGAAAATCACAGATATCGCAGGGCACTCGCAAGCGAGTGATGCGATTCTGTTCTCCACACCAATACACTTCACATCAAACTAACAAAATAAATAGTTGTTAGTCCATCATAAACATGTGCATAGTAATAATCATCTGAAAGTAAACATCTACATTATATCAAATCATGTCAGAAATCAATAATCACCATATAGTGTATCATCATGTCAAAGAATAATCCACTATCACTCAAAACCAGCGATCAAAATATCCAACAAAGCATCATAGGTCTAACAGTGTGAAAACATAACAGCAGAAAGCATAGGCATAAACGGAGGGGTACTACAGAAAAGGGATAAATTTGGATAAATTAGGTGTCCAAATTTGGATGTCTATAGGAACAAACAAGCCATCTTATTGGAATAAGGTCGTTGAAAGAATAAAACAGAGAATTTGTGCCTGGAAAGCTCGATGGATGTCCTTTTCAGGTTGGATTCTTCTAATAAAATATGTTTTTTCTATTATACCCAACTATTTCATTTCAGTGTTAAGGGCTCCTAATTCAATGTAGACCAAATTCAAAAATTAATAAGTTTTCTTTGGAGAGGAAATATGAATGATGTCAAAAAAATCCCCTTAATATCATTAGACAGTATGGTGTCAAAAAAACAAAAAGGAGTGGGCCTACATGACATATCAAAATGCAATCAAGCATTTGGTGGAAAAATTATTTGGCACATGTATACTAAACTAGAGTCTAAATGGTGCTCTTTGATGAGGACCAAATATCTTGACAGTCAAGATCCTAAGAGAATTTTCACAATGGCTAATCCACCTCAAGGATCAATGATGTGGAATTTCATGACCTCCTACAGAAAGGTGATTACATCATATATCTCATGGGAGGACAACAAAGAAGGTGAAGTTAACTTTTGGATGGACTCATGGAATGGAAACCCACCATTGGGAAATTATCAAGAATTACAGCCAACAATTCCAGTGTTTTCTCAAATGTGGGGAACAAAGCTAATAGATTATGTTAAATTAGTTGACCCACCTTTAGGAGAGTGGTTTGGAAGGAATTCTCATTGGAAAAAATACCTAAAAGTCAACAAGATCTATTGGCACAGCTCATGAATAATAGAGTAATATTTTTATCAGGGAAAGTTGATAGGGTAATATGGGCACCATCCAAATCTGGTTCTTATTCAATCAAGCAAGGATACAAGGCAATCCTTAGCAGGGTAGACTCCTCTCAGTCTCATATGGCATATGTGTTCTACTCGAACAATGTTGTATTTCCAAAGGCTAGCAGTTTTGCATGGTTAGTAATGAGAAAGAGAGCCTTAACAAGTGACAAATTAACTAAGTTGGGAATTGCATAACCCTTCAGATGTACTTTATGTAACCAAGCTCTAGAATACCATGATCACTTATTCCTACAATGTCCTTTTGCTCAATCATGTTGGTTATTTGTTTTGGAGAAACTGAACTATTATTCTCCCTTACCAAACAAAATATGGGATTTATTTTCTAATTGGCCTATATTATACAAGAATTCATTCTTTGCATGCATATGGAAATCCATACCAGCATTGGTAGTATGGGCTAATGGTGGGAGAGAAACAAACACATTTTTAGAAAATCCTCATCTTCCTCACATATAGTCTTGGTTCTGATTGAAAAGTCAATTTCAGAGGTGGTAAATTTGTGGGCGCAAGATCATAAAAATGTGAGCAAATTTTTCATCCTAGGATAATAGCATCCTGAAGAATTGGAAAGATATAATGTTTCCTTTTAAAGGTAGTATGAAGTAGCCTCACAATACAAAATTAGATAGAGGCACAATTAAATGGTCACCACCAAAGGAGGGTTACTATAAACCAAATTTTGATGGTGCATCTAGGGGCAACCTGGGAACATCCGAAGCAGGTGTCTATATTCAAGACTCAAAAAGGTGTTGTCAAGGCAGCAAAAGCAATAATCCTTCCTCTAGGAACCAATAATATGGCTGAGTCTTTGGCACACCTTCAAGGTCTACTTGCAAGACACCCTCAGATTAAAGCCATCCATGTAGAAGGTGATTCACTGTTCATAATCAATGCTTGCAAGGAGAAGTCATGCTTCAATTGGTCTATAAGATATGTATTGAAAATTGTGTGGAAGTTATTAGAATAATTTGAGAGCTACCATATCTCTCATGTTTATAGAGAGGGTAACAATCTAGCAAATTACCTAGCTAATATGGGTTGTGATAGAAAAGAAATTTTATTTTTGGAAAATAATCTAGACCTAAAGGATTTCCCACAATTGAAGTAAATTATAGTTAGAGAGAGTGTTCCCTAACACTAAATTTAAAATAAGGGAAAGACCAGGATATATTTTTCTAGATGAAGTTTTATTTGATATATCGATATTAGGAGTTCAATTTCATATTGTTGTCAACAAAATTGCATCCACCATGGAAATTTCAAGTAAATCCAATAGTGAGATGGAATTAAATCATATGTTAGAGGACAAATACAGTAATGATGTCTTATAAGCTCATATGGGTGTTTGCACCAGTCACAAAGGACACTTTCTTACCACCTGATGATGTTGGCATCTAACCAAATATCCCAGTTTGGTCACATCATTTCATTCCTATTAGTCACCTTATGTTTTTTATAGCATATTGGTACACTTTAATCATATTCTAAAGTGTGAATATTGCCACCAAATATCTTGCCTTCCAGTTTACATGAGATAGCATTTAAGGGAGCAGTCTAGCTTTAATTGATTTGTCCTTTGCACATCTCTTCATTATGTAAATGCATCATTCCATAGGAAGAAGTCAATTTTAAAAAGGTGATTATCATATTCATTCTCGCAAAATAATTTCACAACAAGAAGGTAGAAGAAAGTATCATTATCTATAGTTTATTGGGAGCGATAATACTCTATTACAGCAGAAGTGAAATGGCTCTTCGTCCTTGGAACTTCAGGGTATCTCTGCTAGTCAAGCTATGGGAGAAACCAATTGAAGAATAGATCATACAAGATGCTCTTCAAATGATGTTTAGGGTGGATAATGCACAAGTAGAGGAATGCATTCATATAATTATGGGAATTGAAGTTACCAGCCCACATGCTCGATGCATTCTGTTTCCATCTCAGGTGATATCCATTTTTCTTTCAAATGCATTGGATTTGATACAATCTCTGAGTGAAATTGAGGACTTGGCTAGAAAATTCGTTAGGTTTCAATTCTTGTTAGATAATGCCATCCTTCGAGCAGTCCAACAATACAATTTCTTTTCTGGAGAAGGTTTTATTGGTGTCAGGGCCATGAAGAGATTTTTGATGCCATTAGACTTTCTCTTCAGTACAAGAATGATAATGTTTTGTTGAATGCCTTGACAAAGAATATGAAAAATGTTTGCTCTGTAATGGAATTATAGATTAAAGAAAAATATTATGCTTTGGATTTCCTTCAAGCATATGTTCCACACCCTACAAGTCATGGTTTGTAGTTAGACTTATAGCTTAGGGTAAACTCCTCTGCTCAGGTTTTAGACCATGCACAAAATGTTCAGGTTCAATCTACAAATGGAAATTAGGAAAATTCAATTGTTGTCAATGTAATATGGGCTTCTTGATTTCCATTTCCAAGAGCACAAGTCAGAGGAAGAAGGGTCTATGAAAGAGGTTTACAGCTAGTAGAGGGAATGGATGAAAATTCATTCAATGGGTCCTCTGGAAATTAGTAATGTCAGTAATTTGGTGGGTTATTTTTTGAGTTAAAAGTAAAGGGTTTTCTATATGTTATGTAAAGGGATTAATTACAATAGTTTTGGGGCTTTCATAAGGGTTTTAATATGATCATTTAGGGGTAAATTTTTATTTTTATTTTAACATAGAAGTAGACATATGATGTTAGTTAAAGCGGGTTTCTTAAATGTTGAATTTTGAATTATCAGCTATATGGAGTTAGCTAAATTAGGTGTTCTAATAGTAGAATTTTGAATTTTGAATTATCAACATGTTTAGTAAAAACTATGAAATTGGCTTCTGCAAGCATGTATTTTTTTATCTTTTTTGAGCTATAACTGGAGATTTTATTATGGTTCTTTCCTGCCAGTATGCTCCTTAGAACCATAATTTTGTATTATCATATTTATATATATAATATATTATAGTGGCTTGCCACTTTCACCTAAGAAAAAAATTGAATTAAGGGAAAATGGGTTCATTAAGTCTAGAAAAGCGTGAAAGTCTTTTACAACACCTTTACAAGACATCATTAAATGCATTTGAAAGGGTCCAAGACCTAGTGTGGATGTGAAAAACACCTCACAACACCAAATCATGGCCTTATTAAGTTTAATTTATCATCAATTATTCCCCAAATCAAGCAAGTTTCCTTTTTTCTATGGTAAAGTAGTGAAAGGTGGAGGATTCCCTTGGTTTAACATTCCTTGCAATATGGTAGAATGAGGTGGAGGAATGTATGTTTGAGGTCCTGATTGATTTGGTATAGAAAAGGGAGCTATTGGAAAAGATGATGTCATTAAATTTTGCAATGGAAATGACACACTAGGACCTTGAGTCCATTGATTGAAAAGATTCCCTTGTCCTATGTTTGGAAGATTTCCTTGTGCAAAAGACGTAAATAAAGGATTCATGATCAAGGTACTCCCAGGATTGATAGAACTTGTAACCAAGGGATTTCTTTGAGTTGGATTCATAGGAGATGATGTGGTAATAGTAGATGGAATGGATGAACCCACCAGTGGGTTGGATAAAGATGTCCCTAGGTGCGTTGAGGGTTGATTATGTGGTATGGTACTGATATGCCCTTGTGTGTTGCTATGAGATTTTTGATTTGTACTACTTTGTGTGATGGTAGGTCCACTTGTGGTACTCGTAGATGTGGATGAAGAAGGGTGTCTCTGAAATGTTGAAGTGGTGGTGGAATAGTGAAGTTCAAGCAGAGTGTGTATTTGCTTTGGATCTCTAGGAATGGGAGGAGCACCAAAGGTAGGTTTCCAAAGGGTGGTGGGATGTGGAGGATTAGTTTCAAGAGTACCCACAAGTGTATTGCTTTTGAATGGTAAGGTGTGAACAAAATCTTTAGCAAGGCTGGTAGCAAGACTAGGTATGTAAGTTTGACTTAGCCCTTGTGATGGATTTGTGAAATACTATGTGAAACTCTATGCTACAAACGTTGGGGAGATAGGAGCTACACTTTCAAAAAGTTGGTGTTCTAAAAGTTCTTCCCTAGTGAGCTCAAACGGGTTGTTGGTGATGTCTTTGATTTTGTATGGTCTTGAAGGAGATTATGGTTGTTGTGATGGTGTAACATGACTTCTAGGATCAAACTCTAAAGGATTTGGATCACTTGAGGTAAGTGTTCCTTTTTTCTTTTTCCATGATTCTCTTGTGTTGTGATCTCATCTTTACCATAAATTTGGTGTCAGCTATGGGAGAGTTGTGTTGAGTTTTGTAATGTTTTAACTCTCTAGTTCACTCAAACCTAGGTAAAATGGATGCTCTAAGTCTTTTGGGAGCAATGATGATAATGTGGGATGAAAATATGGGTGATGTGGGAAGTGATCTTTTGACTTAAATTTGATGTTGTGATGTTGGGATAAAGGTTGCTAATGAACTTAGAAATATTTAGGGTAGACGTGTGACCTTCAAGATAAACTAGTTCAAAGATGATAACTATCTCAACTAAGTGCATGGAAAAGGATACATTTCACATACAAAGTAGCTAGGGTAGCAAGTTGGTTTGATGTTTTAAGTCCCAAAGTGTTGGTGTATTTGAAATTTTGCAAAGATAGATAAGGTGAAGGATGAAATGTGATGAAGGGGTGAATAAAATGTTGGACCCAATATTGACCTAAAGTGAACTTTTTGTTTTGACAAAACCAAGGTAGTGATAATGATGCTAGACCCCTAAAATGTTCAAATCCTAAAGATTCAATGATTTTTAGAAAACTTGTTGATCTTCAAAAAGTTGAATGTTTTGGCTCATGAAGAATGTGTATAGGTCAAGATTTCTTCTTATAGTACGTTCATAAAATTTTATCAACAATTTTTTTCTATTTTCGTAGAGTGCCTCAATGCAGTTGTTGATTGTTTTTGCACTACAATTTCTAAGTTTATGGTTGGTGCAGAGCACCTTGTTCCTCCAATTGGTGAAATTATGTCAAGTTAGGTTGGTTTAGTCATGATTTTTTCAAATAAGGCCATGATAGGCCATCATGTAATGTTTGTTTAGTTTTTGAGTCAATATTGGTGTCATAATGTAATGTTCCTAATGTAGCAAAAAGTTGTATATTGTAAAAGTGTAAAATTTGAAAATTAGAGGGAAGCCCAATGGTCATGGGCAGTTGAAAGGTAGTTTTAGGAAATTTTATTGGTTTTTGGTGTTTAAATAGGGTTAGAAACTCAATCTATTTGGTTGTTGAAGGATTTGAAAGAGAAAATCAATCAAATATCTCTATTTTACAATCATGTTCTATGTAATTTCTTAATTCCCAGCCTGTGTACGACTCCATACAGGTCTCTATCAGGTTGATTTTCTTTGGGATTATTTCATACATGTTCTAACTTCACTTTAGGATTGGTTTGAGTGAATTTCATTGAACTTGAGGCATTTGGTGTTCATTTTGCTTGAACTGGCCTGAAAATAGGGCTTCAAGGGTTTGAGGATTAAAATTTGTTAAAGAGGCCATTCCACCTATTGTACATGTTTCAATTTGGTGGAAAATAGGTGGAATGGACTTGGTTGGGGTAGGATTAGTTGTAGGAACAATTATTTTGTTGTGGTGAAGGATTTTGAAGAGATTCTCAACATTACCCTTGTTGAAAATATTGAATTTAGGCCTCAAAGGGCATGGTTTGAAGTAGTAGGTTGAAGAACATGAGTTGGGGAATGATAGAGCAAGTTGTTTTAGGTGAGATTTTGGTTAGTTTGAAAATTTTGAAAGTTGGAAATGACAAGAGTGGTCATTTGTATGATATGGCATGAAGCCCTAGTTGAACAAAGTGGGAAAAGGGGTGAATTTGAGAGGTTTTGTGAAGTGTACGAGATATTTTGGGGCAGCATAATTTGAGGTTCAATTAAGTTTGTATAGGAAGAATAAGGAATTTTTGAAGTGGTTTCAAGTTTGGATGTGGTATGGAGATGGGTTTTTCAATAAACCCTTGCTTGTTTGGTGTAAAATGAGGGTTTCCTGAAAGAGGGTCATAGTGAGTGATTTTTGACTTAAAATTTGGAGAATCTATGGTTTGGGAGGTAGTTTGAGGACTTTCAAGTGAAATCTTGGATTGGTAGTCATATTGAAGGTGTGTTCCTTTGGAAAAATGGGCTAATTAGAGCCCTTTTCAGGGCTAGAGGCCAGTTTAAGTGAAGATGGTCCAAAGAGACCTAATAGGATTTTAAGGTATGTTTTATGTGGGGTTAATGGGTCCATAAAACTATGAGTGGTTAGTGGATTTGATATATTTTTTGAGAGACAAGACCTAAAAACAAGGTCTAGTTGCCTACAAGATAAGTAGGGTGGTAACAAAGAAGATAACCCTAGAGAGGGTTTTGTAGTTTGAAAAAGTGGTTGAAGGATCTCAAAGTGTTTTGATCAATTCAATTACCTCCCTTTCATTGCATCAGTTGGTATCAGATCCCAGTACTGATCTGAGGAAGGAAGAATTTCATGGAGAAAGGACAAAATGAATGCCCTAGTTAGAGAATTAGCAGAAGAGAAGGAGATGCTACAAATAAATGCACTTTTCAAAACTACTTGCAAGTGTAATGGAAAGGTATGTACTGCAATGGTAGATTATGGTAGTTCAGAGAACATGGTATCATAAGAAATGGTTGATAATTTTTCATTTAGTAAGGATTCCTCATGAGATACCCTATTATGTTTCTTGGTTGAATGGTGAGCATACTCTTCTGGTTAGGGAGAAATCTTGGGCTGAGTTCCAAATAGAGAGTTATAAAGATAGAATCTTGTGTGATGTGGCACCTATGAGTATATGTCATTTGTTGTTAGGGATACCATGGAGCTATATTAGAGATTTTATTTGTGTGATGGAAGGCATAATAGCTATAAGATTATGAAGGATGGAGTTTATTTTACATTAATTCCATTGGTGGAAAAGGATTAGGGAAAAAGAGTAATAATGCAGGGCAGAAAAGATTTTATAAGGCATGAGGAAGACAAAAATAGTGAAGGTGCAGCCACTAACAGAAAGGAAAGTGTTGAGACAGCAAGAATAGACAAGGGGGCAATGATAGAAAGGAAAGAGGAAAAGTTGGTGATGAGATCTGAGAGAGGAAAGGTCAAGAAGGAATTATCTATGAAGAATCAAGACAAGTTTGTAAAGCATGATGAAGACAAGAGAGGGACTAGATTTAGTCAAGTGAAGGAAAAAGAAAGTGCAGGACAGTCAAATACTATCACATCATAGGTGTGTAGATCTAATACAGAGGTTTATGAGGAAGAGATAAGATGAAAGCAAGACAGTTGCCTAAGGAAAGGAAAGATGGGCCCAGTAAGGTCACAATGGAAGAAGTATGTTGTCCACTAAAAGGACAAGGAGTTGGAAAGCAGCAGATGTTTGATAGCAAAGAAGATGGAATACCTAATGGAAAAAAGGTCTTAGAGGCAGAGATCATCATAGGGACACTAAATTTTCCATTAAAAGAAAAATAAGACAAGGGGAAGATAAGCATTGTCATAATAGAGATGAGGAAGATTGAGAACACAGTGGTATTAAGGGCAGATGGTCTAAAGACAGTGATGAAAGCAAGAGGTGGAAGACAAGAGAAAATGGGTAAGTTCAAGAATGAGATTGTGTTAGTGGACAAGGAAGAGTGTGAAGCCATTCTAAGACTTGAGGATGTTAAGATGAAAGAGGTAGAAGGTAAGGATAAGATTTTGAAACCTGATATAAAGATGGTTAAGAGTGATTTGGTTATGGGAAGACAACCTTGGGAAAAGAAACAAATTGAGAACATGGTGGGTAAAGTACATTGTCCATGGATAGGGAAAGCAGTTGATGAATCTAAGAGTACAGTGATGACAAAGAGAGAGAGTCCAGTGCAATACAAGAAGGCAGAGAATATAGTGAGCCAAGGAAAGTGACAAAGGTTAGTGAAAGAGTTTGTAGAGGTTGAAGAGAAAAGGAAGGTTACAGTCACCCCAAGAGGTGAAGATGTGAAAACAAAGAATTTGCAGAGGGTCTCAATTATGGAATGGACCAAAGGTGTGGAGTTGATAGTAAAAGGCCAAGAGAAGGCTAAAGAAAGAGTGATTGTAGAGTCTCCAAATGAAGTGGAGAAGAGAGATAGTGTTATGGTAAGGATAGAGAGTTGTCCTTGGATGATAAAAATGATTGGTAGGAAGTTGTATTCTGCCATGACAGAGGTTATTAGACATGATTGTATAGGGGTTCAAGAAATGAGAAACCTAAAGAAGGTTGGGAAGAGAAAGGATAAGGTGAAAGTGAATGTTTGGTGGAGTAGATTCAAGTTTATAGTAGTCCTTGTTTTGATAATTATTTTGATAAGGGTCAAACCAAAGGTAAAGATGAAAGATGAAATACAAAGTGTGCATTGTTTTGCAAAGAATGGAGTTGAAGTACAAAGTGCAAGCAGAAGGATGCAACAGATGAAGAAAAATCCAAGCATGAAGATGCAAATTCAAGATGACAAGAAAAGTAGAGGTTTACTTTGCATGGACAAGTTCAATCCAAAGGTGAAGATGCATAACAAGATAGAGTTGTTGCAAGAGCAAGGAGAAGCATTAAAGAGTTGGAGATCAAAGAATTATTGCAAGTCAACAGATGAAGACTTCCAAGGGACTTGGAAAGAAATCATGGTCGGGTAAATGGTGCAGAGCACCTTGTTCCTCCAATTGGTGAAATTATGTCAAGTTAGGTTGGTTTAGTCATGATGTTGTCAAATAATTCCATGATAGACCCTCATGTAATGTTTGTTTATTTTTTGAGTCAATATAGGTGTCATAATGTAATGTTGCTAATGTAGCAAAAAGTTGTCATGGGAAATATTGTAAAAGTGCAAAATTTGAAAATTAGAGGGAAGCCCAACAGTCATGGGTAGTTGAAAGGTAGTTTTAGGCATTCTCATTGGTTTTTTGTGTTTAAATAGGGTTGGAAACTTGATGTAGTTGGTTGTTGAAGGATTTGAAAGAGAAAATCAATCAAATATCTTTGTTTTATAATCATTTTCTACGTAATTTCTTCATTCTCAGCCTGTGTACGGCTTTGTACAGGTCTCTATCACGTTGATTTGCTTTGGTATTGTTTCATACATGTTCTAACTTCACTTTAGGATTGGTTTGAGTGATTTTTATTGAACTTGAGGTATTTGGTGTGCATTTTGCTTGAACCGGCTTGAAAACAAGGCTTCAAGGGTTTGAGGGTTAAAAATGTGTTAAAGAGGCAATTCCACCTACTATACATGTTTTATTTCAGTGGAATGGGCTTGGTTAGGGTAGAATTAGTTTTAGGAACAAGTATTTTGTTGTGGTGAAGGATTTTGAAGAGATTCTCAATGATGCCCCTGTTGAAAACATTGAATTTAGGCCTCAAAGGGCATGTTTGAAGTAGCAGGTTGAAGAACTTGAGTTGGGGAAGGCTAGAGAAAGTTGTTTTAGGTGATATTTTGGGTAGTGTGACAATTTTGAAGGTTGGAAATGATAGGAGTGGTAATTTGTATGATATGGCATGAAGCCCTAGTTGAACAAAGTGGGAAAAGGGGTGAATTTGAGAGGTTTTGTGAAGGAAGTGTATGATATCTTTAGGGGCAACATAATTTGAGGTTGAATTAAGTTTTTATAGGTAGAATAAGGAAGGTTTTAAGTGGTTTCAAGTTTGGATGTGGTCTGGAGATGGTTTTTTCAATAAACCCTTGCTTGTTTGGTGTAAAATGAGGGTTTCTTGAAAGAGGGTCATAGTGAGTGATTTTTGACTTAAAATTTGGAGAATCTATGGTTTGGGAGGCATTTTGAGGACTTTCAATTGGAATCTTGGGTTGGTAGCTAGATTGAAGGTGTGTTCCTTTGGAAAAATGGGCTAATTGGAGCCCTTTTTAGCACTCGAGGCCAGTTTAAGTGAAGATGGTCCAAAGAGACCTAATAATATTTTGAGGTATGTTTTGTGTGGGGTTTATGGGTCCCTAAAAATATGAGTGGTTAGTGGATTTGATAGATTTTTTGAAAGATAAGACCTAAAAACAAGGTTTGGTTGCCTACAAGGCAAGTAGGGTGGTAACAAAGAAGATAACCCTAGAGAGGGTTTTGTAGTTTACAAAAATGGTTGAAGGATATCAAAGTGTGTTAATCAATTTAAAGACCTCCCTATCATTGCATCAATGGTGATGACTAGTTGAATTTTCTTTTGGGATCTTTACTTTGCATGAGATCATTTGGTAAAGTGAGCTTTTGTTTTGATAAGATCAAGGTAGTGAGCATGAAACTAGACCCCTAACATGTTCAAGTTCTAGAAAATGAGAGGAATGATGGGAATTTTCAAACCTATTATAGCTATCCTAGCTCATGCATAAAAGTTTCTCAACAAAGTGTAATGGTTGCAGTAAAAGATTGAAGCCCACTTTTGACCATGCTTTGTTCTACAATTCCTATGTCTAAAATTGTGGGTTGGATAGTTTCTTCTGTGGAGTTTCACTTTTTGGTGAATCATTTATGGGAGTTTGATATCATGTGGAAATAGTTTAGATTTTATGGAAGAAAGGAGTATATTTATTGTCACGCGGGTGGTGGTAATAGGGGCCTTCCAGCCTCAATATCGATGTGTTCCTCTTCCTCATCTAAAATGGTTGTGTTTCTCCACTGTGAGTTTTTTTCCTTGTTTTCAAAAGTGAAGCTTCTCAAACTACTAATGAGATCTGTTTGTTCACTGTTTATGAATTCAAAGTTTGGCTGAATTATAGCACCTGGAAGATCAGGGTGTTCAATGGGAGCAATCAGTCTCCAAATAGTCATGTGCGGTTCATTTTTTAATTTATCTTTGCTTAAATGAATTAATTTTACCACAAACAGTTGTCTTTGGATTATGTTTTTAAACTAGATGTTTATGTCAAAAACATCATAACTTTCACAATGTCTATTTGATGAAAATCATGAGATTAAAGCCACAATTTCCTACATAATCTTTGGTAAATATGGAATGTCAAGATATTTAGAAATCGCTAAGGATAAATCCTTAAGATAAGTAGTAATATCAAGGTTAACTCAAGAAGTCCATATTTAAGCCAAAGTGTTTGAAATTTTGGATATTGAATGTTTATTTTTGGATCATTTTGAAATCAAGCAAAGTGTTAAACTAACTCACAAGCATTACAACCCTAGGATGGAAATGGCTATATTTGTTGTATTCCCACTTGAATTTCTCCAGCTACGCTTATTTAGAGAAGATGATTAGAAGCTTGACCACACTGGCTCCCCTCCATGGAACTCACTTCTATAAGTCAATCAAGCTTCAAGTTCTCATGAATCTCCCATGACAAACTTTTCATCTCTACTAATAACTGCAAATATGTGGGATGGCTTCAGAGGTCCGACCTCTTGACATCAACAAATATTAGGGATTTTTGGCTACTACACAAAGGTTCATGATAAGGGCATCTAGTTTAGGGGGTGCAATGATAAAATCCTTGTGAGAGGTTTCCCAATCATTAGAACAAGGGCTTTACGCATCATAAAGATACTAAGGGAGAGCTATCATGCACCGCTTCCCATTGATCACGATTTTCATCGCACCCACAAATTTATATAGTAGTTTAGAAGAGCTTGGCTTATGCTCGTTACTCCTTGGGTCATCCCCTTGGGATGAGTACTTTTTCCCACCAAGGTAGGCCCTCTAAAGGTGAACAATAGTGAGTAAGTACATCCATAGTTCAATCATCTTTGTTTGCATGCACAAAGAGAGAACACACTCTATGCCTTTTTCTCACACTAGCATGGTTGTTCAATTTTAAACCCAAATTGAAAGATGGAGGTGATTTTGCAACATGATAGAGAATGTTTCTGTTTCTCAAGATCACCTAACGATGTGAGAGAATTGCATACACATTCACTAGCAAATTTGAAAACCATAAAATAAAACAAGCAATTGTCAATTTTATCCTTCAAAGCAATAATGAGTTAATTTTAAGCACCAATTGAAGGATGAGTTTGTCTTGTTCAATTTTAAGCCTAATTGAAAGATGTGATGTGAGGGTTCATTTTTATCCAACTTTGAACATTCATTTTAAACCCAATGGAAAACTAGTGTGTTGCCTAAAAATGAAAGCAAAAAAGCATAAAATTGGGTTATAATTGCCCCAAAGCGTTGAATGCTAGTTACAATTATAGAATGTTTAGATAGAAGAGAAGTTCTTCAATTTTTCTCCATGCCTTAAAACCTACAAAACCTTGTTAGTCTAACAATGAAAACACATTCAGACATCAATCAGTGATCAAATAATCAAAAGAAATTAAGTCACATGTCAAAAAACAAATGTGAAATTTCTTACCCTGGTTGAGTGTCACTGCACATGATGGCATCACAATTTGAAATTTGGGTGTCGCTCAGGTGAATTTGAGTGTCACTCTATAGAAGGACCAATGAGCATGATTGTGTCACTGTCTTGATGGGCATCATTGTAAACAAATGCGTCCAGGTTTAAAATTTAAAAGTGTCAGTCTGGTTAAGTTGAGTGTCATCATTTTCATTCCACGATACTTCAAATTTAAATATGTGTCGCTATATTCAAATCGGCATCAACTACTTAAATATGCATCACTATATCAAATTGCTTGGGCATCGCTATATGGTGACGCTATTGAAATAGCATCATTTTTTTTTGAGTGTCATTGCAACTTGCAAAACAACATGAACATGGATTTTGAGCTAAAATATGGTTAAATGATCGGTTTTCCCTCCTTCTAGCGCCAGAATGTCAATGTAAAATACCAGTTATTGGTTGAATTACACTTGATCCATGAAGAATCAAAGCATAATGGAGCCACAAATACTTGAATATCAACAAGATTGATCAAACAAGATTAAAAGAAAACATTTCATCAAAACTTAACATACTAAACTATGAAAGCCATCAAAACATCTATTCTAATCCATTAAAATTTATCTTGTTGTGGAATTGGTGTTGTGTTGATGTGGACTGACGACCCTTTCCCAATCCTATGATAGTGAGCTTTTTTTAGTCAACTCTATGGAAGAGAATCAATGAAACCATGGTGTTTGATGTGTGAAAACCTGAATTATGCTAAAAATGAACATGATGCAAGCTAATTTACCATGATTTTATGCTATAAATGATGTAATTATGCAATTTCTAAGCTAATATAAGCTAATCTAAGCTAATCTAAGTTAATTTAAGCTAAAATGAAGCTAAAAGATGAAAACCCTAATTTATTTACAAACTAAGAAGGATGCATGGAAGCCATTAATGGATGCTTTAAGCTATTATGCAACTAAAAATAATAAAAATAAGCTAAATATGTGCAAATTGAGAGTATGGATGTGAGTAAATTTAACAACATAAGTTTGCAATAAAAGATGGATCCATTTCTCTCCAAATAGTGATCTACTTATAGGAGAGCAAATGAAGAATGAGTGGTTGAGATCAAAAAGCTCAATCAATAGTTCAAGATGAAGGAAATGAGAGACATGGATCATGGATTCTCATCAACGGATGAGAATGCAAGATGAAGGTTAATCAAAGGCTCATAATTACCTCAAACAAACACACTTTTGACTTGCTCACACAGGTCAAAGGTAACTTGCTAAAGAGGTTGAAGGGTTTAGCTTGTTGAAGAAGCCAAGTGAGTTGATTGGAGGAGAGGGAATATTCCTTAGAATATTCCATTTGGATGAGGAAAAAGCTTAATTTACAAATTAAAACAAAGTTTTAATTGTGCAAAAAGGATAAAGAATATTTCATGGGAATATTCCTTTTGATTAGAAGATAATTAGTTTAATTGCTAATTAAACAAGGTTTAATTTATACAATTAGGAGATTAGAGGAATTAAATGGTATTTATTAAATTAGATGACTTAATAAATAGGGGAGGGGTTAAATGATATTTAATTAAATAACTTAGTGTTATTTAATTAAATAAGATGACTTAGGGGATTAAATTAAATATTCTGATTTATTTAATTTAAGTAGATGAAGTGTTAGTGTGAAAAGAGGTGAATTAACCCAATTTAATTAATTAGGCCAATGGATGAAAATGATGCAATTAATTAATTAGCTAGGCTAATTAAATTAATTAAGTGAAAAGAGGATAGATAAAGAGGAAATTATGTTAATAAATCCGATTTGAGTGTATGACATTGATTAGGGCATTTTTCAATGTCTACAAATCTTAATCTTGTTTTGAATTTGATTTAGTTTAATTTGTTATGTGTTTTCCTATTTATTTATTCCCTCCTTATGAAAATCCCATTTCTCTTTGCAGCTAGGACAATTAGAAAAGTCCTATGAATGAATTTTAAAGACTTTCCACTCTTACATGAAGATCTTAAGTTTTAGCCATATACATCTAAATATTGTGATATTTACTAGTGATGACCTCCTTCTTATCTTTCTCTTCAATAGCCTCTTTGTCATATTCCTCATAAATTTTGATATTTTTTAAACCTTCAAGGGCCTCCCTAGACTCAAGGGTCATAACATAAGGATAGGAACAAGAAAGAGAGTTGTCATGGGTAAATTCCAATTATTCTTCATATTTCTCCTCATCCTTACTAGGTAAAGAGTCTCTTGAGTCCTCCATATCAAAACTTTGAGTGAGAGTATTAAGAGTTGAATAATTTCTAGCCCCTATCAATGCTTTAACAATCCTAGCAAACCTTTTCCCCTAAAAAAGCAGAAACCTCCTCTTTTGTGTTTTCCCCATCTGAAATGTCAACAAGGTTGGGAGGATCGATCACAAGTAGAGTTTTGTAAATTTTTATTGTTGGATATTTTTCCTTTAACATCCCGAACAACCTTACTTGTTTCAGGAAGAGAGGGAGTAACATTATTCACTTTATCCGTAAGGGATAACAAGATTTTTTCAAGTCCTAAATCCTCATCCATGGAATTCTTGATATCAATACCCATTTTAACTTTTTTCTTCCTCAAGTTAGGGGAAGTAGGAGAAACCATTATCTTAACACCTTTACCATGGGAGGAATACATAGTAAATTTAGTGAAATATATGTTTTTTTTTTCCTTTATCCTTGGGGGAAGGGGTAGGGTTTTTCCTAGGGTTATCAAGAGGGACAAGAGTAGGAAATTAGTAATAGGGGTAGCATTAAGACAAAAATCATATAGTGTAGACATCAACTCTTGATGGAGGGGTAGGTAAGCACCTACCTTAATACATTTCTCAAAATAAGATAAAAGGAAGAAGGGAAATTTAATAGTGTTATTATGCCTTAAGTGATTCAACATCAAAAATGGTAACCATGTATAATAGAAAAATGACCCTCTAATGTGAACTACTTAATCAAATGATAACTTACAATCCCCCATAGAGTAGGCAAGTCTTCATGGATAGACTCATTTTGATGGCATTTCAACTTCTCACCCTCTTCAAAGAACCCACCATTATATTGTTGGTAGGAATTTTGACTAATGAGGGGCACTTGATCTCCCTCACAAATTATACATGTAGCATACAAAATTGGCTCCTCAATGACTTCAATTTTAATGCCTCCAACATGAACATGACCAACACATGAGCTATTAACAAATTGTGTCATAAGATCTCATGACACAATTTCATTGCATTTAAGAATGAAGTTAAATCTCCACTCTTGAATATTTCCCAAACTTTGACATTCTTTTTCAAAAAGACAAAGGTGGTGGGTTCAACATGTAGTCTTGGTCTACCCATTTTAGTAGACCTTTCTCCTTAGAAACTCACTCCAAATAGAACCATACATAGCAGAAAGAGTGCCAAAGATAGGCTAACATAAGCACAATTGTATCTACAAAGAATAAAGATGTTAGCACACAAACCAATAATGAACATTCTCTTAAAGTTTGTCATAATAATAGAATTCATGGAGTTAACACAATTGAGAGATATTATGACAAAGATCTATAAATTACGATAATTAAAAAGACCTTGCTTATAATTATTAGAATGAATAAATTTTTTAATCAAAATATTCCCTTTCCTAAAGTTTTTGTTCCCCTCTCTCATATAGCTAGACATCATTAAAAAAAATTATCCCAATGTGAAGCCAAATTTTAATGAGGATAATTACTATAACAATGTCTTTTATCTCCAATATTTCATTCATCCTTTTAGACAATATTTTTCCCACATGTTGCAAGAATGACCAAGAAAGAGAATAATAATTCAAAGAAGGTATTTTAATGAGCAAATTAATATCTACCTTGTTCAAATAATAAACATGAGGTAAATAAAAATTCATAATTGGGAGACTAGCATACTTCAAAAAACTGTGAAGTTTCTTAAACCAAGCTCTAAACTTTATATTAATCATTAGCAACAACAAACCTTTTATAATTGTATTTTTGTTGACCTTTAACAAAAATATTTTTTTATCTATAAGGGGAGGTTTCCATCAAACATCCAATGCTTCAATTCAATACATTAGAATCCTAAATTAGCAAGATCATCTGCTAGTTTATTTCCTTCTATGAAGGTATGAGAGGTCTTTAGATGGGAGAAGTTTGGTAGCAATAATCTATTGTCATTAATAAAATTCCTAATTTTCCAAGGAGAGATAGATAAGTTCTAAAGAAAATTAATGATTAGCTCAAAGTCTCCTTCTAAACATTTTTTCGGAATTCTTTAAGATAGGATACTTTATACCCCACAAGGAAGTAATAGCCTCCACTTCATTTTTCTATTTTTATTCCCGCATTCTTTGCTTAGCATTCAATCACAAATCCCTTATCATCTCTTAGTATCCCCCTAGTCATGATATTTCTAAGGTTCCCCCTATTGCAACCATAAAAATTCAAATTTATCCAAGCTATGGTTGAATTCTTCCATTTGAGGCATTTTATTTGGGTTATCTTATTAGGCTTAACCTTATTCATAGGTTGAATAATTTTCCAAATATTAGTAATTTTTAATTCAAATGGAAAAGGAAGCTTGTGAGCTTCTCTTAGCTTAACCACATTAATATTAGCTTTGATGCCATTTTTTATAGATTGAAGAACCTTTTTTTTTTTCTTACTTCCACTTTGAAGATTCTATTGTTCCACTCCTTCCAAACACCCCAAGCAAAGAATGGGGGAATTTGGTTCCATAATCAATTTTGACTAGATGAGAAAAAGGATAATTTTTTGTCTAGTTCAAGATAAAATATTTTATTGTTGTTGAGATAATCCAAGAAACCTCAAGATAAATAAAGAACTTTTCCCACACTTCCTGGGTAAATATACAGTGTAAGAATAGATGTTCTATAGTTCTTCTTCCATACAACATAAGATCCACCTATTAACAAATTTAAACCATCTCTTCTCAAGATTATCAGTTGTCAAAATTTTATTATGGGTAACAATCCACCAAAAGAAAATTACTTTTGGAATAAGCCCATGGTTCCAAATCAAATGCCAATTGAAGGAAGATATAAGAGCTTCATTAATAATCTTGTTATAATTTGAAGCAACCAAGAACATCCAAATGGGTTGGGAGACCAAATTATCTCATCTTACGGGCATGTCTTGAGGATCATGGTATGCCAAGCAGGGCCCTTAAGTAACAAAAATTCAGAAAAATCGGTGTTAGGCAACCGTAAATATTTGAATAAGTTATCTATATTATTTCAAAAATATGTAAGAATATAATTTGTAGAAAATTGAATGTAGTTTCAGAAAATACTAGGTTTATTTAAAATAAATAAAATCTATTTGGTGAAAATTTGAAATTTCAATGCGATTAGTACTTAAATTTCCCGGAAAAAAATAAGAGTAGGTGTCTGTCGACCACCTAACCATAATAAAATGATAATATTTTTTGTAATATTTTATATATAGTAGAGGACTCATGTCGGATGTGAGTGCATATTTTTTGTAATTTTTTTTCCAAGTAAATAATTTAATTATGAATTTTTATTACAACTTTTAGAAAATATAAAAACTCATCTATAGGCCACCTTAACTTGGTCAAAAATTCATGAAATTTAATTTTCTTTTTTAATCCTATAGTATGTAAAGCATAGAATGTGTATGCCTTTTGGATTCAAAAGTTATGATATCGTTTAGAAAGTTATAGATGTTTTTCAATCGGCCTATGATGGGACTTTGAGTAAGAATAATAGAAAATGAATAATAATTATTTATTAAATTCAAATTAAATCATAATTTATATTTTGGAAAGCTGAGAATCTCCTCTAAAGCCCTTTTAGTTTCATTAATTTTGGGTGAAAAAAAGTCATCTGACCACATACCTACAAATATTGCCACTTTTGGCATACCATGATCACTGCACATACCCTTCTCTAGAGTGACAAATTGTAGTCCCCTAAATTCTTTACAAATTGGTTTTTCACCACTTCATTCCCAACGTTCAAAAAAATATGGGGGGAGTCCTTCCATGTTGCTCCTTACCCTACCAATCAATATAACCAAAGAGCTTATTTCCATACAGGCTAATCAATAGATCCTTGAAGACAAAAAAGGAAGGATGAGCTAGTAGGATAGAATTACTACACCATGTATCATCCCATAGGTTGATGTTTCTCCCATTCCCCACATGCCCTCTAATCTTTTGTCTGAGAAATATCCTTGCTTACAACACCTTATTCCATATAATTGAACCTTTTAGGATAGAAGACTAGGGGAGAAAGAAGTTGTTATTTGCATTCCCAAGGTATTTTGTTGTAGCAATTTTAGCCTAGTCTTTTTCATTCAGAAGCAAGTTCCATCCAATTTTAGATAAAAGAGCTTTATTGAACTATTACAGCCTTATCATGCCTTAACCTCCAAAATTTTTGGGTTTACAAATCATATCCCAATTAACTAAGTAAATTCTCTTTTCTCCTCCATACCTTTCCATAAGATTTTTTTTGTATTTACTCTATACACTCCAACATAAAAAAAGATATTGAATTAAGGAAATAAATAAACAAGAATGTTTTGTAGAGTTTCTTTAAGTGGCTAATACTTACCCTATCGACTAAGGAGTTTTCCTTTCCAACCAACAAGTTTTTTTTATTCTTTCCAAAATTTCATTCTAGTCGTTATTGGGTAACTTCTTAGTATCCAAAGGTAAACTAGGGTAAGAATCAGGAAGATTAGCGTTTTGGCAATCCAAAATTCTAACATTTTTTTGGAAATCTACTTTAGTATTGAAGAACTAAATGACAATTTTATTGTAGTTAATATGTTAGTCAAATAACTAAGCATATCTAATCAATACATTTTTCCATTATTTGGCTTCCTTAACATAGGAGTACCTAAATAAGATAGTATCATCCACAAATTATTGGTGGAAGGAAGTCAAGAAGAAGCAAATTGAACACCTTTGAGATTCCTCTTAAGGATAAGCTTATCAATATTCCTCCCCAAAACTTTAGCCACAGTGATAAATAGATAGGGGTATATCATATCTCCTTTTCTAAGTACTATTTCAATAGGGAAGAAACCCCTAGGAACACCATTAACAAGCACAAAAATATTAGGAGTGATAACACATTCTTTGATAAGTTGAAGAATGCTTCCTTGGAAACCAAACTGCTAAAATATAATTAAGAGGAAAGACTAGAAAAGGCTTTAGAAATAGCAAGTTTTAAAGCCATTCCAATTTTCCTTTTGTTTTCATGGATTGAATCATCTCATGAGTAGTAATAGCAACATCAAGAAATTGTCTTCCTTGGAAAAATCCTTTTTGGTTTTGGGAGATGAGTAAGGATAGGATAGGCTTAATTCTTGACACAACCAATTTAGAGAATTTTATAAAAAATATTGCATAAAATTATGGATCTGAAGTCCATCAAATTATCAAAATTTTATTTTTTAGGCACCAAGACAATAAAAATAGTATTCAATTGTTTTAGGATCATACCAAAATTGAATAAATATTTTGTAGTAGCAACAAGATCCTTTTAACAATCTCCCAAAAATATTGGAAAAAGGTAGGAGGAAACCATAAAGCTCGGGATCTTTATAATCTCCTAAGGAGAATACAAATTTAACTTCTTCCTTAGAAATTTCCTTCGCCATATCCATTTTCTCTTTATCAAATAGGACCTTAGGAATAACATTAAAAATTTCATCCTAAATATTAACTTCTTCAATATTGTCCCTATAAGCATCTTAAAAGGAGACAACAACATACTCAATAAACTCATCATTATCAATAGTGTTTCCCACATCATCAACAAGGTTCTTAATCAAATTTCTCTTTATGTGTCTTAGAGTAGAAAATTGAAAAATTATATTATTCATGTCACCTTTTGTGAGCCATTACACTCTAGATTTTTGCTTCTAGAAAATTTCCTCCCTTTTCATAAATTTATGTCATTTTTCCCATAAGTGATTATCCTTTAATAAATTTCCCCTATCATTAATTCCAGAAGCCATGGAATCCTAAATCTCCTTTAGCTCCTTTAGCTCCTTAGAGATCTAGGCTAAATCAAGGAAAATATCCCCAAAAATGTATTTTTTCCATCCTTTCACCTTAATTTTTATCACTTTAAGTTTTGGGACTAAGAAATGTATTGAGGAGCCTTGTATGGGGTGTTACAACAATAAAAAATTATACCTTTAAATTTTGGGTGAGAAGACCACATAATTTTGTATTTGAAGGGGAAAGGACATTTTCCTCGAGACATTTTCTCAAATCAACAAGAGAGGATTGGATTTGAGCCCACTCTAAGGAGAGCTTGAAGGATCAAATCAAGAAGGATATTTCATTGGAAATTAAAAATATGTCAAATTTCACATGAATCAAGTTATTCTACATACATTTGTTGGACCGTGTGAATTAAGAATCTTTCAACTCAACATCCAATAGCCTTATTCTTGACAAGAAATCAGCAAACTCTATAATACATTAGAATAGTCCTAAAGAACCCCAAGCTAATCAAAATGGTAAAGACGGGTGTTGAAATCCCCACCCAACATCCAATTTCTATTGATGTTGGATTCAATCATCAAGGACAGGTTCTCCCATAAAAAAATTCTAGAAAATTTGGAATTAACAACATAGATATTGATTAGGTGCCAATTTACTTTAGTAGAAGTATTAGTAAAAGAGGCAGCAAAAAAAAATTCATACTGACTCACTTTCACACCTTGGAGAACCCGCTGAAGGAGTTCAAGATAGTGGACATATCAAGAAATAAATATTGTGTGCAGTCAGATCGTGTAAAATTTGGCATGCCTAAGAAGGATAAGAGATTCGACATAGTTACTATTCCACTTGAGCCCCCATGGTCCTTACTAATGCAATAGGCAATAGTAGGCCATATATTTCCAGCTAACTAGGAAAAAATAGATTGAGTCATCTTCACTTCTTGGAGAAGTAGAACATCAATCCTATTATCTAAAATGCAACATTTTAAAAGATGTTTATGAGGGTTGTTCAACCCTCTTATAGTATAATATAGCACCTTCATTTTTTAGATCTTCTTAACCTTGAAAGGTTTTACAAAGCCCTTTGTGTCCCCATTAATATCTCTTTAGTTTTTTCTCTTGATCGAGTTTCCCTCTAAGATAATCTACCTTTCCTTAGATCACTACCCACATCTACATTTCTCGTTGATGTTTTATTTTTTATTTTTACTCTCTATCGAGGTCTAGACTAGGTCTTCCTTATTTCAAAAGAAAAATCCAAATAAGAGGGAAGAAATTTTATCACTTCTTCACCCTCAAAATGGAAAGCTACGACCTCCTAATTATCTTGTTCTTGAGTAATTTTTACCTTCTCTATATTTTTGTCCTCCTTCCTCATTTCTAAGCTATTCCTTAGATGGGATTCTAAGCTAACATTTGACCTACTATGTTGAAGGTTTTGAAATTCTTCAAAAAGTTCCCCTTCCTCAAGAGAAGCTCCATGAGAGGATTAAGTATCTCTTTTTCTTTCTCACCATTCAGTCAAGTACCTTTTTACTAATCTTCAACTTTTTAGTCTTGGGAGCTCTTTGATGGTACAACCTAAGAATTTTCTAAAGGAAACTTTCCTTGAGCCTCCAAAGGAGGGGAAGAGACAACATCTTGGGAACTAGATAACTTTTATCCTTCACCTATATGTGATAATGGAATAAGCTTAGAATGATAAATTTATTTTACTTATTCTTTATTCTTCATATCCAACTTCTTAGATTCATGAATCTTGCATCTATTTATCAAATGACCAAACCTATTGCAGTTTTTCCAAAGGAAATCAACATCCTTATACATAATAGTTTTAGTCCATTTTCCAAACTTAGAGTTTAGATGAAATTTTTAAGGGGTTTATGCATCTCAACACTAACACACATTCCTGCAAACACTAGTCTAGACATTTTTAGAGTAAACTTTTTGATGGTTAAGAGAAGGCCAAAAGAGGATTTTCAAGCTCCAAAACTCCAAGGGGATATGAAAGGAAAACCCAAGTTGGAGCTATTTATCAAAGATCCATAGAGGGGTTAAACCCTTATTTTCTTTTGCACAAGAAAATATCATTCTAGTGCCCTTTATCAAAGAACCAAGGTCCCTCTATGATGATCTTTATAGAGTCTTCATTAATAGAAAAATTAAACAAAAAGAGACCATCTATCATGGAACTAACATGAACACTTCCTTTCAATTTTCATACTTTTTAAGACCACTGTCAGACTAAATCAATATTAGGTCCAAAAGAAAAAAACTTACCAATAAGATAATTTTCCATACCAACAATGGCTTCTTCCATAAAAACATCTAGAATATTTAATGCAATACCTTCTTTAGTCAAAAAGGATCAAAGAAGCCACAAAGAAACCACTATTTTGAGGGTTCCCTCCAAGAAGCTTATCAACCCATAAAGTGGGGACTATACCATCAAAGAAAGGTTCAAAAACTTGATTAGTGGGAACCACAAGAGAAATTGGGTCTATCAAAGATTCCTCTAACATAATAGAGGTAGGCATGAACCCTAGGTGTAGCTTCCAAGGTTGTCTTTTCAATTATTCTCATAGAAACGCAAGAAATAGAGTCATGGTCCATAGCTAAGGGAGCCTTTGGGGGGCCCACCATGATTTCATACCACCAATACTACATGAGGCTTATAGAATTCAAAAACCAGTAGAGCACCAATAATCATTTCCCTAATAAGTTAATGTTGCAGTAGAAGTTTTCAAAGGTTTTGAAACCTCTATCACCTTTTGAAAATGTTGTCACAACCTTGATGAACTCTAATGAGGTTTTCAAAAGTGGCTTGAGCTCTTACACCAAGTAATTAAATGGTTGAAGATGCAAAGGATTGCACAAATTTTGGTGTTAATATAAAAAAAGAAAGCAAGGAACTTAAGGTTTCGACAAATCCCAAGGGTCCTATAACTTGTGTTGGCTATCAATAATGTTCTCACAACCTTTTTAGAAGTCAAAAAGTTTCTCAAATAAATTCTAACTTTGACATAAAGTTCCAAATAAAAAAGAAAAAAGGGAGATGAAGATGGAAAAAATGAAAGATAGCAAACCAAAAGAAGAGGAATAAAGAAATAAAAGAAGAGAATTTTGAGCTTGTGGTGAATTTTGTAAGTTAAAAAAACCTCTTTTGGAAGCCAAGAAGGTTATCAAAACTATTTCAATAGATGTTTTCAATTACCAAAACTCAAGGAATAAAGAAAGAAGAAATTAATATTTTCTGAAACCTCTGTTGTCTACCAACAAGGTTGTCTCAAATCTATCAGAGCCCATCAAAGTCCTCAAAACTAGTCTAGCTGCCATTTTTTTTTTTAAGGTAAAAAAGTTTTATCGATCAAGATACCTAATTACATACATTGCAGGTAGATTTCCAAATAGAAAAATCCAACAAGATAAACAAAATACCAAAAATCCACTTAGAATACTTGTAATTCTAGTTGGACAAGGAAAAACAACCAAGCATACCATGCTTCCTCCTATCCAACAACCTATTACTAATCCAATTGGTCATTGAGAATAAATTGAAATAACTATCGAGTCTTGAGTTGCTCCAACACATTTTAACCCACAATATTCTAGTTATTAATCCCCTTAGAGGCCCATTTAGCAAGGAAATCAACAACCTTGTTCCATTCTCTAAGAATGTGAACAAAAGATATCTTAAAATTAGAAGAAACTAGAATAATTTTCTTGACAACTTGAGCAAGTCTCCAAGAGGCATCTTCCAGATTAATTTTATTCAAAAAAGAAACCAAAATCATAGATTTCATCTCATACACAACCTTTTTCCATGCAAGATCAGTTGTTGTTCCCATTACCCTAAGAACAACCCAATCCTCCAAATTATTGGTTCCTACCCTCATATAAGTAGAAAAGAAGAATTTAACAAATCCTTTGTAATATTGACCAATTCCTCCAATCCTAATGGAACCAATATTTCCATAAGTTGAACCATTAGTGTTAATATTCAACTAGCCACTAGGGGAGGAGACCATTTTCCAGGCCTATCAACTTTTCAATAAGAAATCCATCGATGACATGGCTTAATAGGAAAGGTACCAAGTGAAACAAGCTCCAAAATATTGATAAGTTGGCTATCCAAAAGGGATAGAGGTGCCTCAATAGAGAATTTGGATTCAATAGTTTCTTTGATCATACCTATAATTTTATTCCAAACTTTCTAAACTAGACTCTAATCCCCTTGAAAAACATGATGGTTTCACTCCATCTAGATCTTCCAAAGAATAAAGGAAGGCCCTATATCCCAAGAAATTATCAGGAAGGGAGAAGAAACCAAAGGATGACCCATATAATCCTATAACTCAAAGAGAGAGGAAGAAATAATTCATGATATGTTCCAAATATTCTACCACAAGTTCCAAATCACAATAGATAAAGGGCGCTAGAAAAAAAGATGATTAGTCAATTCTCCATATGTATTACAAAGAATGCACATAGATGGCCCCTAGAATCCTCGTTTTCTTATATTCTCCCACATCAAACATTTATTTTGGAATAAAATTTATATGAGCATATTGCATTTAGACCAACTAACTATATTCCAAGTTCTCTTCCACGAAGGGAAAACGTGATTCCCACCTTTTTGCAACTGTAAGTATTGATATTCAAAAGAGACAAAATAAGTACCTTTATTTTTATGGCCCCAAGAAATAATATCAAGCTCCTCCAAAGAGCAACAAAGAAAAATAGAAAGAATAGAGGCAAGCATGTCTCGTTCTTTAGTAAATCCTACTTTAGGCCAACTCTGGCACTCATGTCACTAATAGAACATAGACCTTCCAATAGTGGAAGAG
The DNA here is from genome assembly GCA_007258455.2 of Sequoia sempervirens. Classification (NCBI taxonomy): domain Eukaryota; kingdom Viridiplantae; phylum Streptophyta; class Pinopsida; order Cupressales; family Cupressaceae; genus Sequoia; species Sequoia sempervirens. The sequence goes on from VDFB02086081.1 coordinate 227,138,129, forward strand.
CGCTTGAGGTCCACTATTCTCAACCAACCAGCTTCCAAGAATACCTTACTTAGGGACTGAACATGTGAAAAAGAAGAAATAGTGGGAGGAAATTTTTCCTAGGAATCATACTAGAACAAAGCATTGTCACCCTTATTAATACGCTGTATCAAGGACCCCTTCCCAACTAGATCTATTTGAGGGATGTCCTTATCCTCAATTCCTCCTAGATATTTATAATTAATAATACTTTCCCATGGTAGAAAAGTATTTTTGCATCACCAAAATAATTTAGCAACAAGGGTCTAACTATTTAGCTCAAAAGTCTGAAGACAAAGGCATTTGTTCACTTTGGGCTAGAAACCTTCCTCCCAACTTACTAGACTCCATTTTTAAGTATCCAATCATCCTACCCATAAGAATTATCTAGAAAAATCATCACATTCCTGAAGAAAACTCTTAGGGGCAAATAAAAGAAAAAACATGTAAATAGGAAGAACCTATCATACCGATTTGAGAAGAGTAGGCCTTCCAAAAAAAGATAGTCATCAAAAATCCTAGTGATTGACCCTTGATATAAATATTTTAGTAATCTTTCTCTAATGTTTCCTATTCAAGGTTCTTGAAGTAATAGAAACTCCTAGGTAATCAAAAGGAAGATGCCTAATTTGAAAATGTGGAATCTTTGCAATTATTTTCTAAATAAGATGTGGAGTATTAAATAAGAAAATGATAGATTTATTCTCATTAATTTTTTTACTATAATTAGATAAGAAAATACAAGGCATGTCTAAAGTTGACTACTTCTCCAATTTTAGCAACCCTCGTCAAAGTAGTTTCTTCAACAAACTATAGGTGGATTTGAGAATACAATCGATGGTTCCACTACCACCATTGAATGAAATCATTAGTATTGAAATGATTTACTAGTATTCTAAGGCCTTTACCTTATAGAATAAACAAGGAGAAAGAGGGTCCCCTAGTTGAAGACCCTGGGAGTCCATAAAGAGATTTAAAGGAACACCATTAATCATAATAGAAAATTAAGTTCAGGTGGCATAGCTCATGACCCCCTCCACCCACTCAAAGATAAAACCAAAGGCCAATAGAATATGTTCCATTTGAATATCATAGGATTTTGACATGTCAAGCTTGACCAAGATGGATTTTAATTTAGAAATAGTCATAGAATGAATCACTTCCATTTATCCATAATAATCCTATCAATAATTTGATGACCATTAACAAAACCTCCTTATTTTAGTACCTTAACATAAAGGGGTCAAGATGCTTTTTAAGGTGATCAACAATAAGCATAGTGATTATCTTATAAGTAATAGGGAAATGGACCAAAAACTATCTAAAGAACTAGCCCCATCCTTTTTGGGAATAATAGCAAGGAAGGTTGATTTGATGGCCCTAAGCATCTATTTGTTTTCCTAAGATTCTCTCACCACTTCCAGCAAATTAAATTTTAGAATTTCCAAAAACTCTTGGAAGAATTCAATGGGAAAAAAAATAGGCTTAAGAGACTTACCCTTTTTTCATTTGAGGAACCACTATCTTCAATTCATCAATTGAGATAAGTTCAATAAGGAATTTGTTCATAACCTCTATAAATAAGGGAGGAATGCACTCAAGCACATGACCCTCCCCCACCAAGAATTGACCCCCTTGCTCATTGAACAAAGAGAAGTTTCAAACAACTTTTGTAGAAATATCTTGGAAATAATTAGGATGATCCCCTTGAGCTGAAAGAAGAGAGGAAAGAACATTGCCTCTCCTATGCTCTTTGATAGAGTTGTGAAAAAAGGACATATTTTTATACCCTTCCTAGAGCTAATCAATTTTGGATTTTTTTTGGAAAAATATTTCTTCCTGAAGCTCCCACTCAAACAATCCTTTTTCCATTTTCCTCTTCCAAAAACAAAACCTCTAATGTACCTTGGTCTTTGATTAGATTAGTAACTCTACCCAGGGTTTGAATTTTATTTTTAATCTTGAAAATATTTTCAAAGGAGATTTCTTCCATATTTTGAGATTATATTTAATAAATTGGATCCTCTTTACAAAGGCATACATATTTGTGCCAAAATATTGTTTTCCTTCTAACCACAATCTTTCAACAAGATTGACCACTTTCAAATCTTGAAGCCACATAAGCTAAAACTTGAAAGGATATTTCTTGGGTACAAAATCAGTGAAGAAATTTTGCTAAGCCAATAATCAAAACCTTTCCAACCCACATTTTAGATTGTGAGATCCAACTATTACAAGTACAAAATTATAACACAAGGAACATGTCAAGCCTTTCAAAAATATCTTTAGGTCCACACCTTTTATTACTCCAAATAAAGAAAAAATTAGTTGGCTTTACATCCAAAAGGTTGAGGAAAGAAATAGTATCCCGAAGCAAAGAGAAAGAAGACCCCAACATACTAGAACCTCCTAAATTTTCATCTAGACTTCTAATGGAATTAAAATCACCTATTGGAATACAAGGAAATTAAGAACCAAAGAATGAACAAATCTAATATGGGACCAAAACAACACCTTATCTAGAAATTTTAAAGGAGCATAAACATTTGAGGGAAAAAAGATTATCCTGAACCAAAGCTAGAAGCAACCGAGGATAAGGATTTTCATTTCCTATCCACCATCTTGGAGTGAGCTTGCAAGGATCCCATAAGTAGGAAACATCACTAGCCATCCCCTGAGCACCAATACATGGGCACTGACCCTTATTTCAAATTTTTAAGTGTTTATCATCTCCTCCACTAATATTTTTGTCTCTTGAAGAAAAAGAAATAGGAGAATTCTCACAAATCATATCCCTTCTAGCCTTTTATCAAGGGGCACTACCCAACCCCCTAGCACTCCAAGAGATTACAATCAATTTTTAGGGGTATCAAACTGAGAACCAAGTGTCTCAAGATAACATGAGATTCAACCAAAGACTCCCATATAAATCTCACATTATCATGATACTTTTTCCTTCTATCCTTTGACACTTTATTGTTTCCCCCTTTCTTAATATTCTTTTATTTTAAACCAAGAAAAGGAAGAGATTTCTTTTTAGCATCTTTAGCTCCAAAGTAAGACCCAAGATCTACAAGACCTTGAAAAGAACTTGCTTCCATTTGAAAATCCTCCATCTCAATAGCCCCAACTTATGCTAATGTTAATGCCTCTTTTTTCTTGTGAGATATTTGTTTCCAACAAATTATGGGTAGCTGAAGCAACCTGAGTTGGAGAAACCAACCCTTCAAGCCTCAAAGAATAGTTAACTAGAATTGTTAAGGAGCTTAACTCCTCAAGATTAATAACTTCATTGGATTGGATTTTTTTCATGCTCCATTCAATCTATTTCCTCGAAGCTCTTCAAAATATAAAAAAAAATTATTGAATATACCTTTCTAAGTTTCCTTTTAGAGGTGATTTCTAGCCTTCCCTTAAAGTAGGTTTTCATAAGAATGATCACATCAACATCTTTTTTTGGTGGACTAGAGCCTCACCTTTTTCCTTTGCATTGAATGCATGTACATAAGAGAGGGGATGAAGGGGCTTAGACCCCACCTTTAGATAATTCCTTTCAAGATTTCCATATTCATGGCATGCTTAACAGCAAAAGAGAAGAGCTTCATAATCACTCTGATGGATCCAACTCATACTCCCTAATTTGATTTTTGAAGAATTTGGAAAAGGGTTATTTAAAATTATCTCAAAAAAAAAATGGGAAAAAATTGGTAACCTTTCTATCCATGGTTTGATGAGTGTTAGAATTGGCTATGGATGCCAAGATCTTGAGACCAAATGGAAAGCACAAAAAGAGAGAAATGAATATGACAAGAATAAACTGTAATCAATGTTAATGATATGATTGTTGTGATTGATTACAAATGAGAGAAACCCCTTGGTTATATAGACAAGGTGAGATGCAAGATGTCATAGGATTATGACAAGTGTCTTAATCATATAACATGAGACAACTAATCACACTTACCTAGGTTCACATGTAGTAGTTTTCAAAGGATAAGATAACAACAAATGACAACTAACATCTAGAAAGATTCCTTCCTATGACCTAAGTAAACTTAACTAACATGTAAATAAGTCCCCTATTAATGAATTAACTAGGTACAAGACTTTATTTACACCAATAATGAGACTGGCCCAAGGATTTTCCAATCACAACAATAGTTGGTTAAAGGATATCTTGTCTCTAAAATTCCATCGAAAGCTTGAGTAGATGAATCCAAACAGGGATCTTAACATGAAGCTCCTCTACCGGATCAAAACCTATATGTCAAGGTTTGATGAAGAGATCTGCATAATTATGAAAATAAGGTCCACCTTCAAAAACCATGTTACGATCAATGATTCTAGAAAACACCACCATAAAATATTTGTTCACAACCAAGATAATCTCCATATCACCTTTCAAGTTCCAATTTTTGTGAGCCCAAGACTCCAAAATTTTGAGAGAAATACGAAGGTCCATGAATTCTCAAATTAAATCATGCTAATACAACTAAAGGATATCATCCATAATTGACTCGAGGTTTATAAATAGCATTGGGTAATCCATTATTTTATCTAAACACCCATTAGGGTTGGCACAATTAAGAACATGAATCTTTGATTTGGACTCATTTCCAACATGCAAAAGTAATTGAACATATCTTTTGCGCTCTACAATCAAGGATTTCTTTGAAATATATTTAAATGGGATGATTGAGGATCCCCTATACAATCCCCTAGACCCCCACTAGCCACCATGCAATGCCTCACAAATATGGAACCAATAGGAGAAGGAAAAAGAAAGTGTAATAGAAGGATGAAAGCCAAGAGAAGATCATCATAGCCCTTAGTCAAATGCACCCAAAAACCTTCAAACAACACCCCAAAAACAAAGAATCTTCACAAAAAACACTTACAATAGCTACTAAAGATTCCACAAGCCACTAGAGAGGAAAGTGAAGGGAGAGTGGCATCACAAGTAGGCCATGCAGACCTATGAGACCCTAGAAAATGTTGCCCAATGATTGAGAAAAGCTCCAAATACCATCCCAATCAATTTGGAAAGATAAATTTCCTCTAAATGCTAGATTTGATAGATGTTATAATCATTATTTTATGATTGTTCATGCTTTATACAATGTTGTGGGCATCCCTTTTTGACAACACCATTCCCTAAGACATATTTTTTAGTAGATTTCTTGCACTAATTTGATCTTATAATAGGCCATTTATAAAAGAATACTCTTCCATGTCTAATTTGGTCAGGTCAAACATATGCATGCTTACATTTCATTGTTTGAGGAGGCAACTAGGGCTTCTCTCTAGCCTGCCATGTTTTTTGACAACTTTGGCATCTCTCTTCCAGAATAAAAATCTCATCATGCTCATTTTTAAAAGGTCATTCCTTCAATTTATTTTCAAATACTTTCATCCTCTACAACTCTATTATTTGTAGAGAAGGGGTATTCACTACTCATGAGGTCTCTTCATTTAGAGAGCCTCATGGGGCGAGCCGCCCTAAACTACCTCAAGAACTATGTGAGAGTTTTAGAATTTGAAAGAGAAAGTCACGGAGATTTTCTAGAAAAGATGACAATATCTCAGCCAAAGGATGACAATGCAGAATACGGATGACAGTGTGGCGCATTGGCATCTCAAAAGCATACTAGTGTCTCGTACGGACTAGAAAGCAAGTTTGTCATAGAAAATAGCAAAGTGGCTACTTCTACTTTGATTACTAAAAACCTTAGAATGCAAGAAAGTAACAGAATTGAAATAAAGTGAAGTAGAAATGATAGAGATAAGGAGAAGAAAGGAAAGAATATGCTCACAACAATCCAAGTAATGAAGCCTCCATCTAGTAGATATCTTCAATACCTGTGTTTGTAAGATCGAGAGAAAGTGTTGGGGCTGTATAGGGGTTTTCCTCAGTCAAACCCCCATTTTGGTGTTCCCACCTCCATGAACATCCAAATAGAAAGAGAGATTGTAACCGAAATGGAAAAAGTGTGTGGTGAAAGATAAACCCACTTTAGGATAAGAACCCACACCACCAAGTATGGGTGATAAAATCAATACCCACTCAAGAAGGAGAACCTGTATCACAAAGTAAAAATGCAATAGAAGGAAGATATGGAACCCCAAGATGCTCACAAGCATGAGATAGGGGAGATGGAGTTGCAAGAGCCAAGAGTATTGTAAAAGGAGTTGTGAAAGCTTTGGAGAATTTTGTTGTAGCAAGAAATGGAGTTGTGCAAGCAAGAGTTGGAGAGAGGAGGTCAGAGCCAAAGCTAGAGAGATGTTAGAATGAAACTAGAAGTGCTAAAGAGCCAAATGAGTTGAAAGGATAGCTTTTAATGAGGGAATAGAAGCTTATTCAATCATTACAAGGCATCTCAAGCTGTTACCACCAACCAAAGGAGGTGACAAGTGGAAAACACGCATGAAGATAGTTGTTTGAGCATTGAAAAGTCATAGGACTCTAGCACAGTGCACAGATGTCCACGCAGTGTGCTAGTGTCCAAACACATCATGCTACAAAACAACAATAATGGGAAAATCCCCAAGGTCAACGAAAGTTGATGTGTGAAGGATAGCTACTAAAAAGGGGTTCTAGAGCATCCTGAGAGGGGAAAAGGGTTGATGTAGGGGCTAAAATGAGCCTACTCAAGATGCTAAGGAAATGGATACTAAAGCGGATGCAAGAATGTATGTGAAATTACAAGGGGTGTAATTTTATGAATATACATTTTTCCATAGCAGGAATATGAATCTACAGTAATCTGCATCCTAAAGGAAATCTATGAAACATAAATAACAACATATGCCAAAGGGATACTATAGAGGAAGCAGATAACTCTTCCAAGCAAGGAAGCATTCCCCTAGGCTAAAGACCTACAAAATAGATGCATTAGACAAGAAAAACGTACACCAAACAACAGTGTTAGAACATAAAAAGCTAAAGGATTCAAGTTAGCAAAGTACAGAGACCTTGATGTAGAAGGTTGTCTCAGTACTATACGTCGTCCCCAAATTAAGAAACAACACACAAAAGAATTATAGAATGAAAAGAGGAAGGGCATATACTTAGGATGAAGAAGATGCAAGCCTTTAATCTGGTATACACATAATTAAGAAGAGAAGAGAAGAGAAGAGAATTTAAGAATTTAAGCACCTCACAAGCCTGCAGACCTACAAGGAAGGTGTCCTCCAAGATCTCTCACATGATGAAACTAAGAAAAGCACCTTATAGACCCGTAGACCTCCAAGGAAATATCCCCCAAGATCTCTCACATGGAGGAAACCAGAAAAATTCCCTGCAAACCTACAGGGAAGGTGTCCTTCAAGATCTCTCACATAAAGGAAACCTAGGAAAGTTCCCTACAAACCCGCAAACCTACAAGGAGGCAACCCCCAAGATCTCTCACATGAAGGAAACTGAGAAAGTGTGTTATAGACCCACAGACCTACAAGGAAGTGTCCCCCAAGATCTCTCACATGGAGGAAGCTAGGAAAACTCCCTACAGACCTATAGACCTACAAAGAAGGTGTCCTTCAAGATTTCTCACATGAAGGAAACCAAAGAAAGCACCCTAAAAATTCATAGACCTATAGGGAGGTATCCCCTAAGATCTCTCACATGGAGGAAACCTAAAGAAAGTGCCTTATAGACCCATAGACCTACAGGGGAGCCACCCCGAAGATCTCTTGCATGGAGGAAGCTTAGAAGAAACACCCTATAGGCCTGTAGACCTATAGGGAGGTATCCCCCAAGATCTCTCACATGGAGGAAACCAAAGGAAGTGGACTTCATAGAGTCAGAAAGCAACTTCACAAGCACACCTGCAAAGCGAAAGTGCACATGCAGGCAAGTAAGCGGATAGTCATAGAGACTATTGATAGATTGGGAATATTTCAAAGGGGTCCCTTGGGAACCCTTTAAGAGAAAGAGGTTCCACTCAAGGGACATGTTGTTTGAAAAGTGAGTTCTAGTTAGGTTGCCCTTAGGCTAGACACAAATAATTTCACTCAAGAGAAAAGCTTTCAAAGGGGGTCCCTCAGGAACCCTTCAAAAGAAAGGGTCCCACTGAAGGGGACGCTCTGATTGAAAGACATAGAGAAGAGAGAAGGGGTCCTTAAGATGGGTGCATGCTTTCCAAAAAAAATTATCACTGCCCTCAACCTACAAGCGAGGAGAACCATGCAAGGTACTCAGAACATGCAGGATAGAGGTAAATCTCAATATCACTAGTTATTTGAAGAAGAGGAAGGTGTATCAATCAAATGGGAGTTTGATGGCACCTGAATCACGAAGTTGTTGTATTTTATCCTTCAAGGCTTTACATTCACTTGTGGAATGGCCAAGCACTTGATGATATGCACAGAAAGAATATTTTTCATCATGTTCATGATATTTCTTGCATGTAGGAGAAGGAAGAGTAATCAAGCAGGCTTTTAGAAGCCATAGAAAAATACGCTCTTGCTCAGATAAAGGGTGAGGAGTAGGAAGCAATCCTTTCTCTTGTGGAGAAAATTTTGACTGCTCAAAAGAAGAAGAAGAAGATGGCACAAAGATAGAAGACAATGGAGGAAGAATCTTTTCAATTGAAGAAGGTTGAGAAGAATTCTTGTCACTCAACCATGACTTATGTTTAGATCATTCATTCGAGCAACCAAGCCCCAAATTATGCTTACAGGGTGTGAATTTTATAGGGACCTGAATGCCTTGTTCATTATGCCCACAACCTTTATGCTCATAACCATATTTAGAGACAAGCTTAAAGTCAAGGCCATAACATGTTTGCAAATCTTGAAAAGGAGGATCCTCATAAAGAGCATTGTCCCAACTATGGGGATCACACTCCTCTATGGGATCGTCATCATCCTCTTTAACAGGACTATCAATATTATCTTCTTTAGCAGAAGCATAATAATCTTCCTTAGAAGGAGGATCAACAATAAGGACATTACAGTTATTACTCATACTACCTCGTGATATAGAAGAATAATCCTCTATGATAGCAAGTGTGGATGATGTTATTGAAAGGTTTAAGTGAATCAGGTCAACTTTATATTCTTGAATGAAGGAATCTATAAATTCTAAAGAATCCCAATCATCACCAAGACATGCATTCCTTTGAGAAGTAGGAGTAGACTTAGGACTTCTTGCTTCAGAAGGATCTTCCTCAAGGATATATATCTCAAGAGTATCCTTCATAGTAGGTGTTGCTGGAGTAAACATCAAAAAATTGGAAGATACTGAAGGGATAAGAGTAGGCATGATCAAAACCTGACTAGCAGTTGCCATCTCACATAAGTGCATAGCATCAGGGTCAACCTTAACTTTGACTACTCGATTATTGCAAATGAACTTAATAGATTTATGCAAGGTAGACAAGATTGCACCCATAGTATGAATCCATGAACTACCAAGAAGGAGATTATAAGGTGGTTTTTCTGACATAACATATACTAGAGTGGGTACAGTAATAGGTCCAAGTTGCAAAGGTAATACTATTGTACCTAGAGCTTGTCACCCAACATTATTGAACCCACAAATGACAACAGAAGAAGTATTAAGAGAAGATGAATCAATATTGATCTTAGAAAATAATTCAATACTACACACATTGAATGTTGAACCAATGTCAATGAGAGTATGTCTGATGCCAATTTTATTAATATTAACTATAATCATTAGAATATCTACTTGCTTTTGTACTTCTGAAGGTGGGATTTCCTATGGATAGAATGTAATATTTGGTGAAACCACATGAATATATGCTATAAAAACATTAGCATTCATCGGCCTAGTGGAATAAGGCAAGAGGATATTTTGCAAGGCCTCCTGAAGCATACCTTGATAAATCAAAGCAAACTGAAGCAAGTCCCATAGTGAGATATTAGCCAGAGTAACCCAAAGTTGCTTGACAAGATCATAATTACTAGGTACTTTATTTGTAGGTTTAGGAGCTTGAGGAAGGCTTGGTTTTTTATTCATTCTATTCTCATAAATATTGGTTACCGTTCTATAAGAGTGAGTCATAGAAAGATCAGGAGAGTCACTATCAAATGGAACATGATTAATAGAACAAACCCTATTATGAGGACGACTAGCCAAAGTCATGTAAATGACTGGTCTCTTAGGCCTTTGAGGGGCAGCACAGACATAGATTATATTTACAGAATCATCACAACTAGAAGAATAATTATTCGAAGACATATTCTCAACATCGATCCAAACATGATCAAATGTGGAAGGAGATTGATCATTCACTAATACACCATCTCTAGAGGAGAGTGCATTGTAATAGATAAAAAAATCATCATTCAAAAATGCAACATGTCTAGAAGAGAGTGCATTGAAGGTATAAGAGATTCATCATTCACCAATGCATAAGCTCTGGAGAGTCCATTGGAATGGAAGGTAGACTCATCATTCACAAATACATCATCTCTACAAGAGAGTGCATTGGAATGAAAGGTAGATTCATCATTCAAATATGCATCATCTCTACAATAGAATGCATTGTAATGAATAGAAGGTAAAGTAACATTGAGAAAGGTATCAATGATTTCATCTTCTTGCAAAAAAATATCCTCTAAAGTAAGTGGACTTTCATGAGAAGGATCAAAGACACCAAGTGACATGGGTAAAGCCAAGTCACCATCACATGCATGAAATGGAATGTCATTAACAATTTGAATAAAACTAGATACTAAACTAATAAAAGAAGATATTAAATTCATTTTGGTGAAGAAACTAAGAAAAACCAAAAATCTATATTTTCTAATTTTTTCGGTATTTTCTAGGTTCTAGTAATTCATGTTTTCGGAGGTCTTCAGAGAAAAATTAGAGGTTGTAACTTGCATCAATCCCTAAAATTCAATTGCCAAAGGCACTAGTATTTTAGGGACTAAACTAGTTGTCTAGGAGACCCTTCCAACAGTGCAAATGGTTCTAAATTCTGAGCATTGAGTCAAAAGTTATGACCCCACCAAGTAGGGGTAAATAAATTCCTAGATTTATTGCAAAATACCCTCTTCACGTTGGGTTCACCAAAATGTAGAGAAGGGGGATTCACTACTCATGAGTTCTCTTTATTCAGAGAGCCTCATAGGGTGAACTTCCCTAAACTACCTCAAGAACAATGCGAGAGTTTTAGAATCTAAAAGAGCAAGTCACAAATATTTTTTGGACAAACTGACAATCTCTAAGCTAAAGGATGACAACACAGAATAAAGACGATAGCATGGTTTGTTGGCATCTTAGAAGCACACTAGTGTCTCATATAGACCAAAAAGAAATTTTTTCATAGAAAATAGCAAAGTGGCTACTTCTACTCTGATTACTAAAAACCTTAGAATGTAGGAAAGTAACTGAATTGAAATAAAGTGAGCATAAATGATAGAGATAAGGAGAAGAAAGGAAAGAATATGCTCACAACAATCCAAGTAATGAAGCCTCTAGCTAGTAGATATCTTCAATACCTGCATCTATAAGATTGAGAGAAAGTGTTGGGGTTGTATAGGATTTTTCCTCATTCAAACCCCTATTTTGGTGTTCCACCTCCATAGACAGCCAGATAGAAAGAGAAATTGTAACCAAAATGGAAAAAGTGTGTGGTGAAATAAAAACCTACTTCAAGAGTAGAACCTAAACCACCAAGTATGGGTGATAAAATCAATCCCTAGTCAAGTAGAAGAACTTGTATCACAAAAGACGTGATAAAAGAAATCCTCGCTCAAGGAGGAGAACCTATATTACAAAGTAAAAATGCAATAGAATGAAGATATGGAACCCCAAGATGCTCACAAGCATGAGATATGGGAGATGGAACTACAAGAGCCAAGATTATTGCAAAAGGAGTTGTTAAATATTTGGATAATGATGTTGTAGCAATTAATGAAGTTATGCAAGCAAGAGTTGGAGAGATAAGGCTAGAACCAAAGCTAGAGAGAAGTTAGAATGAAACTAGAAGTGCTAGAGATCCAAATGAGTTGAAAGGATGGCTTTTAATGAGGGAAAAGAAGCTTCTTCAGTCGTTACAAGGCATCTCGATCCGTTACCACCAACCAAAGGAGGTGACAAGTGGAAAACATGCACGAAGATAGTTGTTTTAGCATTGAAACATCATAGGACACTAGCGCAGTGCATAAATGTCCACATGGTGCACTAGTGTCCAGACATGTCATGCTACAAAACAACAAGAATGGTAAAAGCCCCAGGGTCGACGAAAGCTTACATGCGAAGGATAGTTGCTTAAAAGGGTTTTTGGAGCATCCTGAGAGGGAAAAAGGGTTGATGCAGGGGCTAAAATGATCCTACTCAAGATGCTAAGGGAATGGACACTAAAGTGGACGCAAGAATGTATGTGAAATTACAAGGGGTAAAATTTTATGACTATACACTATTGTAAACAAGCTCAATGCCTTTGAATCAATAAAATCAAATCTTGTTTCACCTCTTGCTTTTTGTATACTATGTAATTTATATTTCCTTCATGCTTGAATAATCTTCCTTCTTTTCTATAGATGTATGTTGTGTATAAATGATTTATAATAATTAGCTTTGTATTTCCTTCCCTCTTAGTGTCTGTTAAATCCCCTACCTATATACCTTCCACAAAAGTAGATAAATGGAGACTTTCATGAGTTTAGGAAAAAAAATTGGTCCTTTGTGTTGTCATGAGCAAGGGGGAAACTCATTTAATCTTGGTGCATCACTTTATTTTCCATTTCTATAGTCCTATCCTTTTTCTTTGGAAATCAGTAGAATACTACTAGTCTATAACTTTAATCTATGTTGGGTTGGATCAACACATGCATCTTGTAATATCCATCGCTAAAAATAAATTAAAATTAATTCAACTAAAATGAGATACAAAGTAGGTTAATTTCCACTTTCTAATCACCTAGATCCTAATATGGGAAAGGTGAGAGAATATGGTGTTTAGGACTATACAATTAATTGAAATGCTTGCAATTAAAAAGGAAATGCACTAGGCGGGAAGCCAATCAATATCACTTATTTATTGAACATCTTAAGTAGCTAAAAATAAAGAACACTACACACTTATTTAGTGGAGTGTGATTAGAAAGTAGACACTTATTTAGTGGCATGAGTAAACATGAAAATTCCCCTTTTCAATGGGTAAGAAAATACAAACTCTCTACTTACTGAATGGGATAAGTAAATAAAATGCTTTCGCTTATTAAGTGGGGTAAGTCTAACAAATTTCCAATTATTCAATGGATTAAGTGCATACATTAATGAGAAAATCCCAACTCACTAGTGGTACTACCGTCTAATGTTTTACAATGTTATAAATTAGTTACAAATCAACTCAAAAAAATTATTGCAACACTTCATTTAAACATGGATATAATCATTGTGAAGAATAATCCAACAAGTAGAATACCTTGGATAGATGGAATAAGGTATTTTGCAAGTCTGATATCAAATGTGACATGCTACAATAGGTCTATACATCAATGAAAATTACCTAGAAAACTCCACCATCTCACACCCAAACACCTCAAATGAACATAAGTTGAAAAAATCAACTACAAACACACACAAACTCACTAGATAAGGGATATACAAAGATGATAATGGAAATTAGACATGTTGAAGGTCTAATATGGCACTGATACACTAGGAACAACACCACCATAAACTCAACATGACTCCACCAAATCTTATCTTAGATGTGGTGGGAATATCCTCCAACTAGTTGGTCACCACCAAATAGCATAAAAACCCTTTAAAAAGTGCAACAATTTATCTTAGGATTCACACACCCCCCTCATAGGCATACTATTGGTACAACCCAATCTACAATCTTTAAATTGTATGGACTACATATCAATCTCCATTAGCATCTCAAACAAGATGTAAATTTATTTCATTATCAACATGAATACATTTTCAAATGGTATGACCAAGAAAGAGGGTATGGCCTGACAAGGTGTACAACCTACTAAAAGATCCCCTAAATCACTCCATAAAATCTTTAAAGCTCCAACAAAATTCTTCACAATATTAGAGACTCAAAACACATCAAAAACTAGAACTCTTCTTTGTAGCACAATGGTGATCTTTGTATGAAACCACTTTAATTGAAGCTAGAGGGGGGTTTTGTCCCTGAACAACAATTTCAAGAGGGTTTTCATCCTCAGAAAATTATGGAAGAACTCAAGTTCTTTCCAAAAACAAAAGAAAATTAACATTGTATGGCTAATCTTTCAAATGAGCCCTCAACCTCCTTTTATAGCTTTTTCTGTTATTTTTTAAAAGGCATTTTTTAATTTTTGTTATTTTTTTCAAAAAAACCATGTTTTTCTTTTTTTCATTTTTTTTAAAACAGCTTTTTTTCAAAAAAGTGTTTTTTTGGAAGCTTTTTCTAAAATACTATTTTCACATTAAATAATTTATTACATGCAAAAGACCCCCTTGTTCCTTGGAAACCAACTTGAAACACACTTAAACATATTTTAATGAACTGTTACACTAAGTTGTCATTTTAATATTTCCAACATTTGACAACATAATTCAATAATTATTTACTAAATTAATAAGTTACCTGAGTTTCAGAGAGTGTCCAAATGACATAAAAATAGAATTATGATCATACCAACGTGATACTAAAGACTTAAGATGGTGACTAGAGGAAACTAAGTGACTTTGCTCCTCCAAGAAGTGTAGAGACCTCCCAAAATGTTAAAAATCAATTCTAAAAGCATCATAAGGATCCAAAACATCGGATGAACTCTTTTCCATGAACAAAAACTTAGCAAAGTTGAACTTGTGCACTCCAAAAACTTTTGGATTTCTCCCCTTACTAATTAGCCTTCAGAAGATCTCATAGATTGAGCTAATTTTTCACAAATCAATTTTTTTAAAATGGGGACATTACACATTTAGGTTTAGCAAAGGAGAAAGCCTTCTCTAGAGGTTTGATCTCATTCAAAAGGGTCCCACACCTTGATATCATTCACATTGTGTCAATATAATTCCAAACTAGTTTTAGCAAAGGATGCAAATCCAAGTGACAACAATTTTTGGCACACTTGGTGGGACTAGTTTCATGATATTTAATCATTTTTCTAAGAAAATTGGTGTGATCGTAGCAATATAGTCATTGGACAAAGCAAGTGAGCACTTGGTCACTATGCAATCTTAAGGACCCTAGTCTCTTGGCTTCATATGATTTTAATTCATTCCAAAGATTAAAACAAGATCATATTATAAAGGTAAGTGTTCTAATGTCTCAAAGTTACCTTTATTTGTAGTAAGAAAGAAAAAATACAATATGTGACCTTCACCATACTCAAGAGCCAAGTCAAGGAACCCACTATTAACAATTTATCCCAGCCAAGTAGAACATTATTTCACACTACTTCTATGGTCACCCCAAGATATTATGTGTTTTCACATATAATCGAGGTAGTCCTCTTAACTTTCAACAACGTGATGACACCTTAGCTTCAACCCTAAAAGGTATCACATATTTTATTGGTGAAATACCACTAGCACCCCTATAGAACATATTCAAGATGTTACAAACACTTGCTCAATGTATAATGTAATAGAAGATAATGTAGTTTTGAGGCTCCTTTCTTCCTCATTTAAAGGAAAAGCATTACAATGGTATAGTGGACTATGACCCAACTATATTCACAACAAGGACAAACTTGGTGAAAGGCTCTATGAGTGGTAGTGGTTTAAAGATAAAATTGGCCACCTTTTTATGATTGAGCAGTTGAACACCATCAAGAAATCCCCTCATGAGTTCAAGTAATATTTTAACTTCATATTTTAGAAGTAGGATAAAATCCCTACATTGATCAAACTTTCTCCCAACCACACTTTCTTGCACTACCTAAGGGCCTTGAACAACAACATAGTTGTCATGATCCAATCTATGGGAGGTGTTATGTTACTTTATTCCTATGTTATCACCATAAGGGAAAAAACTTGTCTAATCCAAGTTGAAAAAATAGCTCCTAGGCCCCCAATGCCTTTGTTCCCATAATTTCCACCCACCCAACCCATCTTGACTCATGTTTGTGTAGCAACAATCATCTTACCAATTACTTATATTGTCCCTTCTAACAAATTGTATGAGGTAAAATATTTGTTACAGATCTTTAGAAATGATCTAGCAGCTCTAAAAGGTAGTAGGCACAAAACAACAAACCCCATCAACCTTATAATCCAGCCTATCAATCAAATAAGCAACCTTACTAGGAAAACATTCAAGGAAAAAATGTGTTAAGCTATACAAGGCCCCTAAATACCCTCAATCCAATTATAGAAAATGCCTCAAAGGATCTTTTCCTAGTGTAGAATAATTTGGCTCAAGAGCATGAATAGTGTTATTCATGTAATCAGCTCCATAATAATAAAAAATAATACCAAAATGGGCTCCTCAACCAAGCTCTAATTATTCAACGCACAACAACACCCCAAAAACAAGTTGTATCATGTCAGGAAGCAATGCTAAGGTAGGAGAAGGTGCAAGGTGAGTAAATTCTAATGAATTGGGATAAGGATGTGTTCTATGTCGGTAGGAATTTATGTTCTTCAATAAGGTCGATGGTGATTTTCATCCTGGTGATGGGAAATATGTTCACGTTGTGTATCACAGCAAGGTGAATGTGGAGGATGATTTTTGTCATGATTCTCTAGATGTGTTCCAATCAGTCACCAAGAAGGAATTGAAATAGAGAGACAATTTGAAGAATGCAATTCTTTGCTTGAAGTTTCTCATAATGATGATTTTCATGTTGATACAACTTGCATCAACATGAGTGATAATGATGTACATTGGTTGTGTCCTTGAGATTGGCAAGGTTGAGTATGAGATCTTAATTCAAGATGAAGATGTGATATCTTGCATCAGGGCCGATGATATGACTAAATTAGAATCCTTTCTATGGGCCCAACATGTACATATGATAATAAAGTCGAGAAGAAACACATGAGCCAAGAAGATAAAATTGTTGCTCAATTTGGTAATATTCTAAAGATTCAAAGTTTTTGGTTTGATTTGCATGAGGAAGATCTTCCCTATGTAGATCAATGAATAGGTATGGCATATTTTCATTACCATGTGAGTTGAAAGTATTTTCTTTTCATCAAATATGTTCTAAGGATGTTATTTTTTGTAACAATAATGTGCCTTGTGTGGGGAAAAAATTTGTTCCTCCACTATTTGTGTGTATTTTGATGCTAACCTACTTCCAAAATATTTTACCCATGCTACTATGTACAAACATGATGCATCATCAAATGATTCTAGCACTTATCTTTTTTGGTTACCCTATAATGGAAAAGTTGACAATGAGTTTACTCTTCACTACATCGTTATTTTTTGTGTTGTAATGCATCTAGGTAGAGAGCTTCAATGGTTGCAATTAGGTAGTGAATGTGATTGTGATCTGAGAGAGATCAACTCCTTTAAGAGGCTTGTCTTTGAGAGAGGCGAGTTGTGGTAGTTTGGAATTCAAGTTTGTAAATCATGTGGAATTTAAATTAGTTGTTTTCCAAGGACTATTGGTGCACACTTTGCATTCTTATTAAGAGAGTATGATTTAGTTGTCTATTTTCTCCAAGTGCATTCTACACATTTTCATTCATATTTTTTTTATTCAAAGGAATCTTGTAGTTTTTTGTGAGTCCAATTATGTTTTTTTGTTGTAAGGTCACTATGACTCCATACCCAATGGAGTAATAAGGCTAGTAGATCCTAATTTTTAGCAAGTAAACATCCCGTAAAAGTCACCAAAATGATGTCATGGCATGCCCACATGCATTGCCCATTGATTAGGATTGATTTGGGAAATCTTAAATGGGCTAGTTCATGCTTAAAAATGTGTTGTTGGTTGTTGTATTGCCTCCTCTTTTCATGCTTCAATAATTTCCCAATTTGCAAAATAAAAAAATTGGCTAATTGGCTAAGTATGGAAGTTGTCAGATTTTTTACAAGTTCTTGAAACCTTGTCAACTACTGGAAAGGTTGTCACAACCATGTCAAAAATCAACAACATATCTAAACAAGTTATATTGCCAAAAAGGAGGAAGAGAAAAGAGACAAGTATCAAATGTTTCAATAAGTTTCATAGGTTTCAAAACCTCCGTCAAAATCCAATGAGGTTGTCAAAACCATTCCAAAGGCTGACAAGCATGTGGAAACAAAGAAAGCAACTAAGGGAAAGTTAAGTTTTCAAAAAAATTAAAGGTTTTGAAACCTCTATCGAAGGCCAACAAGGTTGTCACAACCATGTTGGAAGCCAACAAGGTTCTTGAAGTAGGTTCTATCATCAACAAATTTCACTAACAAGTAGTAGAGAGCATAAAATTTGACTAGGTTAATGTTTCATCAAAAGTTTGCAAGTGTTTTGAAACCTCTATTGGCTTCCAACAAGGTTGTCACAACCTTTTTGGACTATGGCAACATTTCCACAACCATTTCAAACTTTGATGAGGTTGTTAATACCTTGTCGAACTCCAACGAGGTTGTTACTACCTTGTCAAACTCCAACATGGCTATCAAAAGTGGTTCGATATTTGATGCCAAATATCAAAATGGCCGAAGATGTAGAGGATTGTGCAAATTTTAGCATTAATATGAAAAGAGAAAGCAAGAAAATTTAAGGTTTTAGAAAATTACAAGGTTTCTAATAATTGTGTCGGTTGTTAATAAGGTTCTCATGACCTCCTCAAAAGCTAAATAGGTTCTCAACATTAGTTCTAACTCTAACGCAAAGTTTTAAAGCAAAAAAGAAACCAAAGGGAGATGAAGATGGACAAAACAAAAGATAAAGGCTGAAACAAGACAAAAGCAGAGGAAAAAGGAAAGAAAATAAAATAAAGTTGACTTTTCAACAAATTTTGTAGGGTTTAGAAAATTTTCAAATGTTAGCAAGGTTCTCAAAACCATTTCAATAGCCAATGTCAGTTTTCAAAAACCAAGAAATAAAGAAAGAAGAAAAGATAAGGTTTTACAAAAAATTTAAGAGGTTTTGAAACCTTTGTCAACTACAAACAAGGTTTTCACAACCCCACCAAAGCCCGGCAAGGTTCTCAGAGCTAGTCCAGTCACCAAATTTGTCAAATTTCAAAATTATTGTTTATGATCAACAATACTTTGTTCAATGCTACATACATCCCTTTCTGACAACACCATTACCCAAGATATTTTCCACTGGGTTTCTTGGGAAGATTTGATCTTTTGAAATACAAGAATATTCTTCCATGCCTAAATTGGTCAAATCAAATATACATGTCTACATTTCTCTCTACCTTGACACATTTTTTGGCAATTTTGGCATCTCCCTTCCAAAATAAAAATCATTTTGTGTTCATTTTCAAAAGGTTATTCCTTCAATTTCTCTTTACAAACTTGAATCCTTTACAACTCTACTATTGTAAACAGACTCAATTCCTTCTAATCAATAAAATCATCTTGTTTTCACCTCCTATTGCTTTTTGTATGTTGTGTAATTACTATTACCTTCATGGTTGAATGATTTTATTTATTTTTTGTAGATTTATGTTGTGTATAAATGAAATTTATAGGAATTAGTTGTGGATTTCCTTCCCTCCTAATTTTTTTAAATCCCCTACCTCCATAACATCCACAAGAGTTGATAAGTGGATACCTATGTGAGTTTAGGAAATTTTGTTGGTCCTTTGTGTTTTAGTGATTGAGGAAACTCATTTAAATGTTGGTGCATCACCTTTTTCCTTTTTTATATTCCTTATATCTATTTTCTCTAGCAAATAAATAGAATAGGATTAGGTTCTAAGTTTAATTTATGTTGCATTAGATCAACACATGCATCTAGGTTTAGTATAGAGGTTTGATCTCATTTGCAAGGGTCTCACATCTTGAGATCATTCTAATTGTGTCAATAGATTGTTAGACAACAGGTTCAACTAAGGTTGCAAGTCCAAGTGACAATAGCCACTATATTTTGGCACAAATTTTAACATCATTCTTCAACAAGTAGTCAATAGGTCATATTTAGTAGATATCTTACACCTTTTGATAACATGTCATATGTTATATTTTGGCATATTCAAACTCATTCAAAGATGTCTTATGACATGTTATAATGTGTCATAATTTGGTCAAAAATTAAATACAACAATGCAATTCTCCTCTTACATGTTCTTATGTGTATAATAAATTATCATACATCACTTACGGGCAGGTGCAAAAAGATGGTTAGCCAATTTGTGGCCAATTTTTTTTTAAAAAAATGAAAGCTCATAATGCGAACATGTTATAATGTGTTTTCCTTATGGCTTGGTGTGTCGAGCCTAAGGCTCGGCCACAACGAGCCCATAATGCTAGTGTGTTATAACGCACTCACGTTATGAGGTATTAAAAGCAAAAAAAAAAAAATTTAAAATAATTTTCATTGTGACTATTTTTTTTTTGCCCACGGCCAAAACTCCTCATTTCCATGCTCATGTTCTGGGAGGAGCCATTTTACAATATTTTTCATCAAATTTTTGTTTCATTATCAGGATGCCACCACTCCTATGAGGAGGTCTGAGAGGTAAGGATTGTTTTTTTTTGTTGTGAATTTTTTAGTTTTAGGTTGTTTTTGATATTTATTTTTTGAATTTGTAGGAGATGTTAATGAACCTGCAAACCCTCCTCAAAATCCTCAACAAGCACAACAACAACAAGAGGAAAAAAATCCTCAACAAGCATAGAAAGAACAACAACAATAAAATCCTCAAGTTGAACAACCACAACAACAACTCCTCCACTAATCCCTCAACATCCTCCTGGCACTCAACAAAACTTAATGAGTGAAATTGAAAATAATAAAAAACAAATTAAGGATTTAATCAAGAGGTTGAAAAATCCAAACGCTTCAACCATGGAAAGAATGACCCTAGCAACTTCACTCAAAGAAATATTAAAACATGTAGATTCAATCAACAAACAATTAACTAGTTGGAAAGATAGGAGGTAGGCGGCTAGGGCTTATTACCGGGATAAGTTATCATATAAAGATCTAAAAGATCTAAAAATTAGAAAATTTGATTTGGGCTCATTATTCACTGATCCACACACAAATGCAAATCTTACCCTCAATGTGAAGAGGTTTCCTATCCATTTGTGCCACCACCAACAGATTAGGAACTTTTTTTGGGATAGGTGGTACATGGTTTTTGATTAACCACCATGCAACAATTGTGAAGTCCCACAATATTTCCTTAGGAAACTATACTGTGAGTTTATCTTGAAAGAAATCCTGAATTATTTTGATATGAGGGACTTCCAAAGGAGAGGTGGGGAGTCGGCTCAAGATAGACCTGATGCACAACAGGATCCTACGTGGCAAGGGAGATGACCTCTCGCTAGGCTGCCTCATGAGCACATCATTATCCCTTTCATCACGAAGGAGAGTGTCGAGGTAGATACTTTGTAGTCCATTAGCTATTTGACCCAGAGTGACATCCAGCATGCTAGCCCTATACTATAGCGACATCTAGGGGATTCTTCCAATGGTAGGCTTCGATCCCATTTGTGTCAGTCTTACGGGGTGACTTGTTCAAATGACCCCACCGACACTCAGGAGGCTACTACATAGAATATGTCTACAACTATGGAGATGGAGAGGGAAACTGACATTTTGAATGAGGCCTATGGCATTGATTCTCAGGTAAATGTTAGCATGTTCATTGAATTTAATTTATTAAATTTCAATTTTGAAATGAAATATTAACTAATTTAGTTTTATGATTTTAATAAAATTTTAGGGTCACAGTGTTGATACTGGATACACCAG
The DNA here is from genome assembly GCA_007258455.2 of Sequoia sempervirens. Classification (NCBI taxonomy): domain Eukaryota; kingdom Viridiplantae; phylum Streptophyta; class Pinopsida; order Cupressales; family Cupressaceae; genus Sequoia; species Sequoia sempervirens. Next base: position 227,159,948 of record VDFB02086081.1, read on the forward strand.
CCCTACACCCGCTTATTTCTCCACTACATCTATCATTGAGGTTGTAACTAGTAAACAATTATGAATTTATTATATGTTAATAGCATTGTTTTATGAATGGTATTTTAATATGTGATTTTGGATGTTGAATAGGATAATATTAGAGGTTTCAAGGGAACACCTCCTAGTGCCAGTGGATTTAGACAAACCTACACACAAGTAATAGAATAAAGAGTTTAACTAATGAATTGTACTTAATAGATTTGTGTAGTTTATATGCATATTGTTGATTACGTTGCATTGCACATCTTTCAAACTCAAAGCATTACTTCATATTCCATAACTAATAACTAGATGTTGATAGATGACAAAATTTCAACTACAATATAGTTGTTTAGAAAGTCAACATAAGCAGTGATGCAATTACTTCACATAGCATAAGTAATAAGTAGGAGTAGCTTCCAATTGCATTTTCTTGTCATGGCATTCCATGAGACCACTTTTTACTGAGGCATCTTTTCAAATAGTTCACTTCCTTGTCTATGCTATGGATGCTTGGAAGAAATATATGAAAGAATCATAGTAAGCAATAGCATAGACAAGGCAATGAGTTGTTTGAAAAAATGCCTCAAATAAATGTGGTATCATGATGATGTCCATCACCATGAGACCCAATTTCTTTGAGGAAATTTTTCAAAGAGCCCACCACCTTTTCTATGCTACCACATTTTCCTTAAATATCTACCAAAGCATTTTATCAAACAGTTCATTTCCTTGCTGCTATGGCTAAAAGCTTAAAAAAGGTGCTTTCCAACAAACTATGGATGCTTGGAAAAAATCTATCAAAGCATAATAGTAAGCAATAGAATAGACAAGGAAGTGAGTAGTTTGAAAAAATTCCTCAAAGAAATGTGGTCTCATGGTGATGGAATGCCATTCCATCACCATGAGACTACATTTCTTCGAGGCATTTCTTCAAACAGCTCACCACCTTTTCTATGCTACCACATGTTCCATACATGTGTATCAAATCATTTTATCAAACTACTCACTTCCTTACTGCTATGGCTAAAATCCTAAAATAGGTGTTTTCCAACAAACTATCGATGCTTGAAAAAAATATGTCAAAGCATAATAGTAAGCAATATCATAGTTAAGGCAGTGAGTAGTATGAAAAAATTCCTTGAAGAAATGTGGTCTCATGGTGATGGAATGCCATTCCATCACCATGAGACCACATTTCTCTAAGGTATTTTTTCAAACAACTCATTGCTTGAAGAATAGAAACCAAACCATTAACCAATGACATTCCATCACCATGAGACCACATTTCTTTGAGGTATTTTTTCAAACAGCTCACTGGTTGAAGAACATAAACCAACCCATTAACCAAAATTCCCCTCCAAATTATTTTCAAGGTCCTCATCCTCAATTTACCAATCCATGGAACCTTCCACCTTTTTTTCCACTTGTTCATGCCCCCACCCCTCCCTCTTCATGTCATGATCACCCTCCATATCATAACCAAGGCCACACTATACCATCCACCCCATCCTAGTATAATACCATAGAGAAGGCAATGAACTGTTTGAAAAAATGCCTCAAAGAAATGTGGTCTTATGGTGATGGAATTCTATGACACATTTATTTGTAATGGCATTCCATCACCATGAGACCCCATTTCTTTGAGTCATTTTTTCAAATAGTTTATTTCCTTCTCTTTTCCACCACAGCTATCGTGCATGTCTACAAAATCTTTTTATCAAATAGTTCACTGGCTTGCTGCTATGGGTAAAAGTATAAAAATGCGTGATTTCGAACAAGATATGGATAGGGAAAAATAGTATGCATGATAGTCAGAAATATATAGTTTAATAAGTACTCAAAATTTTGTTCATTATCACATACATTATAAGTCATGACGTGGATCACTATTATAAATTTTGTGATTGAATAATTTTTTTTTTTATTTTTAGATGTTGCAAGTGGATACACCTCTAAATGTTCAAAGGGAAATGGAGATTGGTGTTTCATCTGCTATAAACTCCTCGATGGCTATGATAGGGGAGGTATGAGGAAAATTACTAAATTTCAATTTAAATTTGTTGTTATAGATGTTAGTTGGTGAAAAATCAAACCATTATTGATTTGTAGTTTAATTTCTATTTGGATGGTTTATACAGGGCTTCAACATGCGCATTTGAATATTTCCCTCATGGAGAGTGATCATAAAATGGCGGTAAGTGATTATTTTGTTAAATATATCATTTTTATAATGTAATTTATATATATTAATGTCTTTACTTCTTATTATAACATATAAGACTTGACCAAGAACTAAACCCTAGGAGGAGCACCAGGAGCACTCCTCGACCTTAAGATAAATGAGTGACAGACATATCGCCATCTAATCGACAAGCAAAGGGAAAGAGTTTATTTTGAGAGCATGAAGAGTGGTGACTTTTGATTCTAGAGCCCTTTTTTGTATGCCTATATGGAATTTTTGTACATATTTTGTATTGGATATATTTGGAATTGTATGCCTATATGGCATTCTTGTAAGCCTATATGGCTATTTTGTACATATATTTTATACTTATAGCGACATATGTTGATGTATGCCTACATGGCTATTTGATTAATACAAATCTTTTTTTATTGATGGTGTCCATATTTGCATTATAAATTCATGGTTCAATAGATATGAGTTACATGTATTCAAGTGTATACTTTACAACTTATGTGTATAATTTGTGACTTATGTGTATTCCAATGTATACTTTGCGACTTATGTGTTTTCACATATACATTGTATTCATGCATATACTTTGTATTAATTTATATATACTATGTATTCGTGTGTATAATTCAAGGCTTACGTGTTTTTGAGTACTTGTGCTTCCCTTATTCACATGTACATGCTTGAATTATTCACATGTATATGTATTAATTGGTTATCCCTAGCATTGATCATTGATTTCCTTCATTGTTTGTCTTGAATACTAATTGATTGATGCTAAACAACTTCAATATTTCTAGGAATAGTAGTAGAGTTACAAATTCCAAAATTGCACAAATTGAAAAGAAAATATTAACTATAATTAAATGTACTAATTATTAACTTGATAATTGATTAAGAATGAGTATAAAATATATCAAGAGATGAGCCTTCTAGAATGGCAATTGCCAACTAGAAAATAGGCAAAGCATTCCCAATACTTTGAAAGTAATAATCCACCCAAAATTGCAACGGGAGAGTAGGCTTATTTAAGATCCTTGAGCAATGTATTTTCTAATTCTCCCTTGTTCTTACATTTCTCAATTCAGTTTAATCCAAAGAGTTCCATGAAATTCTTTATCTAAAAGTAAAAAACACATTTTCAATTGGTATTCCATGAAATGTTTCATAAAAAAGATTCTAATTTATTTAATCTTTTAATTAGAACAACTCAATTAAGCAAAGGATACATAATATTCACAACACTTGCAAAACATAATATCCATAGTAGATGATGACTAGTTAACTTCTTGACACATTAGCATACAAACATTTATCTTGAATAGTCTTTAAACATTTTCACAGCATAATCCTCATAGTGCAGAATGAATTGTTATGTTCTTGATCCATCACCATAGAAACACATCAAAAGATGTATATGTCAACCTTTTGCAATATTATTTCATGTATAGGAAATGGACTTGGGAGAAAGCAAGTTATAATTTATAATACAAATAAGAAATGGACTCAACGGTGGAAACTTTATTTATCACACCAAATAATAAATGTATGTGAGAGAATCACTTGTTTATCTTAGACTCCAATTTTCAAGCATAGCAAATCATTTCAAATGAAAATGACAAAATGATTCACAACCAAAGTTGTTAATTGAGGAAAAATAAAATGTTTCCAAGTTCCACCACTGTACACATTTAGAATTCATTGTATATTGCTATAAGGGAAAGGAGGATAATTAAAAAACATCTTGTTCTTACTAGACTTGAGGATGATCATATGTTTTTTGTGTGGAAAACTCAGACTTCTCAATCGTTGTGTGTATATTTCTCTTTTCGATTGTTTTGCATGCCATCATAAGGGATCAAGTCAATTGAGAGTATCTCAGAGAGATTTCGTGTGTTTGGGTGTAAAAGAGCACCATGTCTAGCATAAAAATAACTATCAGAATGTGTTGGAGTAATTTGTTTGGTCACACAAGTTGCAAAATAAAATTTGCACCACTTTGCAACTTTACACTACTTGCATTTGACACTTTTTCCATCAAGTGAAAACTGGACACCATGGGAAAACAACTTTGAGATAACAAAAACTGAGATAGGTAATTGTAGAGGATCCCAACACTATCTTATAGGCTCAAATGGAGAGTTTGTAAGCATCACGGTTTCTGAGTAATAACCTGTCAAAGATTGTTGTCATTTTTGCACTTTGGACTCTTAAGGGATCGAGTCGGTTGAGTGTAACTCAGAACGATTTCGTGTGTTTGGGTGCAAAAGAGGACCATGCCTAGCATAAACGTACCTATATGGATGTGTTGGAATAGTTTGTTTGGTCACACAAGTTGCAGAATGAAAGTTGCACCACTTTGCAACTTTCAACTATTTACATTTGACAACTTTTTTCTAAAGTGAAAATTTTCCACCACGGGAAAATGCCTCCAAGATAGCGAAAACTGAGAGAGATTATTGTATAAAATCCCAACATGATCCCATAGGCTCATACGAGAAGTTTCTATGCATCACGATGTCTGAGTAACAATCTGTCAAAGATTGCAGCCATTTTGCACTTTGGACTCATAAGGGATTATATTAGTTGAATGTAACTCAGAGTGATTCAGCATGTTTGGGTGCAAAAGAGGAACATTCCTAGCGTAAACATACCCACTCAGACATGTTGGAATAGTTCATTTGGTCACACGAGTTGCAGAACGAAATTTTTACCACTTTGCAACTTTTAACTACTTACATTTGACAACTTTTTCCCCAAGTAAAAATTTGCCACCATGGAAAAATTCCTCCGAGATAGTGAAAACCAAGAGAGGTTATTGTAGGAGGGTCCCAACGTGATCCCATAGGCTCAGACGAGTAGTTTTTAAGTGTCACAGTATCCGAGTAACAACATTTTGAAGTTTGCAACCATTTTGCACTTTGGACTCGTAAGGGATCGATCTAGTTGAATGTAGCTCAAAGCAATTCCGCATGTTTGGGTGTGAAAGAGGACCATGTCTAGCATAAACATACCTATTTGGAGGCATTGAAATAGTTTGTTTGGTCACACAAGTTGCATAATAAAAATTGCACCACTTTGCAACTTTCAACTACTTGCATTTGACAACTTTTTCCACAAGTGAAAATTTGCCACCACGAGAAAATGCCTCTGACATAGTGAAAACTGAGAGAGGTTATTGTAGAGGAGCCCAACATGATCCCATAGGCTCAGATGATAATTTTTTAAGAATCACGGTATCCGAGTAATAGTATACTAAATTTTGCAACCATTTTGCACTTTGGACTCTTAAGGGATTCTACCGGTTTAATGTATCTCAGAGTGATACAGCGTGTTTGGGTGAAAAATAGGACCATTTCTAGTGTAAATGTACCCACATAGACATGTTGGAATAGTTTATTTGGTCACACGAGTTGCAAAATGAAAGTTGCACTACAAAATGAAAGTTGCAACACTTTGCAACTTTCAACTACTTGTATTTGACAACCTTTTCCCCTGGTAAAAATTTTCCACCATGGGAAGATTCCTTCGAGATAGAAAAAATAAGAGACGTTATTGTAGAGGGGCCCAACATGATCCCATATGCTCAAACAAGAATTCTCTAAGCATCACAGTGTCTGAGTAATAGTCTGTCGAAGATTGCAGCTAGTTTGCACTTTGGACTCTTAAAGGATTTTGCTAGTTGAATGTAGCTCAGAGTGATTCTGCATGTTTGGGTGCAAAAGAGGACCATCCCTAGTGTAAACCCACCCATCCAGACATGTTGGAATAGTTTTTTTGGTCACACGAGTTGTAGAATGAAAGTTGCACCACTTTGCAACTTTGCACTAGTTGCATTTGACACTTTTTCCATCAAGTGAAAACTGGACACCACAGGAAAACCACTCCAAAATAACAAAAATTGAGAGAGGTTATTGTAGAGGATCCCAACGCAATCTTGTAGACTCAAACTAAGATTTATTAAGTATCACGGTCTCTGAGTAATAGTCTATCAAATATTGTTGCCCTTTTGCACTTTGGACTCTTAAGGGATCAATCTGGTTGAACGTAGCTCAGAGCGATTATGCATGTTTGGGTGAAAAATATGACCATTCCTAGAGTAAACGTACCCATTCAGATGCATTGGAGTAGTCCATTTGGTCACACGAGTTGCAAAATAAAAGTTGCACCACTTTGCAACTTTACATTACTTGCAATTGATAGTTTTTCCATCAAGTCAAAATTGGACACCACTGAAAAATGACTCTGAGATTAAAAAAACTGAGAGAGGTTATTGTAGAGGTTTCCTACGTGATCCCAATGCTTTAGACAGAATTCTCGTAACTAACATGGTATCCAGATAATAGGTCATCAAAGAATGTTTCCCTTTTGCAATTTGGACTGTTAAGGGATTATGTTGCTTGAATTACAAATGTTTGAGGGCAGCAATAAATTTCAATATTTGAGTAAACCTCATTACAAGTGTTTATTTCAATAGACTGTATGCTATATTGATAATGATATATAATCATTAGGTTGATTTCTTTTAATAAATGAAGTTTTTATAATAAGTTAGTCACTTGGTGCTAGTTATAATAAGGAGAGAATAGAAGAAGAAAAAGAATGATTAATAACCATCAAACATTATTATAGTCACTATATTTTTTTATTTTTTTTAAGTAAAAGCAGACTAGCCACTATAATATATTATTTATATTTATAATTTACATATCCTGGATTCAAAGGGAATACTGATAAGGAAAGAATCCGAAAGAAAACCTTTAGTTATCACTCTAAAAGAAAAAAGTTACATAACTTGAGTGTAAAACCCAAAAGATTACATATGTTCTTGCATATCATATTCTAAGATTTTATACATCTACGTCACATAATTATCATTGTCATTTTGATACTGCAGTATTACATAATTGCAAAACTAACATCCCCCTATTACAACAGAAAACCAGCCTCCATATTTACCTTATACCTAAGGCCCTTCACAGGAAGGTACCAAGTATTTTACTTATTCCTCAATCTGCATATGCTCTACCAAATTCTCCCCTTACTCACCATGTTCTTCCTCAAAATATAAAGCAATATTCATGTCTGGAACTTCAGCTATTACCTGATACTGATTCATATTCTGAGCACTCCTCTGTAAACATCTTTTGTCTTTGAACAGATTTCTTCAAGAGTTTTTAGTGATAGCCGATGAAAACCCATACACCATCGAGCAAAAAAAACATATTCCTTGAGCCAAACCATATACCCTTCGATCAAAACCATATACCATTGAATAAAAAACATTGTCACTTCATTTTCACTTACATATTCAATACAAAATATTTTTTTTTGTGTACCCACTATTCCTCCATGACATCTAGAGAAACATTTTCACTTTTCTCTTCAACAACTATCTAAACATTACCTTATGTGGGATCATATTCTGGCATTATATTCAGATTAATCCCTCTTACATTCTCCTAAGGCACTACTTCTCCACATTCAAAGTGTTGATGTGTACTATTATCATCTTCCAATATAGGCATAGGTGGCGACAAAGGTGGATCATTCACGTGAACAAGGAGGACCATCGTAGCCTGGAAAATTACTTTCACTTTCTTTGACAAGTCATCATCAAACTTAGTCATATACCTTCTCAGAGTATTAAGCATGAAAGTGGAGCTTTGTTAAGAAAGAGACTTGTTTATTGCAACAAAAAGCTTTGTAAATGTTGTGTGATTCAACAAGAAATTCCTTGGAAATAAACCACCTATATAACCCTGACCCTTCCACATATCATACCTCTAACAAGCCTTAGAAAGAACACCATTTGGCATAAACTCTTCATTGAAAACTTTAGCAGCAATCAATTCTAGCATTCAAACATCCTAAAGTATATCCAGCAAATTTGAAAGGAAGACAGAAAGAAATTGAGAAGGATAAATTACCCTCTTTGCCTCAAGTTCTAGAATTGCTTTCCCAATAATCCACTTAATATACTTGATGAAGGTTGAACAATGACCTTTGAAAACCAAAAGAAGTTCATCATCACCAATCTCTTCTACTATTGGCATTTCCCAATCTTTAACTAGAATGAAGACTTTGTAATTTTTTGGATAGAATTCCATCTGCCACCTACTACAATTTTCATAGAATAACTTGGACACTCTAAGCTCATCATTAATAGAACTGTCATTAGAAAACATACCCACTCTTAGCAAATGTAACAGACTTAATTTTGCAAATGTATCACATCTATCTGCCAATTTATTGCTCATCTCTAAGCTAGTGATAAATTTGAGGAATTTTGCAAGCATAACTTGTAATAATTGTACTCTCCATTTGTAGTTATTATTACATGCTAAATTTAGCAGATATCCAAGATGGTTTTTGATAAAAACTAATTTAGAATCCATACTTATCAATGCCTTTTGAATTATTAAACATATGATAAACTTATCTATTCCCCCATTATGTTTTCTTAATCCTTTCATCAGAAAGTACCAACCATGAAATCCATCTTCGCACATTTCATATAAATTTGCATTGACACCTATATCTTGCACAATTACACAAACTTGTTAATTTAAAAAATGTCGATGGTTTCATCTGAAAGTGGTACACAATTTTTTATTACCATGAGGAATAATTACAGAGCATATTTTGTACGCCTCCCTGAACACAACAGTTTGGAACATGTACTTCTACCAGTTAATATCCTACGATATACCAGATATTACACATGATCTTTTACTTGTTGCAATTGTACCACAGATTAGATACATTCTCCCACATAATAGCCAGCAATGATGTGGAATGATACCCTTCGTACCAAACCATCAAAAAAATATAATCCCAATCTAATGCACATGTGGTCTTGAACTAAACTTCTGCCCTAACATTTATTACTATATGCATCCCTCCAACCTCAGATCCATTCCATCTGTACATTTACTTTTTCCACTTGCCATTTACACCTCAAAGTGTTGATATTCTTATTGCCTTCCACCTATCTAATCTTTTCCACATGTAAATTAACCTTTTAAACCATCTTTATTTTGCCAGGTCACAAAAGGAAATATTGAACAACTCTAATACGCATCACAAAATATTTTGAATTGCATACCAAGCAATACACATAAAAAAGGTTGTATTTTTGACATCTGCCATCCACCACACAAATTAGTTTCTCAGTTGTAACATGCCAAAATTTAAAATGACCTCCACATGTATGTAACAAACAATTGTCAATTGATAATTTTGAACTACAAAAGTGAAGTGTAACAAATTCAATGCTAAGAAATTTTGATAACACTTCCTCATTTTGAAATTTTCAAAAGACCACCCTTGTATCCAATGGATACTTTCATAAACCTCACAGCAAATTGAAATCATTAATCCTTTTTTCAGTTACCTTTGCACTCAAATTACAATTTCCCTTCATTCCTAATGATATTACACAGGTTTGAGTTTGTATGTTTTCCATCAATTACATGAATTTTTGAATCTTCCCCTTGTTCCACCCCCATGTTTTCCAAGAAATTTGTAAAACTCTTACCTTCTCTATATATGTGCATAATCTGATATAAGCTAAAACTCTCCAATAAAAACCATACCTATTTCATGATATATTGAAGGTGCCAGTTGAGAATTTTACATTCTTTACATGCATTCAAGATTATTAAAGAATCTCCGTAAATTTGTAACTTAGCAATTTTTAACATTCTTTCCATTTTTAATCCATACAAGATTGCACTAGCCTTCACTACATTGTTAGTTACATTTGAGAGTTTTATTGATTTTTCCATTAACACTCTACCTGTATAATCTCTAATGACCACCCCTCCACCAACTTCACTAGGATTACCTCTACTAGCTCCATCAAAATTTAACTTAAACCAACCTTGAGGTGGAGCTTTCCAAACTACCTTAGCCTGATCTACCTTGTTCTGAGGTATTTGTAGTTTACTCCCATTAAATGGAAAAGCAATTTGAGACTACTTAGACAGCAATGTTGAATCCCAATTTGAAAATACAGCATCTACTTTTTTTGTCCGATACACATAATTGTTGACTACCTCAAAGATAGATGTTTCTAAACCAATCAGTAGACTTTCAACAACACATTTTTCTTTCCTAAATATACATTTATTTCTAGCCCACCAAATTTCCCACACTATCATTGTTGGAATAACCTTCCAAATGCAAGCAAAAAAGGAATTGTTAAACAAATATGGCCAACTAGATAAAATGTCCCATAATTTATTAGACAAAGGTGCATACTAGTTCAATTTGTTTTGAACAAAAGACCAACATGCTTGAGCAACATGACACTCAACAAAGAGATGATTGATATCTTCAAAATGATTCTCACATAAAACACATTGAAATGGATCTACAATTCCCAATTTGGATAACTTATCACTTGTCAAAATTTTATTTGTAATTGCAAGTCACGCAAAGCACCCTACTTTAGGAAGAATGATAGGATTCCAACAAAATGTGTAAGCCCTTTGAAATCCCATCTGCAATGCATTTTGTGACACTGCTTTATACCCATCTCTGACTGAATATTGTCCAGATTTAGAAAAATCCCACCTTAACTTATCATTTTCATTTGATAAGAATACCACTCTTTTAGCTAAAATTTTCTTTAACAATACTCTATGTGTTGGTGAAATGTTACAATTTGACAAGTCTTTCCAGATAACCCTATGAGATGATATATCAATCTGATCAATGTAATCTTTAACCTTAACACCCCACAAAGAAGATAAAATGTTTTTAGTATTTTGAAAATCATTTATAGAACTAATAGCCTGAAAACCATTCCATGATTCTTTCCAAAATAAAGCTTCCTCCTCATTATTAACTTCCCAAGTTAAATGTGATTTATATATTTCCTACATGCAATTAGAAAATTCCACATTTGTGACCCTATTGGTGGATTTGATACAGTAAGGATCCTAGAAGGATTAAGGTTATCTAGATATTTTATTTGTATGACCTTGCACCATTTCTTATTTGGCTGAGTGTACATGATATTCCAAACTAGTTTTAGCACCCACCGATAAATTCCTATAAGCAACATTATGTAGACTAGCACCTCCTTGTACCTTATCCATACACATTTTATCCAACAAAATTAAAGGAACCTTCTTTACATTATCTATGTTTCCAGACCATAAAAAAATTGAATCAACTTTTCAATTTGTACCACAACAAATTTAGGAGCTTTTAGGATAAACATAAAGTAATTAGGAATTGAAGAAAGGATAGATTTATCCATTAATATTCTTCTAGACAAAGACAGCCATCTACCTATAGACACGCAAAATTAACATTATGCATTTGATCAAAATCACACTCATCCATTCATCAGGGTAAATTCATCAACTTAAATCAAATAAATCAAACTTGATCCTATCATCATCTCTGTGATTAAATAAATCAATCATTTATTTAATTAAATCTTATAGCATTATTCATCTCCCTTTGATTTGATTTAAATCCCTAAATCAAGTCAAAGTGGTCAAATCTGCTTAATCATGATCCTAGCTAATTAATCTTGATTAAATCTAATGCTAATCTCATCCCACTTGCATTCTCTAGATTTGGCCACTTGCACATGAAATTGTAATTAATTGATTTATCAAAATCTTTATTTTCAACTTGGCATAAAGGAAGAATATTCTCCAAGTTTGAATCTCCCCCCAAGTGGAAATGTACACCAAACAGAGCATTTATGAGGCCTTACATGTCTCTTACATGTCCCCTTCCAAAGGTCAAACTTAGCATTCATTGCAAATTTGAATTCAAATTTTCCCTCTCATGGGCACTCTTCCCAAATCTTGCACATACATCAACTACTCACATGATGACAAGTGTCCTCCTATCATTGGCAGAATCTTTAGTCCCACATTGGTCCCTCTTCAACACTTGGCATTTTGAAAATCTTTAAATACAAGCTTCATCTTTGAGCAAATCCTCCACAATCTCTTGCAAGGTTACTCTCTTCATTTGAGATTTGATCTTGTCCATTTCACTCCATCATCTATAGCAATTTCATCATCTAAGCTTATTGATCAAGGATTGGGAAAGGGTCACTAGCACATGTGACACCAATCCACTATGAGATAGAGTTGGATCATGTCTTTTATATGCTTTCTTTAGTTTTTATTGTTCCATTTTATTGCATGATTGACATGTTTCATTATTTCATAGGGATGTTAAAATGTTGTTTTGTTTTAAACTAACCATTTGCAGATTTTAGCATCCACAAAAATGGCGCTAGAGGGAGGGCATTACGTATTACGTACATTTAGAATTCTAAAAAAAAATTCCTCTTATATTTCCTTAGTTAGTCACGATGGAATAAGTCAGTCTTGGGAAATTAAAGATTCTTGGGCCATTATTTATGATTAAGTCAAAACAGCAAAACAGCTACTTCTTATCCTATAATGCATGTCCTCTGCACCAGTGCTTCTGTACGCTTGGCAACCTTGATTGTAAATAACTTTTTAACAGCCAGTTCTAATGCATATGCTCACCCATTACAATGTCCTTTTGATTTGACAATGCCCAATCTTGAGCAAGCGGTGTTGGCCTGAAAATTTTCAATGTCTTTCTATAAATCCATTTGGTATGTGTGTGTATGCCATTTTGTGGTATCTTCTCTGACTGCACTGATGTAAGAATTTCTAATGGCACTATCAATAAATCAACAATGTACATGGCATATACTTTCAAATGCAGATTTCATATTTTTGCTTCATGCTTAGGTATTCTGTCTCTACACCGACCAAATGCGTCTCCTTAAAAGCTTTTTCTTTACATCTGTGGAATGCATTGAATTTTACATTGTTTCTGAAAGAGAAGTTTTGGAACGGCTCTTTTTCACCTCGACAATTACATTTTGTTGAAAGTTCCTATGGATGATGTGACTTTTTCATCTGTAGATGGTAGTAGCGAAATTTTATTTTGAATCTCTTACCTTGAGTAAACACAAATTTTGCATTAATGGTGCAGGTTGGAGAATTTCAAGTCAACCTTGGAGGGCTAACAAAATGTTTGCTACCACTCATTGGCTCAGTATAAAGCGTGTATATATCATCTGCCGCGCAGGGTACCTGAATTTGTCTACCGTAAGCCTATTTTATTCTTTTTTAAACCATTAGACAGATGTCCTGTAAATTGACTATGGTAGAAGAGGTCTTTATATGCTCAAGAAAGTTTCCTAGGAAAAAGTAACAAATTGCAGTAGTCAGGAGCATTATTCTCTGTAGGCAAGATCTTTGCACCCCCGCGTGTATATGCCATATTTCATCTCCCACGCAATTGCCACTGATTTGCGTTATTAATTTCCATTCAAGTGATAACGTTTTTCCAAGTCGCTGTTGGAGCCTTTATTGTCCTGCACGCCTCACCTTCCTGTCTCGCAGATTTGAATTTTTGTTGTGTCCAAGTTACTTTTTTGCTGCAGGAAATCCGTATCATCATCGACATCCATATTTCCTCGAATTTTTGTCCATTTCCTATGCAATCCCATATGCTTTCTTATAGGTCCAGATTATATCACTTCCGCCTTTATGTCTTCCACTAGCCTCAAAGCCCTATAAATAGCATGAGACAAAAAAATCTGCAAGCTATTTTTTTGATTTGAATATTTAATACCTCCGGTCCATAATTATTTTCGGGGGACAGGTTCCGTGCTTGGTAGATTCTCCCATTCGCTTATTCAATGCATGGTTTGATTTCATAAGTTCTTTGTCTGCTGTCATGATCACCCTCGAAGCCTAAATAAACCCTTCAAACTAGCGCTAACGCACTAAGCAACTGGTGACTGTCAAAAAAGTCTCTAAGTGCGCAGAGTTTAAATAGGGGTAGGCATCGTTTAGTGCTTGATAGGCTAGTGCCTATTCCATAGGCTCCATTATTTCCACATCTTTGCTTAGTGCTTGGGCGAAGTAGATCACCAGTCTTTGCATGGAAGAAGTACATTAATCCTCATGTCACTGCCTAAAACATCCATCATTTAATATCAATTGTTCAAATTATCGTGTGCAGGTTCTGTTAACTTCTTTTGAACTACGAAATACAAGAAATGAATGGACTTCACTATCAACATTCTGTGACACGCTAAGGCATTTAATCGAGGCAATGTGGAGTGAAAGTGCACCTATCTCATCATAAAGAATCGACTTTGGGGCTCTTCAATCTGACTATAGCGTGGTGGGTGAAGTATCATATATATCTAAATCTCTCAAACATACCTTCAAAGGGATGCACCAGGCTGGATCTGTTGACAATCTGCATTGCCTTACACATCTGAAGCTTATGGGAGATCGTTAGGATATTGTCAGCAATGATGATATTTAAGATCAACAAAATCTGCATGTGTCATGATTATAAATCCTCTGCTTGCACAATCGTTATTATGTCTTTATTTAGGATAAAGGACTCGGTGATACATACCTACTGGCCGCGTTAATGTTGCTGACAACTCTAGGATAGCGCCTGAGATAACGTTGCTAGTTATTTTATTACAAACTCATTCGCTGATATCTTTTTTTAGTGTTGTTATTAATAGCTAGATTTGATTGGTTTGGAACAAAAGATGTTGAAACTAGCATTAACTTGCTATTGGGACTATATTAAAAGGGACTACAAGGAAAAGTGAGGAGAGATTTTGTTTGGAGAGAGAACTTACAAATTCGAAGCAAAAGGAACAATCTTTGGAGAAACTTTCTTAATTTGGGCCTTGAACATTAAACTTAAACTTTGAAAAGCATTTTTTAATGCTTATTGGGAAAATTTGAGATATCCATTTCTTGATTTCATTTTCTATTTTAGGACAACTTACTTTCGATTGGAAATTTTAAAATAAATCATTCCTTCATAGCTTTTAAATGTGGAAGTCTCAAAATCAAATTGTTCTTTTACAAAAATGGGCACAAATAAGAACTTAGGAGCCTTGTCAATTTAATACTTTCTTTAAGAAAATTTTTCTAAATGATTGACATCTCTTATGTATATCACTTGTATCTAAATTTTTAAATCTTTTGTAGGTACAAAGGAAAAGCGAAAGGAAAGGTACCAAAAGCGAACAAAGGCAAGTGAACAAGGTACAAGGAGAGCGAAAAGTCAACAAGGAGGAGGCTAGCAAATGAAAACGAAAGGAGAATGATTTTTTTTTTGAAAACACAATGTGTTTTTTAACACTTTAAGTGTTGATCAACACTACTTGACGAAGTTGTTTGTCTTTTCGTTTTAGGACACTAATTTTCGTTTGGGTCTAAAACGAACAATTTGATTTTCATTGCAAAGGGGCTTAAAATGAATCTTAGGACAAACTTACTAGATTTCATTTTGGGCTAAAAATTGGACAAGCAATCTTCATATTTCATTTGGTGCTTAAAACGAACTCACAATTGCTTTGAAGGTTATAAAATGAACAAGTGTTTGATTGTGTGATTTTGTATTTTGAGTGCGTATCCTCTCCCCTTGCGCTTCGTGCGATCTAGGGTGCAAGAGAAACACTCAAAATACATTTTATTGCTTTGAAACACTTCAATTTGGGCTTAAAAATTGAACATCTTGTGCGAGTGTGAGTAGGGGAATTTTTACATTCTCTTTCTTTGTGCCATCAAAGATCGATCGAGTTACGGATTGTCTTTGCTTTCGCTTTGTTTATCTTAGAGGGCCTGCCTTGGGGAAAAAGTACTCACCCAAGCGACGACTCAACCGGTAACACTCTAAAGCCAAGAGTATTTCCAGCCAGGATATAAATGAGGGTTTTGGTTAAACGCCATAATCACATGGTTGGCTCTGACAAGATGGATCCGAAAGGGGACTCTTGCCGTATGGGTCAATCTCCACGAACGGAAAGTCCTTACTAGAACCTATGTGCTAGAATTTTCCAAAATCCTTAATCTATTTGTTGGTGCAATAATGGTCGTTCTGAAGCCACCCCACACTCTTAGGGTCTTCTAGTAGAGATGGAAAGCATGCCATGGGAGTTTCATGGGTGTTGATGCTTGGCTGCCCCGATTGACGATAATGAGCCGTGGAGGGGAGCCAGTGGGGTCAAGCATCTAACCATCCACTACGGATAAGCGTAGCTAGACTTGTCCAAGTGGGAATCCAACAAATATAGTCTTACACATCCATAGGGCTTGTAATTATTCATTGTTTGAAAACACAGTGTGTATTTGAAAACATTTTGCAAACAAACATTCAACATGATTCTCAAAATTTCAAACCCTCTTGAAGACAAATATCATTGACTCAATCCATATATTACTGCTTTCCTTGCGGATTCACGTCTGTAGAGGTTCCTAAGCATTGGATTATACCTCAATTTGTCTTCTTGAGTAAACAATAGGAAAACCCTTGCCTTAAGTTCATTGAATTTCCACATAAAATATCTTGTGGGGTTTAAAGAAATTAAGACATTGGACATCTTAGTTTGAAACTTTAATCAAGAGTGTGTTTGTGGTAAAAGGAATACACTAAGCAAAGATAACAAATTGGACCCCACACATGTGCTTGATATCTCTTGTTTATATTGGTCTTTTGATTGCTCTTAGAGAAAAGTGTGTTCTTCAATACCTTGGCCTATTAAACAAAGTCTCTCTAAGTCTCTTAGGATCATCAAAAATTTCATCTATCTTCCAAACATTCATCAATCCATCTCACCAAAACAACTTTAGATCTTTGCAAACATCATTCTAGACTTGGGTACATCCTTAAACCAAATCAATGTCAATTGTTTAATTAGGTATGTGGGAATGCATCCTTTCTCATACATCTAATTGAATTAGTAAACCTTTTGAACAAGTTCATCCTAAAGATAACATCCAACATCTTAGGGTTTACAAGTTCATCATCCACATCAAACAATCAAATTCAAAATCCCTAAGTCTAGCATTGATCCAAAGTCCCTAAACATTCAACACTCATATCATTCACCTTTCATCCTTCATCTCGTCATTGATCCTAAGAACCTTAGAGGTCACTTTCATAACAAAGTCAAAACACAAGAAGAAAATGGAATATAAACTTGATCCATACATCTTGGGTAATCCAAATCAATTGAATCTTCAAAGCCTTGCAATGCCTATCAATTATCAAAATCCATACATGGGATCATCACCTTCGACAAATGTCAATGGTACAACAAGTGTGAGTATGCCCAAGTCAAAGTTTGGAACACATCTCCCCATGATAGATTTAAATCAAAGTCCAAACTTACAATTCTATCCTCCGAACAATCAATACATGAGTCTTCAAACGAGCAACATCATCCCACCAAATCCCTACAAACCAAATGTGGATGTACCAAGTGTAAGTTTTCGAAACATGAATCCTAACTCGGAAAACTTTGGAAAAATGATTCCCAATACCAACAATGTTCATCCTATCATGCCAAATCTGAACATCATCCCAAATCAAAACGTCATCCAAATCCATTCGTCCATGATCCCATTCAAAAACCACAAGTAGGCATCCCAAATCCGCTTAAACAAAAGCCAAATCAAATATCTCAAGTAAGTCAAGATCAAAATCAAGAACAAATTTGGCGAGATCAAATTGTGGAACTTTCCAAAATAGTTGAGGCATTACGCCAAGGGAAATCTCCACCACCATTACCTACATCATCCCTTGGTTTAGGGCTTCCCCCTTTACCTAACACCAATCACGCCATCCAAATCAATCCGCCTAACATCAATCAAACCATCACAACAAATCCTTTGAATATACCATCGACATCACACCAATGGATGGTATCTAATCAAACAACAACATTGATCCCAAATCAAAATACGGTCTCCCAAGGAACTATCACTTCGGTCATTCCAACCATCACTATCCCTTCAATCATTCCAAACACCACTATCACGCCCATCACATCTCAACCCCTCACTACCATGATCGCTCCGAGCATATCTCAAACACTTGTCACTACATCCAACATGATTCTAAATCCACCACCACCCCCACCACCACCAATTTCCACCACATCAATCCAATACAACGCGACATTACAAGCTGCTTTTCAAAAGGGATTCCAACAATATCTAGCCATGCAACAATCAACACAAGCTCAACAAGCTCAACAATCCTCTCAAGTTTCCCAAACCTCTCAAGCTACCCAAAAAACACAAGCACAAACACAAAAAATGATTGGGGATAACAATGGGCATTCAACCATTGGTGATAGCATTGACAATCTCCCCACCACAATTGATGAAAGCATTGTTCAAGATCTATCCATCAAAGAACACATTGGAGATGTTTTTATCTCATTCAATGATCAAATCGACATATGTCAAGAGTCACTTTTGAATCACGATCAAAATCCACCAACAAAAATTGACAATGAGCCAAATCAAGAAATATCAACATCACTTGACTCTATGGTTGAAGATATTCACAATCTCTCCACCGCAATTGTCGAAAACAATGATCAAAACCTCTCCATCGAGGAGCACATTGAAGATATTTCCATCCCATCCAATGATCAAATCGCCATACATCAAGAGCCACTCTTTAGTGATCTTTTTCAAGGAGTGTTGGGACTATTTGATCCAATTAACATAATGCATGATCCGTTGACCAATGATCATATTGAAAATGTCTCTACATCGCCTTACGAGTTAGAGGACATATCTCAAGAATTTATTCCAAAGCATGATCAAAATCTTTCACCAAGGTCTAGCAATGGTCCCTTCCAAAACATATTGATCCCCTTTGACCTCATGTTTATAGATGCTGAAGGAACCTTAAACTTCCCCATGTCTAAAAATGATGACCAAGAACCCTTTGTAAGAAATCCATCCTTTGAAGCTGCCCCATGTCAGGAACTTGATCCAAAGCATGTCGAAAGCAACTCCGAAATTAATCAAGATCAAGAATTTGTATCTTCAAGATACTACAATAATCTAATGGATACTCTCTTATCTATGCAAGATGATCATATCCATGTAGCACATATTCCTCCATCTACCTATGAGATGCTTTCTATGGATGGACACGTAGATGATCTTCATCTAGAACAAGATCTTGCTACACAAAAAGAGCAGATTACTAATTCCTATAATCAAACAGAGTGGTCAACATCAAGATCAAATATGTCCCAAAGTCAGATTGAGGACATCATGAATAAAGATATCGAACATTATCTGCTCAAGGAAACAAGTCAGATAGAACATCCAGAGTCAGCAAAGCAACAAATGGAAATAATGTCACCTATGGTGGTCATTTATCAGAGAATTCATTCTAAACAAAAGCTCTTGAAACAAGCAGAATCAAAGCATGAAGGTACTACTTCTACCATACTGGGGGCAACTTTGTCTCAAGCAAACATCAACATAGGAAGCACGAAGAATCCTTATGATGAAACTGATGTCAATACTACAACTAGTCACGTCACGAATCTTCATCCACCCATCACCCCATCCACAAATTGGGACCAACGTCAAAAGGAATATTTGAATCAAAGTACAAAGAACGTTATCAAAGCAAAAGAAGCTGAGAAGCATAATGGACAAATCAAATACAAATGGATACCGAAGAATACAAAGAAAGATCATCCCTATCAAACTCCATCAATCAAAGAAACTATGGGGAAAAATAAAAAAGGGAAAAGTATCCATCAAAGTTGTCCGCAAAAGCAAAAACAGGCTTATCAAGCGGCGTACAAAGTGTATCAAGCAGTTGGTCCTAATTCCACGCACACTACCATATCCACCCATCATTGTTCATCTTCCCAAGTTTGGAGAGTCAAAGGTTCCAAACTGTCAACCAATCCATCTCTTATCCCTAAGCACACTCCATCCACGTCTCCATGCATAATATCCAATTCTCATATTGACCATGTATTGGCAACGACCCTTCATCATAAGGATTCAGAAGGCACTTTATTGCAATGTACGCACAGAGACAGAGTTAACCCTGGTATTGACGAAGCAGATCAAGAATCCCAAAAGTTGCATTCAAGTGCACGTATCTTAGCAAAGCAGATCCTTCAAGCAGGATATCGATGGCACATTATGACAGGGGCATCTACGTCAACACCACCAGGTGGTTTAGCATGAATCTTTCAGAAAAATACAAAAAAATCAAAAAATATGAAAATCCAAAAAAAAATCAGAAAAAGGATTGAAAATAGTAAAGATAAAAAATCGTCCTCTAGTGAAAACCACTACAGTGGCACTTTGGGCAAGACCATGATGAAAACCTGGAAAACAGGCATCATGTGTAGAATCAGACATCTACGTACGCCAGTTCAGTTGAAAGCATCTCATCCCATCCATAATAAATTGAGCATTCCATCCATCTTATCCATAATAAATCCATCCATCCATAAGCCATTTATCTAATCCATCTTTATCCATCTACATCCATCATGCAAGTTATCTTGATCTTGATAAAAAATTTGGTACACACCTTACGCTTGCTTATGGTAAAACATCTTGACATGGGTCATTTTCATTGATCCTATCCTATCCAAATGAGCATTCGTTATTCGAACACCTTATCTTATCGCAAGATAATCCTTAGCATCCTTTGCATACTATCCATATCCCTCCATCCATACATCCATCCGAGCATCCACCCATCGCATTCCATACATTGCTAGACAGTGGGAGCAGATATTTAGATCTTGCTTCAGGAATAAATCTTGATATATATCTTCCAACTTATGTGGCGATCCGGATATTGGCAAACGTGAAATCAAATTGGTCAAGGAATTTGTGAGAAAAAATCTGAATCATAGCCCATGGCATATTTTGACGAACAAACATTCCTTATCAAAGCTTTATCTTTCATCGAACATCGATCAAAATAATCACTATCAGTCGCATCTAAGTTGCACGTCAAACGTCGCATCAAATCATTCAAACATCTTTTTTTTCAAATCAAGCTTCATCGATCATGATCAATCGAATCCAATCAAGAAATATCATCAGGATATCCTTGTGTTGCTTAACACTATCCTTGCATTGTCGTGTATCCTCGACAATGTTATCATCATCAATCATCATCAATCCAATCCTTGCATTGTTGTGCATCCTCAACAATGTTATCATCATCAATCCACCTTGGCTTGGTTTTCAACAAAATCCCAAACAAAGCACTGATATCATTACACATCCATATCCAAATTGTCAAAATCATGCGAAAAATCCAAAAACATTCAAAACATATCAAAAATAAAAAAAAAACACTCAAAAATCTGAAAAACATCAAAACATTGAAATCAAACTCATTCGTCGCTGAGCTTAAACGTAGGCAAGGCTCATCTTTGATCAGCCCGAGACATCAAAATCCAAAACATTCAAAACATCAAAATCCAAAGAAAAAACATCAAAATCCAAAAACATTCAAAAACATCAAAATCAAAAAACACTCAAAAAAACATCAAAATCCAAAAACATAAGAAAATCAAAAAATCAAAAACATCGCAAAATCCAAAAACGCCAAAAAACAGCCTCAAAACATTTCAAAATGTCAAAAAACATCCAAATATTTGAAAAAATCCATCCGCCTCATTTCGCTTTCACTCGCAATAATCAACCATCCATAATAAATTGATCATCACCTTCATCCTTTGGCAACACAAACAGAAACAATCATAGCAGGCAACAAAATCAAGTTTAAATCGTAAAATCAAAATCAAAACAATGAACCATTGAGCACAAAATCAAACTCTTGATCAGTCGCAAACATGTCAGTCGACCTTATATCAACAGCCTATCAATCAACTTATCAAACCCATCATCATCCTGTACAATGCATGTCCTAGGATATATCGTTCCGACAATGGGCATCATTTATGGATATCACCCTGGATTCTTATCCTATCAAAACAAATCCCTTTGGCTGAAGGTATGAAGAACATTGGCTTATTTGTGTACTTGGTCTTTTCTTTTGATTTATCTTATTGCGCTCATTCCAAGGACCTCTCAATGATATCCAAGCGAAGGATTTAGAGAGATAGGAATGGGGCAACGATCATTATTCTTTTGTTTGTTGTTCTTGTTGGACGTTCTTGTAAAATAACTTGGAATACTTGCTTTGTTAGGTATTCCTAGCAAGGTTTCTATATGTCAAGTGTGAACAAGAATACTCCTATCTGTTTGTTGAGTCAAAGTTCATCACACTAAAGTACAACGCCATCCAGTCCTTCATACCTTGATGCATCGTACTTAGGCGTGTTATCAAACATAAAGTAAGTGACCCTTTGAAAATCCCAATCCTTGATAATCAAATCATCATCATTTATCATCATCATCATCTATCATCATCATCTCTAATAAAGTCTCGACCAATCATGGACTTGTTGGATCCTCTTGTCATCATCTCATTTCCATGCTAACATCATCATCACCAATACATCCATCATGCATCCATCATGCATCCATCTTGCATCCATAAATCATCAGTATTTTGCATATCATCTCACATGCATATCATCATCATAATATAGATCTGTTAGTCTAAGCATACCATAAATCATCCATAGCATATCGCATCATCAATCTCATCCATCTCATATCATATCATCATTTAAGTTGTTTAGGATAATATAGATTTGTTATTCTAAGCATCTTAAAATCATCTCATTTGCATTGTCATCCATAACCACCCATTTTGAACCTCTTTATCGCAGATCAACCCTCAAATCGAATCTTTTCGCTCGATCTCTCGAGGGGGCAATGTACCAATGTACTTCTTTTTGCTGGGGCATCTGAAAAATCATGAAATTTTTAAATTTCGATCGCGGCAAGTTTATTCTTTGAATCAACGCAACAAGTACATTGCTTCAAAGAGGGGCAAAATGTAGACACGCAAAATTAACATTATGCATTTGATCAAAATCACACTCATCCATTCATCAGGGTAAATTCATCAACTTAAATCAAATAAATCAAACTTGATCCTATCATCATCTCTGTGATTAAATAAATCAATCATTTATTTAATTAAATCTTAGAGCATTATTCATCTCCCTTTGATTTGATTTAAATCCCTAAATCAAGTCAAAGTGGTCAAATCTGCTTAATCATGATCCTAGCTAATTAATCTTGATTAAATCTAATGCTAATCTCATCCCACTTGCATTCTCTAGATTTGGCCACTTGCACATGAAATTGTAATTAATTGATTTATCAAAATCTTTATTTTCAACTTGGCATAAAGAAAGAATATTCTCCAAGTTTGAATCTCCCCCCAAGTGGAAATGTACACCAAACAGAGCATTTATGAGGCCTTACATGTCTCTTACATGTCCCTTTCCAAAGGTCAAACTTAGCATTCATTGCAAATTTGAATTCAAATTTTCCCTCTCATGGGCACTCTTCCCAAATCTTGCACATACATCAACTAATCACATGATGACAAGTGTCCTCCTATCATTGGCAGAATCTTTAGTCCCACATTGGTCCCTCTTCAACACTTGGCATTTTGAAAATCTTTAAATACAAGCTTCATCTTTGAGAAAATCCTCCACAATCTCTTGCAAGGTTACTCTCTTCATTTGAGATTTGATCTTGTCCATTTCACTTCATCATCTATAGCAATTTCATCATCTAAGCTTATTGATCAAGGATTGGGAAAGGGTCACTAGCACATGTGACACCAATCCACTATGAGATAGAGTTGGATCATGTCTTTTATATGCTTTATTTAGTTTCTATTGTTCCATTTTATTTCATGATTGACATGTTTCATTATTTCATAGGGATGTTAAAATGTTGTTTTGTTTTAAACTAACCATTTGCAGATTTTAGCATCCACACTACCTTTCCATGAACTATTTTTTTCTTGGATACTCTGAATGACTTTATTCCAATAAGATACTTTATTTTGGCCAATAAAGAAAGGAATTCCCAAGTACTTACTAGGTAATTCAACTTCTTGAAATCCAAGGATCCTTACAATATGCCTTGCAACTGTTGCTTTTGTGTTAAATAGATAAATCTTGGATTTATTCTCATTGATCTTTTGTTCAAATGCTTGAGTGTACCTATCTAACATATATTTAATTTGATTTGCTTCCCCCACGGTTGCTTTTCTAAAAATAAAAGTATCATCAACAAATAAAGAATGTGTAATAGCAATGTTTGTGCCTAGAATGGCTATACCCTACAATAAACCTTGCTCATAACTTTTAGAAATAGCCCTACTCAAAGCCTCTGCAAGTATAATAAATAAAAAGGGAGAGAGAGGATCCCCTTGATGAACACCTTGTGTGGTACTAAACAAAACCCATTAGTGTTCCATTGATTATCACAGAAAACTTTGTAGTAGATAAACAAGAAAACACCCATTTACACTATTTATGACTAAAACCAAATTTTCTAAAAACTTGAATGAGAAACTTCCAATTAACCATGTCATATTCTTTCAACATATCAAGTTTCACAACCATTGTCGAAAGCTTGTTTGATGCAATTGAATGAAGAACTTCATGTCCAACTATAGCCCCTTCAATAGTCTCTCTTCCTAGCACAAATCCACCTTGCTCCTCAGAAATAATTCTAGAAATGAAGGGATGTAACCTTAAATACATAGCCTAAGTGAAATTTTTGTAAATTGTATTACAAAGAGATATAGGCCTAAAGTCAGAAAAAGTTTTAGGGGAGGCTATTTTTGGAAAAATAGCAATGTGTGTGACAATAAACTGCTTAAGCATTCCTCTTGATAATCTTGATTCCTCCATTGCTCTTAAAAGATCTATTGAAATGAAATCCCAACATTTTTGAAAAAATAAAAGCAATAAAACCATCTGGCCCTGGTGCTTTCTTAGGTGATAAGGAAAAGACAACAGCCTTTACTTCCTCTAAGGTGAAAGGGGATAAGAGCTTGTCATTGTCTTCCTATTGGATCAATTAAGGAATTGATTCCAACAAATCTGACCTAATACTTTTAGTATTTGAAGATGAAGTTGGGCTAGCATAAAGCAATTGAGAAAAAAATTTAATGCCTTCATTTTGAATATCAGCTTCCTTAGAAAGCAATACATTTGTGGCACTATCCTTAAAAGAAAAAATTGAATTTTTCACCCTCTTAATTTGAGCAGATATGTGGAAAAAATTTGTATTTCTATCACCATCCTTAAGCCAGAGCTCCCTTGATTTCTAATGCCAATAAACTTCTTCCTTCAACAATAATTCACACCATTATTTTTGCAGTTCTTTCTATTTTTCAAAAGCTTCATTATCCATGCCTTGAGAAATTATTTTTTCATTTACTTCTGATAATTGCTTATAAACCAAGTCTTTCTGCACAAAAATATTTTTGAAGACAGAGATATTCCATTCCTTAATTTGCATCTTCAAATATTCTAATTTCTTACATAACTGAAACATTCTTGCACCTTTAACAAAAGGAGCTGACATCCACCATTAATTGAGAAAAAGAAGAAAATTTGGATGTCAAAACCACATAGATTCAAATTTAAATGAGGATGTACACTTTGAATGCAATGCATTTTGAACTATATTCAAAGAAATGGAAAAATGATCTGATGCATTAAATGAAAGAATCTTAGAAGAGAGGTTAAAATCATCAACCAACCAATTCGGAGATAGAAAAAACCTATCTAACCTTTCTGCAATCTGAAGAAAATCTTTCCTCCTATTTGTCCATGTATACTTTCCATTTTGTGGAACAATATCAACTAATGCATTATCTTTTATGAAATTTTGAAAATATTTCATACCTATTGGTGGTGGAGATATACCTCCATGCTTTTCATTAAGAGAAGCAATTGCATTAAATTCACCTACAATGATAATTTTTTCATGAGAAAACTGATCCATGACTTGCTTCAACTTGTCCCACATATGTTTCTTAGCAACAGTACTTGTAGGACCATAAACATTAATCAGCCAAAAAGAGATGTCATAATGTTTAACTCTCATAAGCTGCCAATTGATGTCATTTTTCACATTATCAATACAAATTGTCTTAGCATTCCACAAAGTTATAAGCCCACCTGAAGCACCTTGAGTTGGACAATGAACAAGTTACCATTTAGACCATTTTTTGCACATAATATCAAAATTTTCTAGAGAAGTTTTTGTTTCTTGGAGGATAACCACATCTGCTCCACAAGTATCTAGTTGATGCTTGATTTGAGACCTCTTATAAGAGGCATTAATGCCTCTGATATTCCAAGATATTATATGCATTTACACCTTGGGAGAGCAACACGCTCTCCTTGGTCTTTTCTGCTTATCAAACCCAGATAAAGTAATCTTCAAAATTGACTGTGTACCTGCCTCAATTTCCTCTTGTGACTTGGTATCCAATGATTTTCTACCCCTTTTTACAGGATTTTTTTTGTTAGTAGTGGGTGACAAAGGTGATTGCAAAATGGATAAAATTTGAGGAACTTCACAAATGTCATCCTCCCTATCACTCATTGTAAGAGACAGAGGGGACTGAAATATAGATAGGGTTTGTGGTATTTCTAAATTTCCATCCTCTTCCAACACATCAGTTGAAATTTCATCAGTCACTTGGTCTGCTACTATGGACAATGATTTAGTAACAAAATTATCCAAATCATCACTAAAATCTGAGTGATCAAAAAACTTAATACATGCATCTTCACAAAATACCCCTGGCCTTAATATTTGGCTTTCCATATGGGATTGAGAGGACATAAAACATTTCTCAGAAACAACCCTAGAACCCTCAGATGTGATTAACCTTGCAATATATTGTATTTCTTGTATAGTAACAGAATTCAGATCAAGTGAATATAAATACAATGATCTATGAAATTTTGCAAGCCCCAAATGATATGTACTCAACCATTGTTTTGAAAAAATAATAGTAACATGATTTTGCATAAGAGGCATAGAAGACAGGGACATAAGACCATCAGAAGCTTTAGTGACTGAATGAACATGTAAATCACAATGTTTTATACCAAACACCTCTTGATTTGAATTACCCAATATGTTCTGAACTTCTCCACCTAAAACTGGAGAGTGATGAACTTTTAGAGAAGAAACAAAAGTTGGAGCTGCAGCATCATCACTATAGAAATTACTCTCAACACCCAAAAGAGAAGATTGTTCTTTTTCTAGTGAAACAATGCATTTAGGGGCCACCTCCATAGATGCACTTGATACTTCATTTAAATGATGCAGATCATGAAGATAGATTTCATTTGGATGCTCAATAACAACTGATTGCTTCCACACCCCATTATATGAATTTATTATCAACTGTGAAGGGATATCTTTTGAAACATTCAAAAGAACACAAACCCTTATAGGGTGCAATGGAATAGCAAAGAAATCTAAATCGTGCTTGACAAAAATACCTAAATGATTTCCCAAAGTTTCAATAAGCTTTGTTTCTCTATATTCCAAAGGGAGACCTTGCAACTGAACCCAAAAGGGGACAAACTTGACAGAATGAAGAGAAGGATTGAAATTTGGAAGCCATGGAAGAGTGTATAAACCATGACCCTCAAAAAACTAAGACTTGGTAGAATGAGCAATATCCCTATTTTCCTTGGAATTAAAGATAACCACAAAAAACCCTTCACCTTTATCAAGAAAAAACACTTGGTAAGAACCCTCCCATTCACTAAAATCCATTTTTGTAATAGATCTATTTGAGGGGTGAAGTTCTAGAACTTACCAATAAGAGTGAGGGACTACAAATCTTGAATTTGAGGTTGCAACAAATCTTGAGGAAACGTAACTGAAAAATTAGTCACCAAGTGTTGAACAGTTCCTCCAATCGCAGCCTCTTTATGAACCCACTTTTTATCAACCTTGCTCTATACATTCTACTTAAAATTACCCTTTTTTTCATTCTTCAACTGCAAGTTGAGAATCCTATAGCAATCTTTATGCCGCCTAGGTATATTATTCAGAAACGAAGCAAGAGAATCAACCTCAGGTGTAACATAATCTGAAATAAAACTAGGGCTCTACAAATTTGGATTGAAGGGAGCCCCAATTTTGATTAGAACATTATTTGGAAAGGTTGTTAGACAATGACAAACCACCTCAGCCCAAGATCGAAAACCTGAAGAACTATCCCTAGAATCAATTTTTGATGCACAAATATCAAAAGGTTGTTGTGGCGACCTATTCAATGATCTCTTAAAATGAGAAGAAGGTTGTAACTCTGAATATGCAAAAACCCAGTGGCCATTATGGAAAATGCTACTAGGGATGCGCAAAAAAGACTCAGAGCCTCTA
This sequence comes from Sequoia sempervirens, assembly GCA_007258455.2. NCBI lineage: Eukaryota > Viridiplantae > Streptophyta > Pinopsida > Cupressales > Cupressaceae > Sequoia > Sequoia sempervirens. Next base: position 227,188,388 of record VDFB02086081.1, read on the forward strand.
AAAGAACCAGACGAAAGAGCACAACCTGGGTGGATGTTATCAGCACCTTTCTAATGATAGAATATACCCCTCTGAACCCAATTTCCACCATTATAATAGGATGAAGTTACAGAACAGTCATAAAAATTTGAAAAAGGACCGTTCACAATAAAATGAGATTTATTTGGCTATCATAATTCTTATGTTTGTGCTACAATTGTCTAATATGCTTCATACACCATTCTAAAACCCAAGTGCTTGTAATTTTAGGTTGATTTAGAGTAGGGTATCAAAACATAAACTAACTCAACAAAACTCTTGGCAAAGTCTTAACACTTCAAACTCAATGAATTCCTTCACAAATTGGCATTCTTCCTACTAGCACAACAAACAAGGTTTTTCAAGCATAATTTCTAAACCCCATCTCATACCCAGAAAAAAATTACAGATTTGACTACCCATTATCCTCTTTTGAAACATACTCCAATTACAAGTGGGGTTACTTTGGAACACAAGGGCAAAAAAATTGTTGCTACACCTTGAAATATACCTAACTAGGCTCCCTCAACAAGGCACTTATTGGTTTTACACACTCCAAACCTCAAATATCCATTCCAAAAACTTATAAATTTCAAATTAGTTCTTCACATGCAATCCCCATCCCCTAGAATGGTCTTCAATCAACTTTTCTACAAAACTCTACTTCTATGCATCACTTTTGCTTAAAAACTTCAAGTAAACCAACTAGGGCATCAACCAATTTTTCTCAAATCCTCATCCCTACTAATGCCAACTTCAAAAACATAAAATACAACCTACCTACACCCATTCCACCAATTATTAATAATTTTCATCAATGGAATGGGTCACAAATCATTATTTTTGCTCTCAAACCCTTAAAACCAGGGTTTCTAACCCGTTTTCAAAAAGAACATTATAACTCACTCAAATCTTGATGAAATCAAATGGGACAAGATGAAAATTAAATATAGTTCACTATTCCATCAATTCCAATGCACAAATGAGCACTTCCATACCGTACCAAAATGTACAAGTTGTTGTAGCAACAAAATTCAATGTAGGAAAATGAAAAAAATAGTGAATCTATGTTATTCAATCCTCCAAATGTACATCCAACCCCTATTTCAACCATTAAAATGAATATTTAACCTTTTCCAACCATATCCAACCAAATACAACTAACTTTTAACATCCTAACTATTCAACTTCCCATTTACATCAAAAATGCAAAAGTTGCTAAGCAACTTTTTTACAATTTTTGCAACTTTACCAAATTGACTCAAAATGAATCGTCCTAACCAAAACCGACCCAAAACATTGCAACATGGTCTTAAATACCTTATTTCAAAATAATAACATGAACTTAAACATAAAGACACTACATACTAAACACCTTTTACAAAATAAAGGCCCAAGTGCCCTGCACCATAGGCATAATGCCTTAGATACTCCATTCTCACAGATTTTTTACAATGTCACTCATACATTCAAGATTCTCTTATAATTTCTACATCATAGGTGCTCATGATGAGGTTAACTTCAAATTAACAAATTTAGATTCCCTCACTAAGCTTCACACACTCTTTTATAATGGCTTTAAATCATAATTGAGATTTGTCAAGATCATCAAAATAAGGATGTTGCATTGCTTTTTTGGCTGAGATTCTCTTTGATGGACCATAAATCAGCATTTTTTGCAACAAGAGACCAATCAATTTTTAGCTATTTTCCACGACGTTTCAGGGACGAGGACGAAGGGACGGCAAGGGACGCGTTTCCGGGACGTTTCCTAAAGGGCAATTTTTAGGGGACGGCAACATACAAAATACATATATATATATATGATTTTTTCAAAATTTATTAATCTATTAGAGAGAGAGATGGAAAGAGAGATAGATATGTCAATAAATTAATAATTGATAGCAATAATATCAATATGTAAGTAAATCGTGAGAGTAGTACTATAACAGCATAAGAAATGTCATTAAAGCATTATAAGATTTATCACAACAGTATCAAACATCAATAAAACCATGGTCTATCAATATCTAAATGTCTCAAACATGTCTCTAGAAGCCTCAAATTTCAAACATGAAAATCAAAATATTAAATACAACAATCTATGAAATTAAGCCTCATTTGGGCTATGAATATCCAAAGACTCAGAAATATCTTAGTCACTATCATCCTCTAGCAAGAGTGGATCATCCAATGGTAGCCTGACCAATCCTGGTTGCACCTCCTCCTCATCAATTTTCCTAACATCCTTAAGATCAACATCTCATAATGTTGGAGTTTGTCGATACTCAATAGTTTTTCGGTCCTAAAGTCTCAAGGAACTATGAACTGCAACTAATTTCTCAGCTCATTTTGAAGTAAGCATGTTTCTCTTAATCGAGTGGATGAAGCCATAGGTGGACCAATTCCTCTCTATAGTAGAGGAACTAGCAATCTGTGAGAGAAAATGAATGGCAAGTTGTTTCAAATATGGTGTGTCCTTCCCATGGAATTTCCACCATCCAATGGGGTTGTTCTGCATAATGGTGGCCCTATCTATCCTAGCCTTTGGTTTGCTAAATGTAGAACCCTAAAGATCAAAAAACATAAGCCACTTCTCTCTAAGAATGGTTTTTTTCTTGTTGGTATACATTTTATGAAGGGTTGTTATAAGCCCCTCTATCACCTTATCATCCTTAGAAAGAAGCATTCTACCAGGTCTAGGTACATACTACTTTGGATTAAGAGAATAAGCAAGCATATGAAGAGGGGTATTCATTGTGTTTCACCTCTTTGTCACAATAGGCCTAATATGGTCCTCATAAAAACTCATCTTAGGATCTTTTTTACGAACAATTTGCTTCATTTGCTCAAGCATGCTATCAAAATTCTCATATATCTCTCCCAAGCTAGGAGAGTCTGTATATGCATACCGGATTACCGCCATAGCTAGTGATATGAAAGAGCAAATATACCTACAAAAAAAAATAGAAATTAGAAATTTTAAAATACAAAGACTAAAGTAAGACAAAGTGTAACAAATTCAAAAACAATTTAAATTTTCAAATTTCTTACCTAATATTGGCCCAAGTTTCATTAAGTACTCTATCTCTCACTTCCTTGCCTTCACTTGTCTTCAATAGAGTCCACCTTTTCCAATCTGCACAAACAACCATGGCTTGTAGAGCATCTTGAACCTCCAACATCCTCTCCAACAAAATATAGTAGCTAGCATATCTAGTCTCAACTGGTTTGAGGAATTCTTTCTTTGAATAAGATCAGAATAGTGCAAGTGAAGTTTGATGGTTACATACAAACATTTGTATGTCTCTAGCCTTTGCAACAGCTACCTTCACCCAATATATTTTTCCAATGTCTTTCAAAGCATTATTCAAATGATGTATGCAATATGGAGTCCAAAAAATATGTTTGTAAGAACTCTCAATAATAAAACCATCTAGCTTACAAAAACGAGCTAAATCTGTCACAACATGCACAACATTAGAAGGTCCAACCTCCTCTATGGCATCCCTCAAAATTCCAAACTAAAAAATCAGTTTCCTTAAGCTTCCCAGAAAAATCAATAGCTCAAAGAAAGTATGAACCAACAAGGCATGTAACAATAACATTAATGAGTGGCCTATGTCAAATATCAGTCAACCCATCCATGGCAATGGAATAGCTAGTCCTAATCCATGTTTGTCTCATCTCCTCCATCTTCATGGTAGCTTTTGAATATTTTTTTTCAAGGAGGGAGGTTTGAAATCTATGTTCTCTAGGGGGGGCATAAGAGGATCCAACTGCCAATATTTCGCTCACCATTGTTTTGAAATAAGGTGACCTTGCCAAATGAAATAAAAGAGCATGTGCATAAAATAATTTGGCCACTACATCATCATCTTGCTCACATTTTTACACATTCATTAACCCCATGAATAATTTTTTCTCACTTTCTTTCCTCTTCCCTCTATCACAACTCTCTCCAATTGATACATTGGAAGAGGCTAGCAAATCAACTAATGTACGTTTTTTATTTTGAATGGTAATCATTTGGTCCTCACTTACTCTAGCCAACTTTACAAATAGAATTTGTTGCTCCAATGTTATTTCCATACAAACTCTAACACCCTTTCCACAATCACCCACTATATGGCCTCTAATCCTAGTATAGCTCCCATGGTAATTAGTTTCAAAAATATGACAAAACCATTTCCTGCTACTCCCTGAATTTTCCTTCTTGTTGGTAGTCGCATCCATGGAAAACTAACACAATGGTTTCTTCTTGTTGAAAGGTCCTTTTGCATACCTTTGAAGAGTTGGTATAGGGCATGCCAAATGGTCTAAAGAAGCATGGGTTGGATTTTCAGAGGTAGAAGAAAGGTTTACTGGCATTCTTGTAGCTTCATTTTCACAGTCACTACTTTCAGTCTCATGACTGTCACTATTGTTGTTGATACTCATTTTGGATTCTTTTTTTTGTTGAAAGCCTAAAAGTTTGTAAAATTGAAACAAAAAATGGTAAAAAAAATCAATAAACAATGAATATTGAAAATGAAAATCAGAAAATTAAAATATTAAAATTTAAACAGTTAAATTATTAAAATCAGAACTTTTAACTTTTACTCAAATTTAAAACAGTCAAACATCAATATGAAAAATGCATTATCATTATTTTGAACATAAAAATGGTTCTTTGCAATGCAAAATAATTTAGTTTTCCTAAGAGGCTCAATGGCTCAAAATAGGGCTTTTTATGCTCAGTGTAATGAGAGAATACATGTTGTGAGGGTTTCATTTTAGAAAGAGGATGAAAATAGAAAAATAAAATAAAATTACTAATTTCTATACTAAAAATTTAAAAAACTAAGCTCAAACCTATAGATGCATTCAAGACTCAAGATTGAATAGCTCACACAAATTTATAATGTGCTTTGGGTCACTCGTCACTGGAAATGTACACCACTTGTAGGCCAATATCAGAATATATATATATATATATATATCCAATGCTTTTGATGTCATCACCCTTGCTATCCGGTTTCCCTTGCTTTTGATGGAGATGGTCACTGGTCTGAGCTTCACATAGTCACATCAGCCTCTCAGAAAATATTTGTTGCATTGGAAACTCGCATGCCTTCACTCAGTAATGAGAAATAAAAAACTAAATGAGACTCTTCATAGTTAAAAGAACAAAAATTAATATTTTTTCTTCATAAAACTTTAGGCCCAAAAAAATTAAATTAAATTAACTTAGAAGAGATGGTGGGCCCCACGCAAGGAGAAATAATCTTTAAAAATTTGATTTTTTTTTTAATTTTTCAATGTTTTTGCCTGCGGGGGACAAGGAACCATCCCCCAACTATAGGAAACACTTCCTAAGGATTTTGTTGTTTCGGGGATGGTAGGGGGATGTCCCCTTCGCATCCCTCCATCTCAAGGATGGCAGGGGAATGGGATAGGGGGTTTTGGGGTTGGGGACGCGTCCCCGTGTAATCCTGATTTTTAGTAGTTTACTTACAAATACGCAAAGTTAAAGAAGAAAAAGAAAGATCATCCAAAATGGAAATGAAATGAAAATAGATGGAACTTATAGACAACAAATCCACACCATTTGGTTCCAACTTGAGAACAGCAAGGCATAAATCTCTCAACTTAGTCACTCTTGGTCCATACATCTTCACTGGGAATTCCAAGATACCTATTGCACACAACACCTCTCATGAATAGAATAACTTGAAATTTGAGATGCTCTTATAATGTCTACATCATAGGTGCTCATGATAAGGTTAACTTCAAATGAATAACTTGAAATTCCCTCACCAAGCTTTGCATGCACTTTTATAATGGCTTAAAATCATAATTTAGATTTGTCAAGATCATCAAAATAAGGATGTTGCATTTCTTTTTGGTTGAGATTCTCTTGGATGGCTCATAAATCAGCATTTTCTACAAGGGGACACCAATCAATTTTTAGTAGGTTATTTACAAATAGGAAAAGTAAAAGAATATGATAGCATTGGCATCAAACAAATTAATGTTCATACAAGTATAAATTAATAAGAACCAATATGCATACTTACAAATTAATGTAAATCACCAAGAGACCACATTTCTTGGACCCATTTTTTCAAACAGGCCACTACATTGCCAATTTCACCGAATTGGCAAGCTAGTGGGTGAAATTGGCATCCTAACTTGGCCTATTTAAAAAAATGGGTCCAAGAAATGGGAAATCATCGGGAGACCCCATTTCTTTGACCCATTTTTTCAAACAGGCTACTACATTGTCAATTTCACCGAATTAGCAAGCTAGTGGGTGAAATTGGCATCCTAACTTGGCTTGTTTGAAAAAATGGGTCCAAGAAATGGGGTCTCTCGGTGATGTAAACCTTCGAGAGACCCCATTTCTTGGACTCATTTTTTTCAAACAAGCCACTACATTGCCAATTTCACCGAATTGGAAAGCTAGTGGGTGAAATTAGAATCTAAACTTGGCATATTTGAAAAAGTAGGTCAAATAAATGGGATCTCCTGGTGATGTGAATCACCAAGAGACCCCATTTCTTGGACCCATTTTCTCAAACAAGCCACTATATTTCCAATTTCACGAATTGGCAAGCTAGTGGGTGAAATTGGCATCCTAACTTGGCCTGTTTGAAAAAATGGGTCCTAGAAATAGGGTCTCCCTAAACCCTTTACCCTAATCCCTCAACCCTACAACTCATCAACCCTATACCCTCAATTCTCAACCCTTTACACTATACATTGGATCCTCAAACCTCATATATCTTTGTCCCTCCTTCATCTTCTCTCCTCTCTATCTCAATTCTCCCTCCATCTCTTTATCCATCCATCCCTCCCTCCCTACCCTAATCCCTCAACCCTTAAACCCTAATCCCTCAACCCATACACCCTCTACCCTATACATTGAACCCTCAACCCATGATCCCTCAATCCTCTACCCTCAACCTTAAACCATAAACCTTAAAACCTTAACCCTCAACCCTTAAACCCTAAACCCTTAAACTCTACCCTCTACCCTATACATTAACCCTCAACCCTCAATTCTCAACCCTCAACCCTTAATCCCTCAACCCTCAATCCTTAAACCCTCAACCCCTATACCCTCTACCCTTTACTTTGGACCCTCAACCTAATCCTTCAACCATATACCCTCAAACCTATACCCTAAACCCTCTACTCTCAACCCTTAACCCTTAACCCTAAACCCTAAACCCTTAAACCTTCTACCCTATACCCTCAACCCAATACCCTCTACCCTCAACCCTAATCCCTCAACCCTCAACCCTTAAACCCTAATACCCTAAACCATCAACCCTATAGGTCCTCCACCCTAATCCCTCAACCCTATACCCTCAACTCCTATCCCTTTCTCTCTATCTATACATCTCACCTCTTTGTCCCTCCCTCTCTCCTACCCTCTTTAGGGCCTCAACCCTATACCCTAAATTATCAACCCTCTACCCTATACATGGGATCCTCAACCCTCATATATTTTTCCCTCCCTCCTCTTCTCTCCTTCTCTATGTCTCAGTTCTCCCTTCATCTCTCTATCCATCCATCACTCCATCTCTACCCTAATCCCTCAACCCTTAAACAATCAACCCTAAACCTTAAACCCTCAACCCTTAAACCCTAAACCCTTAAACCATCTACCCTCTACCCTCTACCCTCAACCATAATCCCTCAACCCTTAAACCCACTTAGTAAACTCTCAACCCTCAACCCTTAAACCCTCTACTCTCAATCCTCTACCCTCTATCATCAACCCTAATCCCTCAACCCTTAAACCCTTAAACCCGCTTAGTAAACTCTCTACCCTAATCCCTCAACCCTCAACCCTTAAACCCTAATCCCTCTACCCCTATACCCTCTACCCTATACATTGGACCCTCAACCATAATCCCCCAACCCTATACCCTCAATCCTCTACCCTCAACCTTAAACCCTCAACCCTCAACCCTCAAACCATCTACCCTCTACCCTCTACCCTATGCATTAAATTCTCAACCCTCAATTCTCAACTCTCAACCCTTAATCCCTCAATCCTCAACCCTCAAACCCTAAACCCCGATACCCTCTACCCTATACATTGGACTCTCAACCCCAATCCTTCAACCATATGTACCCTCAACCCTAATCCCTCAACCCTACATATTGTCAACCCTATACCCTCAATTCTCAACCCTCTACCCTATACATTGATCTTCAACCATCATATATCTCTGGCCCTCCCTCCTCTTCTCTCCTTCTCTCTCTCACTTCTCCCTCTATCTCTCTATCCATTCATCCATCCCTCTCTACCCTAATCCATCAACCCTAAATCCTCAACCCTTAAACCCTCTACCCTCTACCACCCTAATCCCTCAACCCTTAAATATAATAAAACTCTCTACCCTAATCCCTAAACCCTCAACCCTTCACCCTCAACCCTATACCCTATTCATTGGACCCTCAACCCTAATCCCTCAACCCTATACCCTCAATCCTCTACCCTCAACCTTAAACCCTCAACCCTCAATTCTCAACCCTCAATCCTTAATCCCTCAACCCTCAATCCTTAAACCCTAAACCCTCAACCCCTATACACTCTACCCTTTACATTGGACCCTTAACCTAATCCTTCAACCATATACTCTCAAACCTATACCTTAAACCCTCTACCCTCAACCCTTAACCCTCAACCCTAAATCCTTTAACCCTAAACCCTTAAATGTTCTACCCTATACCCAATACCCAATACCTTCAACCCTCAACCCTAGTCTCTCAACCCTTGAACCCTAATACCCTAAACCATCAACCCTATTGGTCTTCCACCCTAATCCCTCAACCCTATACCCTCAACCCCTATCCCTTTCTCTCTATCTATACATATCACATCTCTCTCCCTCCCCCTCTCCTACCCTCTATAGGGCCTCAACCCTATACCCTCAATTCTCAACCCTCTACCCTATATATTGAATCCTCAACCCTCATATATATGTTTACATCCCTACTCTTCTCTCCTTCTCTCTATCTCAGTTCTCCCTCCATCTCTCTATCCATCCATCCCTCCCTCTCTACCCTAATCCCTCAACCCTAAACCCTCAACCCTTAAACAATCAACCCTAAACCATAAACCCTAAACCCTCAACCCTTAAACCCTAAAACCTTAAACCATCTACCCTCTATCCTCAACCCAATACCCTCTATTCTTAACCCTAATCCCTCAACCCAATACCCTTAAATCCAAGAAAACTATCTACCCTAATCCCTAAACCCTCAACCCTTAAACCCTCAACCCTTTACCCTCTACCATCAACCCTCAACCCTATACCCTCAATCCTCTACCCTCAACATTAAACCCTCAACCTAATCCTTCAACCATATACCCTAAACCCTCTACTGTCAACCCTAAAGCCTCAACCCTAAACCCTTTAACCCTAAACTCTTAAACCTTCTACCCTATACCATCAACCCAATACCCTCTACCCTCAACCCTAATCCCTCAACCCTTAAACCATAATACCCTAGAAACCATCAACCCTATAGGTCCTCCACCCTAATCCCTCAACCCTATACCCTCAACCCCTATCACTTTCTCTTTATCTATACATTTCACCTCTCTCTCCCTCCCTCTCTCCTACCCTTTCTAATTGTCTCTATCTACCCTCTCCCTCTTCCTAATGCACTCTCTCACTCAATCAATCCCTACCACCCTCTCTCTCGGCCCCTCCTCTCTCTTAGGTCTCTCTCACTCCTACCTAGGTATCTCTCTTAAAATTATCCCTCCCTCTAAAGATATTCATACTTACATACATACAAGCATAATACATATGTACATACAATACTACATGCATACAAGCATACATGTACATGTGTAGATAAAATATTACATACATATAGGCATACATACAATATACATACATTGATACATACATACAATATACATGCATTGATACATACATGCATACATACATACATATATACATGACATACAAGCATACATGTACATACAAACATACAAATATATAAACATTCAATAGAGTAGCATTTAGCATAAAACAAGACATAACGTGAGCGCGTTATACTGCGCTCGCATTATGTCTTGCTAGAAATGTCCCTCACAAACACAAAAATCCATGTCAAAACTAAGATATAATGTGTGTGTTATAATGCGCGCACGTTATATCTTGCTTTGGGAATCCCCAAGCCTTGGGCTTGGTATTTTCCTTGGAATACCAACCCAAAGGCTTGGAGGGTATTCCCAATGACCAGAGATGTTTTTATGCAAATTCTACAATATTTCACATAATTGGGTTTGTGCTCACCATCAGGATTGCACGTGGTTCAATGTCAAACAAATCGAACACCTGGGTAATGTTAGGTTCTCTCTTAGCTATCCAACGATGTTATTTTTTTCACTTTCTAACAATGTTAAGTCTTTCATCCATAATTTCTTTTGTTTGTGTCTCTTTTTTGGAAAAAAGAAATGTTTGGTGTTTTTTTCATTATAAATTAACCATTCATTGAAATTTCAAATAAATTACATTTTTAGAAACTATATTCCATTCTACAATTTTTTTTAAAAAAATCAATTAGTTTCCAGAATTTGTAGTGGTAGCATGGCCAAAAAATTTCTTTTCAGGAAGTGTCCACTTAGAAAATTAGTAAAAAATTAAATATTTATTTAAAAAAATTCAAAAAAATTGTGTATCAACTAAATACTATTAGCTAATTTCTCACAAGAGTGATTTTAAAAATACTAAAAAAAATTCCGCCATGCTAGGGACGTACAAGAGTTGTTATGTTATGTTTTTCTGACAAAAACAACACCAATTTCTATATGTCCCTCTTTTGAACCCCTTTAATCTCAACCATTTTCAAAATAAATTAGTTCTTTAGAAAGTAGACTCGGAGCACTTCGATCCTTATTTTTGTTCCATCTCAAAATTTTGAGTGTAACTATCCCTAATTTTATGTCCAAGGTTAGTATTTCCTTATTTTAGGGAAAAAAAAAAAAAGTGGCCACTTAAGCCCCCTTTTTGTGACCCATATTTTTACACTTACCCTTACATTGCCATATATCATCTTACACATCTTAAAAGATGAGATATTCTATTACACGTGTTATAAAAAAGTATATACATGGGAAATAATGGTCAAATAATTATGATATTCCCTTTTCCATTAAGGCTCACAATTACTTAACAAACAACAAATAAATACAAACAATAGCATGTAAAGTTTATGACACCTTTTCCAATATATTTCTATATAAAATTTGGCAACTAAGCCATGTTTAACTTGATCCTACCTTCAGAAATCCCGAAGGGCCATTCTCAATCTATAGTTTCATTGATTCATTTATGTAGGACAATCTAATGGCATATAAATGAATCTAGTTCAAATCCCTTGTGTTGATTTTATCCCAAACCTTTCAAATCCAAATTTAAACACAATCCTAAGCTAACTCCCTTCATACTAGTTATTACATGTCAACTTGAATGCAAAATGCGTGATTTACATGCTAAGATCTATAAATAGAAAAACCCTAATCTTATTTTTGCATCCAATAAGAGTCAAGATCCATCTATACATTTGATTCAAGAGCATTACATTGCAGCATTATTTCCATCTTAATGAAAGAATGGGCACTCTACATGGTCACTTATCATTTCTTTCAACTCTTCATCAAAACCATTGAATCAAATCTAAGGTTTGACCAAAGAGAATATCATTGCAAAGCAAGCTCCAAAAGGTATTCATCAATACCACCAATTTTCATTGAAAATTTAGATATCAAGGTTAGAAAATTACAAGTCATCAATTCTGCAAGACATTCTTACTATCAAAAGTCAAATTTTTAGGTATTTTTTAATTTTACAAATGTGAAGATCATTTATGTGGAATGAAATGGCCCAAAGTAACAAAAAAAAAAACATTTAATGGGCGGTGTGTAAAAACACACCTAATTCTATATATGATTACAAATTGTTGATTTGGATCAATTAAGCATAGTCTTTAACAAAGCACTTCATTGTCACATTTGAGTTCCATCATTTATCATTTTGAAATGTGTGTTTAATGATATATTGGCTAATTAATCTAGGATACTTATTAAATAATTTTATATTTTCTTTATTTACTAAAAAACATTTGAATAAAATATTTCAACAAAGCACATGTTACCACATGCAAGACATCCTCCACCACCAAAGCACATCTATTATAATATATGTTAACCTATACATGATACAAAGGATCAACTACGTAAGTTGTGACTACCAAACAAAACACTTATGCAATATGCATAATATATCTAAAGATATTTCATCTTCAAAGGATCCCCAAAATTGGGTGCCAAGAAATTTTTAAATACTAACAATGTTCAAAATTTACATGTGGAACCACCTCCAAGAAAGCAAGAACAATAGGTAAGAAATGAAAAATTAAAACGTGATCCTCATTCAAGCATTTTTACAAAGATCGTTGCTTTGCATAATTTGATGAGAGACATCTATTTGCGCATCAATAATATATGATCTAATTTTGGTCATAGAACTAAAGGACAATTTTTCATGTAGGAAAAGTTAAAATTGAGCCAATGGAGGTAGGTTTACTTCTAGTGGAAAGCTTGTATTTTGAAACCAAATTTATATGGCATAGCCAAGATGAAGCAAGGTGAAGCTAAGACATAACAAAGCCATAAATAATTTTTCCTATATTCATCAAAATCATGTGATACATAAATATAGAGAATTTGACTTGAAAATAGGAGCCTATGATGACATAATAAGTGTTCATATAAGTTTCCAACAAAACCTTATAGTACAACCCAACTAGGTTAAGTGATGTGACTAGATTTACTAGTTGACTGGCTAGTTTATAAAATGTATAGTGAGTTGTATTTATATAATAGACTATCATCTAATCCTTCCACATGTTAACAAGTGTCATGCATGTGTGGTGCACTTACCATGTGGTCAAGTTGTGCCAAGTGTTGGATATGGTGCCAATTGGCTAGCACGATTATGTGGAGCAAGTGTGACCAAGTTTCAGACATGTACAAAGTGAAATTGATCATATTAGTGCAAGTTGTGCATAATACAAAGAATGAATGAGGAGCTCGAAATGTTATTGAAGTTGAATTTCGCACCCCTACAAAGTTTTGTAGCATAATTGTAGAGTGCGCGTGTCTATCTTACATTGAGTTGCACATAACTAATTTATTGATGCTTACATAGATGTGTGTCAAGTCATTCTCCCAAAAATCTTCATGCACAAAGAATGTGCACAAGGTAATATTCCAACATTGAGATATTTTCAAGTTGAGTTGATTTGTATGGGTGTAGGTTATGTAAATGTGGGAATGAATCATTTTCCCTTTCTTGTAGACCAGCAATGTCCATTGTATTTGATATGCAATATGAGGAACATAATTGAGTTTGATATGAAAACATTGACTATGTTGAACTATTGTATGATTGTGTCCATATTCCTTTCCCTTTCTTGTAGATAAATGTCCTCATTATGCTAGAAAAGAACCTAATATTACAATGCAAGAAGTAGGAAAAGTTGCATATGGATTGCAACTTGGTGATGTGTGTTCCTACTAATGACTTATATATGTGAAGCTAAAAATATTTATCATAGATCAAGAATCAATGAAGATATGAGGCAATCATACTTCTACCTAGGAACTAATGAACTTCTCTACAACATGCTAATGTGGTTGCAATTGAATTGCAATCTAGACTATACATGCTTGTAGATGCCAAGGAAAGTTGGTTCCTATAATCTAGCACTAAAAACAAAGGGTGTTGTTGAACTCATGCATCCTTGTCAAGAGAAGTTGGTCTCTATATATGTAAGAGATGGAACATAGAGCAATGTAGAGTGTCAAATCACACATGATCCATAACAACATTGTTCATTGAAGAAGTGGCTTGTTGGCATAAAATGTTGAACTGTGTTGTGTAGGATTATATCAAGCCCTATTGAGAAACACTCTAATGTGGCACAAGTCTAGTGCAATCAAATTGAGAGCTTGATCATCAGAGTGAAGTTGTGGATGATCTATGCGCTTGTAGTCTTGATAAGAGCAATAAGCTTCCAATGTGGACATGGACATTACTTGTTTTGAGTATGGAGTTATATATGCTAGCCTTCTTTTTCATTCCAATATGACGTTGATGCATACATTGTGTGAGTTTAGCATGTTACTTACAAAGGAGGATATTTCTTACAGAATATTTAAATGTTCTTAGGTGGGTTGTTTTGAATGTCATGATTTGTGCAATTTTCCCACTAAGGCCCAAATGTTTTTCCTAATTTTTATTAATGAATAGAGAATGAAGTCACTTTATCTTAGAGAAAAATATAGATTTTTATGTATCATTTGTATAGCTAGTGATAGGGGACGTATGGTTGCAACCAATCTAAGATTAGCATGGTGGTGTTTGTCTCTTGAGTGAATTTTTGGATCAGGTAATCATCAAGCAGGAAGATTTCTCAACCTTCTCACCTAGATTCACCCACAACTATAAAAGAGAGCATGAGAAATCATTATTTGGCACAAAGAGTTTAATGTAGTTCTTACATGTGGGACATGTTTTTCCCCTTAGTTGTAGTGTAGCCACTAAGAACGCATTAAAAAATTATGGCTCAATTAGTAAGCACATGTTTTTTTGCTAATTTTCATGTTAGTAAAATTTGATTGAGGGATGTGAATAATTATTTCTTTTTAGAGAAAAAGGTAAAGACTCCTTTCCTTGGAGAACATTCAGCTTTGCATCTTCACAATGGTTGTAGTAAAAATGTCAATGCAAAAATGTCAAGAACCTAGTTAGGTGATTCTAGCAACAAGTGACATGAGATTCAATCTTTATGCTTCAATAAAAATTATCTAATTCCAATCTAATAACCAAAGGAATTTACATGTACACAAGGTTATAGTTAAGCAAATGGAGGTAGGTTAACTTCCAATGGAAATCATAGAGTGCAAAAGAAAATTTATATAATGGCATGGTCAAAGTGAAGCTACAACATGACATGCATGAAGAATATTCTACCACATTCATGTGTGACTCATAAATACAAATAATTTGGCAAGAGAGTAGGCTATTGTAATTAGACAAGGAGAAGCCTCTATTTGATTTTCCAAAGAAACCTAGAGTACAACTTGTAGTGTGGTAAAATTGCACCCCTTGCAATTCCACCTACACTTTTGTATCCACTTTAGTGTCCACACCCTTAGTATTTGTGTGGGTTCAATTTAACCCTTGCATCAACCTTTTTCTCCTCAAGATTCTCAAGCCCCTTTTTCAATAGCTATCTTTTTATATTAGATTTGTGTTAAACCTTGTGTTTTCCTCATTCCCACAATTTTTTAGTGTGGTTTGTCTAGACACTAGTGTGTCGCGTGAACGTCAATGCGCTACACCAACGTCCCATGGCATTTCAATGTCCAAACAGTCATCTTTGAGCCTTTTTCCACTTGTCACCTACCTTGGTCGATGGAAACGGCTTAGCATGCCTTGCAACAGTTCGAGAACCTTATTTTCCCTCCTTTTCTCTCTTTAAAAAATCTATCTTTTTACTTCTCTTGTTCTCTTTGATATTATCTCTCTCATTCTCTCTTCCCTTTTCTCTTTCTGCCAAGCTTGCACAACTCTCTATAGCTTGCTACAGCGGTCTCAAGCTCTCTACAACTCTCTTGGGTCTCTCTCTCTTATCTGGCTTCCTCAAGCCTTGTAAGTGATATCTATTTCTTTTCATGTCTTTTAGCATCTTGGGATTTATCACATCCCTTATGTATGCACGTTTCTATCTTGTATATTTATCTTTCTATCTATCTATCTATATGGTTGTCTATGGAGGTGAAAGCACTGAAACAGGGGTTTGACTAAGGAAAACCCCTAAACAGCCTCAACATTTTCTCTCGTTCTTATGTGTGCAGGTGTTGAAGGCATTTCTTTGTTGGAGGCTTCATTACTTGGGTTGTTTTGAACACTTTCTTTCTCCTCAGTTTTATCATCTACATTCCATTTAGTTTATATTTCATTTAGTTTTCATTATCTACATTCCATTTAGTTTATGTTACTTTTTGTTATCTTCCCGTATCTCAAGAGTTCCTAGTAAGGAAAAATAGTAGTCATTTTGTTGTTTTTAGTGATAGTCTTGAGTTTTGATCCATATGAGGCGCCAAAGCATTGTGTTGTAATCCTTGGGCCACTCTGTCATCCATGGTTGAGAGCTTGTTAGTCTTTCTAGAAAACTTTTGTGATCTACTCTTTTTTATTTTGGAATTCTCATCATTTGATCCTATCACTTGAGCTTTGTTCCTTGAGGTAGTTGAGGACCATTTGCTCCATGTAGACTCTTCTTTGTCCTAAAGACTTGGGTATATCAAATTTCCTCTACACAACCCAACTAGGCTAAGTAATGTGACCAGACTTACCAGTTAAATAACTAATTTATATAATGTACAATGAGTTGTGTTTAATATAAAATTCTAGTAGCTAGGCCCTCCATAATATGCTAACAAGTGTCATACACATATGGTGTGCTTCTTATGTGACCAAAGTTGTGTTAGATATCAAATTTGTATGGTGCCAACTAGTTAGCATGATCACATTGAGCAAGCATAACCCAGTGTTGAATGCATATGGAATCAAACTAATCATATTCATGCAAATTTTTATGTGCCCATGTGCAAGTCGCAATGAGAGGAGCAAGTGAGGGGTTGGTGGTGTTATTGTCAAAGCTAAAGTCCAAAGTTATGTAGAATGACTAAAGAAAGTGTGTGTGTGTGTGTGTGTGTGTGTCTTACACTAAGTTGCATGCATCTAATTGCTCAATGCATCTTGGCACAAAGAATTTGCACAAGGGATTATTGCAACATGAGATGTGCACCTTGAGTAGAATTGCACACAAACCAATATGAGAAGAGAAAATTGTGATTATGATTAGGATAAGGATGATCTATTGTGGAGAATTTTTTTCTAGTGTTCTTGGTTGAGACTTTGAGCATTTGATATATAAAAACACTATCTTTATTATGTGTTTATGTTCTTAGTTAGAAGCAAATGATACAAAGACACATTTTGTGGTACATTTTGACACAAGTGACTTAAAATGTCTCGTGTGGTTCATGTCAATTATTTCTTATAATGTATATGTGTAGATGCAATTAGCTTTTGGATTCAACTGTGTGTATTTTTGAGTGACATCTCGGATCACACTCAGTGATTTTTTCCTCTTCGAGATGATGGATCACTGAATGTGATCCAAAATGTCACTCAAAAATATCCAAAAGCTAATTGCATCTATCTTCATGGACTATGGAAAACTCATACCAACTATGTATATGTGTATTTTTTATGGAATCAAAATAATGCAAAATATATTGATTGGCACCCACTCTCATGTTGACAAAAACTAGTCATGTTGGCTTTTTATTTCAACTTTGACCTTTTTTATGGAATCATAATTTTTGTGTGCCTCCTTTCATTATGTCTTCTTATATTTTTATTTTCATTTCACCTTCCAAATTATGGCATGTCTACTTGTATGTATTTCATATGCATTTGTCTATGATTTATGTCAAGTTTCCACACTAGGAGTTGTCCATTTATAATTATTCATATTGGCTTGTACATGGTCATATGATGTTTACAATTATGTTTCTACCATGTTTATGCTTATCACATGTATATCTTTGGTGCAGGAGCACCTAAAACACTTTTGTCAAAATTTGATCATTTGATGTTGGTCATTAGGTGATTCTAGCTAGTTTGGAGTCATATTAGTATATTTACATTAAATAAGATCTATTGAGACCATTCATTATGTAATTGGATGTGTTTTGAGTCATTTGTATTTAGGAGTCAAAAGTTACAAAAAAAGATGTGATTGTTGTCAAGGCAAAAAATTGTAAAATTGCAACTTATTAGGAATATGAAGGGACATAATAATTTGAAAGGTAGTTATGAACCTTGGGTAGTTGGATTTTGGAGGGAATATTTATTTAAATCCTCTACAAGGCTCGAAGAAGTATTGATGAATTTTGTATGGTGATTCCCTTTGAGAATACAACACTTAATTCTACAATTTTACTGTGTTTCTGAATTTCTCTTATTTTGTACGGAATCGTACATGCAATAGATGCTCTAAAACTTGTTATGTTGTGTAGATATATGAATTACCTTTCTTTTCCATCAATTTTGAGAGTCTAATACTCAATATTGTGGGAGATATCTTAGAATTCTTGAAGTAGCCTTGTTTACACAGTTTTAAGGGTTGAGGGTCATCTAAAATGGTAAATTGACCCATTCCACTTTTTGTACTTACTGTTTCTCATGGAATGGGTCCTAAACACTATAATTTAGATGTTTCCATGAGTTTGTAGGTAGACGGGTTGAGATTGTATGAATTGGGGTGATGCCCTAGGGACAAACATGGTGTTTCTCATGTGAAAAGAGGTATTGAGATGTGGTTTTCATAAAATGTTGAAAGAATAGTGTATGTAATGAATTTTTGAGTTTGTGCAGGGTGAATTTGAAGTGTTGCAAGCATTGTTTGAGTCTGGTAAGCCCAGGTGATATGATTTCCAATAAACCCTAGAGTTTTGTATGTAAAATGAGGGTTTCAAGGTGCAGCATTCTAGGAGACTTGAAACTGTGAATTGATGATGGAATTTGTGGTTTTGTATCACAACTTGTGACTATCAAGTGAGTTTGGGTTTTTATCAGGTGTGTAGGAGGGACCTCCTTTGTAAAAGAGGGCTAATTTAGTAGCCTAAAATAGGGGTAGTTTGTTGATTCTCAAGGTTGTGTCAAAGAAACCACTTGTGATCTTTTGGGATATTGTGTTGGGATCTGTGAAAGGTCTTAAATGATGTTTTGTTGGCCTTTGTGTCACCTTCTCTAAAAGATATTGTTCAAAGTTTGGTTTTGAGGGCTACAAGCCTATTGGGAAGAGTTTGGTTCAAACTGAGTGTTTTGTGATTCAAGGGTTGGTTTGTTGTTTGTGACTGATCAATTTCAGTTAGTTTGGGAGTGTCAACCACCTTGCTTACATCAAGTGGTATCAAAGCACAGGGATAAGGTCTTTTTTTGGTGATTTGATTGAATTTTGTAGGTTTGAAGAAAGGTGATTGGAAGGTGAAAAGACAAATTGGTGAAGATGCCTCTAAAGGGTGTTGTTGTAAGAGAGTTGCAGGAACTAAAGGAGAAGCATGCTAAGCTTCTAGAGTCACATAATGGAGTATTGGAAAGGCTTGTTTCCTTAGAGGAAAAGAAAAGAAGAGATGAGAATGAAGAAAGTCAAACAGAGGAGGAAGATGATGAATATGAAGATGATGAAGAATTAGACCTTGAAGATCAGAGGATGGCAAAGTTGCTTAAAGCAGTAAAAGGTGATTCAATGAAGGTAAAAGTTTATCTTCCTATGTATGGTGGAAATTTAAATGAAGAAGAAATGCTTGATTGGATTGTTGCTATGGACAATCACTTTGAGAGTGAAGACATTTTAGAGGAATAGAAGGTGAAGGTGGAAAAAATAAAACTCAAAGTTCATGCTCTTTTATGGTGGGACTATGAGCAAGCAGAAAGGAGAAAGCAAGGCAAGTCAAGGATAACTTCTTGGGACAAGATGGTACAAAAATTGAAAGGTAAGTTTCTTCCAAAAGATTATCAAGTTCAATTGTATAAAAGATTACAAGGTATGAAACAAAAGGATCTAGATATCAAGACTTATACAAATGAATTTTACAAATTAAGTATAAGGTCAAGAAGGGATGATGATGAGGCTGAAAAAGTGGCTAGATATCTTAGTGGTCTTAGATTGAATATACAAGATGAACTTCTTGTTGCTAACCCAAAGACTATTGAGTAATGTTTTCAATTAGCAATCAGGGTGGAGGAAAAGATCAAAAGAAGGCAAGAGAAATCTGTTAGAGGAAGAGGTGCTAGCATAAGAGGGAGAGGATCAATCCCTACACCAAAGCAGCCATTTGAGGAACAAGAAGAAGCAAACAAAGGTAAGGAGCAAGTTGTTGATGCAAGAGGTGGTTTTAGGGGTTCTAGAGGTAGATTCAGTGGTGGTAGAAATTCTAATGTTTTTGGACGGAGATGTTATGATTGTAATGAATATGGTCATCCTTTTTGGAAGTGTCTTGAAAAGTTGGGTAGTTCATCAAGTGGAGACAAGAGGACTGAAAGTAGAGCACAAATAGTACAAGAAAAGGACTTTGAGAGTTTTAAGAGTTACTCCTAAGACTGGAGAAATTTTGATGATGAGAAAGACCATATTGAAGGAAACAAAGGAGATGGAACCATTACAAAGGAAGAGTCTTTTCAAGACAACATGTAAGTGCAAAAACAAGGTATGCAAAAATTTTATTGATTCTGGTTCTACAAAGAGTATGGTGTCAAGTGAGATGGTCAATAAACTGAATTTGCAAAAAGTTCCTCATAAGTTACCCTATAAAGTGTCTTGGTTGAGTGATGGGCGGTCTTTGTTGGTCAATGAACAAGTTGTGGTAGAGTTTCAGATTGGAGGTTATAAAGATCGGGTAGTTTGTGATATCTTGCCTATAGATTTTTGTCATTTACTCCTAGGTAGGCCCTGGAAGTATGATAGGCATGCATTGTATGATGAGAGAGAGAACACATATACCATAGTAAAAGATGGATGTAAGTTTTTTTTTACTCCTTTGGTGGAAGATGACAAAGGTAAGGAAAAAGTAATCATGAGTGGAAAGAAAGAATTGGTAAAGAACATAAAGGAAGACACAAGGGTGAGTACTACAGCTAGTTTGAAGATTGAAAAGGCTCTGACAACAGGTGAGAAAGTTGCTTCAGACTTGTGGATAGTGAATTGGAATACAAATGTCATGGTAGGGTCCATTGTATGTCCATTGGTTGGAAATAATGTTGCAAGGTATGAAGGATTGGCAAGTATAGTAGGATATCAATCTAATGGTCTGGTGAGTAGTGGGTGATAGATCTATTGGTACAGTAGTACTTGGTGCTGACAAAGAAAAAATTTAGATGACAATAAGGACAGATTGGACAGAATGTTAAGTGTAGTCACAAGCATGGAGATGAGATAAAAGTGAAGACAGGTCAAGGAATTACTAACATGTCTTTGTTTGCAAGTATGAATGAAGGAGTACAAGCAGGTTTTGGTCAAGGAGCAGGGAAAAGACCATTGTCAGGTCTGATTGCAGGGGTGAAGATATGTCCAAGTACAAACACAGTCAAGAATGTTAAAGATGCAGGACAGATTACAAGATCTTTGTATATGGATCAAAGAAAGGTATTTGCAAACCAGAAGGCATGTGAGAAGCTTGGAGGATTTGCTGCAAGGAAAAAATCTTGTGACAAGAGTTATTTTTTTGTGGGGTTGTATGGTGTAGGAGCACCTAAACACTTTTGTCAAAATTTGATCATTTGATGTTGGTCATTAGGTGAGTCTAGCTAGTTTGGAGTCATATGATTCTATTTACATTAAATAAGGTCTATTGAGACCATTCATTATGTAATTGGATGTGTTTTGAGTCATTTGTATTTAGGAGTCAAAAGTTGCAAAAAAAGATGTGATTGTTGTCAAGGCAAAAAATTGTAAAATTGCAAGTTATTAGGAATATGAAGGGACATAAGAATTTGAAAGGTAGTTATGAACCTTGGGTAGTTGTATTTTGGAGGGAATATGTATTTAAAGCCTCTCCAAGGCTCGAAGAAGGATTGATGAAGTTTGTATGGTGATTCCCTTTGAGAATACAACGCTTAATTTTGCAATTTTACTGTGTGTTTGAATGTCTCTTATTCTGTACGGACCCGTATAGGTAGTAGATGCTCTAAAACTTGTTATGTTGTGTAGATATATGAATTACCTTTCTTTTCCATCAAGTTTGAGAGTCTAATACTCAATATTGTGGGAGATTTCTTAGAATTCCTTAAGCAACCCTGTTTACACAATTTTAAGGGTTGAGGGTCATCTAAAATGGTAAATTGACCCATTCCACTTTTTGTACTTACTTTTTCTCATGGAATGGGTCCTAAACATTGTAATTTAGATGTTTCCATGAGTTTCTAGGCAGAGGGGTTGAGATTGTATGAATTGGGGTGATGCCCTAGGGACAATCATGGTGTTTTTCATGTGAAAAGAGGTATTGAGATTTGGTTTTGATAAAATGTTGAAAGAACAGTGTATGTAATGAATTTTTGAGTTTGTGCAGGGTGAATTTGAAGTGTTGCAAGCATTGTTTGAGTCTGGTAAGCCTGGGTGATATGATTTCCAATAAACCCTAGAGTTTTGTATGTAAAATAAGGGTTTCATGGTGCAGCGTTCTAGGAGACTTGAAATTGTTTGATGATCATGGAATTTATGGTTTTGTATCACAACTTGTGACTGTCAAGTGAGTTTGGGTGTTTATCAGGTGTGTAGGAGGGATCTCCATTGTAAAAGAAGGCTAATTTAGTAGCCTAAAATAAGGGTAGTTTGTTGATTATCAAGGTTGTGTCAAAGAAACCACTTGTGATCTTTTGGGATATTATGTTGGGATCTGTGTGAGGTCCTAAATGATGTTTTCTTGGCCTTTGTGCGGCCTTCTCTAAACGATATTGTGCAAAGTTTGGTTTTGAGAGCTACAAGCCTATTGGGAAGAGTTTGGTTCAAACTGAGTGTTTTGTGATTCAAGGGTCTGTTTGTTGTTAGTGACTGATCAGTTTGAGTTAGTCTGGGAGTGCCAACCACCTTGCTTACATCAATCATATAACTCACATGTTCATGAAACCTACCCAAGTTTACACAATTTCATAAGTACTTAAGCTTTTAGTACTTAATTGGTGTCCCTAACACTAGGGGCAACATTAGTTGACACCTTGTTTCCCTTTTTTACATGCACTTTCATGTTTATATCTCATTATCTTATGATGTTTATGTTTATGCTTATCATATGTATATCTTATATCTCACATGCTCATGACACCTATCCAAGCTTACTGATTTCATAAGTACTTTGGCTTTTAGCACTTAATTGTTGCCCTTGACACTAGGGGCAACATTAGTTGACACCTTGTTTCCCCTTTTTACATGAACTTTCATGTTATATCTCATTATCTTATAATTATCATATGTTACATATGTCATTTATTACATGTTAGTGAGCTTTATATGTCATAGATTTAACATATATTTTTGTCATGTCCAATTCCTTGCACCTCTTATATACAACCAATTAAAATGAGGGCATATTCTATCACTAATGCTCCTTTAATAACTATAATTATAGTGATTGTCTCATTACTTGTGATGGCTCCCAATGCCCTACGAACATCAATTTGTTTTAGTCCCATAATGCCCAATAGATATCAATTTCTTTGTGGACTCTCACCATTCCTAATGGATGTCAAATTCTTTTTGTGGACTCCTCTACAATCATACTCTTTGCAATAGCTCTCTACCTATTTTTATTTTACTTTTTGTTTGTCAACTTATCAAGTGTTGTTAATGCCTACTTCATAGTTTTATAAAATTTTACTAGGTTTCCTTTTTTGTTTTATTTCCCCATGTATCTTTTTTTAAGAGGTACAAGAGGTAAAAATCATACTTAATAAAAAATGACATTCTTATAAAATATTGTTAAGTCTTAACTATTTATTATTTATTTTCTTTTTTATTAATGAAAACTTGTTTGTTAGTGAAGATTTGTACTTTTTCAAGATGGAGCACTTATTACAAGATGCATGCAATGAATAATCATCCTTATCCAAATCCTTTTGATGTCTGATTTTTTGTTTTTGATCAATGAGTGAAGTTGACCCTCTTACCATTTTATTAAGTTTTTTAAAAATTGCAATATTTCAAATCATACCCTATTATAGTGAAATAGGGTTACATGTGAGAATATCTTTCCATGACAAAATAAGAAGATTATATTACCAATCTAAAGTAAACAATAACCTATTGCAACTTAAAAAGCAAGAGTTGCACGCACTTGAGATTGAAGTGTCATGTTATAAATATCCTTATCTTTTTGGATGAACCTTTTTCCTCATGTACCACTATCCATTCTTTCACACATTTTTCTTCATTATCATCTAACAAGGATCTAGAAAGTGGCAATAAATTCTCCATGGGGTGGAAATCACTTCCTTAAAGACAACAATAGATTGATCCTAATGCATTTCAAAACTAGATTGGGTAGGCACACCCTTAGAAGCACATTAAAAGAGTCATTGTCCCTCCTTAGATAGAGGGTGGCAAAATGACCATATTCAAAACACTTGCAACATCTAAAAGGAATGTTATAATCTAAAACTTGTGTTTACGAATAATCATTCTTTGAAAAGAGACTCCAATAAACCCTTATTTATGCCCATTTTGACACATAGGTAGAAGTAGTGTCAAAGTATTTGGTAGTTCCAAATGATGCATACAAAAAAAAATTCCAAAGAGTTGTCAATCACTCCTTGTATAGTTGTAAAATTGCACCCTTTGCGATTTCACATAAATTCTTGTATCTACTTTAGTGTTTGCTCCCTTAGCATCTTGTATAGGCTCATTTTAGCCCCTGCATCAGCCTTTTTCCCTTCTCAAGATGCTCCAACACCCCTTTTCAGCAACTACCTTTGTGCTTTAGCTTCGTGTTGAATCATGGGCTTTTCTCATTTGCGTCGTTTTTAGTGT
Source organism: Sequoia sempervirens (assembly GCA_007258455.2). Classification (NCBI taxonomy): domain Eukaryota; kingdom Viridiplantae; phylum Streptophyta; class Pinopsida; order Cupressales; family Cupressaceae; genus Sequoia; species Sequoia sempervirens. Next base: position 227,213,084 of record VDFB02086081.1, read on the forward strand.
GATGCATCCGAACATTAGCATGTCACGCAAATGTCTGTGTGTCGCGCTAGCATCCTGCAATGTTTTCAACGGTCAAACAGTTGTCTTTGAGCATGCTTTCCACTTGTTCTCACCTTTTGTCGGTGGTAACAGCCCGAGACGCCTTGTAACTGCTGGAGAAGCTTCTTTTCCCTCATTAAAAGCTATCCTTTCAGTTCATTTTTCTCTCTAAGTTCTTCTAGCAACTCTATTATGCTTTTAGCTCTTCTCTAGCTTTGGCTCTAGCTCTCCACTCTCCAACTATTGCTTACATATCCCCATATAGCTTGCCATAGCAACTTCAAGCACTTTCAAGTTCTCTTAGCTTCACTCTTGCAGCTTCATCTCCCTCATCTCATGCTTGTGAACATCTTGGGATTCCATATCCCCTTTCTATTGCATTCATACTTTGTGATACAGGTTCTCCTCCTTGAGCGAGGATTGCTTTTCTCACCCATTTAGTGATACGAGTTCTCCTCGAGCGAGGTTTGCTTTTATCATTCATACTTGGTGGTGCGGGTTCTACTCTTGAGCGGGTTTTGCTTTCACCACACGTTTTTCTCCATTTCAGTTACACTCTCTTTCTATCTGGTTGTCCGTGGAGGTGGGAACACCAAAACGGGGATTTGACTGAGACAAACCCTTATACAGCCCCAGCGTCTTCTCCAGATCTTACAGACGCAGGTATTGAAGATATCTATTAGTTGGAGGCTTCATTACTTGGATTGTTATGAGCATCTTCTCTCCTTTCTCTTTCTCTTTATCTTTAACCTTTCTACTTTACTTTATTTAAGTTCTGTTACATTGTTTTGGTTTCTCACGTTCTAAGATTTCTCAGTAATTAGAATAGAAGCATTCACTTTGTTGATTCTTATGACAAATTTTCTTTCTAGTTCGTACGAGACACTAACACGCTTCCGAGATGCCAGTGTGTTGCGTTGTCGTCCATATTTTGCACTATCATCCTGTGGCCAAGAGCTTATCAGTTTGTACAGAATATATGTGACCTGCTCTTTTCGATTCTAGAACTCTCGCTGTTGTTCCTTGAGGTAATTTAGGGAAGTTTTCCTTGTGAGGCTCTCTGAACGAAGAGAACTCGTTAATAGCAAATCCCCCTTCTCTACATTTTGGTGAACCTGACATGAAGAGGGTATTTTTCAAAAAACTAAGAATTTAATTACCCCTACTTGGTGGGGTCATAACTTTTGACTTGGTGCTCGGAATTCAGAACCATTTGCACCATTGGAAAGGTCTCCTAGAGAACTAGTTCAATCCCTAAAATACTAGTGCCTTTGCCAATTGAATTCTAGGGACCGACACAAGTTCCGACTTCAAATTCCACTCCGAAGACCTCAGAAAACACAAATTACTAGAACATAGAAAATACTGAAAAATCATAATGAATTTAATATCTTCTTTTATTAGTTCAATATCTAATTTTGTTCAAAATGTTAATGATGTTCCATTTCATGCATGTGATGGTGACTTGGTTTTACCCATGTCACTTGATATCTTTGATCCTTCTCACAAAAGTCCTATTGCTTCGGAGGATATCTTGTTGCAAGAAGATGAAATCATTGATACCTTTCTTGATGTTACCCTACTTTCTCTTCATTCCAATGCACTCTCTTCTAGAGATGATGCATTAGTGAATGACGGATCTTCTCATCCTAATGCACTCTCTTCTAGAGATGTTACATTGGTGAATGATGAATATAATCTTTATGCCAATGCACTCTTCTAGAGACATTGCATTGGTGAATGGTGAATCTCATCTTTGTTCCAATGTACTCTCTTCTAGAGATGTTGCATTAGCGAATGATGAACCTCCTTCCACATCTAATCCCCCTTGGATCAATGTTGAGAATGTTTCTTCGAATAACTATTCCACATTTGATCCTATTTGGATTGATGTTGAGAATGTCTTCAAATAATCATTCTACTAGTTGTGATGAGTCTGTAAATGTAATCTATGTCTTTGCTGCCCCTCAAAGGCCAAAGACACTTGTCATTTATGTGACCCCAGCTAGTCCTCCTAAGAGAGTTTGTTCTATTAATGGTATTCCATTTGAGAGTGATTCTCTTGATCCTTCTATAGCTCCCTCTTATAGAGCAGTAGCCCATACTTATGAGAATAGAATGAATGAACAACCAAGCCTTCTTCAAGCTCCTAAACCTACAACTAAAGCACCCAGTGATTATGTCTTGTTGAGCAACCTCGAGTTACTCTAGCTAAGATCTCACTATGGGACTTGCTCCAGTCTACTCTGGTTTATCAAGGTATGCTTCAAGAAGCCTTACAAAAAATCCTCTTGCCTTCTTCCGCTAGGCCGGTAGATGTTGATGCGTTGATGGCATATATTCGTGCAGATTCACCAAATATTACATTTTATCCACAGGAACTCCAACCTCCGGAAGTATAGAAGCAAGCGGACCCTTTAATGATTATAGTTAATATTAATAAAATTGGCATTAGACGTACTCTCGTTGACGCTAGTTCAACGCTTAATGTGTGTAGTATTGATCTATTACCTAAGATTAATATTGATTCATTTTCTTTTAACCCTTCTTCTATTATGATTCGTGGGTTTGATAATGTTGGTCGGCAACCTTTAGGCATGACAGTCTTGCCTTTGAGGTTGGGACACGTTACTGTACCTACCCTTGTTTACGCTATGTCAAAAAAATTACCATATAATCTTCTCCTTGGTAGACCATGGATTCATGTTATGGGCGCAGTCCCGTCTACCTTGCATAAATCTATTAAGTTCATTGTTAACAATAAGGTTGACCCTGAGGCTATGCACTTATGTGAGATGGCAGTTGTTGGTCAGACTTCAGTTGTACCTACTCTTATCCCTTCAGTGTCTTCCAATGTGTCGATGTTTACTCCAACAGTACCTACTACAAAGGATACTCTTGAGATAAATGTCCCTTAAGAAGATCCTTTTGAAGCGAAAAATCTTAAGTCTACTCCTACCTCTTCACAAAGGAATGCATGTCTTGGTGATGATTAGGGTTCCTTAGACTTTACAGATTCCTTCACTAGAGAACATAAAGTCGACCCGATCCACTTAGACCTTCCAATAACATCATCCACACTCACTATAGAAGATGATCATTCTTCCACATCACGGGGTAATATGGATGCAAATTGTAATATTCTTAATGTTGATCCACCCTTATCTATCCTCAAATCTTCTTGTGAGAAGACAAGTCTTTCTCCACAAGAGAAAGGTTTGCTTCCTGCTCCTCATTCCTTATCCAAGCAAGAGCATATCTTATTGAGGCTTCTAAAAGCCCACTTGATTACTTTCTTCTACACGCAAAAAATTTCATAATCATGATAAAGAAAAACATTCTTTATGTGTGTACCATCGAGTTCCTGGCCATTCCACTAGTGAATGTAAGACCTTCAATGATAAAATACAACTACTTCATGATTCAGGTGTCATTACTCATTTATTGGCTGACGCACCTGCCTTCTCTTCAAATGACAAGTGATATCGAGTTCTACCTCTATCCTGCATGTTCTAAGTACCTTTCATGGTTCTTCTCCCCTATATGTTGGGGGCAATGATAACTTGTTCTGGAGATGTGTGTCCTTCTTAAGGACCCCCTCTCTTCTCTATATCTTTCAAACAGAACGTCCCTTAAGTGGACCCCTTTCTTTTGAAGGGTTCTCGAGGGACCCCCCTTTTGAAAGCTTTTCTCTCAAATGAAGTTTTTGCGTCTAGCTTGGGGGCAACCTGACTAGACCTCGTATTCAAACAATGTGTCCCTTGCGTGGACCCCTTTTCTTTTGAAGGGTTCCCAAGGGACCCCTTTGAAAGCTTTCCAATCTATCGACGGTCTGTGTGAATGTCCGCTTACTTGCCTGTGTGGTCATTTTTGCTTTGCAGGTGCACCTGTGAAGCCACTTTCTGACTCTACGGAGTCTGCTTTCTTTGGGTTTCCTCCATGCGAGAGATCTTGGGGGATACCTCCCTACAGGTCTGAGGGTCTGTAGGGTGCTTCTTCTAAGCTTCCTCTATGCGAGAGATCTTGGGGGTGGCTCCCCTACAGGTCAACGGGTTTGTAGGGCGCTTTCTTGGTTTCCTTCATGCGAGAGATCTTGAAGGACACCTTCTCTATAGGTCTACAGGTTTGTAGGGCGCTTTCCCAGCTTCCTCCATGTGAGAGATCTTGGGGGACGCTTCTTTGCAGATCTGTGGGTCTGTAAGGTGCTTTTCTTGGTTTCCGTCATGTGAGAGATCTTGAAGGACACCTTCCCTGCAAGTATGAGGGTCTGTAGGGCACTTCCTTGGCTTCCTCCATGTGAGAGATCTTTGGGGATGTCTCCTTGCAGGTATGCGGGTCTGTAGGGCACTTTTTTGGGTATCCTTCATGTGAGAGGTCTTGGAGGACACCTTCCTTGTAGGTCTACGTCCCTATGAGGCGCTTACATTCTTAAATACTCTCTTCTCTTCTCAATTGTGTATATACCGGATCGAAGACTTGCATCTTCTTCATCCCAAGTATATGCTCTTTCTCTCTTCAACACCTTCGAGTTCTATGTATTATTCTTAATTTGGGGACGACGCATAGTACTGAGACAACCTTCTGCATCAAGGTCTCTTTTACTTTGCTAACTCGAATCCTTTAGCTTTTTATGTTCTAACATTGTTGACTGGTGCAGGTATTTCTTGTCTAATGTGTTTGTTTTGCAGGTCTTTAGCCTAGGGACATGCTTCAGTGGTTCGAAGAGCTGTCAACTTCCTCTATAGTATTCTTTTGGCATATGATGTTATTTATGTTTAGTAGATTTCCTTTAGTGTGCATATTAATGTAGATTCATATGCCTGTTAAAATGGGGGCAAAATGTATAGTCGTAAAATTGCACCCTTTGCGATTTCACATACATTCGTGTATCCGCTTTAGTGTCCACTCTCTTAGCATCTTGTGTAGGCTCATTTTAGCCCCTGCATCAGCCTTTTTCCCTTCTCAAGATGCTCCAACACCCCTTTTCAGCAACTACCTCTATGCTTCAGCTTCGTGTTGAACTGTGGGTTTTTCCTGTTTGTGTCATTTTGTAGTGTTGAAAACATCGCAGGACATTAGCGAATCGTGCAGATGTCTGTGTGCCGCACTAGCGTCCTGCGATGTTTTCAACACTCAAATAGTTGTCTCTGAGCATGCTTGCCACTTCTCACCTTTCGTCGGTGGTAACGGCTTGAGATGCCTTGTAACAGCTAGAGAAGCTTCTTTTCCCTCATTAAAAGTTATCCTTTCAGTTCATTTTGCTCTCTAAGTTCTTCTAACAACTTTCATATGCTTTTAGCTCTTCTCTAGCTTTGGCTCTAGCTCTCCACTCTCCAACTCTTGCTTGCATATCCCCATATAGCTTGCCATAGCAGCTTCAAGCACTTTCAAGTTCTCTTAGCTTCACTCTTGCAACTTCATCTCCCTCATCTCATTCTAGCGAGCATCTTGGGATTCCATATCCCTTTTATATTGCATTTATACTTTGTGATACGGGTTCTCCTCCTTGAACAAGGATTGTTTTTATCACCCCTTTAGTGATACGAGTTCTCCTCAAGCGGGGTTTGCTTTTATGACTCATACTTAATGGTGCGGATTCTACTCCTGAACGGGTTTTGCTTTCACCACACGTGTTTCTCCATTTCGATTACACTCTCTTTCTATTTGGTTGTCTGTAGAGATGGGAACACCAAAATGGGGATTTGACTGAGACAAACCCCTATACAACTCCAACATTTTCTCCAGATTTTACAGACACAGGTATTCAAGATATCTACTAGCTAGAGGCTTCGTTTCTTGGATTGTTGTGAGCATCTTCTCTTCTTTCTCCTCTTTATTTTTATCCTTTCTACTTTACTTTTACTTTAGTTCGATTACACTATTTTGCTTTCTCACGTTCTAAGATTTCTCAATAATTAGAATATAAGCATTCACTTTGTTGTTTTCTATGACAAATTTGCTTTCTAGTTCGTACGAGACTCTAGCGCGCTTTCGAGACGCTAGCACGCCGCATTGTCGTCCATATTTTACGTTGTCGTCCTTTGATCAAGAGCTTATCAGTTTATCCAGAAAATCTGTGTGACCTGCTCTTTTCGATTCTAGAACTCTTGCCGATATTCCTTGAGGTAGTTTAGGGCAATTCGCCCTGTGAGGCTCTCTGAACAAAGAGAACTTGTGAGTAGCGAATCCCCCTTCTCTACACTCCCAAACCAAAGCTACATCAAAATTGCAAAGGAATATCAAGAAGGCACACCCAAATAGGGATTTTAGAAAAAGAATCCTACTAGGGATCGAAAGGATACCAGGACTTCAAACACAAAAATTGTTCATCCCAAAATCAACAACTAAGTTTTTGTCTTCTTCCAATTCACAAAAGAAAATAATAAAACCTTGAGCACACAATAACAAATCAATTTTTCCATTTACCATAGGTAACCAAGCCTTAGAAGACATCTAATGTAGTCCCTTAAATTTGTCTACAAGCCATTGAACCTACAAATTAGAGCTTAACAATTCAAAATGTTTCCCAAGTTATCAACATCCTTGTTCAAAGGAAAAACTATTTCAAGGGTAAAGTCTACCTTTTTTAGCAAATCCTAATTTTCAAAAATTTATCCTCCAACCAATTAGAGAAAAATTGTTATTATTTTGCTTGTAAGTGTCAACAGGGTCTAAGGCCATTGAATCCTCCATTTTCCCAACAAACAACTCATCCTTCTTGGCAATTTGTTCAAGAGTCCATGAAGAAGGCAATCAGTTCAAGAGTCCATGAAGAAGGCAATCAAACTTTATCATCATCAAAACAAAAAAATCTCTATAAAGATGACCGCAGTGCATTTAGAAGAGGTAAAAATTAGAAGAAATGTGAGACACAAAGTAGGTTTAGAGGAAAAGTGATGTTATAACCCAATAAAAAATGAGTCAACCACTTTTTGCTTGCAATCCACCAAAATCTTCAACAACCTCCAAAAAAAAAAAAAAAAATAGGAGTTGCAAACATTATATGGAATAGAAAAGCAATGCTCAATTACAATAATGCAAATGACAAAAACAAGATTAGTGGGAAGCATTGCCAAAACAATAAATGTAAGGATGAAAAGTGCTTTCTTTGCACTTTTGCCTTTTGTTTTGGACTCACCTCAACTCATTTGTCTCAATGCAATGGCTAGCGTACAAGTGATGTATTTCTATGTAAAAGTTGGCAATTAACCTGAAACTAACTTGACCATACCTTCTTAGATCTCTAAGGACTGGTCCTGACCTATAGCTTTATCACTGTGTTTACATAAATGCAGTACACTAGCACAAAAATTGACATGATTCAAATCTGCAATGGAAATTTGACCGAGTCTTTCAAATTCAAATTTCAATATGAACCCAAGCTAAGTCCATTCATATTAATGATTACTTGTCAACTTGAACACAAAATGTGTGATATGCACTCTAAGAAGTATAAAAGACAGTAATCTTAGTTTTGCATCCAGAAGAGCCAAGCTTCATCCATCCAAGAGCATCACGTTGCATCAACTTACATCAGTATCTGCATCATTAGTGACAAACCATGTAATGTGTTCATGAAAACCACCAGTTTTCATTGTAGGTTTAGTACCAAGGCAAATAGATTACAGGGATCAAGAGTGTGCAGATAATTCCTGCAATCAAAGGTCAAATATGTGGATCATGCTTAAATTCCATGGTATTTTCACATGAAAGTGACTCAAAACGAAAAGTGGATCATTTATCAGTCTATCAAAGCACACCATTCATAGATCTTATTACAGCATACTAATCTGGCTCATCTAAGCACAATCTTAGTACTCCATTATCACATTTGAAGCTAAGTCCTTGTTCCCACCTTAATTATTTCAAAAATATTATTTAATGTTACTGTCTCAACTACTTAATCTAAGGTATTTCTTGATTATTGCTATATTTGATTAATTTATCGTAAGATCATGCAAAAAGATTGTTTTATTTCTTTTCACCCATCAAGGTGACAAGTCGTGTCTTTGGATTATGACTAAAAACAATATCACAGAGAATAACTATTCATAGCGACTACTAAAGATTGTGAAAAGGATGAAGTTGAAGAAAATGAATTGAGCAATTCAAGAAGATACATTAGAAAAATATTGTGGGTCGAAAATCTTTAGTAATACTCAAGGTGACTGATAGCAAGTCATAGACCCTACAAAATAATCCAAATCTATTACAGTCAGTATTAATATACAAGACATTTAGGACAATGCTTACCCTTCCAGTATGTCTCTCAAGTGTATTTCTTCTATAAATTTATCTTCTGTAAATCCTGGACATAACAGGCGATACCAGCACTCTTTAATAACCCTTTTTGCAGGTTGAACAGTTGTGCTATCAAAAATATATAATCAAAGAATTGTATCGTTAAAAATATGTACTCAATATACATGGCCTCCCACTCCCATACTTGCACCCACACACATCGCATTCGGAAGAAAAAGACACCTAGAGAACAAAATAGTATATGGTTGAAAGCATTTAGATGAAATACATACATTTATGCTTGATCAATCCAAACAATTAGATAATTCCTAAATATAAATATATTTTGTGTGACTAAAGTTAAATAGTTTTTCACCCTTTAATATATATTTTGCCATGGTAATTGTAATGTAAGAGAAGCAGGCATACATGTTTCACAATGAAAATTTTATGTATATTTTTTATCACATTTTAATGTGTACTAGCGAACTGAACTAACATGACCATAATTAAATGCTTCCAATTTGCTTGTAGAAAAGAGAATTTAAATTGTTATATGGTGTCACAGCTTGAGTGTAGCATTGTGATGAAGCAATCTTCAAATAAAAAATGTCTGCCAACAGAGGATCATCCTACTGCATTAGGTTGGATAAAAAACATCTAAAAGTGAAAGGTCAAAACTAATCAAAGCATGGGTCCAATTTATCGCACACATGCAAAGAATAAAATTGCAGAAGGAACAACAAATAGAATCTCTTTGCCAAACCTCAAAATCATCTTGTATCAATTTATTTGGGAAAATTTTGTAGCGTGCCAAGAGAGATTCTCCTCTTTGGGCAACAATCAAAATCAGTCTATGGTTTGTTGCGGCTTGACCCAGTGGAATTAATGTTTGAAGGTGACCTTCAATTATTTGCGCAGAGGGCAAGCTCGCTCAAATTGCTCCTGCTCTTTCCGACATAACTCAAACTCATTGGTATAATAGTACATGCAACCTGAATAAGCATTTATCTCCTTTGGGCACTTCTCATAAAGATCTTTCAACCTGCAACAAAAAATTCTTCTAAAGTTACATGTTTATCAAATACATGGGGTGTATTACACTAGGCAAATACTGAATCCTGGTCCACCAGTACAGAATGAGACAAAGTTTACTATTTATTAAAAATGGGATTGAAGACTTGACTTGAATACACCTGAAAATAGAAGATTTACAATATAGCAAAGAAATTCTGTAAATAATTTCAAAAGCACAGTGCAAGGGACTCATGATAACACTGGCTAACTAGCATGGCATAATAGCAAGATGACATTATTTTTGGATAGGAAATGAGGATTATATTGCCTAATATTTTTACCATTCAGAGAGCAGTGCACCATAGGTAAAATTAGCTCTATCGATCACAATAAAATTAGTTTCTGGGGACAAAAATACACTGGAAAATGAAAAAACTTAATCTAACTAGAGAGATGCAACAAAGAGACCACACTAAGTTCACAAGGACCACTATGGAAACCTACTAAATTAACATCTTAATATTATTAGATTGCTATATTTAACAAGACCAAATAGCATCCTTCAATTACAATAGAAGGATGGCAATTTTCCAGAAATATAGTCAAGAAAATTGCAGATAACCAGTGAAGGTGAAACTATTAAGGCAGAAATTGGTGCCATCTGTCAGGCCAGGGTTGCAAGCTTACCAGCTGGTATTCAATCTGCTCTGGTTCACTTTCCACCACAACTTTATCTGTGTCCTTTCAACTGGAACTGCGAATTTCTTACACAAGGGAGAATTTATTTGTAGGCTGGGATGATATACAATTCTCATTTTTGGCCAGTCATGCATAAGCACTCTCCTTTTCCCTGAGCACTCTCTTTTCCCTCATCCTCCAAACTTCCCAATCGATCATCCATGCTCAGGCAATACCTGCCTTTCCTCTGGTGCAATGCATGCCAATAGCCTTTTTGTAAGAAAATGATTATCATCAATACTAGACAGACAGGAGTTGACTCTCTCAATCCTCTTCTTGAATCATTCACCTAGGTCTCCAACTGACTTAGAAGTTGCTGTTGACGAAAGCTTCAATAAAAACAAAATTCAATCAATTGCAATTTTTGAAGCCTCAGTAACAACCCTGTGGAACGATTGGACAAAGCATCTCTTGCAAGTTTGAAATATGAGCTCACTTTCACTAATAAATTTTTTAAACATATTTGCATTTAGTTTGTAAATTCTAAAGATAAGTGCTTAAGCAGTTGAAAGATGCATAAGATTTGTCAAAGAGAACAAAACATGGCAAGTTTATCAACACTCTCAACTAGTGAGCATATTGCTCTACATATGTCTTAACAAAATTAGATGACCAAATGCAGGAATTAAAACAATTATTGAGATGGCTAAATTTATGTCCCACTTGAGAAATTTGGACTACAGATTTTTAGCTGTACAATCAGCATTCCTAATTGCATTCTGATACAGGAGCATCCTCGGTACTTTAGTAATCTGCATCATAGCAGCATTAATCGTTTGGGGAATAAATCGGCAAACCAAAAGTTCAGGATTTTTTGAAAAAATCGGGAAAAGATCGGGAAAAAATAGGATTTACAAAAAAACATAAAAAATTAAAGAAAAATAGTCAGAAACTACTTTTTAAAAAAATTAATGGCATTTCCATAGCATTATTACAGACATTGAGAGCAAATAAAATACAGAGTTCAATCCATGAATTATAGAAAATAGATTTTTGTTGGTTATATTCATATCGCTGATTACATTGCACAAAACATACTACAACTGCATAAATATCAGATGGTGACGGTTTGCGATGCTACCATTTTTCATACATGTCTACCAAAGCATTTTATCAAATAGTTCATTGCCTTTTGCTATGGCTAAACCCTAAAACGGTGCTTTTTGAACAAGTTATGGATGCTTGGAAAAGATCTATCAAAGCATAATAGTAAGCAATAGCATAGACAAGGTAGTGAACTGTTTCAAAATACCTCAAAAAATGTGGTCTCATGGTGATGGAATGCCATGACAATCCATAACAATTTTGCTTGTCATGGCATTAAGTTGGTGATGGAATGCCATGACAATCCATAGCAATTTGCTTGTCATGGCATTAGATTATGGCATTCCATCACCATGAGACCCATTTCTTTGAAGCATTTTCAAATAGTTCACTACCTTTTCTATGCTACCACATTTTTCATACATGTCTACCAAAGCATTTTATCAAACAGTTCAACGCCTTCATGCTATGGGTAAAAGCCTAAAACAAGTGCTTTCGAACAAGTTATGGATGCTTGGAAAAAATCTACCAAAGCATAATACTAAGCAATAACATAGACAAGGCAGTGAATTGTTTGCAAAAATGCCTCAAAGAAATGCAGTCTCACAGTGATGGAATGCCATGACAATCCATAGCAATTTGCTTGTTATGGCATTCGTCATGGCATTCCATCACCATGAGACTACATTTCTTTGAGACATTTTTTTCAAGCAGTTCACTGCCTTGTCTATGCTACCACATTTTTCATACATGTCTACCAAAGCATTTTATCAAAGTTCAAACAGTTCATTGCCTTGCTGCTATGGCTAAAAGCCTAAAACAGGTGCTTTCAAACAAGCTATGGATGCTTGGAAAAAATCTATCAAAGCATAATAATAAGCAACAAGCCATGGTCTCATGGTTTTCTTGTGCGAAAATCAGCTCAATTTCGTTTTTTTCCAGATTTTAAACACGTTTTTTTGGCGAATTTGCAGTTTGAAATGAAAAAAAATCATTGACCAAAAAGTCAACCAAAAAGTCAACGATTTTTTCAAAAAATCGGGGAAAAAATCGTCCAGCCTGCAGATTTATTAAAAATCGCGATTAATCGGGTTTTTTTGCAGATTTATGCTTCATTGATCTGCATCACCCCAAAAAAAATAAAAAATAATAGTTTTCTTATTTCTAATCTTTTGTTTTTGTTGGCCTGCTTTAAGTATTGACTTTTTGTCAAACCATCCGTTCACATGCACTGGTGCAACTGATTTCCATGATTCCTGGATGCATTAACACCAATTGTGGGAATCCAAGGAGTATCATTTATCCTCCACAACTTAGAGCGTGCATACCAGAGTACATGACAAACAAAAGCCATTTTTTGGGAGAAAAAATGCAAAATCAGTTCTGAACGGTGATCTAGCATCTGAATCAGCCGACAACACTCTAGTTCCTTTGTATTTTGAATGGGAATGCAGCATCTGCCACAACATCGTCTTTTTTTTTTTAAATGTTTCTGTTGTGAAACAAGGGGATTTTTTTTCTCGAGACCTTTCAAGACAGTCTGCTGGGAGTTATCATGCAGCAGACAAAGGGCATCCAGTGCATAGATTTGAGGAGGGACTTAAAAGGGATATTGATGTGGTGTTTGGAAAGGATCCACTTGGCAACTTGGCATGATACATATTTACAACAGAATCTTCTGAAGCATGGTGATTGATAAGTCTTTAAAGCCTGCTCAGAAGCCAGAAACATGATCATTGCCAAAGTCTTAACTTTAACTATTTCTATGGGAAACTGTGGGTTATCATTTATCAGTAAGTTTTCCCCTTACCACACCGACTTTGAAACAGTTACCTACTGAAAGCAAATGAAAATACATCTACAGTTATAATAACCAATCTTTTTGCAGAAAGCTGGTTGGCAGGAACCTAGGCAGGCATTGAATCCTGACAGGAAATGTCTAGGCTTTCTAGTTATGACATGACAAGTAGTTGCAAGGTCACTGTGCCTTCCTGGTTTTAGTTTTGGGTAACTTAGCTTTGGTCCCTGCAGTTCTTTTGAATCCTACCTGAAAAGAATCCAGAGTTTAAAAAAATTGTAAACAGGCTTTTAACTTGAATGTTTAGGCTGCATGGAGTAGACAGTTCTTTATTGGAAGTGGAACCCCTTTCTTAACTGCATCAGTTTGGTATCAGAGCAGATTGAGCACTAGGTGAAGAAAGATGGCTAGAAGAGGGTTTAATTTTGTTGAGGTCAGGGAAGGTAGAAGAGGGCTAAGGAAGGACCTAAATGTAAAACAAATGAAAATACATCTACAGTTATAATAACCAATCTTTTTGCAGAAATCTGGTAGGCAGGAAACTAGACAGGCAATGAATCCTAACGGAAATTGTCTAGGCATTAGACACTAGACTACCACAGGATGAAGCAGAGGTATGAGGAGCTCCAATTAGGACTAAAGATCCCAAGGAAAGATTAATTCAAGCTATACGAGACATAACCAAGCAAGGGACAAAAGTCAAGCCAGATGTATCAAGCTTTACGGGGGAATTAAACCCAGACCTCTTTGTAGATTGGGTGAAGGAGCTCAAGAGATTCTTTGACATGGAAACCGTGGGGGAAGATTATTGTAGAAGGATCAAGTTTGCTGTCACAAAAAAGAAATCACACACTGCCCCATATTGGGAGAGCCTTCAACAATCACAAGCAAGGAAAAAGCAAGGCTATGGCCTAAGATGCTAAAACATCTTAAGCCAAAATTCTTAACTTAGACCACCAACAGAAGTTGTTCAAGCAATTTCAAAATTTGAGAGAAAAGGAGTTGTTTAGACAAGAGTGCACTGAAAGGTTTTTATGCTTATAAATTAGAACAGATATGCAAGATGAGGAGAAAGCAGCTGTTAGATACCTCAATGGACTAAGATTTCAGCTCCATGATGAACTAACCCTAATTAACATGGGTACTGTGGATGAGGCATATCAATATGCCTTAAGGGCTGAGAAGAAGCTAACTAAAAAACAATTAAGTGCAGCACAAGGTAAAGGAAGATTCATCAAAGGTAGAAATCTGCAAGGCATAGGAAGAAATCAAAATTGGTAAGGAGCTGAATCTAGTATTTCAGAAGACCAAAACCAGTTATCTAGTGGAAAGCACATCCATCAGGAGAAGAAGAAACTATTGCAGAGGAAAGTATTGCAGAGGAAGAGGAAGATGAAATATGCTAACCAATTTTTTTTCGATGAATTAACACACATAACCAGCACTTAATCAACTCGGTTAGCGTTAGCTCCAAATAGAAATCTGAACTTGAAATGAAAACTACTCAACGTCAAAAATGTGCACTCAAGATCCCACTGAGGGCGAGGTGCTAACATATGACGGAGTGTTGAATTTGAAAACTAGAAACTGATAGGCGGATAACCAGCCATGAAAAGCATTTCCTCACTACCACCAAACAGTGGGGGGAAAAGATTACAATTAAAACAATTCATCCGCTGCGGCGGGCATCCACAGAGTGGTGGGAATACTCCACTTATTCAGTGGGTGAGTTTACAACAATTATTAGGCAGCAAGCCAGCCTTTAAATCCACTCTTCCACTTATTAACGTGGGGGGAATACTGTCCACACAACCACTTATAACGTGGGGGGAAATTACAAACAAGATATAAGTTTATTCTAAAACTCAACCACTCAATTGTGGGAGTGTAAAACAGATATAAAATTGCAGCAAGTAAAGGAAGAGCTGTTAGTACTACTAACTAGCTTTACAAAGAATAAGAACAGCTGCAAATAGAATAGATAATCTTCCAAGAACATTAAACAGTTAGAGTATCACTTCCTCTAACATTTACAATGATATAAGATGAAGAATTGAAGCTCAAACCAGCATTATATCAAAAACTAACAAGTCTGATATAAAAATCTGCAATCTGGAAATGTCTATCAGCAAACAGCAAACTCATAAAAATGATCACAACTCCTTCAATATACCTCTGAATTGAATGAAACGAAATGCAAAGTCTCTTTGGAGGATAGGCGCCCAAACTCAAACCACAAAACTGCATCAAAACTCATGATATTATTTTGCACGAATCCCAAAGCACTCTCAAGATGGTACGGCCCTCAAGAGGGGCGATTTCTCTTGCTAAAAATCAAATACTTGGAATTAAATTCAAAATTCACCGACTTTGAAGCACAATCTGCTAGTCTGATTGAGAAGCAACAATAAGACCAACTAGGTGTTGTCTTTCAAACACGAAATTGGATTGGAACTAGGAGGTAAGCATCCCTCGAAGTATTAAACAAGTTGTCATTTTGACAGCATAACATTAGCATAAACATTGGATAATCAGCTCTTCAAACAGCAGCAATATATAAACTTTTGTTGGCAAATGAAGCAACAAGAACTCTTCAAATTCCAAGAAGTTGAATCACTTCAACTTCCAAAAAGGACGCCACCTTTTTGCCTTTTACTTTTTGAAATAATAAAATATCATTCAACTTCCCCTTTAGGCATCCATTTCCTTATTGCAACAATAAAACATTTTATTAAATAATTAAATGCTCACTTGACCTTATAACCCTTCTTTAAAACAACTTGAAGTCATCCAAAACTAGGCGTAGAACAACACTTCAGAGACATGATGACTAAGTACGACTTCGGTCCAAGGAGAAAAATAAAACTAAAACCAAGCGAGGCCAGTGGATAACAAAGATGACTTGGTTAGGCGATGATGATGCCACAAGGTGAACTTACACTAAAATATGCTTGCCAAAAATAGTAAGTTTACGCAAAACTCCAACAGGCGAGGCCGGTACGGAAGCAAGACTTAATGAAAGCTGACAACTGAACCACTGCCAAAATTAGTATTTACTAAAAATAGTAAATACCTAGAAATGCCACAAACCTCCAAGCAAGGAAACCCTAATTTCGCTTTTGATCAACCTACGGATTTCCGGAAATAGGCTATCAGTCAAAGAAGAGCGTATGGCCAAAATGGGGACATTACAGTCCGCCCTTCCCAAAATTGCATGTCCTCAAGCAATGCCACAACACTCCAAACTGATCCCACCAAACATATAGGATCCCGGGGTCCCATGTCCATCTCTGAAAAACCCCACCATGCTGATGCTGCTCTACTCTGATCATACAAATGAAATCATTGCACCAAAACTGCACTAACCATCCTTGCAACCTCAAAGTGATAACATGCCTGAAATTCAAGTCGAACAACATAGAAGGAATTGAATCAAAATCTAGCAGCGTCTCATGCTCAATAAACTCTAAGGAATTAACATCTGCAATGTCAATGTCAATCACCATTCTGAGAACAAAGAAGAATAGTCTAAACAACTCAAAAATATTCTCATCAACATCACTCCTCAAAGCATCAAACCAAATCACAACAGCAAATGTGATTCCATCATAGCTATTTGCAAAGGAAAAAACAGCTCTCTGCCAAGTCATAGCAACTGCATCGTCAAAGCTCCTTAAGGATGTATAATGCCTCCTCTGAGTAATTCTGACATATTCAAGAAAAACTCTGAAAACTTCCACCAATCTCTCCCCCAAAGTCTCAAAAAGTTGAACCAAATCAAGCAAAGGTTCGCTGCCCCAAACACTAGTGCAAGAGATTGTATAAAGAAAGCCACTAGAACATAACTTGAACACCATCCAATACTGATCTGAATCACTATGAAACATCATTACCCACTTTTGAAGCCAAAAATCATCACTAAAAAGAGGTTGTGAAGAGGAAAAATGAATGTACCAGCTGCCTATGAAAACTGAAATGAACCACTCAAAGTCTGATTTTAGGAAAATCAGCATGCAAGGAGTTGTAGGATTGCTGCAAAACTGGAAATTAGCATCTATAATATCACAACAAATCATGCCCAAGGCTGGACATATCCTCTCAAGGAACTCCAACCCAAAATAAAAACATCCTTTGTTCGATATATCTTCCCAATCCATCGGTCGATGTGCAAAAAGAACCATCGAATGGTTAATAAGGATGGGGACAGCATCAAAGAATCTAAAAATTGAACCCGTATCTCTCCAATGATTCCTCTTTCCACTTTTAACAATCTCCATCAAGCCATGTTGAGGATCCCAAGCATGGATACCCAACTGGAAATGTTCCCCAATGCACCAAAAAGAGAACACCACAGTTCTCCAAGTGTTAATCAAAGCAATTTGCAAACTCAAGAAGTTAGTGTCTTCTTTGATAAACCCATGTAGCCCATCCATGAAAACATCAACATCAATGGAACACAGAACAAATGTTGTCCATAATTCCCATTTCCCCAAAGGACTAGGGTGAGCCAAAACATCACTCAACCCAAGAGATAGATTGTTAAGAAGGTGAATTTCTTGTTTAGGTTCAACTTTCTCCCAAACTTCATGAGTAATAAGTTTGGAATCTTCACTCTTTGTTGCTGCAATGGAGTGACCAGCAACTACCAAGACTTGTTTTATTGACACCTTTAAGCCAATGTTGAAGAAATCTCCTTGAGTCCACACTTTCCATGTGAATACTTCATCCTTGATCCCACTTATGCTTTCATTATCAAAATGCCCTTGATGATTACTACTCACAAAACATGGAACACTTTCATAGAAAATATCTATCACCTTATGATTATCCAAATCATGTGAAGATAATGGACTGTTGTTCTCAAAGATATTATCTTCATCCCTTTCGTTGGTGTCTTCATAGAATTCAAACTCATCTTTTTCAACTTGTGGATGCTCACCATTAGTTGCCGACCCACAAAGTGTAGCATGCTGAATACTACATTCATTATCCATTAAAACATCTATCGCATAGCTGCAAACCATTCCTTCTTGTGGCAAAGTCTCTTCCCAACTCAAGAGTTCACACTCTTGATGTACTTTCCAATCACCATCAACATATGGGATCATCTTGGCATTACGCAATGTTTCATCATTATGGAGTTCATTTATTCCTTCAACTATTTGTTTGATCTCCATAATCCTTGTATTAACTTCTTGTTCCTTAAGGGTAGCTGCAATAGATGAATGATTTTCTGCTTTGTATAAAGAATGATGAGCTAAGGTAAAATCAAGGCAAAGCCTATCCATCTCTTCCTCCTTCTCTTGGTAGGCATCATAGGTCTCCTCTGCAAACTTAATAGCATTATCCCTATCTGAGAGCAAATGCAAATAATCTAACTTTATGGATTCCAATGCCTCTTTGATAGATTGCATCTTGGAAAGAGAGTCTCCATCTTTAACTCCATTTAGTTTCTCTTCAAATTGAAACTTCCAGCAAAGTTCCTCAATGAAGTGATATGTGCTATCAAATCTTGATAACACTTTAACAATCTTCTCTTCTGAAACCAATAAATTATCCTTCAAAACTTGCAGCTCTTTAGGCCCTTGATCCCAATCAGCAAAGAAGCTATGCTCATCAAACATCAATTTTTCTGATTTGTTTTCCTTGACATGATTTTCAAAATCAGCCTCCTTTCTAATCTTATCACTGCATATCTCCT
The DNA here is from genome assembly GCA_007258455.2 of Sequoia sempervirens. Taxonomy (NCBI): domain Eukaryota; kingdom Viridiplantae; phylum Streptophyta; class Pinopsida; order Cupressales; family Cupressaceae; genus Sequoia; species Sequoia sempervirens. The sequence continues at coordinate 227,231,662 of VDFB02086081.1, forward strand.
GAATCGAAGGCTTGTCAACAACTTCTTCAAACAAATTAGTACCTCTATCTTGACCTTTCAAGTTCTCATACTCTTCTTGTGCGTAATTTTGAAAGGCATCCAAATCATTTGCTGATTTTAAAACATTCTTCTCTTCAACATAAGAAATCACGTTCTCATTAGCCATTGCTGCAACTTCTCCTCCAAAGATCACTTCATTACTTTTATTGCAAACTGATTTTTGAACTTCATCAGGATCAAAGGGGAATTTATCCCACTCCGGTTCTTTATCATACCTTGGTGACATCGCACCCGGATCCCAAATGTGAAAGGTTTGATTGCAATGATCAATAGGAAAGAGATCATCATGCTCCTCTTGAACTATTGACTCTTTGAATGAGTCACTCTTCAACCCACTTGAACTGAAATCTTCATCTATAACTTTCTCCACAGATGTAGTTTGATAATCAAACCCACTACCACCCAAGTCACTAGCATTATATCGGATTAAAGAATCATCAAAGCTGGTTGCTTTGAATATTTTGTCATTCTTTTCTTCAATGAAATTATCTTGAGTAGATGTGTTGCTGATTTTATCATTAGTGCCCACATACATACCAAAGAAGTCTTCTTGGACACTTGTCATTAATTCTTCATATGGAATTGGCTCAGCATAAAGTAGAGAATTATCCTTCACTAAATCTTCAACAAGAGGAGATAAAAACACATCGGAATCACCATCAACAACCTCACTTTTCGTAATGGTCATAAGCTGGTTCAAAGACACCATTAGTATTTGCTTCATCTTGCTCTTCTTCAACGTACTTATCCCACACAACTGTTCCACCAGCATCTTTTGAGAAGCCATTTGTCTCGAGATCTTCATTGCTTGAATCCTTATTAGGACTCAAGACTGCTGTAATGATCTTCTTACCATAATAATCTTCATTATTTCCCATCCCATGCAAGTCTAGGGATGTATTTTGGGACTCTAACTTAATCTCCTCATTTGCCAAGGTATCTTCATCAAGCCCACTTTCATTTTGAACCAAAATGTGCACCTTGCTTGTGTCTTCTTCAACACTAATTGACTGATTTTTCTCTTCAATTTGCTTACTTGTGGGCTGCAAACCACAAACAGATCCTTTTGCTTCTTCCTTCCTTGATTCTTCAACCATGGCAATTTCTACTTCCTCTTTAATCATTTTTTTGATGTAGTTGACCATAGCCAACTTTCCAGGGTCATGAATCACCGCACAATTCAAAAACGTGTCAAATGAAACATCGTTCTTAAACTCATATGTCATGCTCTGATATTGTTTATGGAGTATGGCAGCCTCATGTTCGCATTGCCTCTTGAACTGACATTCTTCCGAAGCCACAATCAAATCTGACTTTTCACGATTCCTGGACCTTAGAAAATGCATCTTAAGAACTTCTGAAAGCTAAACTGAACTTAGGTGAAGAATTTGATTTCTCTATCACTCATCTGTCAATTGACTCTGTCTTATTCACAGGATGGCAAGATCTTGGCTCTGATACCACTGAAATATGCTAACCAATTTTTTTCGATGAATTAACACACATAACCAACACTTAATCAACTCGGTTAGCGTTAGCTCCAAATAGAAATCTGAACTTGAAATGAAAACTACTCAACGTCAAGAATGTGCACTCAAGATCCCACTAAGGGCGAGGTGCTAACATATGACGGAGTGTTGAATTTGAAAACTAGAAACTGATAGGCGGATAACCAGCCATGAAAAGCATTTCCTCACTACCACCAAACAGTGGGGGGAAAAGATTACAATTAAAACAATTCATCCGCTGCGGCGGGCATCCACAGAGTGGTGGGAATACTCCACTTATTCAGTGGGTGAATTTACAACAATTATTAGGCAGCAAGCGAGCCTTTAAATCCACTCTTCCACTTATTAACGTGGGGGGAATACTGTCCACACAACCACTTATAACGTGGGGGGAAATTACAAACAAGATATAAGTTTATTCTAAAACTCAACCACTCAATTGTGGGAGTGTAAAACAGATATAAAATTGCGGCAAGTAAAGGAAGAGTTGTTAGTACTACTAACTAGCTTTACAAAGAATAAGAACAGCTGCAAATAGAATAGATAATCTTCCAAGAACATTAAACAGTTAGAGTATCACTTCCTCTAACATTTACAATGATATAAGATGAAGAATTGAAGCTCAAACCAGCATTATATCAAAAACTAACAAGTCTGATATAAAAATCTGCAATCTGGAAATGTCTATCAGCAAACAGCAAACTCATAAAAATGATCACAACTCCTTCAATATACCTCTGAATTGAATGAAACGAAATGCAAAGTCTCTTTGGAGGATAGGCGCCCAAACTCAAACCACAAAACTGCATCAAAACTCATGATATTATTTTGCACGAATCCCAAAGCACTCTCAAGATGGTACGGCCCTCAAGAGGGGCGATTTCTCTTGCTAAAAATCAAATACTTGGAATGAAATTCAAAATTCACCAACTTTGAAGCACAATCTGCTAGTCTGATTGAGAAGCAGCAATAAGACCAACTAGGTGTTGTCTTTCAAACACGAAATTGGATTGGAACTAGGAGGTAAGCATCCCTCGAAGTATTAAACAAGTTGTCATTTTGACAGCATAACATTAGCATAAACATTGGATAATCAGCTCTTCAAACAGCAGCAATATATAAGCTTTTGTTGGTAAATGAAGCAACAAGAACTCTTCAAATTCCAAGAAGTTGAATCACTTCAACTTCCAAAAGGGACGCCACCTTTTTGCCTTTTACTTTTTTTGAAATAATAAAATATCATTCAACTTCCCCTTTAGGCATCCATTTCATATTGCAGCAATAAAGCATTTATTAAATAATTAAATGCTCACTTGACCCCTTTATGTCCCCTTCTTTAAAACAACTTGAAGTCATCAAGCCTAGGCGTGGGGTACAACTTCAAGACATGAAAATTGACTAAGTCTGAAACTTCGGTCGAGGAGAAAACCAAACCAAAGCCAAAGCGGGGTGATGGATTCGAATGACTTGGTTGAGCCCGATGATGATGCTGCGCAGAAATTAGACTTATAAAATAGCCAGCACCAAAATAGTAAGTTTACCTCGAAACTCCAACGAAGCCGAGCGAAATTTTGAGCCAGACCCAATGGTGACAAATTTGAACCACTGCCAAAATTAGTATTTACTAAAAATAGTAAATACCTAGAAATGCCACAAACCTCCAAACAAGGAAACCCTAATTTCACTTTTGATCAACCTACGGATTTCCAGAAATAGGCTATCAGTCAAAGAAGAGCGTATGGCCAAAATGGGGACATTACAGTCCGCCCTTCCCAAAATTGCTTGTCCTCAAGCAATGCCACAACACTCCAAACTGATCCCACCAAACATATAGGATCTCGGGGTCCCATGTCCATCTCTGAAAAACCCCACCATGTTGATGCTGCTCTACTCTGATCATACAAATGAAATCATTGCACCAAAATTGCACTAACCATCCTTGCAACCTCAAAGTGATAACATGCCTGAAATTCAAGTCGAACAACATAGAAGGAATTGAATCAAAATCTAGCAGCGTCTCATGCTCAATAAACTCTGAGGAATTAACATCTGCAATGTCAATGTCAATCACCATTCTGAGAACAAAGAAGAATAATCTAAACAACTCAAAAATATTTTCATCAACATCACTCCTCAAAGCATCAAACCAAATCACAACAGCAAATGTGATTCCATCATAGCTATTTGCAAAGGAAAAAACAGCTCTTTGCCAAGTCATAGCAACTGCATCCTCAAAGCTCCTTAAGGATGTATAATGCCTCTTCTGAGTAATTCTGACATATTCAAGAAAAACTCTGAAAACTTCCACCAATCTCTCCCCCAAAGTCTCAAAAAGTTGAACCAAATCAAGCAAAGGTTCGCTGCCCCAAATACTAGTGCAAGAGATTGTACAAAGAAAGCCACTAGAACATAACTTGAACACCATCCAATACTGATCTGAATCACTATGAAACATTATTACCCACTTTTGAAGCCAAAAATCATCACTAAAAAGAGGTTGTGAAGAGGAAAAATGAATGTACCAGCTGCCTATGAAAACTGAAATGAACCACTCAAAGTCTGATTTTAGGAAAATCAGCATGCAAGGGGTTGTAGGATTGCTGCAAAACTGGAAATTAGCATCTATAATATCACAACAACTCATGCCCAAGGCTGGACACATCCTCTCAAGGAACTCCAATCCAAAATAAAAACATCCTTTGTTCAATATATCTTCCCAATCCATCGGTCGATGTGCAAAAAGAACCATCGAATGGTTAATAAGGATGGGGACAGCATCAAAGAATCTGAAAATTGAACCCGTATCTCTCCAATGATTCCTCTTTCCACTTGTAACAATCTCCATCAAGCCATGTTGAGGATCCCAAGCATGGATACCCAACTGGAAATGTTCCCCAATGCACCAAAAAGAGAACACCACAGTTCTCCAAGTGTTAATCAAAACAATTTGCAAACTCAAGAAGTTAGTGTCTTCTTTGATAAACCCATGTAGCCCATCCATGAAAACATCAACATCAATGGAGCACAGAACAAATGTTGTCCATAATTCCCATTTCCCCAAAGGACTAGGGTGAGCCAAAACATCACTCAACCCAAGAGATAGATTGTTAAGAAGGTGAATTGCCTGTTTAGGTTCAACTTTCTCCCAAACTTCATGAGTAATAAGTTTGGAATCTTCACTCTTTGTTGCTGCAATGGAGTGACCAGCAACTACCAAGACTTGTTTTATTGACACCTTTAAGCCAATGTTGAAGAAATCTCCTTGAGTCCACACTTTCCATGTGAATACTTCATCCTTGATCCCACTTCTGCTTTCATTATCAAAATGCCCTTGATGATTACTACTCACAAAACATGGCACACTTTCATAGAAAATATCTATCACCTTATGATTATCCAAATCATGTGAAGATAATGGACTGTTGTTCTCAAAAATATTATCTTCATCCCTTTCGTTGGTGTCTTCATAGAATTCAAACTCATCTTTTTCAACTTGTGGATGCTCACCATTAGTTGTCGACCCACAAAGTGTAGCATGCTGAATACTACATTCATTATCCGTTAAAACATCTATCGCATAGCTGCAAACCATTCCTTCTTGTGGCAAAGTCTCTTCCCAACTCAAGAGTTCACACTCTTGATGTACTTTCCAATCACCATCAACATATGGGATCATCTTGGCATTACGCAATGTTTCATCATTATGGAGTTCATTTATTCCTTCAACTATTTCTTTGATCTCCATAATCCTTGTATTAACTTCTTGTTCCTTAAGGGTAGCTGCAATAGATGAATGATTTTCTGCTTTGTATAAAGAATGATGAGCTAAGGTAAAATCAAGGCAAAGCCTATCCATCTCTTCCTCCTTCTCTTGGTAGGCATCATAGGTCTCCTTTGTAAACTTAATAGCATTATCCCTATCTGAGAGCAAATGCAAATAATCTGACTTTATGGATTCCAATGCCTCTTTGATAGATTGCATCTTAGAAAGAGAGTCTCCATCTTTAACTCCATTTAGTTTCTCTTCAAATTGAAACTTCCAACAAAGTTCCGCAATGAAGTGATATGTGTTATCAAATTTTGATAACACTTTAACAATCTTCTCTTCTGAAACCAATAAATTATCCTTCAAAACTTGCAGCTCTTTAGGCCCTTGATCCCAATCAGCAAAGAAGCTATGCTCATCAAACATCAATTTTTCTGATTTGTTTTCCTTGACATGATTTTCAAAATCAGCCTCCTTTCTAATCTTATCACTGCATATCTCCTGAATCGAAGGCTTGTCAACAACTTCTTCAAACAAATTAGTACCTCTATCTTGACCTTTCAAGTTCTCATACTCTTCTTGTGCGTAATTTTGAAAGGCATCCAAATCATTTGCTGATTGTAAAACATTCTTCTCTTCAACATAAGAAATCACGTTCTCATTAGCCATTGCTGCAACTTCTCCTCCAAAGATCACTTCATTACTTGCATTGCAAACTGATTTTTGAACTTCATCAGGATCAAAGGGGCATTTATCCCACTCCGGTTCTTTATCATACCTTGGTGACATCGCGCCCGGATCCCAAATGTGAAAGGTTTGATTGCAATGATCAATAGGAAAGAGATCATCATGCTCCTCTTGAACTATTGACTCTTTGAATGAGTCACTCCTCAACCCACTTGAACTGAAATCTTCATCTATAACTTTCTCCACAGATGTAGTTTGATAATCAAACCCACTACCACTCAAGTCACTAGCATTATATCGGATTAAAGACTCATCAAAGCTGGTTGCTTTGAATATTTTGTCATTCTTTTCTTCAATGAAATTATCTTGAGTAGATGTGTTGCTGATTTTATCATTAGTGCCCACATACATACCAAAAAAGTCTTCTTGGACACTTGTCAATAATTCTTCATATGGAATTGGCTCAGCATAAAGTAGAGAATTATCCTTCACTAAATCTTCAACAAGAGGAGATAAAAACACATCGGAATCACCATCAACAACCTCACTTTCGTAATGGTCATAGGCTGGTTCAAAGACACCATTAGTATTTGCTTCATCTTGCTCTTCTTCAACGTACTTATCCCACACAACTGTTCCACCAACATCTTTTGAGAAGCCATTTGTCTCGAGATCTTCATTGCTTGAATCCTTATTGGGACTCAAGACTGCTGTAATGATCTTCTTACCATAATAATCTTCATTATTTCCCATCCCATGCAAGTCTAGGGATGTATTTTGGGACTCTCACTTAATCTCCTCACTTGCCAAGGTATCTTCATCAAGCCCACTTTCATTTTGAACCAAAATGTGCACCTTGCTTATGTCTTCTTCAACACTAATTGACTGATTTTTCTCTTCAATTTGCTTACTTGTGGGCTGCAAACCACAAACAGATCCTTTTGCTTCTTCCTTCCTTGATTCTTCAACCATGGAAAGTTCTACTTCCTCTTTAATCATTTTTTTGATGTAGTTGACCATAGCCAACTTTCCAGGGTCATGAATCACCGCACAATTCAAAAACGTGTCAAATGAAACATCGTTCTTAAACTCATCTGTCATGCTCTGATATTGTTTACGGAGTATGGCAGCCTCATGTTCGCATTGCCTCTTGAATTGACATTCTTCCGAAGCCACAATCAAATCTGACTTCTCACGATTCCTGGACCTTAGAAAATGCAACATCTTAAGAACTTCTGAAAGCTAAACTGAACTTAGGTGAAGAATCTGATTTCTCTATCACTCATCTGTCAATTGACTCTGTCTTATTCACAGGATGGCAAGATCTTGGCTCTGATACCACTGAAATATGCTAACCAATTTTTTTCGATGAATTAACACACATAACCAGCACTTAATCAACTCGGTTAGCGTTAGCTCCAAATAGAAATCTGAACTTGACATGAAAACTACTCAACGTCAAGAATGTGCACTCAAGATCCCACTGAGGGCGAGGTGCTAACATATGACGGAGTGTTGAATTTGAAAACTAGAAACTGATAGGCGGATAACCAGCCATGAAAAGCATTTCCTCACTACCACCAAACAGTGGGGGTAAAAGATTACAATTAAAAACAGGATGAAGCAAAAACTGACCTTTAGAAATCACTCTTCCACTTGTTAACGTGGGGGGAATACTGTCCACACAACCACTTATAACGTGGGGGGAAATTACAAACAAGATATAAGTTTATTCTAAAACTCAACCACTCAATTGTGGGAGTGTAAAACAGATATAAAATTGCAGCAAGTAAAGGAAGAGTTGTTAGTACTACTAACTAGCTTTATAAAGAATAAGAACAGCTGCAAATAGAATAGATAATCTTCCAAGAACATTAAACAGTTAGAGTATTACTTCCTCTAACATTTACAATGATATAAGATGAAGAATTGAAGCTCAAACCAGCATTATATCAAAAACTAACAAGTCTGATATAAAAATCTGCAATCTGGAAATGTCTATCAACAAACAGCAAACTCATAAAAATGATCACAACTCCTTCAATATACCTCTGAATTGAATGAAACGAAATGCAAAGTCTCTTTGGAGGATAGGCGCCCAGACTCAAACCACAAAACTGCATCAAAACTCATGATATTATTTTGCACGAATCCCAAAGCACTCTCAAGATGGTACGGCCCTCAAGAGGGGCGATTTCTCTTGCTAAAAATCAAATACTTGGAATTAAATTCAAAATTCACCAACTTTGAAGCACAATCTGCTAGTCTGATTGAGAAGCAGCAATAAGACCAACTAGGTGTTGTCTTTCAAACACGAAATTGGATTGGAACTAGGAGGTAAGCATCCCTCGAAGTATTAAACAAGTTGTCATTTTGATAGCATAACATTAGCATAAACATTGGATAATCAGCTCTTCAAACAGCAGCAATATATAAGCTTTTGTTGGCAAATGAAGCAACAAGAACTCTTCAAATTCCAAGAAGTTGAATCACTTCAACTTCCAAAAGGGACGCCACCTTTTTGCCTTTACTTTTTGAAATAATAAAATATCATTCAACTTCCCCTTTGGGCATCCATTTCATATTGCAACAATAAAGCATTTATTAAATAATTAAATGCTCACTTGACCCCTTTATGTCCCCTTCTTTAAAACAACTTGAAGTCATCAAGCCTAGGCATGGGGTACAACTTCAAGACATGAAAATTGACTAAGTCTGAAACTCAGTCCAAGGAGAAAACCAAACCCAAAGCCAAACTGAGACTGATGGATAACAAGATGACTTGAGTTGAACTGCTGATGATGCCACTGCCAAAATTAGACTTACTAAAAATAGCCACTGCCAAAAATAGTAGTTTACTACTCATAACGAAGCGGAAGCGGTGGAAGCAAGACTTAATGAAAGTACGACAAGCTGAACCAGCGCCAAAATTAGTATTTACTAAAAATAGTAAATACCTAGAAATGCCACAAACCTCCAAGCAAGGAAACCCTAATTTCACTTTTGATCAACCTACGGATTTCCGGAAATAGGCTATCAGTCAAAGAAGAGCGTATGGCCAAAATGGGGACATTACAGAAGATCATTTGATGGAAGTTGCTTCTGATATGGACGAGCAGGTCATAGGCCTTTTGAGTGCCCTTAAGCTCAAAATGATAATAGAAAACGAAGAAATGAGGCAAGCAAATATGTGATATGAGCCAAAGAGGAATCAGTGGCATCCACAAATCAAATCAAGGAGCCTGAAGAACAAAATTTCATGCTGAGAAAGATCTCATTAATACCTGAGAAGAAGACAGAACTGGAGTAGAAAAGTCCGTTCAAAATCATTTGCAAGTTCAGAGGTAAGTGCTGCAAAATGATTATTGCTACTGGCAATACTGACAAGTTGGTGTCAAATGAAATGGAAGAAAAGCTTCGGTTGAAAAACATAGTGCATCCAAATCCTTCGAAAGCGTCATGGCTTCATGAGAGTCGTCAATTGGATAACTTGGGCAATGTGTAAGAATTCAGTTAGCTTGGATAGGACTTCATTACCAGACTACTTTCTACAGGAGCATTTGTTGTTTAGAGGACATCAGTTGTGTATGATCTAAGGTTCTATGAGAGAGAATTTGGTTAAAGAGATGCATAGTGGTGGATTGGCAAGACACTTTTGAATTGATAAGACTCTTACACAATTGAAAAAACAATATTATTGGCCCAAGATGGCAACAGATGCAAAGAAGGGTGTAGAGTCTTGTACAATATGCCATCTTGCAGAAAGAAGGAGTCACATTCCAAAGAGACCTTGCAAGCATATTAGTGTGAACTTTGTCTTAGGTCTACCGAGAACACAAAAGATGAAAGATTCTATTTTTGTTACAGTTGATAGATTTTCCAAAATGAGTCATTTTGTTGCACATAAAAAGACTAGCAATGCTACAAATGTACAGAATTTGTTTTTCAAAGAAGTGTTTCGCTTGCATGGGTTACCAAGAAGCATAATGCTAGATAGAGATAGTAAAATTGTTGGGCATTTTTGGAGGACTTAATGAAATAAATCAAACACCAAGTTGCAGTTCAGCTCAACATACCATCCACAAACTGATAGTTAAAATAAAAGTTGTGAATAGAAGCCTCAAAAAGCTATTCAGATGTCTTGTAGGAGACAAACCAAGCAGCTGAGATTGAGTCCCACCACAAGCTGAATTTTCCTATAACAAATCAATTAATAGGAGCACTAGAAGGACACCCTTTCAACTTGTGTATGGGCACCCTCCAAGGGTAGTAAACGAGTTGTGGGACATGGCTGATGTAAACATGCACCGTGCAGAAGCAGAAGACTTTGTGAAATACATGAAAGAAGTATTGGAATACTTTTGTCATTGATGTCAAGGTTGAGCTACTTGAGCTGCCAGGTTGCTTGGTTGAGCTAGGTGTCTGCCTGCTTGAGCTGGGTGGTTGTCTGTTTGAGCTGCCTGCCTGTCTGCGTCAGCAGGTTGGTTGTGTGTCTCAGCTTCTTGTTAGTCTACTTGATCAGCATTTGTGCCAAGTCATCATGCTTTGTCAGCAGGTTGAAAATTCTTTTAAAGGAATCTCCACCGGTTACTATGGGGTGGCTTGCATTTTATTTGACAAATCTTTTTGTTTGAATATGTGTTGAATAGTCTGACACATGGCTATTAAAGATTTTATTCATGGCCCTGACTTTCTTTTTTATTCGATTCAAATGTTTGAGGATATTGTTTATGGGGCGGCTACAGGTGTCAATGTGTATGAATGCACTCTCTTTGGCTGAAGGCTAAAATACATGTGCTGGCAGCTTCCCTTAATGAGACAGTTTCACATTGCATTTGATGGCTTCAGAAATATTAATATTGTCAGGTCTTTCTTTCTTTTTTGCATCGGCTGGAGGAAATCTACTATTGATATCGATATTGCTAATGTCTCTTTCTGGCAAATTTATGGTAGCGGCTCTCATGACTTTGGTTCGATATTTTTATTAGATGCATTACAGCGAGAGTTTCAATTCCTTTGTGTAACGCCTAAGTTGATTCTTGGCAGCTCATTTCTTTGACATGCTTCAGAAAACTTCAGCAAATTCTTTATGGGGTGGTCTTGACCAAGTGCATTGAAAGAGATAAAGACGTGAGTTTTTCTAAATATGTTGGCTCCACTATTATCTCTAGCTAGCATGGCAAAAGGAGGCTTTTCTTGATGCAACGGCTTTAGAATTATTTATTATCTGTGCAGTGACTGAAGAGTCTTGAGGTAGTGGACGGTTTCAGTCTTTACTTTCTCCTGGCGCCTATGTGATAGTAGTTCTCATTTCTGGCACAAAAAATTGAGTTCTGAGAAAGTTAAATTCATGGTTATCATGTGAATATGGAAAAAGGCGATGGTTTAAAGATATCGGTTTTTGGTGGAGACGTGCTTATTCAAATCGACTTGATACCTTCATTATACCTAGCGGCTTTCATAATGAATGGCATAGTCGTGAATGTTTGGCAGAGTTGTGAATTGTGGTCTTCGCTAATTTGTGGACTGGCATTGGTTTATTATAAATTGGATTGTCATTCATCAAAAAAATATGCCGGCTTTGTTAATGTTTGAGGGATATTGAGGCTTGCAGGGTAAGGTTGAATTGTTCGTGAATATAGTTGCATGATTTCCTGTGTGTGAAACGACTCTATGAAGTGACATAAATTTTGGGGGTCATGTTTTAATCTGGGTGTGGTCAATTTGAAGTTGCTTATGAATTTGGAGGAAAATTAAAAACTGTGCAGCTGTCAATGAAGCCTTGAATATCTTTGTGGATAGTGATACAAAAGGCCCACGTGGATTTTAAAAATTACAGACCATTTTACATATGGTGACGTGCTGAACAGAGGCATCGATATTTGGGTGTGTAGTGCTAAATGAAGTATGTGCAGCGGTTATTGAATGTCCTTGATCAGGGATAGAGGATGTGTTAAAAAGGGGCTATCGGATTTCTCTGTGGTTCTGGACTGTTCTGCATTTTGTGTTTGAAAAAGGGTGTGCATGAGTATGTGAGGCTGCTCGCAAAGCAATGATTTTGAATGTGAGTGTATGCCGTATATTCATCTTCAATGTGGCTGCGGAGATAAGAGTTAAACAGATGTCCTTGCAATGAATATGTGCTAAGATTGTGTTTCTTGGTTGAGCAAATGAAATTTTATGTATTGGTTATGTTGTGATTGTTTGGAAATGCATATATTGAAGGTGAAAGAAGTGGTCTTTTGAAGCTGAATATTAATACAGTGTTCTGATTTGAAGTGCTGAATATCCTTTGTTTGAAAAGATTTATGATTTTGGACATGTGTATGTGGATGTGAGCCTCACAGTTCATGTGAAGGCATTGCTTGAAACAATGTGTTGCAAATTTGTTTTCGAAGACTGGAGTTGGTGCTTCAGCCACTGGAGTTGATGCTTCAGTGTTTTTGGAGTTGGTGCTTTGAAAGAGAGTTTGTGCTCTCGGTGAGTTGGTGCTCACTAAATGTAATCAGGGTTGGTGCCCTTTAGAGATAAATAAAAGCAATATTTTGACGTGGTTTTTTTTTTACCCGAAAGGGTTTTCCACGTAATCCTGGTGTTCATCCTTTTATGGTGCTTATGTTGCTCTTTATGAATTGTTTCTGATTTCTGATTTACATGATCAATCTGGTTTAAAGTTTTAAAAAGTCTCAAATACTGATTCACTCCCCCCCCCCCCTCAGTATTTGTTGTGTGATCTTCAAGAAGTGCATGATTAAGTGCAAACAACTCAAGCGAAGTACTACCAAATACAACCAGTCTGCTGATTTGGAGAGAAGGGAAGTGGAATTTCTAGTGGGTGACTTGGTTCTTGCACATTTGAGAAAGAAGAGGTTTCCAAAAGGGACCTACAATAAGCACAAATGGATGAAGATTAAAACATGTAAGGTCTTGAAGTATATTAATGGCATTAGCTTCAAGTTAATGAATAAGATGACCTACAGTAAGAGTATTGACAATGATGACCAAGGAATTCTCAATCATATTGAAGTTGACAAAAGGCAATAATATGTAGGCCTAGGGTTTGTTGCAAGTGATATGGAGGTAGAAGAATGTTCTAATATTAAGTTATTGATTTTAGTGTAGGCACAGGTGCGAGAAAGGGTACCGGGTACACAAGTACAAGAAAGGGTATTAGGTATGAGTACAAGTACAACAGTACAACAAAAAATTTCCTTAGGTACTGTTATCACCTGGAATATGAACCCTACTGAATCTTGAATCCAGCTATCTTGCAGTGTTCCACGAGGATGCGTCCCCCCCCAAAAATCCTCGCATTTCCTAGAGGGGGACATCTCGGAGACTTGGGGACTTGGGGGGGACGTCCCCCCACCATCCCACCACCAACTCCACCATCCCACCACCAATGTCGCTATCTACAAGATGCCAATAGGACTTGGAGGATGCTGAGGTGTCCTCAAGACGTCTAGGGCACTCCTAGTTGTCTCCAAGATGTATAATTTTTATACTTATACATCTTTTTATAACTATTTTTTCAAGTACTATATGTATTTCAGCACCATGCCGCCCCTCTGCCGTCGTCCCCCCGCCATCCCCCTGCCGCTCCCAAAGTTAGACCCCCCGTCCCCGCGTCTCCGAAACGCATCCCCTACCATCCCCCTGTCCCCATCCCCGAGACCCCGTAGAACACTGCTATCTTGTGAAACATGGGATGACCTCTCGAGTTGTGGGACTCGCAAAACTCGAGGTCAACCTCCGATTAAAGGGCGGCTTCCCCTTGGTAAATCACCTAAAAACTAACTCTAACTAAACAACCTTGTTGGGAAAAGAGATGAGAAGTATCTGATAATCTAAATCTAAAACAGAAAATGAAGGTGATACACCAAATAGAGCGGATTTCTGCTTCCTTTTAGCAACACAACTTATGAATCTCAATCTTGAATCTAAAGCTTCACGCAGTAATTTGCAATAGTAATTTAGAGGTAAATTTAGAACAGCAACAATCAAAAAGTCATAGAACTCACAATAATACTTGCTTTTCTTTCATACACAGAAAATAGTGAAACAAATAGAGGCAAAAATATTGATCTTTGAATCACTGAAAGCTGCTGCAATGACTATTTTCTTAAAAACACAATAAAATATTAAATCACAAGCATACAATCAACCATTATTTCAGAGTGAAACAAGGTTGAAGATGCAATCAATGAAGAAAATTACAGAAGTAAAGACCTGATTTTGATTGAAAAAATTCAAGGACTGCATGTCACTTTGTCACAATAAACTTTTCCAATACTTTGCAACATAGGCCTCTTATTTATAGATTTTGAGAGCCTAAATTCAAAAAGTCATGTGGACTTTAGATTTTTTTCCTATGAGTTGTCATCCTTATCCTTTGTGGATAAGATTTACCTTTTTGCTTTATGAGTTGTCAATCTTATCCTTTGTGGATAAGATGTTTGTAATCCTTATCCTCTGTGTTGTCATCCTTGTCCTTTGTAAATAAGATATTTGTAAAACTTATCCTTTGTGGATAAGATATTTTGTAATCTTTATCCTCTGTGGATAAGATATTTTGCATTCCTTATCCTCTATGGATAATATATTTTGCAACCCTTAACCTTTGTGGATAAGATATTTCGCATTCCTTATCCTTTGTGGATAAGATATTTTGCAATCCTTATCCTTTGACTTTGACTTTCTTGAAGTTAGGCGAACTCTTTTATTATTTTTGCATGCTTTGTTGATTTCGCAAAAAATACTTTGTCTCTCCTCTCTCTTCCTTTTCTTTTGTTTTGATTTTTGAAAAAATCAGGTAACATTTTGGCGATCTCGAGGGGGTTATTTACCTACTTAATAACTGACCTACTGCCTTATACAGTCCATTAGGCATAGAGTCATAAGAGAACTTGAGAGAATACTGAAAATCAGACCTTAAACATTGTCGTAGCACCTTAGGGACAGCTACCTAAACATCTAATTAACTGTGCAACAACACTTATTGACTTGAAAGAAAAACTATCCTAACCTACCGTAACCAACAACAAGACTCACTAAAACAAAGCCATTGACTAGTTCTTTGAAGCATAGATGGAAAACTCGCCGAGTACTCGCCAAGTCATGAAAGACTCGCAAGTTTTTTTTGCCCTCGAGTTTTATGGTGTTAACTTGCCGAGTTTTTCGAACGATTTTTTTCAAAAACTCAGCAAGTTTTTCGGTGAGTACTCGCTGAAAACTCACGAGTCTGCACGAAAAACTCGTCAGCGCAGGAACTTAAATCAGCAACGTACTTTTCAGTTTCATTTCATTTCAAAAAGCTTTGAGACTTTGTGTGGAGACCAAAAAAACCCCCACAAGCAAGAAGACACCATTTGCAACAATTTGTCATTGAGAAGAGCGGATTCAAATGCATTTTTTGCAGATTTTGAAGGCAAATTCGAATCACAGGTAGGGTTTTGGTTTTTCTTCTCTCTTTTTGATTAATCATTTTTTTTCATTCTTGTTGCAAAATATTCAATCCAAATTGAAAAAAAAATTCATAGAGCACAAAGAATCAAGTTTTTTGCATTTAGAATCCAAAAAACAAGATTCATAACCATTTTTTTTTTTTTCTGATTTTTTTCATTATTTTCACTGTTTTTTTATTTTTTCAGACCTAGGTTCAATTTTTGTGTAGAATGTTTAGATGAGTTAATTTATAATTCATTAAACACATTTGTATCAATTTAAATCAAATTTAGAGAGATTTTTTAATGATTTAAGTTGTTTTTTTAAAAAAATTGTATTAAAAATCTAATATGTTGTACATTTTTTTTGTATGTGTAGGTTGAATACGCACTATAATGGCTTCTAGCTCTACTTCAGGTTCAACCTCAGGCTCCATCTGTGATGTCCCCTCTCTAGTCAATTCTCGCGAATAGTGTGTTAGCCCTTTATTGGACCCTTGTGGGCTAGCTGGATTGGTTAGAGGGTCAGTGGTACTTTCTGGAGAGTTTGATCGTTCTTGTTTTCAGAGCCCAGTGATTGGTTCACAGCAAGCGTTAGCAGTTCAGGAGTCGACAGCTTCTGACGGCACAGGATTCTATGAAGATTTGTGGAAGTTATGCCTATTTGAGTGATTTAAGTTATTTATTAACTTAATATTTTATTATAAAGTCAAAATTGACTTTGTATTTTTTAAATCACTTAAATATTCTCTAAAAGTGATTTAATATTTTAATCACTTAAATTGATAAAGTGCGCCCAAGTATTTAAGTCAAATACTATTGAAATGACTTAAATATAATTTAAAAGATTAAAATATGAGAAGTGGTGTATCTTTCTTGGAATTCGTGCCTTTTGCATATAAGGCATTTTTGGCAATGAGAAACTCATCTATTGAATATTTTGACTTTGCCATTGTGTTTCTTCCTATGCATTCTCCTGTGATCAAGGTTTGAACAATTTATCCATTGGAGAACGATATCTCTTCAATGTCAAGCACTTTTGGGATTGTGAGAGATCAGTCGAATCAGTGCAGTTGAGAGCTTCATTCAGAGGTTCTACAGGCTTCAATCAGAGGTTTATTATTTGGTATTCAGTAAAGAAGAGGGTTACTTCATCCAAAGGCACCATCTTCATTAGATCTGTGGTTCCAGCAGTGTTACTTCATCACTTTCTCCTTGGCCGTACGAATTGCTTTGGAATTTGTGCCCATTTAGAGAGGCGTGTGAAGCATCTAGAAGAAACGCCTTCTCTTTGGCTCCTAAAAGTGTCTTAATCTTGGCGTCTACCTTCCTTAAGGGTTTGTATGTTGTTTCTGAGCGAGAGAAGTTACTTCTGGAGGCTAGGCGTCCACATATGCCTGTTTTCTTCATTTTTGGCTAGCGAGCTAGCTTACTGCTTTAAATAAAAAACTGGAAACATTCTGATATGTTTATCATTCATGATCTCATTGTTTCAATAAAATAGCGTCTTCTGCATTTCCATTCTGTAGGAAATTGCTTTGTATTTCAGTTTATAAGCTTTTATATGTTGCGCCCCTTCTCTTTTGTCTATGAACTTTTCTCTAAAAAACTAAAATAACACAATAAGACTTGAGAAATTACTGGGGTTTGAGTTGAGAGTCAGCAGGGCTCATCACAGTGGTATCAAAGCACTGATCCTGCCAGCCTGCAGGGTTAGCAGTCTTTATGCGGCCTCACCAGAATAGGTTTGACAGGTACTACTCACACAGGGGTCCTGGTTTGCAGAGAAGTACTTTTGAACCTTTTTCAGCATTTCCATTTGACGAACAGGAAGAAGAATTAGGCTTTGATAACATGGCTGACAGGGAAGCTGAAGGTTCTCGCAGGAATCATCTTGATGAAGAGGACAGAGAAGCCAGAGATGTGCTCAGAGGCATGGTTGCAGGCCAAGAACAGGTGGCGAATATTCTCCAGCAACTCAGCACAAATGTTCAAAATTTGACAATAAATAGAGCTCAGAATCTGGATCGAGATCAGGAAGGCAGTATTCATAGAGAACCTCGGAGAGTCATAGCTCCAGCACGCACCTTTGAGAGAGCTACATGTCCTACTTTTACCAGAAATGATACTGAGGAAGAGGATGAAGTTGAACAGGGTGGTGAGATAAATTTTGCAGATAACATCATGGTTATGCATGATGAATGGGATGCATTGCCACCGAGAGTTAAGGAGCACCTTAACTTCAATAGATTCATGAGCCATAAGAGAGAACACACCAGAAGCAAGAATGACAGGAGGCCTAGACACAAGCAGAATGATCTTAGACAGGCTACCAATAAGCTTACCTTGGCGAACTTTGATGGCAGTGGTAGAGTTACAGCACGTGCCTGGGTCAGTAAGCTTGACACATTCTTGACACTACGTCCCATGCCTGAGGAGGATGCCATTCGATTTGCAGTACTTCACCTTGATGGCATGGCACATGACTGGTGGATTCATGGCATGGCTACTCTTCACCATGACAGGATTACCTCGTACCAGGAGTTTACTAATAGACTGGTAGAGAGATTTGATAGACGTGATCCTGAACTATTCTTCAAAGATCTGGCACAACTGAAACAATTGGGTAGCTTGGAATCGTACATTGGCGAGTTCAAAGACTATCTGTGATGGTGACGGGAATTTCAGAGAGAAGGTTGATCATATTGTTCATTGAGGGTCTTTTCGAGCCCATGAAAGGTTGGATAAAAGCATTTGATCCACCTACTTTACAGGAGGCCATGAGGAAAGCTCGCAGTATGGAGCTAACTACACCTCGTAAGCCATTTGGCTCAAAACCAACTACCTCCTACACAGAGAACAAATCAGATCCGAAGAAGGCTGATAATGCAGATCAAAAGAAGAAATTTGCAGCCCCTTTAGATCGAGAAACAATGAATGATTTACGTAGAAGGAAACTTTGTTTTTACTGCAAGGGTCCGTATGACTTTAATCATGACTGCCCCCTCAAACCTAAAGGGCAAAACAGGGACATGGAGTGGTTTTATGAGGGAGAAGCGTTGACTGATTTTTCTGATCAGCAAGCTCCAATATATGATACAGATGGAAAAGAGTCAGAAAATGAGGCAGAAATTGTAGTAGAAACAGAATTACAAGAGGCTCATATGTCCAGCATGCAGAGAGAGGGATCTTTCAGACTCCGTGGGATCCTAGCTGGTCAAAGGGTCATATCTCTTCTAGATACAGGTGCAACCCACAACTTCATCGATTCTCGGTTAGTAGAGAAACGGGGAATTCAAACTCAGCAGTTTGAAGGCATACATGTGAAGGTTGCAGATGGATACACTCTCAATTGCGAGAGGATGATACCTGACTTGCCATTGAAACTCAACAATTTTGAGTTTAAGGCAGATTTTTATTTTGTGAACATGGGAGGAACGGATATAGTTCTTGGCATGAAGTGGCTTCATGCGATAGGAGAGTTCACGCTTAATTTGCATGACATGGAGATGAAATTCAGCATAGATGGCACAAATCATATTCTAAAAGCTATCAAGGACAACAACCTTAGAGAAATTTCACTCCGAAGAATGGAACGTTTGATTCGCCACGATATGGTAGAGTGGGCTGCTGAGTGCAAGCTAATGCCTTCACAGTTGGAGCAGCAAGCTTCTTCTTACCATCCAGATGTGCAGGAACTTCAAATCAAACATGCAAAGGTTTTCAGTGCAATTCCACCAAGTAGACCTCCTGATAGAGGTATTGAGCATATTATAGAGCTGGATGAGGGCACGAAACCGATCATGATTACTCCTTACCGGCACCCCAAGCGTTTAAAAGATGAGATTGAGAAAACTATTAAGGAGCTTTTAGCTATGGGGCACATTAGGCCAAGTAAGTCACCCTTTGCTTCATCAGTTGTTTTGGTGAAGAAAAAGGATGGTACACTTAGGATGTGTATTGGCTACAGGATGCTCAACAGGAAGACAATAAAGAACAGGTATCCTATCCCACGGATAGATGAGTTGATAGACGAGCTTCATGGAGCTTGCTACTTCTCAAAGATTGATTTGAGGACAGGTTATCATCAGATCAGAGTTCGAGAGGACATAGAGAAAACTGCGTTCAGATGTCACTGTGGACACTATGATTTCTTGGTTATGCCATTCGGTTTAACCAATGCTCCAGCCACATTTCAGTCTACTATGAACAGGGTTTTCCATCCTCACTTGAGGAAATTTGTATTGGTGTTCTTCGACGACATCCTGGTTTATAGCAAATCATGGGAGGAACACATGGTTCACCTGGATGAGGTATTGAGTATACTTGACAGGGATACCTTGTACGCCAAGGAGTCCAAGTGTGCTTTAGGCATGGCAAAGCTTTTATATCTAGGACATATCAGCGGTGCAGGAGTCAGCATGGATCCAGAGAAAGTTCGAGCCATCATCGATTGGCCTACACCTGAGACATTGACACAGCTCAGGGGGTTCGTAGGATTATGTGCCTTCTATCGTCGGTTCGTTAGTGGATTCTCGCGGCATGCTGCGCCACTAACTGATTTGACTAAAAAGGGTGCTTTTGTGTGGACACCACTAGCACAGGAGTGCTTTGAGAAGTTCAAACTTCTCATGACCACATGTCCAGTTTTGGCTCTACCGGACTTCACCAAACCTTTTGAATTACATTGCGATGCCAGTGGTGAGGGTATTGGTGCAGTTATCATGAGGATCGACACCCTATAGCTTTCGAGAGCAAGAAGCTAAGAGGTCCTGAACGGAGCTACAGTATCTATGATAAAGAAATGTTGGCCATCATGCATGCCATGGCCAAATTCAGGCAGTACTTGATTGGTAGTAAATTCACTGTTAAAACCGATCATAATAGTTTGAAACATTTTCTTGGGCAACGAGATCTGAACGAAAGGCAACAGAAATGGGTCAGCAAACTTCAGTCCTATGATTTTGACATCTCCTATGTCAAGGGCACTCAAAATGTGGTTGCTGATGCTTTATCTCGCCGTCCTCACTTGAGCTCCATTTCACTAATTTCAGAGGACTGGAGACATCTGATAGTAGCAGAGTATGCTAAGAATCCATGGGCTTCTAGCATAGTAGATGGGACAGTACAGGATGACAGGTATTCACTTGTAGATGATCTTATCATTTACAAAGGGAGGATTTTACTAGTCCCAGGTTCTGAGATGAGGGACAGAGTATTGAGGTCATTCCATGATTCACCTATGGCAGGACATCCCGGTATGATTCTCTAGTATGTCAGGGAATGTCTTGTTTGTCAGCAGAACAAGCAAGAGCATACATACCCTGCAGGTTTACTCTAGCCGCTTCCTATCCCTGAGAGGAAGTGGGAATGCTTGTCCATGGACTTCATTACGGGCTTGCCGAAAGCTCAAGGGAAAGACAGAATTTTTGTGGTAGTAGATCGATTGACGAAGTATGCACATTTCTTCTCAATCACTACTACACATACAGCTACCCAGGTGGCAGATTTGTTCTTCTCAGAGGTATTCAGGTTGCACGGTTTGCCTCGGAGTATAGTCAGTGACAGGGACAGCAGGTTTATGAGTAACTTCTGGCAGGAGTTATTCAAACTTTGCGGGACAAAACTCACTCTGAGTACCAGCTACCACCCACAGACAGATGGGCAGACTGAGATAGTCAATAAATGGGTGGAGGGATACTTGCGGAATTACAGTTCAGGGCAGCAGAAGGCATGGGTGAGGTGGTTATACCTTTGTGAGTATTGCTACAATAACACTCATCACATGAGCATTCAGATGACACCATACCAAGCATTATATGGATATGATGCTCTGAGCTTTCTAGATTTATTGCTGAGTGACAGTAGAATACCCAGTGCTGGTGATTTATTACAGGAGAACCAGGATATTATGAGAGCACTCAGAGAGAATATACAGAAAGCTCAAAATCAGCAGAAACAATATGCTGATCAGAGGCGAGTGGAGCGATCTTTGAGGTCGATGATTTGGTGTATTTGATGCTCCAGCCTTATAGGCAGTCCACCCTTCGTAAGAAGGGCGCCGAGAAACTTAAGCCGCGATACTATGGACCTTTTAGAGTTGTCAGACGTGTCGGTGAAGTGGCTTATGAGTTAGATCTTCCGGTGGACAGTAAGGTTCACAACGTGTTCCATGTGTCGCACCTCAAAAAGGCGTTGGGACAACATGTGATTCCTTCTATTGATTTACCACCCCTGGATGATGAGGGGAAATTGATTTTGATACCTGAGGCCATTCTGAATTCCAGAGAGCGTCATTTTCGGAGGCGGGTTATCAGGGAATACTTGGTAAAGTGGAGAGATCTATCGGCAGAGGATGCTACTTGGGAGAGTGACAGTATTCTTCAGCATCCGGCTTTGAGTTTGCTTGTGGACAAGCAAATTCGGGGAGGGCGGACTGTGATGTCCCCTCTCTAGTCAGTTCTCGGGAACAGTGTGTTAGCCCTTTATTGGACCCTTGTGGGCTAGCTGGATTGGTTAGAGGGTTAGTGGTACTTTCTGGAGAGTTTGATCGTTCTTGTTTTCAGAGCCCAGTGATTGGTTCACAGCAAGCGTTAGCAGTTCAGGAGTCGACAGCTTCTAACGACACAGGATTCTATGAAGCTTTGTGGAAGTTATGCCTATTTGAGTGATTTAAGTTATTTATTAACTTAATATTTTATTATAAAGTCAAATTGACTTTATATTTTTTAAATCACTTAAATATTCTCTAAAAGTGATTTAATATTTTAATCACTTAAATTGATAAAGTGCGCCCAAGTATTTAAGTCAAATACTATTGAAATGACTTAAATATAATTTAAAAGATTAAAATATGAGAAGTGGCGTATCTTTCTTGGAATTCGTGCCTTTTGCATATAAGGCATTTTTGGCAATGAGAAACTCATCTATTAAATATTTCGACTTTGCCATTGTGTTTCTTCCTATGCATTCTCCTGTGATCAGGGTTTGAACAATTTATCCATTAGAGAACGATATCTCTTCAATGTCGAGCACTTTTGAGATTACGAGAGATCAGTCGAATCAGTGTAGTTGAGAGCTTCATTCAGAGGTTCTACAGGCTTCAATCAGAGGTTTATTATTTGGTATTTAGTAAAGAAGAGGGTTACTTCATCCAGAGGTGCCATCTTCATTAGATTTGTGGTTCCAGCAGTGTTACTTCATCACTTTCTCCTTGGCCGTACGAATTGCTTTGGAATTTGTGCCCATTTAGAGAGGCGTGTGAAGCATCTAGAAGAAACGCCTTCTCTTTGGCTCCTAAAAGTGTCTTAATCTTGGCGTCTACCTTCCTTAAGGGTTTGTATGCTGTTTCTGAGCGGGAGAAGTTACTTCTGGAGGCTAGGCGTCCACATATGCCTGTTTTCTTTATTTTGGGCTGGCGAGCTAGCTTACTGCTTTAAATAAAAAACTGGAAACATTCTGGTATGTTTATCATTCATGATCTCATTGTTTCAATAAAATAACGTCTTCTGCATTTCCATTCTGTAGGAAATTGCTCTGTATTTCAGTTTATACGCTTTTATATGTTGCGCCCCTTCTCTTCTGTCTATGAGCTTCTCTAAAAAACTAAAATAACACAATAAGACTTGAGAAATTACTGGGGTTTGAGTTGAGAGCCAACAGGGCTCATCACACCATCCCATCGGTGCCCACACCATCATGGGTTCCATGCATTCGTCCTCCAAGAGCTAGAGACCCTGCATGGAAGTATGTTGTGAGAGGGCCGGTACCTAGATCGGTTGTTTGCAGTGAATGTAAGAATGTATATCATGGAGGCATAAATTGCCTCAAATACCATCTTGTAGGCATTCCTCAGCGTGATGCCAAGCCTTGCGAAAAGGCCAAAGAAGAGATTAGAAGAGAGATGCTTGCCCTACTTGCAGCTACCAAGGAAAAAAAATTGCAAAGGGAGAGAACAAAAGCAGCCATAGCAGCAACCATAGCTGGTGGACATGGTCAGGAGCCCGAGCAAGTGGAGATAGAGTCAAATGATGAGGCAGATATTGGCATTGTGGGCTCTCTTCGTGGTCCACGGATTCACACTCATGGCACATCCACACCGTCCTCTAGGCCCCCCCTTTCCTCTACTTTGAGTAGAGCGCCACCACCACTGCCTACATCTTCACGCACACCACAGAGTTTTTTTGTGCCGTAAAACACACCAAGAGCACAGATGTCATTGGAGGCTACAGGATGGAATAAGGAGGTGCATCAACATGTCGACATGGCATGTGCAGACTTTTGGTATTTCAATAACATTCCATTCAATGTGGCGAGTAGTCCCTATTGGCACAATTTGGTTACTGCATTGACAGTTGCGAGAAATGGCTACAAGCCACCTTCTCGCAAAGACTTAAGTGTGAGGTTAGTCAAATTAAATTTTATGCTAAGTTTATGTTCTTTAATTTAAATTAATTTATGTTGAATCAAGCTATTTTTTGTTTAAAAATTGCAATTTTCTACTTGTTTTAATTATTTTACTTTGTACTTGCAGGTTGCTCACAAATGCAACCAAAAGGGCAATGCATGTAGTGGAAGAACAAAAGAAAGAATGGAAGAAATATGGCTGCACCATTCTTTCTGATGGGTGGACGGATGGAAAAAACTGCACCATCCTTAATTTTTTGGTTGCTTCGAAAGGTGAAGTTGTGTTTTTGAAATCGGTGGATGCCTCCAACAAGATAAAAACTATGGAAACATTGTGTACAATGTTGGAGGAAGTTATCATGGAGGTGGGGATTGATAATGTGGTTCCTTAATTTTTTGGTTGCTTTGAAAGGTGAAGTTGTGTTTTTGAAATCGGTGGATGCCTCCAACAAGATAAAAACTATGGAAACATTGTGTACAATGTTGGAGGAAGTTATCATGGAGGTGGGGATTGATAATGTGGTGCAAATCATCACAAATAATGCAGCAGCATGTGTGGCAGCTTGGAGAATGCTTGAGAGTAGACATCCATCATTCTTTTGGTCACCTTGTGTGGCCCATTGCCTTGACCTTCTTTTGGAGGACATAGGCAAACTTGTTTGGGTGGCATCGATTGTAGATGATGCAACAAGCATCACAAAATTTATCTCCAATCACCCTTGGGTTCTTAATTTGATGAGAGAGCATACACAAGGGAAAGAGTTGGTGAGATCAGGTGCCACAAGGTTTGCAACAGTTTTCCTAATGTTGAAAAGTATTTTGGGTTCTTTGGCCTCTTTAAAACAAATGTTCATCATTCAAGCATGGAATGACCACATATTCAAAGAAGCCCAAAGGAGAGAGAGTTTCAGCAATAGTCTTTGACCCCTTGTTTGCACAAAGAGCTACAGAGATCATGAAGGTAACTTCAAAACTTTGATTTTAATTTTTAAACTCAAGTTGAATATATTAATAATATATATATATATATATTAATTTAACTTTAAGTCTTTCATTATAAATTTCTAACTTTGATCTTTTTGTATTTTTAATCTAGGTGTTGAAGCCCTTGGTTAGAGTCCTTTGCTTGGTAGATGGGGATCAAAACCCAATGGGATATATTTATGAGGCCATGGATAGGGCCAAAGAGGCAATCAAAAGTTATTATATGGGGGACAGCCTCAAATTTGATCGCATATGGGAGATTGTTGATAGGAGGTGGAACAATCAACTCCACCAACCCATCCATGCAGCAGGGTACTTCCTCAACCCTAATTATCTCTTCTCAGACAACTTCTATCCTAATGGAAAGGTTATGGAGGGCCTCACGACATGCATTCAGAGGATGGAATCTAGGGTTGAGGTGAGAGACCTCATTGTCAACGAGTTGGATATCTACAGGGAAGGAAGGGGTAATCTATTTTCTTCGGAGCTAGCTATTAGAGGAAGAACCACTCAACCACCAGGTATAAAATTGGGAGTCTTTAAGTTTATTTCACATGCATCTTATAATTTGATAAAATGTGTTTTGACACTTGAGTCTTTGACTTTGTTTTCTAACTCTTCAAGATTTATTTTTTTTGCAAAGGTTTGGTGGAAAACTTGGGGTGGAAATGCCCCAAATCTAAAACGAATTGCCTTTCGCATACTATGTCAACCTTTTAGTCCATCCAATTGTGAGCGCAATTGGAGCTTGTTTGAGGCCATTCACACGAAGAAGAGGAACAAGTTAGCACAAAAGTGCCTCAATGACCTTGCCTTTGTGCAATACAACCTTCGGTTGCACACAAAGAGAGTAGAAGAAAAATCATCGGACCCTATTAATCTAGATGAGATAGATCCTTACAAATGATTGAACAGGGCGGGATGAGCAGCCTCCATTGTTTACCATGGACGAGATCCTTGACTTTAAGAGACAAGCAATGGAGGATGTGGGTGAATCAGGAGATGTGAGGTTGGAGGACATTCATGAGGATGTGGATGAGTCATTGCCAGAGCCAAATACTTCCAGGATGGAGGTCGAGCCTCAACCACAACCTTCCATGCCAACCGAGGAGCCAACAACAGTAGCACTGCCACTGCGTACACGTGGCAAGACTAGAGGATCCACCCCTTCCCTAGTTGTTGCTAGATTAGGGAAGAGGAAAGTCTAAAATGTTGTATTTAGTATTTACTTACTAGTTTTACTGTTTTCATTTTTAGCTATCTATTGTAATTTCAAATTTGTATCAGACTTTCAGGCTTTTAGCCATTGGGATTCTGCATGAAAATGCGATTTTGTAATCAATTTGAATTAAAGTCAATCAAAATTAATAGAAAACACTTTTGTACTCATTTATGGACTCGTTGGATTCATCTTGTCATTGAATTTTGCAAAAAAAAATGTGTTTCTAATGAAATTTAAGCAATTTTTTAAGTTCCCAAGTTTTTTGCCGAGTTTTCTCCAAGTTTTTGTTGACTCTCCAATTTTGAGCTTGGCGAGTTTTTTGTCAAGCCGAGTTTTCCAACTATGCTTTGAAGTAGCTTCCTTTCCTCATTATTTTGCAATGTCCCTCATGTTTATGGGTAGCCAAGAGGAGGTGAAACACAAATAGATAGTTAATGAATTTGAATTTGACTATACATACTCACTTACCCTTTGAATTTGACTATACATACTGCTGGATTGAAATGGATAAGTAAGTTGGATCTTTTGTTCTTCAACTGCAATTTCATCCTTGGGTGCAAGCATGACTTGTGATGCTTTGTGGGCCTCCATCCTAGCTAAATGTCTGATAGGACATCCTCATGAAAGAATAAACTTTGAGCTCTCCTTGCTGGTTTTTTGCTTATGCACTGCTGCTTTATTATCTTGCTGAATGGGGAGCTTTGTTTCTTATGACTGATTTGGCAAAAACATAGAGATTTCTGCACTATGCTTCTACTACTCATGACTTTCTTCTTCTGGAGGTGTTGGCTTGACATCTAAGTTTGAACAAAATGCCTCCAAATCATCCCAAAATAGATCTTCAACCTCTTCCTTGCTTTTCTGTATAAGAGGACTGATTTTGACTTCATAGCAGCTCTCCTTGTGTGTGTCAACTTCCTCTCTATTTTGTAAAACAAGGTTGTCATCATTGTCCTCTTCATAGACCAGCATCTTTTCATGCTCATTTTTATCTTCTATCTGCTCCAAAACTGTTGTTGATGTTGGTGTTAGTATAAGCATGTCTTCTTCATCTTATTCAACAAAAGGAGGGTAACTTGTCAAACCAAAATGTAGACTCTTTTTCTTCACCACCCCCTTATTGCTTGTTATCTTGTTCTCCCAGCTGATCTATTGACATAAGCATTAATACGTTTTCTTCACTTTCAAGAAAAAATGTTAGTTCATCAAAAAAGTTAGTCAAAACTTCACATTCAACCCCTCTAAATTTCTTTTCAACCTACTATCCTATTTGATTATTCTCATCACCCTCTTGCAGCAAGTCTAATTTTTCTATACCACTTGGAGGTTCATCAGCTACAAGTTGCTCTTCCTTTGCCTCAAAAAACTCCTCCTCTTTCCCAATAAGATTTACCTTTTTGCTTTATGAGTTGTCACTCTTATCCTCTATGGATAAGATATTTGCAATCCTTATCCTCTGAATTGTCATCCTTATCCTCTGTGGATAAGATATTTTGCAACCCTTATCCTCTATGGATAAGATATTTTGCAAT
The DNA here is from genome assembly GCA_007258455.2 of Sequoia sempervirens. Lineage (NCBI taxonomy): Eukaryota > Viridiplantae > Streptophyta > Pinopsida > Cupressales > Cupressaceae > Sequoia > Sequoia sempervirens. Next base: position 227,259,270 of record VDFB02086081.1, read on the forward strand.
CCTTATCCTTTAACTTTGACTTTCTTGAAGTTAGACGAACTCCTTTATTATTTTTGCATGCTTTGCTTATTTCACAAAAAAAAAAAATTCTCTCCTCTCTATTCTCTTTTTTTTGTTCTGATTTTTGAAACAATCAGGTAACATGTACTAGTATGGGTTCAGATAAATGTGTGTGTGTGTGTTCAAAATTACAAATTATAAAATATAAAAATAGTGATAATCATAATTTCCAATAAATAGAATATTTAAATACCTCATATTCATAATGAAAATACTCATAATTCATAATTCAATGATTTGTCATTACACAATGAAAATTCAAAATTAAAATCAATATTTAATAGTCTTTGTATTGTTCTTCATCAAAAGCATCAAAGTCAACAGTTGGTTCAATTTCATTTGAACCAAAATCAATTGGAGTGCCACTCCCACTAGTTATGTCATGTGCAGAAGCTGCCTTATCTATAGAGTCTTCGGCAAGCTATGCAACTTGATCATCTAAATCAGCACTCAAGACTTAGATCCCAATTCTTTGCCACACCCTCATTGTATTCAAGTGTCTTTATGTGACAAGAGACAAAGGTTGGAGTGTAAATAGACCAAATTCCCAACTTTTTCGCACTCAAACGGTTGGGCTTAACTAAGTGGATGAAGGAGTATGTACTCCAATTCTGCTTGACTGAAGAACTCACAACATATTGAATTTGCATACGACATTTAGTATTTAATTTTATGAATACAAAACATAAACTATAAAATTATATTATTATAAAATATAATAATAACATATAGCATAATAACAACCAATGAAAAACAAGAGAAACAAAAATTGAAAAGATACATACTTGAGAGAGAATCAAGACGCTGCAAGTAAATAGAGCCTTGACCATGTATGTACCACCAATCATGAGCATCTTTCTTGTAATTGTCTCAAAGAGTGAAAATATCATGATTCCTCGAAGATATGAAGTGGTCAAACTCACTCACGACAACACTTTGGATATCTTCATGTGGAAATATCCTTTTAAATGCAATCTTGTAGCCAGTAGCAACCTCTTCATCCCTATATGGTGGCACCCTCCTTAGCAAGGAAAGTATCTCTGTATTATAATACTTTGGTGACAAAGCAAATGGCAAGAGATGTAAAGAGGTGGTAATCTTTGTTCCAACGATCAATGATGATGTTTTGCACACTTTTGAAAAGTGTTTCCGTTGGGGCATGTTCCTTGGCTTCTATTATATTTCTTATTTTCTCAACCATGGAGTCCATGCCATCATAAATTTCACCCAAACATGTGTGATTTGTATCAGCATAACCAATCATGTTGATGATAGGCTCAATAAAACTCAAAACATATCCCAAACGAGCCCACCACTCATCATCTAGGATCAATTATTTTACTTTTTGGGCTCTTTTTGTGCTTGACTACCTCCATACACTCCAAAGATTGTTGATGACCATAGAACTCAATGCCTCTCACACCTTTACAAGTCATCCTAAGGCAATTGTGTGAGATGCAAATTGAGTTTAGGCAACCTAACATGGTGTAAAAAATACATGTTACATTTCAATAATTAAAAACTAAAAATAAAAAATAAAATTTAAATTACCTTCAACAACTCCAACTTGGAGGTCTTGACGATGCGTTGACATATGATAATTAGTCACAAACATTTGGATCTCCTCATCCTCCATGTAGATTTGTTTGACCCACTCAATTTATGTGCCAACCTTTTGCAATATCAAATTGAGTGAGTGGACCGCACATGGTGTCCAAAAGTTGTGACCATATGTACCCTCCACTATAGAGCTAGCTACCCTACAACTTTAGTGTTGTCCATTATGACTTGGACAACATTTTCAAGGCCCACCATTTCAATGGATTCTATGAGGAATTCACAATGAAATTTGCATATTTCACTTGCCCCTCACAATCCACTACCTTCAAAAACATCATCCCTTTAGGGGATACTACTATAGCATTGATCAATGGTCTATTTTTGCAATCTTTCCATCCATCAATAATGGACACACCTATTTCGGGCCATGTATCCTTGATTGCTCTCAATGATGCCTCTACTAAAGTTTTCTCCTTCGCAAATAAGGTGGTTTGCACCTTTTCATATCAAGACTAACATAATCAAAAGTTGTATTGGAAAGGGCCATCACCATATCCCACTAATATGATGATCTAACGAGGGTGAAAGGAAGCCCATTTCCATAAATGCAGCAAGCAATGCTCTGAACTACAATCTCCCTCACTTCGTTCTTGAAGGCCTTCTCCAATGGGCCACTTTTACACGAAACCAAAACATTTTCTTCTCTAGAAAATGATGGCATTGGCATGAAAGGACGTGGGCCAACCGGTAGTGATAAGCCACTAGGAGGTATTTCAAGCTTTTCTTGGCAATAGGATGTGCAAGAGTCTTTGATTTATTACTTGCTATGTCGGCATCCCTTGTTCTTTAATATAAGCCAATATTTGATGCTTTAGCAACCCTTTTCTATTTAGCCTAGGGCAAACTTTTATTCCCTAGAGAGGGATAGCACATAAGTGAACTTTCACTTGAGAGTACAAACTCTTATACTCTTTTCCACATTGGCTACAACACCAAAGATAACCCCAATGACCAAGAATTTGTTCGATCATTGTCGTATATAGCCAAAAATGTGACACATCAAATTTAAATGAACTCTATACATTTGGGGCAACTGAACTAGAACTACCAATCATTCTATATGAACATAACACAAAAAACATTACAAATTAACAGCACTACAACTTAAAATTTAAAACAAAATCAGCACTATAGCCCCTTATTATACATAAAATGTTCAAAACAATTCAAAACTTACCAAAAATAAAACTTAAAAAATCTTCAAAAAAATCATTTAAAACCTGAAAAAAATGAACAATTTACTCACCTTTGATGGTCAAAACTTCTTTGTGCAGCTATTTTTCCATTGTTGGTGTAGGTTAAACTCTCTTGTAGCCCTCACCTTCATAAAAAATGAACCAACCTTCAAAACCCAGCAATGGCAGTTTGGAGGGAAAAAAACAATTTTCGGCCTTTTGTGTTTGTCAAATGAGTTGAAAACTTTGTTATGCCTCACTTTAGGGCAACCAAAGCCTTTTGGGAGTGCTATTTTTTTCTTAATGCTTTTTTTATATATTTTGGGCCCTACACACGAGTATGCCTTAGTTTGCCCAAGTACACCCAAGGTACTGCCCAGATGCCCAAATGCCGATAAGAGCAGAGGGGGAAGAAGGGCTTAGGATGATGCAACAAAAAGAAGTGAAGCTCCCCGAGAAAGAAGTAAGCATGAAGCCATCACCCATTACAAGAAAGGCATAGTAAGAGGTTATTTTTGGATGCTTGGATAGAATACTTGCATAGTTTGCAAACATAGACTTGTAAATTCATTTTGATCAGCATCTACAAGTGTGTTATAATCACCAAAGAGTCATCTCTACAAGAGAAGGAGCATTACATCACTTCATGGAATTTGTATATTTGCAAAGTTGCATTCTTCATTCCATGCATGAATTAAACCTTGTATAAGCAAGTGCAAAGGCATAACACATATCAAGAATGAGTAACGAGCAGCAAGTTGAACAGGGAAACACAAGTTTGGGCAGCCATATGGACAAGGCTGTATTTTTTCTAGACATAATTGTGCAGCCATGTGAAAGAGATTATAGGGTTTTAACTTTTGGCCATTCAAATATTCATGGTCATAAAACCACATGGTATCATCACTACTTTTTGTGGCGTATGCATAGCAAGAAAGGTGGAAGATTTCAGCCATTTTTATTCTCATGCAAACATAAACACAAAATGATTACCAAGATATTCAATATTAACAAAGGAGAGAAAGCATCCTCAAATAAGAGTTAAAAATGCTTTATCCGGAAAGGATAAGAGCAACAACTAAAGTCTATCCTAAAGACTAATTGACCATTATATACTAAATATTACAATATTACTTTAATACCCTCCCTTAATGGTCATTCTACTAACAATACCAAGCTTATCCCGAAATTTGACAAATTTTTCAAGACCCAAAGACTTGGTAAGAATGTCTGCAGTTTGATCCTCAGAAGGACAATACTGCAACATCATTGATCCTTCTACAAGTTGCCTAAAGAAATGACAATGAAGCTCCGCATGTTTGGTACACACATGGAAGACTAGATTCTTGGCAAGCTTTAGCACCCCTTGATTATCACAATACGAGAGTGAAGGTCCTGCTTGAGACATGTGCATGTCTAAAAACATCCTTCAAAACCATATTGCCTCACATGATGCTTTTGTTGTTCCTTCATACTCTACTCCTATCAAGGAAAGAGCTATTGCCTACTACTTCTTGTTGGTTGTAATATGCAGGCCTGTTTGCCCTTATTTTTTTTGTTTTGATGAATGTTTTGTGATATATTAACAAAGTTTGATACAACAATATAATGCAGCAAAATAGAAGATATTATTGTTTAAATTAACAGAGAAAATCTTATTAACATAAGAGCCATGAATATATAGATTACAATGATAGAGACGCAATAATCACGGAGACGTGATTATAGGTGAACTGAAAGAAACTTAAAGCAAACAAATAGGCAATAATCACGAAGACGTGATTATAGGCTAACTAAACGAAACTGAAGCATTAAAATAGGCAAGACAAGTGCCATTACAGATATGAGCATTAAAATAGGAACTTACTATAGTAATACCCTACCTTAATGCTCAATCTTTCAACTAAAAAAAAACTAAGTCTACCCATATTGTGTTGGTCATCAAAATGCAAAGTGTGCAGACTCCTTCTGGTCAGTTTGCTCTGCTACGTGAGCACTTTGCTGAGATGCTTCCTGGTTAGACTTCTCATCAACCAACCACTTTTTGCAATGCCTCTATATATGACCAATCTTCCCATAGTAATGGCAAGTAAAGACTTCTTGGAGCCCTCCTCCGACTCGCCTTGTCCATTATGCTGAGTGGACTTGCCTTTGCCAACGTCCTTGGCAGTAAATGCTTGTTCAACACTTGGAGACTCACTACTGCTCCCAAACTGCTTCTTCTACCAATCCTGCTGCAAAAGCTTGTTGCACATCTCATCAAACTTCAAGTCAACATTGGTGGATGTAATGTTGAGTGTTTCGATGAAGTTCTCATAGGAACGTGGCAAACTTTTCAAAGTGATCACCACCATATCCTCCTCTTCTACCTTACGACCAATGGCCTCCAATTGATCACGAATATTTTTTACTTTCATCAAGTGCTCCTGCAAAGACACTTGGTCATCCATCATAATAGAAAAGAGCATATTCTTCAGAAAGAAAGCCCTTCCTTTGTTTAAGGTCTCATGAAGATCTTTCAAATGTTTCCAGATCTCCGCAGCAGATTTACCAGATGATATTTCTGGTAACATGTCATTGGCGATAGATAATTTAAGAAGCATGACTGCCTCCCTATTACTCCCATCATACTTGTCCTGATCCTTCCCAGCAGCAGTAGGACAAACTTTTGTACCAAGAACAAGCTCATCCAGACACCGATACTCAAAGATGGTAAGCATTCTCTGCTTTCACGTGTTGTAATTCTTTCCATTGAACCTCTGCGAACTTTCCAACATTATATTGGACAAAGATGCCATCCCTTCCGAATTCCAAAGCACGAAAAACAAGGTAACTTTTGTTATCAATTGGCAAAACACTGGACAATTAGCTGGCACAACTTCAATTTTTCAAAAATCGTTTTTCAAAAACTAAACAAAATTTTTATGAAAAAAAAAATTCCAAAACTGTGTAAATTTTTGAAGAAAAAATTTCTTAAAACTCTTTGCAAATTTATATTTTCCTAGAAAATTGTCAAAACTGGCTCAAAATAATTTTTCAAGCTGTCATCACCTCAAAAAACCTGGCACAAAGTCCGAGGTAAAATTTTTGGAAGACCCAAAAAATTTCGACAGACACAGAAAACTTCTTGAAAAACCCACATAGAATCTGCACTCAGAAAAAAAATTCGTCTGAAAATAGAGGGTTTATAGCAAAAACCCTAGTCGAATTTGACAAAATCACGATTTTCAGAGAAACAGCTTCAGATCTTCATGAAATTGCAGCAAAATGTAGCTGAAATCCGCGGCCAAGAACAAATGAGAAAACGCGTCCACAAGAAGTTTGAAAATCGCAGCATAAAACAAGGCAAATCCGCGCCCAAGAACGTAGAGAGAAATGTGTCCAAATAAGTTAAAAAACGCAGCTCCAGACAAGAAGAAAATCGCTCGGCCAGAAAAAACAACCAGTCGCACACCAAACAGAAGCATGATTCTGCAGAAAAACGTGTATGATTTGCTTCAGTCACGGCTCAAAAAGAGGTCATGCGCATGTAGGAAACCCTCAAAAAAACGCGATTCTGCAAATCGCCCAAAAAATGCCATCAAACGGAAAATAAAACCCTCAAAATCCTCCAGAAAAAAGAAGTGAATCTCGCCCAGAACATGGTCGCGGGTTTCTTTAGAAAAAGAAAATGGCGCGCTCAGAAATGAAATAGAAGAAGCCGACACCCACGAACTCTGAAAAAAAAAATGCGATTTGTGAACCTTTGCCCAAGTTGCGCAAACTGCAACAGATGACGACCCTCACGCGATGCAAAAACAATGATGAAAAACCCTCACGCAATGTTTAAGAATATAGCCTTCCAAAAAAAACTAACCAGGCTCGAACAAGAGCTCTAATACCATATTGTTTAAATTAACAGAGATAATCTTGTTAACATAAGAGCCACGAATATATAGATTACAATGATAGAGACACAATAATCACAGAGACATGATTATAGGTGAACTAAAAGAAACTTAAAGCAAACAAATAGGCAATAATCACGGAGACGTGATTATAGGCTAACTAAACGAAATTGAAGCATTAAAATAGGCACGACAAGTGCCATTTCAGATATGAGCATTAAAATAGGAACTTACTATAGTTTTAATAGATATTGCAATAATATTTTCAACTTAAAAATTGAACATTACATAGAGAATACACAGCTGAAAATTCCAGATTTTTATATCACCTTAGATATTCAGTATTTTCACAAATATTGACAACCCAGTTTATAAAATATGCCCTATTATCTAAAACAACAATACCCAAAAAATCAGGGAGTTACAAATCACGAACTTACAGGTAAGATATGCCTTGAAACCCTTAGAAAATGGATGCCAATTGCAAGTAACACCTCCACTAGAAGAAAAGATGCCAACACAGTGCTCTCCAACCCTATCTTGCCATGATAGAAGAGGTATTTGCGGCAATAGCAATCTAAACCTCCACGTCAACTCAGCTATAGGAAACCCTTCAATTCCAATATTTTCAATATTAACAATCTCCAAATCCCACATCCAGATCAGCAAGGATTGACTTATACATCATCAAGTAAATCCTCCCAATTCAATTAATATATCTCCCAATTTCCTATTGATTCCTTTGAACCATGAATATTAAATATCTCTTGTAATTCGGTGAAGCACAAGCACAACCTCTGAATGAAGTTGTCTATAAGCTGGCTTAGGAGATCTTTCATTCCTACACCGAGCTATTCTTCTTGAGGGATTTCATCCTCAAAAAGGTGTTTCCAAACTCTCCAGTCTCTTGCAAAAACCCTTATCAAAATAATCTTCTTCAACATGAATGAAGGAATGTGCAAATGAGCTTCAAATGCCTTTTTATAATTCCCAAACTCCACGCCCTAATTCGCATTTGAATTACATTTCATTTCATTTACTTTTCTTGCCTTATAACTCCCTTTAATATTTTATTTGATTGGGCACAATACTTTATAAAATAACGTATTCTTTTAAATCATTTAAATTCCCTTTTAATAAAATCACGCATAAAGTTAATTAATTTAAATTAACTTTATTCACGTTATTAAAATCAAATGCATAAGACCATAATCAGACCAAGATTAATCCAGAACAATAATCTACCATCATGCCCAATATAGTAACTCCACTAGCTAACCATACCAGTGACTTACTATAAATAGTAAGTATGAGCAACTCATCCAAGTGACTTACTACAAAATAGTAAGTGTGGGAGAAATCGACCAAGATGACCTCTAAAAGGCCTACCACCAAAACATTGAGTCACTGAGCAGAAGATACTAAGATAAAGACCAAAAATCTGCTAAGGAACCACTGATTACCCTCAAAAGAGTCCCCTGAACATCCCATTAGCCTATGGGCACCAAATAGTAGGCTAACCACTACAAAGATACAAATCCCGGAAAAAAAGGGACATTACATTGGTCCATGTGACTACACCCATGCCAAGGCTAAAAACATATCTAGAAGTGGATTTTATGTCATCAACAAAACCTACCCAATCTAAATCTGTGAATCCAACCAGCCGAGGATCTTTGCTTTTGTTATACAAAATACCAAAGTCAAGTGTCCCTTTCACATATCTTAGCACCCTCTTTGCTACAATCCAGTGTTCTACCTTTAGGATTGTCATGAATTTGGAGATGAAACTCACAACAAAGCTCAAACTAGGTCTAGTGGTTGTAAGATAAATAAGGTTGCCCACTAGTTGCCTAAATGTTGACTCATTTATTACCTTTGAGTCTATTTTGGTTGAAAGCTTCAAACCTTTCTCCATAGGTGTAGACGAGATTTTGCAATTTGTCATATTGAACTTGTCTAACAAACTCTTGGCATATTTGGATTGAGAAATAAAAATACCACCACTTGTTTGCCAATTTTCTACACCTAGGCAGTAATGTAGGAGGCCTAAATCAATCATGTCAAAAAATTTACTCAAATTACATTTGATTTGTTCAATCAAATGCGCCTCGCTACCCGTAATGATGATATCTACATAAATGACCAGTAGAATGATCTCATTGCCTATGCTTTTCAAATACAGATTTGGATCCAAAGTACTTCTTTGGAATCCCTATTCAACCAAATACTTGTCAATTTTAATGTATAATGCCCTTGGTGCTTGCTTTAGGCCATATAGAGCTTCCTTTAGTCTACATACCTGATGCTCCTTTTCTACAGCTTGAAAACCCTGAGGTTGAGACATGTACACTTCTTCCTCCAAATCGCCATTGAGGAAGGCACTCTTTACGTCCATTTGATGGACTTTCCAAGCAAATTGTGCTACCATGGCTAGAACTAAATGGATGGAGTTCATCTTTGTTGTAGGAGCAAAGGTCTCCTCATAGTCAATGCCCTCTCTCTATGAGAAACCTTTAGCAACCAACCAAGCTATGTACTTGTCAAGAGCACCATCAGCTTTGTACTTGACTTTGTACACCCATTTGCAGCTAATAGATTTCTTCCCTAGTGGAAGATCTGAAAGATCCCAAATCTTATTTTTCATAAGACTCTTATGTTCAATTTCCATGGCCTTTCCCTATTAAGGTGTTCCTTTTGCCTCCACAAATTCTTGGAGCTCATAAACTCCCTAAAGATTGGCCATAAGAGCAAAGTTATTTGTGTTCTTGCTCTTGCTCTCGATTCTCAATCATTTCATCATCTCGAACATCTCAAATGGTGTTTTCCCACCTGTTGTGACCTAATTCACACATCGCCCCATTGCAAATGGGGACCCTCCTTGGTTTGCTTGTTAGGTTTTGCCTTGAGCTTCATTTTCATGGTCCTTTTTGCTCTAGGGTTTTCGAGATAGGGTTTTCAAGCCATCATCCAGAGCCAAGTTGAGATTTTGAGCCAGAATCAGTGCCTAAACACCTCAGACGAACTCAGAAGGCCCAAAGGACGAGGATTGACTATCGTTTCATCCAATTTTGACATCTCCTAGTTTTTGGGGATTGACCCTTCAAACCCCCTATTTTTTAGGGACTTCATTTTTGGCATTTTTGGCCCATGTTGGACTTCCTATTTTTTAGGGGCCATTTTTGGAAAGTTACTATTTTGGGAAAAGTTTCTATTTTTGGCAGGGTTTCTATCTTTAGAAAGTGCCTGGATAAAACCACTCAGAAGTTCCAAAAAACCAACGGAAAATCCTAGAAAACCAATTGAAAATCTGAAAAAATTCATTAAGAATTATGAAATCCATGGTGAAATCTGATTAAGTATTAAAAAAATTGAAAAATCAATGAAAAAGCATCAAAAATCAACTGAAAATCTGAAAAAATCAATCAAAAAATCACAAAAATCAGTGGAAAATCTGGAAAAGTCAATGAAAAATCAGAAAATATGGTGCAACCAGCATGAGATTCATGGTGAAATGGTGGAAATCGCCCAAGTATGGAGAGTTGAGTTCATGAAGATATGGAAAAAGGTAACGAAAGTCCGCCCAGCTTGATGAGTAATTGGAAAATCCTCTTGCAAGTCCGCCCTTGAAAGAGAAATGGCAAGCTTGATACAAAGTCCGCCTTGCTTTGGAAAGCTAAGTAAGTCCGCCATAAGGAGAATGGTATATGGAAAATCAAGTGAAAGTCAGCCCATGAGGAAATTACAAAGATGGTGCTGAGTTTGGCCTCTTGAAAGAAAATGGCAAAGGAGACAAGAAGTTCGCCATTCCTAGAAAGCAATGTGAAGAGCAAATAAGATGGAAAAACGAATGGCAAGAAGCCTTGAAAGTCCGCCATGAAGAGATAACAAGAGGAAAATCACCTTGAAAGTGCGCCATGACACTTAAATAAATGGAAAAAGTTCGCCATGAGTAGGGAGAGAGTATGGCAAATCAATGAAAAGTCCAATTTCAGGAGATAGAAATGAAGAATTCAATGTAAAATATGCCCATGCCAAGATGAAAATGGCAAAGAAAGTTTGAAATTCGCCTGGAAATGAAAGATTCGACACAAAATTCACCTTGACATCAAGAGAGAGAGTGTTAAAAATTCGACATGAAGCCAGACTTCAGGAGAGAGAAAATAAAAAAAAATCTTCATCCAACATTGAAATTGATGAATAATTTTCGCCATGGCTAAATTGGAGAAGTTAAAATAAAAAGAAAATCAAACAATTAGCCATAAAGTGAATTAAATATTTTTTAAATTTGGAGAAAATTAAAAAGTTTGGAAAATAAAATTAAAATTCATGAAAATCCTTTATTATTTTCCAAAGTTTATCCTGAAGAAGTTCGAACTCAAGAAAAGAGACATAAAATTTGGAAACTTTCTCAAGCAAAGAGATGTAAGTTTGGAAACTTACTTTGCTGAAGAGGAGAACTCAAGAGAAGAAAAATGAAATTGCTAAAACGAATCAATTGCTCAACCTTAAAAAGGCAATTCAACAAGTCATTTTCACCATATCTTTCAGCAAGTTTAATTTTTCTTGAGAAGTAATTTGGAAGAGAAGTGATTTTCAGGAGAGAAGTAATTTTCAGAAGAGAAGTCATTTTCAAGAGAGAATTTGGAATTGAAGAGTGAAATTTCTGAACAACTGGCTTGATTTTCGGAAGTAAAGTCATAATTCTTCACAGCTGAATTGTCATCAAAAGAGTAAAATTTTCAAGAATTCAAAATGGAGATTGATGGAATTCATTATTACTTCTGATTTTATGCACTCTTGCAAAATTTATTCAGTCCTTTTATTTTTCAGCTTACTTTTTGTGAAATCTGATTTTTGACAAGCTGAAAATTAATATTTTCAGGAGAGAGAAAATCTGAATTAAATTATTTAATTTGATATATTTTCTTTCCTGCAGGTGGATGACTACACAAGGCGAATCTTCAAAGAAGAAACAAATGAAGTTTGCGAGTAAAGGACCGCAACTAGAATCCAAAGTCAATTCAAAATGGAAGAATATCAAAGATACTGACATGGGACATGTAGATTTTGAAGAATTCAGAAAAAGAATGATGGGACTGAATGGACTCATGCCTATAGCCATAGCTCGCCGGATGGTACGAAATGGAATTGTCCAGGCAGCTGGATTTCCTCCGCCTGTTGAGTGCCTTGAATTGATGGTGGAATGCGCAAGACATTATAATCCAAAAGAAAGGCAAATTGTTGCTCCTGACGGGAGAGTCTTAGCACATCTTGGAGAGCATGCCATTCAGGAAGCCTTTGGCATTCCTAGCCACCACAAGTCTTCATATAAAACCAAGGAAGACACAAGGAGAATTTTTGAAGAAAGGAGTGAGCAATGCACAGCTAATTTTAACAAGTTATGGTTGCTGAAACCAAGGCCAATTAAGAAGATGCCAAAGACTTTGCGCCGGACCGACTTTAAAGAGGATTATGGTGATATAATTTTGTTACTGAATAGAATAATGGGCAGCCCCCAAGGTGCATTGTTTCAAACGTGGATGTATTTCTTCATAGATGAAATTGTTTCTGGAGTTAGAATGTTCAATTGGGCAAGAATGATTAGCAACAACATCCACGAATAGCTAGTTAATCTGGAGAGCACCAAGTCCTTCCACATGAGCTCATATGTTGTTTACATGTTAGCAAGAGCTTATAGATATGCTAGATTGATATGCCGAGGTCCGGTGGGTAACGGAGAAAATGAACTCAAAGTATATAACTACTACCCTCAACTACAGTTGTCAGAAAAGACACATTTTAGAAGAACTCACGATGCATTTCTCATGTATATAACAAGAATACTGCAAGGAGGAGCACATCAAAGATTGTCTCATGAATCCAAAAGCCTCATCAGCAAATATGGATACTGGTATATCCAGTTTCCTAGATTCACATACATCTAGATCCAGGGTTTTACAAGACGTCCTTTCAGACTTCCAATTTTTCCCACTAACAGAATGGTATTGTTGGAGGTTCTCAGATAGTTGGAAACATATCAAAACTTCCAAAGAGCAAAGGGTAAGGCGGCAGTCACATTCCCATTTTTCATTGGCAATATGGAAGAATCGTGCCCATCAGCACAAGCAGCAGAAAGTCTCAGACTGGAAATAGAAAAGTATCCCTTCAATTCATATCAGTCTCAGGATAATTTCGATCCTCATCACCATGTAGGATCCGTAGAGGGAAGGAAATATAAGCATGAAGTCGAGCTAGAATGTTATTGGGCAAACGTTGCTAATGAGTTCGAAGTCAGGAAGAGAATATGGTCTCGACTACCAGTTAGCCTGATAAGGACAACCGAGCTCTTCAGGATACCAGATCAAGTTGAAGATGATGGTGTGTTCACTCAACCAGGATTTGATGAAAGTAGACCCTTGCTTCCTATAAGATGGTCTGAGCCAGAACTTGTAGATTTGGACACCTTCATGAGGCCTGTTGTCCAATACTCTCAGTGGTGGGAAGAACAACAAGTTCAGGATTTGCGGCGTAACAATGTAGGGCTGACATATGATTTGATGGGCAAGGCAGAATCTTATTCCTCGAACGTTGGAGCATCCCAAGGGAGTGAGCTAGTTGAAAACGTTACTTCAAGGAAAAGGAAGTCCAAGGACAAGGCTGTGGTTGAAGAGCCTATTCAGAAGAAGCAGAAGGCTAAGCCACCCCGCTCAGCTGCATCTGCAAATATTAATGACATAATGGATATTGATGAATCTTTGGTAGATATAAGAAAATTTTCTCCCCTTCCCATCCAGCTAGAAGAAGATCAACCACCATCTCCTACGGACACTGAGATTCTCCAATCAGATGATGAAGTTAATGTTGTGGATGGCCAATTCCAAGAGGGAATGATTTCCGCCCTCAAGGGAATTCAGGGTGCTCCTTGTGTACAGGAAATTCAAGAAGAAGAAGTTGTAGAGCAGCCTACCATTCCGAATTGGCTAAAGGAAAGCTTAAAGATAGTTGAACAAGAAGACATGCCAGAAGAAGATGGCATGGCCGATTTCTTGGCCAAACTAGACACGGCCCCTGTGAAGAAACTAGCCAAGATACTTTCCACCATTCAAAAAGATGAAGCAGGCCAGCGTACAATACAGATTGTTGTACCGACAATTGACAAGACAAGGGAGGAAATTACTCCTCAAGATTATGCAATTACCACTGTCAATTTGGGCCCAACAACAAAGAGGCAAGAGGTGTTGGATCTAGATAATTCAGTTGCTACAATCAAGGTAAGGCTGGAGAAAGAAGTAGCAAAAAGAAAGGATTGCGAGAAGGAAGTGGAACGTCTGAAGAAATACATTTAGCATCTGACCAAACCTCTTGGTTAGACCAGCTCAGCAGGACTTCCACTAATGAATACTTCGCAGGAGACTTTTGAGGAAGAAATCACTTCAGCCAGAGAGAGCAAAGAATGAATAAATGACAAAAGTGATGAAACAGTAGTGTTTGCAGAAAGATTAATGTTGGCTTATGATCAATCATCTTTCCTATTGTCGAGAATTTCAAGTTTGGCAGAAACATGGGAGAATGCCCAGGATATTCAAGAAAGAATCATTCCATGCATCAGGGTATTGAAAGGAGTTCCTAAACAGGAATTGATTGAAGGGAAAGTTATTGCAGCAGGTGCAGCATATGACTTTAATGGATGGTACCTAGCACTAATCATGAGGAATGATGTCTTGGAGAAAGTGAAGGCGGATTCTATTTGAATTGAAGAGAAAGCAAAGGAAATTCAAGACAAAGTCCTACAGATAGCTGTTGATGCATTAGAGAGGGATGTTGTCAGAAAGAATCATCTGCAGCAGGAAAATATGAAGAATAAAATCCAAGAGAAGTTCCTTGTCACCACTAGGCCTATCCTCAAACAGAATTTGACTAAGGCAGCCAATTTCTTGTCTGTATGGCGTGCCTTTTAGAAGCAGGAATCAGAATGGGAAACCACCTTTGCGAAGTGTGCAAACGATTTGGAACTGTTAGAATACAAGGTTGGCGTGCTGCCACTTGTCACAATCAAGGATGTTTGCACCATAGTCTCCAGATTCATTTGATACAATGCTTCCCAACAGGATAAGGATGCACACTCAAAGGACTAGCTCTTCACGGCACTTCACTGGCAGTTAACTAATTGTATTTTGGGAAACCCTAATTAGGATTTTATCTTTTAATCTCTACCGTTGATTCTGATGTAATCTTGGCCATTCATTGTATCTCAAAAACTCTATATAAACCCCCTCCCATTCTCTCATTTTCATTAGAAATCATTAGAAGCATTAGAAGATTAGAAGAAAGGATTAGATTAGTAGAAGTAATTAAAGAGCTAGAATAAGAGAGATTAGAATAATTGGGAGAGAGTTCTATGGAATTGTTGCTAATGGCTACTTATGATAATAAAGCTCAAGTTGCATGATTTGCTTTGAATTCCTTTGTTGTCAAGTGGTTGCATGGTTACATATTCTCTTTCCGCATAGATTCAATAGAAGTAGTTGAATGAATGATAGATTGATCATAAAGATTTGGTGAAATTATTTGTTCATGCTTTCTTTGGATGAATGATTTTCATTCAATGCGAAAAGCTAATCTGAACTCATGATGTGGACGACTTAATGTGTATTTGGAATGATATTGTTCAAAATACAATCTTAAGCACAAACCTTTGAAGATTGCGCTTGCTTTGAAGATTGCACTTGCTTTGCGTAGTTGACGTGTTATTTTTGTGTGGCGAAACAAAGTCTTGTTATTAGTTTCACTTAGTCTTTATTGTCTCTTGATTTCGTTGAAGTAGTGTAGAACTCTTTTAACCCTATCCTTTTCTTTTTTTTATGATTGTCAAAGCAGAAAATCAAAAAAAAAATAGAGTGTTAACCTTAGAGTAGTTTGTCAAGCGTAAGTCCCCTTGTGATAACCAGCAATTTCACAACGTCCATTGAGTTGATTCCATTGTCAAGATTTGACCACCCTAAACATTGGAATTGCCGTATGATCTTTTGCAATCTTAGCGTATAAGGCAGTTTTTCAAGAGAGAATAGAGCGTCTTTGGACACCTTATTCTAGAATGTTTGTTGTGTCATGAAACACGCATCAACACCACCACTTTGGTATCTTCCTGGATGTCTCTTCTACCAAACCAGCATCATTATGCCTTGGACTTCCTATTTTAATGTCATTTGGATGCTAATCCAAGTTATCATTACGAAAGTCTTTTGATACTATTACCTGCCTAGAAGACTCTTCATACTCAAAATCCTCCCTGCCTTCAGGTGAAGCTTCAAGAAGCTTAATACTTGAATCCTCAACCACAGCAAATTGTTCTTCGACAATTTTGAACTCTAGAGAGAGTTGAAAGAGCCCAATTTCATCATCAATTACATCTCTATTGAAGGTCAAGCGATCAGTGTTCACATCAATGAAACGATAGGCTTTGTAAACAATAATTTCTTACTCTTAGGGTCTAACTTATTTCTCTTTTCATCTGGAATCCAAGCATATGCTAGAGAACCAAAGACCTTAAGATGACTCACTTTGGATTTCCTCCCAAACCATGCTTCTTCTGGGGTTTTCTTCTTCAATGCCTATGTCGAAGACCTACTGAGTAGATAAACTATAGTGCAAACTACCTCAGCCCAAAATTTCTTAGGAACATTCCTATTCTTCATCATACACCGGGCCATCTCTATAATAGTATGGTTTCTCCTCTCAACTACTCCATTCTACTGTGGAGTATAAGGTGTTGTGCATTACCGCTTTATATCGTGATTAGCACAAAAGTCATTGAATTCGTTTGAGCAAAATTCTCCTCCATTATCAGACCTAAGAGTGATTATTGAACAACTAGACTCTTTTTCTATTTAATGCTTTGAACTTTTGAAATTCCTTAAAGACATCTTATTTGAACTTCAAAAAATACACCCATAATTTCCTACTGAAATCATCTACAAATAAAAGAAATTACCTAGCAACAATGACTGATGTTGTATTCTTGGTCCACAAATGTCTACATGAACCAGTTGTAGGACTCCCGAGGCTCTCCAAGCTTGTCCGTCTGCAAATGGAGTTTTGTGTTGCTTCCCTACTTGGCAAGCTCCACAAACACCCTATATCTATTGTTGGATGTCTGGTTAGCCCTCTACCAAATTCTCTTGAGACAACTAAGAGAGGTAGGATAAGTTGAGGTGCCCATTACATTGATGCCATAGTGTACCAATATCATATGTGCTCTTAGCTACCAATGCATGCTCCTAAACATGTACAGTATCAACAAGCCAATACAAACCATGATCTTCAATACCAACAACAATGGTTTTCTTGGATTCTTTGTCAAGAATAAAGCATTTGTGTTTGCTAAATATGACATCCAACTTGGGACAATGGTTTATAATCTGACTCATGGAGAGAAAATTAAGCTCCATTCCCAACACATAGTACACATTAAGAAAAATGAGATTTTTCCCTCCAGAAAATGTTTGCACATTTCCTTTGCCAAACAACTATGTACTCACCAACCACCAAAGATCACTGAATCTAAGCAAGCCATGTCTCCATGAACCAATCTTTCATGTGGGTGAAATGTTGAGATGCTCCAAAATCTATGTACCACACATATGACTTGGACTGATCTACTGGTCATTTGGCATAGAATGTCAACTACTTCTCAGAATGCTTTGCGATATGAGCCTTTGATGGAGGCCCTCCCGAGTTGGATTTCTTTTTAGCCAACCTCTTTCTGTAGTGCTTCTTCATATGACCAAGTTTACCACAATAGTTGCATGTGATATTTTTCAAATTCTTCTAAGTATCTTCATTATTCCCTTGACCTTTATTTTGTGGCCATTTGCCTTTGCCTTTGCCCTTGGTTGCAAATGCTTGCAAATGCCAATTTCAGACTGTGTATCACTACTGCTACCAAATTGTTTCTTCCATTTGTCCTACTATAGCATTTTATTGCACAACTCCTTGAACTTCAAGTCAACACTAGTAGATGTGATGTTGAGTGTCACTATGAAATGTTCATAGCCTTGTGGTAAGCTTTTCGGCGTAATAACCACCATATCTTCTTCCATCTTCCGACCTATGGAAAACAACTGATCTCAAATGTCCTTGATTTTGAGTGAATGCTCCAACAAGGATTTTGCCTCATTCGTCATAATCAAAAAAAGTACATTTTTTAGGAAGGCCTTGCCTTTATCTCATATCTCGTGTAGATCTCGCAAGTGAATCCAAAATTTTGTAGAGGTTTTTCCTATTTCTACCTTCGGAAGCATCTCATCAATTACCGAAGAGATTTATCTACATGACTTCTCTATCACACTCATCAAACTTATCTGGTCTTTACCTACAACCACTAGTCGAGTGTCAGTATCCAGGACAATCTTATTGAGACATTTGTACTCAAAGATCGTGAGTCAGTGTTTGCTTCCACATGTTGTAGTTCTTGCCAGAAAACCACTAGCTATCTTCCAACATAAGGTTGAGTAATAAAGACATCCCTCCCGCAATTTGGAATTATGGAAAAAATAAACCTGTGATGATGGAATAAAATTCCTTGTCTAGAAACCGAAAAATCTAGCACCTAACACCAAAAAATAGGCCCACAACAAACCCCACGATTTTAAAAAAAATTGCCAAACTCTTGAATTAAAACACTAGTCATGCGTCAAAAATATACTAATTTTTTTTGGGAAAACCCTAGGCAACACTACAAAACACACGATTTGGTCTGAAACTCACAACTTTTATTAAAAAATCTTCCAACAATGGCCAAAAAACTTCACAATTTAAAAAGAAAAATTGCCAAAAAACTACAAAAACCTCACCGAGTTTTTTGCCCTAATTGTCGCAAGTTGAAAAACCTTGAAAAAACAAGACGATTTTGTGCCCTAAAAACACATGATTCTGTAAAAGATGGTGCACAATTTGTAGACAATAAAAAAGCATTTGCAATTTGGACTGAAAAATATAAATGATTTTTCGCAATCTAAGTCCCGATTTTCAAGAAAAAGTAGCTTGCAATTTTTCAAAAACACAGTTGCGCGATGTAGAGTAAAATTCCACAATTTTTAGCAAATAACAAGCCCACAATTTTGTAAAAATCTGCCACGTGAATATTATCAAAAACCCATCACAATTATAGCTAGAAATCTTTGATTTTGTACGACATCATACTATACCATACAATGTCCTTTTGGTTCTTATGTGTCACATGCATGAGTCCACTGCAACAATCCATAGAATTTCACGTGTTCACCAATCTTGAGGTCTAACATTGCTCTAATACCATATAACAAAAAATATAACACAGAATGATTATCAAGATATTCAATATTAACAAAGGAGTGAAAGCATCCTTAAATAAGAGTTACAAACGCTTTATCCAAAAAGGATAAGAGCGACAACTAATAAAGCAGAAGGATAATAACTTAACTAAAAGAATAAAAAAATATTTCTAAAATCTATCCTAAAGATTAATTGACCATTATATACTAAATATTACAATATTACTTTAATACATTTGAATAGTAAGGCAAGAAAACAATGCCACTTGCCAAGAGCAAGTATGGGCAACCAAAACCCACTTGGGAGGCAAGTACAGGCAGAAAAAGCTCATTGATGAAAAATTAGTCCATGTTGAATTTCACAAGCATACGAAAGATAAACTAAACATGAAGTAAGATGCAAGAAGGATCCAAGGTCATGGTGGTACTCATGGCATCAAGTATATCATACATTTCATCACTTTTTTTTTCTATTAAAACTACATACATTGAAGTTTTATATATCTTCCAAATCACTTGTTGAAGCAAGAGTAGCAAATAGGGTGAATAGATACTCATACAAAGAGCAACTTCATGGAAGCTAGGACAATCATACAAACAATAAGGAAAGCGAAGCAACTTCAAGGAAGATAGTCCAACAATATTCTTTTGGGAGATGGGACATTCATACATTTAAATAAGAAAATAAAGCAAAAGCACTCTTAGAGAGTAAGCACTTAGATAGAGGAAGAAGCAACACTTAAAAGAGGCATTCCAAAAGAGCAAGGGAGATAGGACAATCATACATTCAAGTAAGAAAGCAAAGCAAAAAAAGCAATCTTAGAGAGGAAGCACTCAAATAGAGGAAGAAATAACACCTAAAAGAGGCACTCCAAAAGACCAAGTACTCAAAGGTAACATTTATCATCACAAGTGAACAAAGCTAATTTGCACTTCATATTTGTAGCAAGTATAGCTTCACATGGAAACTATTGTAGCATGCATATTGGCTATGGAAATGAGATGTATCGTGCATACCTTCACATGGAAACTAAGATAGCATCTATTTTGGGCATGGCAATGAGTTGTCATGTGTATATCCACTTTGACAAAAGTTGTAGCACATAAATTGTTGTAGCATGAATATTTTCATCATGAGCTGTGGATTGTACGTTTCATTGTAAAATTCCACATGGTATATCTCTATGATAGAGAGCAAGCATTTAGCAAGAATGCCACTCTCACATTCCAAAGTGAGCGGATATAGCATGATGCAAGAATATTGTTCCATCAATCCAAAATCGCAAGATGGAGCAAACACATAAGCAAAACCTTTTATCTATAAAAGGAGTTTTGGGGGACTAAAAACCTCTCCACATGGGAGACATGATTTAAAAGGATCTATAAATATGTAAATACAACATAAATATCTCATACCTATGTAGAAGGTATCTTATACAATATAAATATTTTATATCTTATACCATCATCTTCTTGAGAAGACTGGTGGAATGAAAGAATATGGGCCAGCCAATACTATATGGCCAATGGGAGGCTTACCGAATCCTTTCCTCAAAAGAGGATGTGATCTTTTTCTTGCTCTCATTTGCACTATTAGCACCTTCTTGTTCTTTGATATATGGCCTAATTTGCTCCTTTGCCAACCCCTTTTTATTCAACCTTTGACAAACTCTTATTCCTTGGCCAGTCATAGCACATAGATCAATTTTCCTTGACTATACAAGCTGCCATACTCATTCCAGGTTGACTACAATGCCAACAAAAACACCTATCTCCAAGAAGTTGATAAATCACTATCATATGCTAGGAATAAAAGGGTATTTTCTTAGTTAATTAGGTTCCTTTTCACACAAGCATACATAAGCTTACTTAGGTCATCTGCTTTTTTTGCTCTCAAGTCATTAGATGAGGACACAAGTCATAAACTAATTTTATCCTCACCCTGGGTTTCATCTATGGTTTTTTTGCTTTTTTGGTTTTTTCGTATTGTAAAGATTCATTATTGTATAATTCATTCAATGCACATTCATTACGAATCATGGTTTTTTGGATCAATTATTTTTTCTCTCTTTCATGACAGGTGTTTGATTGTAAGTGATCATTGAGAGTTGTAGGCTTGAGGATTCAACTCCAACACAATATCAAAGCTTCAAATTTGCAATTGTGTCCATTTTTTAAAGTTTTGGACTTAAGCAATCAAATAGTGCATCCTCAAGCAAAACGAATCTCACCATTGCATCCAAAACATTCAAAAACCCTAAGATCGCTCAACCAAATGTTGAAATTGAAGTCAAGAAAATTTAGGGAATATATTTTTGGGTGTCTTGGAATCTGTACCTATAAAAATTTGTATGAATGTGCAAGTACATACAATCATACAACGTTTTACGGTCCGCCATTAACTGCAGGTCGTAGGTCCAACCTCTATGTCAACTACTATGCAAAAATTTGACCACCTATGTCAATTTTGTGACAATAGGGATAAGAGTTTTAAAAAAACGATGTACTTCCTACATAGGGCCTACGAAGGTTTACATCAGCAATCTTTTCTTTTCCCAAGCACTTTTTACGCGTGTTTTACTATCAGTGATGATTGTTTGTTGTCCCGCCAACGCCAATTCGCTAACAAGGAGGCCCAACACACCGACATGATACTTACCTACGAGCAATGTCAAATCTATCAACCAATGTAAACTTGAAACAACTTCTCAGCATGAAAACCCACTTCCAACCATTTTTTGGTGGTTTTTGACTTCTTTGTAGTAGTTTCAACAACAAAAGTGTGGTTTATGACTCTTTATGATAGTTTGACAAACATTTTTTTTTGGCGGTTTATGTCTTTTCCAATAGTTTCAAGATTTATGTGATGTCCCCGAATTTTAATAAGGCCGAAAAGGAGATTTGATTAATTATTTGAATATTAAATTGTCTTAATTAAAGACTTTTTATTATTTAATTAATTAATTATAAAATGTGACTTTATTAAATCATTAATAAATATATTATTTTAATAAAGTCATTAATTAAAAATAATTCAGTTAGTAAAACTGAAAGGTGACGGCTTAAGAGGGGGCATTGGGGAAGCATTTGGCATCACGGAGAAAATTGAATTTTGTTTGGAATTTGGTTAAGAAGATCTGGGAACGATACCTCTCAGATGAAGAAGTCTTGGCTGGACGAAAACCCAGTCAGGCTATTTGGGATTTCTTTCATTCACTGTTTGAGATTGAATGGCGACCTGAGCAGTTGGCTTGCAATATCAAGCTTTGGCGTTGGACTTATATTTATGTGTGTCATTTGAAACTATCGGGCTTTCATTTACTGCTGTTGAATACTGGTTCAGTTTATTAGTTTGCTGGAGGCATAATCTCGGGAAGATTGGTTTGATTCCACACTACATCTGGAAATCCACACTACATCTGACATTTCCATATTGGTTGATCATCACTGCCGGCATTACTCTTATTCGCAAGTCTCGATATCGAGCATAGTGGATAACCTGGAGTATCTCTGAGTCCGATGACATTATAACCGTCTTTGTTCTCTTGTTTCAAGCACGGGTTTGATAACACGGGATCACATTCTGGGCGCGAATGTGCTATATGCTATATGCTGGAGTTTCTTCTGAAACCGTTAGCGGGATATATTCATGCGACTGGGACTCACGTTTGGTGCGGAAGTATTCGTCACTGGGAAATCTTTCAATGCTATTGATGCACGGATATTCATTGTGACCGGATATTACACGGGAACAATCTTTGACTGCGTTTGGGCATCCTGTACGCGAATATTGTCTTTGGAGAATCCGGAAATGCACGGGAATCACATTCAAGTCAACGATCACATTCTTGAAGGCTTATCGCGCCACTATTATTATCTTTTGTATCATTGAGAGCGCTATTGGATAGACGCGTCTATCAATGGCTGACGGCATCGGGCTTCCATGCATATAAATTCCCTGTTCGTGGAAGTCACCTGGAAGGTTTTCATTAATGCTCAGTATTTTGCCGAATCCCTTATTGCTGTATTCATTTTGGTTGGCTTTGTGGAGCACGATCTTCTGAGCATGGAAGTATTCTTTCTATTCTTGTCTGGACGTTGGAGGCACGGGTATGTTATGTTTTCACTGTAACAGTCTCGAATGATTTAAAATGAATTCTTGCGTCACAGCATTTTTATGAGGAAAGTCGTGTGTGCTTATTCTTCGATGTATCTGTTAATGCATCCACAAGAAATTCTCATGGGTATGTTTAACTCCATTGCTTTGGTCGAATCCTGTAGCATTATGATTGCACAGAAAATATGCCTGGAAAATGTATAATCTTGAATGCTTGCAAAGATTGTTCTGAGTTGTCTTGTCAATCTGAATTACGGCCAGATCATAATGCAAGCTTCTGTTTTGAATATAAAGAATTAGGCGTGGCTAGTTATAGTAATGAACTGCCCATATTCAAATTGAATGCTCTGCATAGAAATATATATATATTGCGTTCCTTTCTGGAAATCTGGGAAATACACTCGGTTGACAACATGCATGGCAATATCAACTAAACGAGATTAAGTACAAATACATACATTCTTCTGGACTTGTGTTTATGCATACACTTATCCACTCTTAGACACTCTCATTTTGCACCATTACCCAACTATAAATCAGTGGACAAACATTGGGAACATCAAGGAAAACTGAGATATTATCTTAAGTCTGGGAAAGGCTCATTACAGTGGTATCAGAGCCACTATCCTGCCATCTTGTGGGTACTTAATTACAGACTGCATCAATGGATAGAATTCAGAACAGAAGATTGATTCCTTCCTTCCTACCTAACTCGCCAGCAAAAGAAAAGAATTCTAGCATGGAGAAAATTTTAAAAGACCTTGCTCAATCTCAAGAAAAGATAAATCACGATTTGATTAGAACACATAAAAAGTTAAATCGTGATTTGCAGCGTCTTGCAGACTCACTCTCAAGGGAATCTAAGGAATTTGCTGTCTCATCCACACCTACAGGTACAGGAGTGCATGATTTTTTGGTACAGGAAGAGGAAAGTGAAATTACAAGGGAAGTTGGCAGAAATCTTTATGAAGAGTTTGAGAAACATGCTGATGTATATGAAAATAAAAGGAAAGATTCTTGTAACGATGAACACTTGATTGATCACAACTCTGATCAGACATTCTTGAGGGAAGTTCGTAATGCATCCACAAGTGAGATGGTTGATGAGTGTAATGCGTCCTCAAGTGAAAGGGCAAATTTCAATGTTGATAAAAAAATTTCACATGAAGACAGATCAGAAAAGTTAGTGCATGGCAGCCTTGGACAAAAACTTCTTGTAGTGGAAGATTTGGAAGGTCAATTTATGTTGAAGGAGGAAAAGATTGTGAAAGCGTTATCAAGGATGGATGTTACTCATAGACAAATTGAAGATCTCATTTGGTCAACCCAAATTGAGGAAAGGCGAACAGGAAAGATAACTAGTATTTCTCATACACATTTGCGGTCCATCAAAGAAGCGTTGGAATTCATAAAAGGTGATTACTTGCAATTACTAAGAAATAGAGACATGGCTGTCAAATTGGCGGAGGACAAAGATAAGGAAATTGTCGATCTTCGTCTTCAGTTGAGTACGGCTCATAATTCAGTGTGCAAAACAGAAAATCAGTTGTGTGTTACAGCCACTTTGCAAGAGCAAGAAGTCAATGCAAGAGACATGGAACGTGAACAATGTGATGATGATGGTTGGGAACAAGGAAAGAAAATTCATATGCATGCTTCAAGTGAGGTTTGCAAAAATCTATGTGAAGGATTTGATAGACAGGCAGATTCAGTTCATGAAGGCAAAAAGACAGAATCTAAGGTAATCTTACTAGAAGAACCACATGTGGCAAAAGAATGCAAAAGTTTTATGGTGGGTGGCATGAAGATTTCAATTGATAAATCATATGAAGGTGTGGGTCTGGTTAACCACAGTGCTGTTCCTTCATTCATGGTGGAAGATGTGAAGGAAGAGTTTGTAGCCTCGAGCAATTGGCAAGGAGCAGTAGCCCATGGAGAGATAATTGATGAACACGATTCTGATTTCCTGAGTTTGGCTGGTAGTTCGTTGTTGTCACATGAATCTTGCAGTAAGGTCATCCATGAGGAGCTTGATGAATATTCAGATTGCTCAGAGTCTGATTTTGTATCAGCAATTGATGAAGAGCAGGTCGATTTGGATAGTGATAGTTTGGACTCCAAGTGCAATGGTATGGATGCATCTTCAAGTGTGATCAGTGACTCTCAAATTGGTACCACTCCTACACACGTTGAAAATTCAGAAGTAGGTATACAAGATTGGGAAATTAAGGATCTTCGTCTTCAGTTGAATATGTTTCATCGTTCATGGTGTAAACCAGAAAATGTATCTTCTATAGCAGCCTCTACTATG
Organism: Sequoia sempervirens; assembly: GCA_007258455.2. Lineage (NCBI taxonomy): Eukaryota > Viridiplantae > Streptophyta > Pinopsida > Cupressales > Cupressaceae > Sequoia > Sequoia sempervirens. Next base: position 227,284,754 of record VDFB02086081.1, read on the forward strand.
AAGCAGAATGACAATGCAAGTTGCATAGAATGCGAACAAGTTGATGGAGGAATCGAAGAGCTTCATGAGGAAACATCTTGCAGCTTGGTGGCATCATTTGATGATGAGTTAGGTGTGACACTACCACCGCTCACTTGGGGCGACCAGGAGGAAGATCAAGATTTGGTGGTGCTTAGTGACTCCAAAGAAAGCAGGGAGGAATCCCAAATGTTGGTTTGGGACAACAACAGTTTACTTTCCCATCCTCATGAGTATGTTGTTTATGGTCATGAAAAGGTTAATAATATATATTCAACCATTATTGACAACCCTCTGTTTGAGTTGAGTGCTGACTTGACTTTAGATAATCCACTCTTTGAGTTGGATGATGAGGAGGCTCTTGATCCTAATGGCGCAAATGATATGTGGGTTTCTGGTGAGGGATGTGATTGTAAAGTTGAGCATACAATTAGTGGACCAGCCACTAATATCTTGTCTTCATATGCACATATTGATTTCCATAGGGCAGATTTGGTTGAGCCTTTGAATTTTCATGGTGAGTTTGAGGAGTTATTTTTTCTAGAGGCTTGCATGGTAGACTTTACGTCCTTTAGATCAGATTATGAAGAATTATGCATGAATGGTGGCATTGCTGGATCAGATCGGTTTGAGTTTGTTAACACTCTTGGAGTGGTTATTGATTCACTACTTCCTTATAATGCATATGGAGCTATTCTATCTCCTAGGTATGGAGCATGCATGATTATTGTTTCCCCTGCTGAATGGCATTTTCTTTCAGCAGTTGATTGGAGAAGTCGGATGAATTTGCATCATACTTTCTATGAAGGCGGTCAACATAATGATGAGATTCAATCGTCTCCTGACATTAGAGGTATTTGTGGTTTCTTCTGGAGGGAGGTTCTCAGTTGGACATATGATATTTGGGTTTATTACAACATATGGCAGATCATCATAATTGAATATGCACCTAGGATAATTTGGGATCCTGGCCTTGACATGATTGGCGCATTATCTCTTCAGGATCTTGATGCTTTGCTTCACAATTTTGGGCATATCAAGATTATTGCAGTGTGGGACCCAGAAATTTGTTTGGCAAGCAGAGTGCCTCACAGGTTGGTGTGCTATGATAGATTTATCACAGTATGGGATCCAGGGATCGGCTGGCTGGATTGAGTGCTTCAATGGTTATTGTGGCATAACAGGGTGACTGATAACAGATTGATGCAGCAAATTGGCAGAGCAGTGTTTCTGAGGTTGGTTCGGAATCCGGGTATTGTCATGGTTGTTCTGATTGCTTGGGACAAGCAATCTCCGGGAAGGGCGGACTGTGATGTCCCCGAATTTTAATAAGGCCGAAAAGGAGATTTGATTAATTATTTGAATATTAAATTGTCTTAATTAAAGACTTTTTATTATTTAATTAATTAATTATAAAATGTGACTTTATTAAATCATTAATAAATATATTATTTTAATAAAGTCATTAATTAAAAATAATTCAGTTAGTAAAACTGAAAGGTGACGGCTTAAGAGGGGGCATTGGGGAAGCATTTGGCATCACGGAGAAAATTGAATTTTGTTTGGAATTTGGTTAAGAAGATCTGGGAACGATACCTCTCAGATGAAGAAGTCTTGGCTGGACGAAAACCCAGTCAGGCTATTTGGGATTTCTTTCATTCACTGTTTGAGATTGAATGGCGACCTGAGCAGTTGGCTTGCAATATCAAGCTTTGGCGTTGGACTTATATTTATGTGTGTCATTTGAAACTATCGGGCTTTCATTTACTGCTGTTGAATACTGGTTCAGTTTATTAGTTTGCTGGAGGCATAATCTCGGGAAGATTGGTTTGATTCCACACTACATCTGGAAATCCACACTACATCTGACATTTCCATATTGGTTGATCATCACTGCCGGCATGACTCTTATTCGCAAGTCTCGATATCGAGCATAGTGGATAACCTGGAGTATCTCTGAGTCCGATGACATTATAACCGTCTTTGTTCTCTTGTTTCAAGCACGGGTTTGATAACACGGGATCACATTCTGGGCGCGAATGTGCTATATGCTATATGCTGGAGTTTCTTCTGAAACCGTTAGCGGGATATATTCATGCGACTGGGACTCACGTTTGGTGCGGAAGTATTCGTCACTGGGAAATCTTTCAATGCTATTGATGCACGGATATTCATTGTGACCGGATATTACACGGGAACAATCTTTGACTGCGTTTGGGCATCCTGTACGCGAATATTGTCTTTGGAGAATCCGGAAATGCACGGGAATCACATTCAAGTCAACGATCACATTCTTGAAGGCTTATCGCGCCACTATTATTATCTTTTGTATCATTGAGAGCGCTATTGGATAGACGCGTCTATCAATGGCTGACGGCATCGGGCTTCCATGCATATAAATTCCCTGTTCGTGGAAGTCACCTGGAAGGTTTTCATTAATGCTCAGTATTTTGCCGAATCCCTTATTGCTGTATTCATTTTGGTTGGCTTTGTGGAGCACGATCTTCTGAGCATGGAAGTATTCTTTCTATTCTTGTCTGGACGTTGGAGGCACGGGTATGTTATGTTTTCACTGTAACAGTCTCGAATGATTTAAAATGAATTCTTGCGTCACAGCATTTTTATGAGGAAAGTCGTGTGTGCTTATTCTTCGATGTATCTGTTAATGCATCCACAAGAAATTCTCACGGGTATGTTTAACTCCATTGCTTTGGTCGAATCCTGTAGCATTATGATTGCACAGAAAATATGCCTGGAAAATGTATAATCTTGAATGCTTGCAAAGATTGTTCTGAGTTGTCTTGTCAATCTGAATTACGGCCAGAACATAATGCAAGCTTCTGTTTTGAATATAAAGAATCAGGCGTGGCTAGTTATAGTAATGAACTGCCCATATTCAAATTGAATGCTCTGCATAGAAATATATATATATTGCGTTCCTTTCTGGAAATCTGGGAAATACACTCGGTTGACAACATGCATGGCAATATCAACTAAACGAGATTAAGTACAAATACATACATTCTTCTGGACTTGTGTTTATGCATACACTTATCCACTCTTAGACACTCTCATTTTGCACCATTACCCAACTATAAATCAGTGGACAAACATTGGGAACATCAAGGAAAACTGAGATATTATCTTAAGTCTGGGAAAGGCTCATTACAATTTATTCGACAGTTTCCCATTCACAATGGCAGTTTTGCAACAACGAGAGAATATTCCAACGAATATAGGAATATACTAGTGCTCATTTTTCTAATGTCAACAATATGACCCACCACCCTTGCCCCCTTGCCCTAAGTTGCCCTAAATGAGTTATTGTTTTCTTTTTTGAATAAGTTGGGCATACAGTGTTGAAAATTGGCAAACAAGATATTGTCAGAAAGCTAGGTCTTAGCACTTTCCACTAGTGCAAGTATTTTTCTTAGATTTTGCTGCTAGTACATTTTATTCCTTGTCGAAATCAGATCTTCATTTTTGGCTCTTGAGCTCATAACTTTTTGCTTAGATCTCTATTTTTCGCAACTCTTCGCAGCTATCAATGCACTTTTTCTAGAATCTACCCCAAGTATCTTTTATTCAATTTTAATTATTTTACATTTTGGTTGATAAATTGGACATTTTGGCACTTGGAAAAGTTTTGTATACGTGAGATGACTTCATTTGAGCTGATCTATATGTATTTCCAACATGTAGTCCTTTTTGGCATTGTAAACATGTATTGAATGCACTTTTTCATTTGTAAACACACTGAGATAAAGTGAAACCATTGTACATGCACTTTGGGGTTTGACACATCATATTGCGCCAATTTTAGTACTCCACTACTTTAGGATTTGTTGCATGCGCTTCATTATTTGCAATCACAATCTTGTCTACCTTTATACTATGTGTGCCTTGTTTTGCACACCCTTTTTAAGATGTAGGTACTATCTTGTGCACGTTTTGATGATGTATCTTCTCCTTCATGCACTACATTGTGACACAATTTCAATGGACCTGTCATCCCTCTCCCTTGTCAGCACTATGAGATGGTCTCATACTATTGGTGCTAATGCTTCCTTGGTTTTGATTTGGAGTGAGCTATGTATTTAGTTTTTGTTACTATATACTAGGTAGATGCAACAGTTGGTTACCATGCATTTCGTTGAGATGGAACACATACCATATAAACATCCTTGCATTCTTGTTTGTAGAGGCAACCTTTCATCCTCAATTGATCAGTTTCTTCAAACTATTGGCACTTGTATTTTTGACTTGTAGTATTTTTGCATTAGTTGATTAGTGTTGGGGTCACTCATGCAGATTGATGTGCCATTTGTATCAACTGTCAGATTATTGTCTTGGTTTGCCATCTAATCATTGTTCGAGTAGTGTCTGGGGTCACTCATGCTAAATTTTTGCCTTTTTGATCTTGATCTTCATCCTCATTTCAAAGGAGGTTCTTCAATTACAACACTATAGCAGCCATCATTTGACAGTTGTTTGCAAATTTTTTGTGCTTCAATGGTGTTCTTTATGTTCCTACCCTTTTTGGGGCATTGTTTTGGAAGCTTCTTAGTCCTTCATATGATTTTTTTTCTTTGAAGAGGAGTTTTTCTCATGAATTTTTCTCCTCTCTGATTATGAGAGATCTTTTCATTTGTACATGGGTACCTCATCAAGCCTAGTTGTCAAGACAGATTTTTTGTTTTTTAACATTCATCATTAGAGGTTCTAGTGTCTCCCTAAATTGCAATTAATGGGGGGGCTGTTAGAGTAAAAGGGTAATTTCCTAATTAATTAAGTCTCTTTTCACACTAGCACACTTAAGCTTACTTAGGTCGTGTTTTTTCTTGTCTCAAGTCATAAGATGAGGACACATCTTGATTTAATTTTATCCTCAACTAGGGTTTCATCTAGGGTTTTTTGGTTTTTTATTTTTTCTTATTATAAGGACTCATTATTGTATAATCCATTCAATGCACATTCATTATGATTCACGCTTTTTTGGATCAATAGTCTCCTTGGCCTACATAGCAATTCAATTGCAAAAGGTCCTTGAGAGTTGTAGAGTTGAGGATTCAACAAATCTAGCATCATATGTCACCAAATAGGTGACACTAAGTCAAATTTTAAACTTTTGGCATTGGACCTACTAAACTAGAACTAGCAACTATTCCATGGATAAAAAACAAAATAAAAAATATTAGAACCCTCAAATACATTAACTTAAGAAAAACAAAACAATAAAACATTACAATAGTATAAATACATTTAAAAGGTTTTAAAAAAATTAAAATTTTGAAAAATTTTGAAAAATATATGAAAAAATCTCAAAATAAACTTACCTTTGATTGATAAATCTTGTAAGTGCAACTATTCCTCTCCCATAGTACCCAACAAACATAGTGAAATCTCTTTTTCAATCCTTCACCTTTAAGAAAAAGGGGCAATCTTTTAGAATGTAAAATGATAGCTTAGAGAAAAAAAAGCATTCTAAGTCTCTTGTATTTGTCAAATAAATGTTGTTTGGGGGATCACTTTATGTCAAATTAGGTCATATTAGGTCACTTAAAATGTGTTATTTGGTTTAAAAGATGACTTAGATGCCTCTGGCTAATGGGTTTGCAAGTACTATGGCTCAGGTCCACCCCAAGTTCACCCAAGTCAAACAAGGGCACCCCAAGTATTCTTCAAGTTTGTTCCATGCCTTCGATTCTAGGCTTGCAATGGGTACACTTGAGCACCCCAATTTCCTATAGATCCAGCTTGGACACCTCATGTTCCTTGCAAACCCAAGATTCTCACACTAGACCTTGGATGAACCCAAGCCTATACCAACCCCATATTTGAACCCATGCAATCTGCCACCTAGTTTTGTTGAACCCAACTTCATAGTTTCATATATTTTGTTTCATGTTCTAAACACTTTCAAGCATGGAACTTAGTCTATTGCATGATGAACTAATTCAAGTATTTTCATGAGGAGCTAAACCAATTGTAATCTATCTCCATTGGAGATAGGATTTTCAAGTCAAGTGAGAAGAAGAAATGTTGGTTGTATGATCTAGGGTCTTGAAAAGATATTACTCAAAAGGACATGCAATTAGAAGAAACATGCGATAGAATGGAAGCTCAAGGATATTCTCTTAAAACATTTCTCATCTTCTAATAACTCTTAGAGGAATGCAATATGTGATGGGGTGATCACCATTGCTCCAACTAAGGAGTGTAAAGAAAGCATGCACTCTCAAAAGAAGAGAAGCCAACCCAACTCCCTTACAATCCTAACATGTATTATGATTGGAATAGGCCATCAGTCATAACACAAATGAGTTTATTTCTGTTAGGTACCACCTCTACAAGAAAAATTGATAGGTTAGGGCCACCTAAAACCCTCAACTTAACAACACTAAATATAACATTATTTTGTAATGTCCCCATTTTTTATGTCCTTATTTAGGCTAATTTGGTTTTGACTCACTATTTTTAGTAAGTACTATATTTAGTAACGGGTCCTGGCAGCAGTGCAGTGCAAGGCTTCCTGTTTGGGCAATGTGTAGCAGTTGTCAAGTGAACTCTAATGTTTTGTGCCAATTTGGTGATTTGGAGTATTTACTATTTATAGTAGTTGCTATAAATAGTAAATCTATTTTCGATAACTGGTCCTGGCCAAGGCTACTTTAACAATGTTTATTTCAAGTTTGGGTGTTGGCATGGCTAAGGTTCGATTTAAATATTATTTGTATTTCTCACTTAAGTTATTTTAATAAAGTTTCTTTAAGTGAAGGGGTCAGGGGGTCATGTAAAAAGTACCTTGGAGCCTAATGTAATGACTTACGTTGTTCTAGAAGGAAACAAAAGCGAAATAGTTTCCTTATGGGCATAGACGCCCAAGGGAGGTATTTTGAATTAAATAAAATAAAAAGGACCCCTTGGCCTAGTTGCACAACGTTGTTTTAAAAGAGGGGCCATGTATTTCAAGTGGATGCCTAGAAAAGAGGTTTATTTATCATTTTTAAAGGCTAATGTTATGCCTCATAAGGTGGGATGCCTAGTTTGGGCTTAATGTCAATTTTAAATTAAAAATCAAATGTGGAATTTTGGAGGCAAAAAGTTGGACGCCCCTCTTGGGGTAATTTCACGTCATTTCATAAGGTGAAATGAGAGGGAAATATATTCAAATTCAAATACAAGTTGCCCTAATTCTTCCCTCACTTCATAAATATGAGTTTGAGCTCTCATTTGCATATTGATATTTTGGCAATTTAAGGAGACTTTGTTGGAATGATTCCAAATTTCGATTATAGCTGATTGAGGACGGAAACCCTCATTTCTAGCCCTGGTTTCGGTGGTGAGAGATCCACCCTAGCTGGTTGGAGTGGTTCTACTTCAGGGATCACCGTTGTGCTTACGGAGTTCTTGTTTTCCTTCATTTTGGGAAGGAATAACGAAGATCTTTTTGGTATTTTAATGTGGGTTTTGGAGTTTGCGGGTGTATAATTCTTGGCTTCATTTTGGTGGTGATTGGAGGTGTTTTGAGGCTGTTTACAGAGATCTGATTGCATTTGCAGAATTTTGGAAATCATCATTTTGACAGGGTCTGAAAGTGAAATCAGTTCATAACTTTGTGCAAGCTTGGAGTTTCATTCTCGGTATTGGTTCCTTGGATTCCTCTCATCTTGGTGCCCCTTTCCAAGCATTCATTTGATATATTTGGTGAAGAACTGATTTTTTTAGAGCTGGTTGCCCTACCTAGGTAGATGTGCCTTCTTGAGGGGTTTTTGGATTTTGTGGTCTACTGATGTAAAGGCCCAAAATCTGCATATTTCAGTGTTCGATGGCTGCTCTTTGGCATGGGAATCTATATATTTGTTGGCTATATTCATACATGACATGTGATGCAAGTTTGGAAAGGATGTTGCTGTTGTATGACCATTTCCAGGTCTGATTATTGCTTTTACCAGGTCTGATATCATGTTGTAATAAGTCTGATTTGGTCTGTTAACATTAGTTACTTATCACATGTTGTCATCATGATGGAAAGCAATGTTATCTCCTAGTATATTTGCAATATTTTATATGTTTTCCATGCATCTTGAAAACATTCAAAACAAGCACTAAACACATCAGCAAAAACAATACAATCAGCATACAGTGAAATACAAACAGCATACAGAGATTTCAAAAGAAAAAATCAGGGGCATTCATTACAAATTTCAAAAGCCTCCAAAAAAGAATAAGTGAGGTTAAAAAGGCTAGGGAGTTTTGGATGTCTTATTCCTTGTCCCCATCATATTGGTTCCTTTCAAACAAAAGTCTTCTTGCCCAAAATACAAGATTGGGCACAATGAGTCCTCAAAGACTAATTAAACTTTCACCCTCATGCATACCATCAAGATTTATGTTGCTCCTCATTGCCACTTGATCTAGTCATCAAGGTGATAGGGCATGTGAAAATCCTGTTGATAGGAAAATGCAAGAGATTTTTGATATAGGTCAACTTAATTTGTTTCAAATATTATGTTGGTAGCATTTATACAAATATGCTTTACTTGGGCAAGTCTCTTCAATGTACCATTGTCCAAGATGTCTACTCATCGTTGGCATAAATCTCTTTCGTAACCTCATCTTCTCCAATTATAATCACCTAGCCGTAAATCTTAAAGCATTAGGTATCATTGTAACTGAGTTCTTGCACTCTTGGCTTGTTGAGGAATAGTTCACTTTCAATTTTTAACCCTGGCTTTCCTAGCAACAAGAAGCTGATGAATAGGGTTAAACACCCTCTTTATGTTGAAATGTTGATAGGTAATTTGGCACAAGTGCTTCACAGATGGAGGATCTGCCATGGACATTGTGTCCTTACCTTGTTTCTTCCACCTAGAAAACTATTACAAGCTTCAGATTTGACCTTGATAAATGTACCAGGTTGAATTGGGAAAATTCTTCTCATTGTCATGGCCCATATTCTCTTTAATCTTAGATGCAGGGCAATAACAATGGATTTGTGTGTCCTTAATCTTCACATACTGCATTTCCACCCACAAACAAGAGGAAGACCTTTAACCTATGAGAAGTGTTGAGTATAACATATCTTGTCCACAAATATCCTTGCACTCATTGTATTCCACAAGGACACACATGAACCTCCTTTAATGCTTGAGACAATGCATACAAAGATCAACCATACGGATTCTTCCTCTTCCCCTTTATTTTCCTATACTGGATCAGCTGAGAGTCCTTTCAAGGTTGGCCCTTCATGATGTAGCAATGAGCTGAAGGACTTTCTATTTAGGTGTTCAAGAAAGATCCCTTTTACACCTCGTTTATTGCTTGGAGGTATCTTCCTGTATGATGCACACCTTCAACTTTGTGGCACCAATCAGTGTGGGATAAAATAACCAATGTTAGAGATGGAGCCCTTGCCTTCTGCAGCTTTCATGAATAAGGATGTGTCTTCAAATATTATTGATTAACCCCTACTAGCCTATCTTCCATGAGGATCTTGTGGGGATGTTCTCATAAGATCCCCCAACCCTCACCCAAGGGACTAGTCCCTATACAAATTAATTCAGAAACAACTGATAAAGAAAACAACTTTAAATTTATTTGTTTTTAAATAGCCTACCTAGATCCAAAAGAAACTGAACTTAAAAGAAAAAGGATCTATTTGAGCCTACATGAGCATATAAATTGTTGTTCTACTTTAATTTTGGGGTATTTTGGTGATGTAAACAGTAATACTAGTAACTTTATAAGTAAAAAATATTCAAGTTCGTATGGAATTTTCTAATTTTTGGTTTTTGTATTGTTTTGTGATATAATGATGAGGTATGATTCTCATCATAGTATTTTCATTTTGACATTTTGCTGATACCATCAACAATTACTCTAAATCTGGATATTATTAATATTTATGAATTCTTTATTTAGAGTTTAGTGTTTTATTATTACTCCTAGGATTCCAAGGATTCTTCTAGCTGTCCTTTTCACATTCACAAACCTGCACTTGTTGCTTTAACCCCAGACTGTTGAATATCAGAATATGAAACAAAAAGGCAACTTTTCCACTTCCAACTTCAGGTAGGAGCCCAAGAAAGATGCTCCAGCACTACAAACAAAGAGGCGGGAAAGTATTTTTTAGGAAGAATTAAGTTGTAATCTTATGGAAGTAGAATTCCAAATTGTGCTCAGAAACAATGGCTTGACAAACGTATATGCAACTAGTGGAGCAAGGGGCAGATTGTAATCCACAGTTGTAGCATGTCATCGAAGTGGGCACAGGTAAGATTGCATCCACATATTTTAGCATACTCATTGTACTTGCCAATTTTCTTATATATTACATTAGAAGCGGAATTGTCACTACCAAAGCTGGCATTCCCTCATAAGGGTTTTTTGGGTGAAAATCTAGCGTTCACTTTCTTTGCATAACTTTCTTCCCTCTCTCACTATTCATTTAATTCGTATTTACATAGCACAGTCCTTTATTTTGTGGTTCTTAATTTATACAAACATAGAATTGAAAAATAACAGATCAATTTGGTATTAGTGCAGTTACGAATCTTTTGGAGATTTCTGGGAGCATGTACAACAATTTGGCCAAGTTGTAGCATGTTATGTAACATGGCAATGTTTTCATTGCAACATGCAATTTGTGCCACTTGTTGCATTTAACAAATAGTGAGGAACCTTTTTAGTTGTTCCTAACTCATAGCCGCCATTGAAGCATGCCTTGAGCATCACAAGAGTTTGTAGCTATTGGAGTTTTGGCACAATAGCAGTTATTAAGCTGATACACATGGAGATCTCACAATTGGGAGGGAATTTTCCTCAATCCCAATATAAGCTTTTGTGGGACCAAAAGCTCCTCTAAGAAGGGAGGTGTGATCCATAATGGATTTAAAGAGTAAAATATCAGAAAATAGGAAGACACTTCAGCAGAGGTGGAGCTCTTCCTGGTCCTTTGTATCCTGTGGCTTGTGGGATTTGTTCCTAATGTGGTAGCCACTGCTGTGCTTGAGACTAACTTTGACCTGTGAAAGAAAAAACTTGTGCATTGGAATACTTATATTCTTCTGTGCTGACTGCAGTTAGATGAAAGCTTTATGGCTTCTGTCAGGGGTTTAGTGGAAGACAAGCCTCAAACCATGACTGTTGTTTGTAATGTCCAGGGTGTATAACTTTTGAATTAAAAGTTGGATGGTATCTTCCTTTGATGAATCTTGCCATCTAGTGTTTTTGTCCCATGGATATAAAAATTGCTGCTTTTGTCCAGCTGTTTGCCATCTTCCTTCAGCTTCTGTAAAACTGAACACAATATTCAAGTTCTAATAACAATGAATTTTTTGGGCTTAGCCAACCAAAACCAAATTAATCAAATTTACTACTGCTATTAGTGACTAAATCTCAGATCTTGTATACATTGCCATGCTAAAACTTAGATCAATCTTAGGCCACAAATATTTAGAAACCAAAAAGATGTTAAGAAGACCATGGAAATGGATATTAGAACCATATTAGAGGACGTGCATTGAATTCATTATTTATCAATTATTATAATTGAAAATACTTAGCTTACATCCCACAGCCACCTGCAGATCAGATCATCATTGTACAATACAAAGTAATGTGACTGATTGCAAATGTGAGCTCATCTAACACTTCGGAAGCAAAAGATTGATCTGTATTCATGGCAAGCAAACAATCTTAGGTGTCAAAGGTAGCATGCACAACCAACTTGGACAAGGGGCAAGCTGTAGATGCAAGCATCTTGTAGAGACTTTCAATGGGGGGCTGTGGCATAAAATAGGTGCTCACAATATAAGAAATCTTTTCAAAGCCAGTTTGTCAATGCATTTCATGGTTTTCCTATGATAGAATAAACCTTGCAGCCTGACCATGACAATGAAACCCAAACACTGACAACTTCCATCCTATCAAAATATCAACCTTACCATAGACTGTCAACTCATATCCCAAATATTAAATGTTGTTCCAGCTACAACACTTCTTCTGATGAACTATCAAAATTTTATGCCTTTATACTACAGTACAAACAGCCTAGAGGTTCAGTCTACGTCCCTTAAGATTTCATTCTTGACAGACACTTGGAAAAGATAAACATAACAAGCTAATTTGCACCTCAGGATGTCTGAGTAACCATTAATTTGCCCCATCAACTGCATGAACTGCAGATACTAGAAAATATCAAGCAATCCTCTAAAATCATGATGAATAACATAAATGAGTCTTACAAGCTCTTAACAAAACTTTTAAACAACAATTTTTTCCACTACCACAAAGGGTACCCAGTTGTAATGGTTTGTGCTCAAAGCAGACTAACCCAGGTACAAATTATTTTGTCCAACTAAGTGTCTCCCTGATTAGCAGAGGTGCAGGAAGAATACACAAAGCTTCAGAGCCCTAGGAACTCACGTACTCCTAAGCCTCAACAGATTCAAAGAAAAATTTATAACTTATACATGTAAATCCTATATCCTATATCCTATTCAAAGAAAAATTTACAACTGATACATGTAAGTCCTATATCCTCAAGTTTAAGGCATACAAAGTATGTTGTCTACAATATATCATATCCCACTAGATCATTCTCATTCTGTCTTCCAATAATGTCTGCCATACATCAAATCCAAGAAAGCCATTTCCATATTGTCTGAGAAGGTAGTTGTACAGATTCTTCTATAATTATTAAGCTAGGTTCATAGTTACACTATATTAAAATTGCATCTATTACCATCCTCATGAGTGCAGCTATTTTAGGAATGTGTTTTGCAGATTGAGACTATGATATGCAGATGCTTGGATAGCATTTGTTACAACATTAAAGCATATAACAATAGAAGCTTCAACACTCTAAACCATAACAGAAGATCCTCCAATGAAGCAAATACTTTTACAAAGTGCTCAAAAATAAAAGTAACCCACCAGGTCCCTTTAGCATCTGCAAAACCCTTTATTTCCCTTTGCTAAAGCCTTCCCGTACACCAGTTCACATTTTAAGGTTAAAAAAATTAGTCACAAAAGTGGACTGGTGTATAACCTGTTCTTAAATAACAGTGAGTTGTTATTATGAGATAAAGCGAACTTCATATGCATGCAACTTCTCAGTAAGATATTTTTCATTGCATATATTGAGTGGCAGATGCTCTTTGTTTGTTCTTTCACATTCATTAAGATTTAAAATCAGGTGTCAGTGTAAAGTGATCAAGGAACACAAATTTCATGGGCACATGAACTTTAGTGGGTTGATTAATCATTCTACTCTCTATAGGTATGTTAAAAAAAATTCTTCCTATTTTATCTGACAGCATTACCATGTTGCTTGACATGTTTTTGGCATAACACTGCTATATCTAATACAAGGGAATCCCTTGTTACATTCATCTTACTGGAAAGCATACCTTTTATCTGTACAGTTTGTAATTACAACATGGCAACACTGCAGTATGTGAAAAATCCATGGCATGCATGAATTAGCACTTACACCAAATTAAAGGCCTGGAAAGCATTTCATCTTTTGCATTGACTTACATAGAAATTCATTTTGGCAAAAATCTATGTAAGCATTGTCATTTGGTAGGCCTATACCAAACAATAAATATGACTAGGTTTTGACTTTGAATGGATGAAAGAATGAATAAAATATAAGGCAAAGATTAAATAGGATAGAAGATCCATATAATATGGGAAGACGGGAAGGCGGAGCATGTGAAGGATTCTGCATTTGAGTTGGAAGGGGTTTCCCACGCTGCCATGGAGGAAGCTCAGCCCTCCTCCACGCTCGAGAGTGATTGTCTAGCGGTATGGCCCTCTTTGCCCGACACTTGCCATTATTTTGCATGCTTTCACATTCAGTGGTTGTTGTTTGGATTGCATTTCCGTTTGGGTTTCATTCGCTGCTGCATGTGTGGTAATCTGAAAGTAATGTTTTAATTATGGAGGGTGATACAGACCCTCCGGATGGGTTGATAAATGGGCATGAAAAGATCAGTGCAGACAATGTGCAAACAAAATTCTTTCGGGACATCGTTGCGGAAGACAAAAATTGCTTACCGCAAGGTGCCAAGTTCGTGGTCAAGGGCGTTGAGAATGTTGAAAGCTCGAGAGGGGAAGGACAAGGTGAGCACCCCTCAGCCTCCCCTAAAAAAGTTGTCTTAATTCCAAACAAGGCGCTAGATAATGCTATAGAAATTGAAGATAATAGGCTTCAAAAAACTGCAATTTTCTTCGTTGTCGTGGACACCGCTAGGGTCCCGGCAAGGAGATATATGGATGAATGGTTTCATAATGTGTGGGAGAAAAAGTTAGGGTTTCAATATTATTATTGCAAAATGGTGCAGAAGGGTTTGTTTGTAGTTTTCTTTAAAAACCCTAAATCACAAGAAGAAATAATAAAAAAGCAATTCTGGCATACCGGCAAAACGATCTTTCGCACTCTAGTGTGGCTCCTAAAAGCCCTAGACGAGGAGGTCTTGGTGTTATCCAGCCCAAGATGGCTAGTGATTAAAGACGTCCCACCAAGATTGTGGAAATTCATCCCGCTCCTTTTGGAGACCTATGGAAACATAATTAGGTTGGATGATGCCAAAGCATTGCTACCCCATTCTGATGTAAGGGCTTTGGTCTCATTATTCTCAGGAATTGATCTCCCTGAAGTACTAGAGATAAAAATTAAAAACAGTACATTCACCTTGAAGAGCACAAAGATATACTAAGAGGGGAGGGGAAGGGGGGGCGGTGAATCAGTATATCAACAAACTTTTACCCTCTCAACTTTTAAACTTCAATACAACATCAACTATGCAATAAGACACAATATGATCAAGTTGACACCAACAATTGTATTTTATGTGTTTATATGAAATTACAAAGATTGTAGGCACCAACCTACTTGAATTATAAATTTTGTGGTTTAGTAGGCACCAACCTACAAGGAGCGCCAACCCCTTAAACTGCTTTAGTAGGCACCAACCTACAAGGAGTACTAGCCCCTAAAGTTCGTAAGCACCAACCCCCACTTGCCAAGCACCAACTATAATGTCCCCATTTTAGCCATACGCTCTTCTATGTCTGATAGCCTATTTTCGGAAGCCTGTAGGCCAGTCAAAAGCTAAAATTAGGGTTTCCACTTTTGAGGAGGTTTTGAGGTCTTGCATGTGAGAGTTTTTAACGCATGTCTGGTGGAGCTTTATGGGTTTTAGGAGAGCTTTGTGATGAGGTAACATGCATGACAGGATATTGACTTGCATTCTCGGTTGCTTTTGGAGGCTTGCATGTTGGAGTTTTTCAGCTTGGATTGTGGATTCCTTCTGGGTTTTCAGAGTGTTTCACAGTGATGTGACATGCATCAAGAACAGTGGACTTTTCTGAACTTGCTATTTTTAGTAAATTACGACGGTTGCTCAGTTTGTGCTCAAAATGACTTTGGAACAACTTACTATTTTTAGCAGTATGCTATTTTTAGTAAGTTCTATTTTTGGCAATGCTATTTTTAGCAGCAGTTCAACAATCCAAAGTAGTGGCTATTTCTGGCAGGTCAGTTTAGGTAGTTTGGTCTCCAACACCCTTGGTGCTATTTTTAGCAGCTTTTCAGCAAGCCAGTTCCAAGTCTATTTCTGGTAGGTCAGATGGAGCAGTTTGAGTCTTCAGTACTTCTGAGCTATTTTTGGCAGGTCTGAGCTTGAGTTGGGTGCTTCACTTGTGGAGGTAAAATATTTTAATAAAGTGAATTTTGATAAGGCTTGGTGGACGCCTTAAGGAGAAATAAGTGATTTTATTAAAGTCATTCACTTTATTATATTTGGACGCCATTTTATACTTTATTAGCAAATTTAATAAAGTATATTACTTTCTTGATATTGGATGCCTTGGAGACATGGGGAAATGAAATGCAAATGAGATAACATTTTGAGGAGATATATTATTTTATAAAGTGTTTCACTTTATTACCTTTTGGACACCACATTACACTTTATTGATATTTTTAATAAAGTTTTATGTCTTCATGAAGTGGACGACTTGGGAAAAGGTGAAATGAAATGCAAATTGACAGAACATTGCAAGGTGAATGTGAATTTGGATTAGGCATCCACCTTGGAGGAAAATGAATTTGAATTTGGAGATAGAAAAGCTATAAATAAGAGTGTTGGGCTCTTTGTTTTGCATCCATGAAGAAATTATAATGTTATGTTGCCAAAATGGTGAGTGGTTTGCTTCGAGGAAAGCATACCTCCTAGCTTGGGCTTGGTTTCTTGCTTGAAAGATAGCAACTAGCTAAGTTAAAAGTTGTTCTTAACTCTTGAGAGCAGATTGAGCATATTATAATTGAGTCTTTTGATGTTTTCCGATGTCATTGGGTGTGTTTTGTCAGTTTACAGGTTGCTGGTTTGGGTGTCGCTAAAGTAGATTTTCACTCATAGCTCCTTGGGCAAATTTTGTTTGGTTCTGGGCTAAGTTGTCGAATCGGGTACGGATGCGCAAGTGTGGGTGCGGGTACGGTACGCCGATACGGCAATTTTTATTTTTTTTGGTGTGGGTACGTTTGGGTACGTCTGTACATAAGACATATAAAAATCATAGATATATACATAAAACATTAAATCTATTAATTAAAAATAAATATATTAATATTAAACAATGATATATAAACTATACAAGTTTTAATTTAGAATTTTTATTAATTTATAATTTTATTATATAATTATTAATATATAATTTAATAAATAATAATATATACTAGCTCATATAATTATTAGTTTATTTTAAAATAATAATTATTAATATAAAATCCAATAAATAATATACTAATTACTAATATAATATTTAATATATAATTATATAATCTAACTATATAATTAATATATGATTTAATATCCGCTTCTATACCTATTGAGCGATTCAAATTAAAAGACTTAGCGTTGCAGATACGGGAGAAAATAATAATGATTCTGGTGTATTGGTCCTACGGTGCCTCTTCTTCGTAACAGCAATGGGAAGAAGCATACCCATGGTTTCCTTGCAAAGAATCTAATGGCGGAGAGGTGAAGGAGGGAGAGAGTAAACGATCACTTGTATATCAATCTCCTCGTCCGCTTGAAGCCGGCAAGGATGGACCCTAAAATGGTGGAAAAATCCTCCCGAACCCTAAGAAAGTCAGAAAAATGTGATATAGGATTTTTTCGAGGTCAGAAAAGAACAAATCGATTCTACTCCGATTCTACAGGGTTTCCAGGCCGTATCAGTTTTGGCACATATCCGTACCCGGAATCGGCAAGGTAAAGGGCCGATTCCGGTAACTTAGGTTCTGGGTATTCGTCACATCTCTTCCTTGGCTTTCGGCGCCCCTTTGTGCAAGTTTTGTGAATTTTTGGTGACGTCTATGATTTTTTCTAGCTGGCCGCCCCTTTATCAAGCTGTATTCTTGCCTGGGAAGTCATTGAAAACTTTAGAAAAAATAATAACACCAGTTTGTTGCAGTTTCTCAGTTCTAGATTGGTCACCATCTTCCTAGGAATGCATTTCATTTGGTTTCATGTCATTTGGAGTTGTTTTGAGGATGTTATGTGCATTTTAGTGAGTTTCATAGTTGTTGGTCTGTAGTTTACAGTTTGCTGGTCTATCATTTGAGTTTGTTGAAGTTGGAGATTTTGGTGTGGGTGTTCATAGTAGATGAGTCTTTGATGCTTGGAGATCATATAATAACATTTGCAGCATTGGGACATCTCTAATACAATGTTATTTGCAGGGATTCTATCTCATTGTAAGGCTGTTACAGTAGTACTGTTCAGCTATCTTTCATATCTTGCTAATTTACATTGTAATTCCCACTCATAGTGGAAGAGATTGGCCACAGCGCCTACTTTACTTATTTGCAAAATCATATTCCCGTGATTGTGGAAGAGACAAGCCTCGCCATCTTCATTGTACTGCATTTCATACTGTTGATCGGCTTAGCCGTCACCAATGCACTAGATCCTCAACGCCATATGATAGCACCTCACCCACCTCGGGTCTTGAGTGCACATTCTTGGTGTTGAGTTACTTTCAGCAATTGCATTCTCTCATTAGATCCTCAGTGCCATATTGTAGCACCTCACCCATCTCAAGTCTTGAGTGCACTTTCTTGGTGTTGAGTTACTTTCAACATTGCATTCTCTTTCAGTCGCTACTGACGATCCTCGATGCCATATGACAACACCATTCCCATCTTGGTATTGAGTGTGTATTCTTGGTGTAGAGTTACTTTCCAACAGTTGGTTTGGATTTGGGCTAACCTTAACGGGTGCTTGTTGTACTGTATTGTTCGTTGGAAAAATTGAAAAAAATTTGGCTCATTACACCAACTTAGCAAAGATAATAACTAAAAGAACAATGCTCCACCTTCAATGTTGCTTCTTCAACGGATGATGGACAATTCTAATCTTCAACAAATCTGCATTATATTCTTCTTCTCAAATGTTTATTTATTCTCATTCACAAATCACTTTTAGCATTATACTAATGTCTTCCTTCAATTCCACTTTAATTCAAGTTTGCTTGTAAATCAGCTTTGAAGTCTCACATCTGCTCATAGATCTTTTATGCTTATAGACTTCCTTTAAGTCTGCTTGTGTTATTACTCAACACATATATTCATCCTTAACACAATCTGCTACAATAATCCTTGGTGTAGATCTGTACTAGATTTGCTTTAATTCTTATTAAAAAAGCTTATTTACTTTATCGCCCTTTTTCAATTCTGCTCAAATTCAACTAATTTTATGTTGTATTTAAATCTCTACTCATTACTTTACCATTGCAGCTTTAACCTTTACTGATTAATTTGTCATCGTTGTCTTAACATTTATTGCTGCTTATACATCCTCTGTTATTTCAAACTGATTGATATTCATCTTCACATCTACTTGTTGTTCTACTTTTACACAGCCTTCCACTCCACACCTGCTTGTGTTTTGATGATGTAGCATTTACTCC
The DNA here is from genome assembly GCA_007258455.2 of Sequoia sempervirens. Classification (NCBI taxonomy): domain Eukaryota; kingdom Viridiplantae; phylum Streptophyta; class Pinopsida; order Cupressales; family Cupressaceae; genus Sequoia; species Sequoia sempervirens. The sequence continues at coordinate 227,303,759 of VDFB02086081.1, forward strand.
ATACTCCAACTCTGATTACTTTCTTTCTCAATCACATATGATATTCAATAAATTCCATATATTCAATAAATTCCATACTTCAAATCTTCTTACAATGATCTTCAGATTATATTCATTTTACACTCCACACTTCACTGTATTTTGATGATTTATTCTTTTCTTCCACACCCTCCGACACTCTACTACCATAATTCTTTTATCCTTTTATATCTTTATGCCTCCATACAAAGGGAAGCATCTCTTTGAAAGAAGACGTCCCTTTTGGAAGGACACGTCACTTGCTAAAAACTTATCCTTTTAATCATACCTCAAGCGCTGCCTTAACAAATTCCAGAATTGTTTTACACCTAATTACTTCGTTCTAAAAGATAATTACCAACTTCAAAGATATTCGAATAGTCCACATAATTGACCGCAACTTAACAGTTCGGTTCCTCTCGTGCGATGATAATCATTATGCTTTGGAGACAAACTTGTTTCCAAACAGTAATGCTTTCAACAGATGTTTAAGAGGATATTTTTGACGGCTTCTTTACTATGTCTTCAAGATGTTGTTTCTCCTTGCACAAGTTGTTACTGGTTTGGACGGTGTCATTCAATGAAGCAATCCATGTGCAAAGGCAAAGACAGTTAGTGATACACTAAACTGGATGATATCTGGCACCAACCAAACTTGTATGAGCGGCCCAACAGTGCATCAAATCACCCAGATTGGAATCGTATTTCTGAACCTCCAATAATTATCGAAACTTCTTGTATTACTGACGTTGGTTGTCTAAGGCTTCATATCGACAATCTTTATGTAATGGATTTAATATTATATTCGCACAACTCCAGAACTGGCGATCATTTACCTTGACGCCACTGACATAAGAGGCTGAGGCGATTTGTATTTTATTCGAACTTTGTCTTAGGTGACTAAATAGAATGGCGTCCTTACTCAAATAGCAATTGGAAGCAACTCCCGATAACTTCCATATGATGCAAATTCTTTTGTCTTTGACTCCAAATAGCTGTCGCCCTTGTAAATATCACAACAGCTCTATTACTAAATTCGTGTTTCTATTTATGTGTTGGCTTCTTCGGACATATGTGAGACGACCTCTTAAAGCCATCGGTCACCTCCAAATTTCGATAATTTTATTTGGCTTTATCTATCTTTTGAAGATACCTAGTTAGATGAAAGCGATTTAGCTTAAACAATTACTTGATGCTTCATGTCTTCGATGTCTTTGAATCTGCTTATTATACTTTATTTATCCATTTCTCATACATTTCATTCTCTTCAAGACTTGAACTTTATCTTCCCTGATTTCTTCTTTTGTTAGCGCCTCAATCATGTGTTCTTTCGTTGTGATTGTATTAATTCTGACATAGATCTGTGTCATCAATGATGAACCTTCATCTTGACATCTGCAGTATGTTATCTTCAGTCATGCCCTTGCAATATCTTTAGTCATGCAACTGCTATATGTTATCTTCAGTCATGCACCTACTTGACATCAATGACAACATTTCCAACAATCTCCCCCTTTGTCATTGATGGCAACCTATTCTTCCTTATCACTTCTAACTCTCCCCCAATCTACTTCTCTTCCCCTTTGACATCAATGGCAAAGGGACAAACATGGACAAACATCAAGCTTCTATCAATGAACGTACCATCAGAAACATCTAATTGTGTACTCTCATTAAATGCACAAGAATGGACTTCTCCCCCTGTCAAAGATTCTCTAATGCTTCTCTTTCTTGAGTGACTTGATTCTTTGTATTCTGATTTTGTAAACAATCTTTCTCTATGGTTTTTCAAACAACTGTCTTCTCTTGTTATGTTTCTCGATTTAGGAACTCATTGATCTCATCACTATCTCATGCATGTTCAACTCTTCCTTCTATGTTCTTGACATCAATGCAATAGTTTCCCTTTTGGTGTAACTTTCTCTTTCATCATACCCATCCTTGTTTTCTATGGCATCATTGCAACAATAGGGACTCTTGAATTGTACCCATAATCATTCATCTTTACATGATCAATTTTGATCAACACATGCTTGTCCAATAAGCATACTTCATTTGGATTCTCCTCTTTACCATTCTTTTAAAAAAGTTTAGTTATTGTATCAAGTCTTCTAGGACTTCACCTTCTTATTTTGAAAAATTCTGAACTACCTCAAATGATAACTCTCTATCTTGAAGGTAATATACTTCTCTCTATTGCTGTATCTACAATAGATTTAGATTTCCCATGTGACATCCTTACTGCCTTGAATCTTGAATCAGTTTGCTCCTTTCATGTTTAGGATTCTTTTGAAGATTTCTCTCATAGTTCCTTATCTTGACATTGATTCTCTCCATGATATGGTAAACTTGCTATATGTAGTTTTCTTTAGGACTGAATGATACTGCAGCTATAGGCTCCCCCTAAATCCATGCTTCCTTTCAAACTTGTGCTTGAAGTGCAGAAAGCATATCCTTAGATTCGACCTCATTATTCTTCTCGCTACTTTGTTCTTGTTTTCTTCTCCATACCATAGTAGGTCTTTGCTTCTGTTTGATCATATTATCGTTTATTCTGTACTTTCTAAGAGATTTCTCAAATTGTATTTGCAATGTTGTGCTATGTGTCCATAGTTTTTACATTTGTAGCATATGACTTCTTGAGGATAATATGAATGACGGTTTCCACTTGTCCACCTATAATGACTTCTGTTTCTGTTCCATTCTTTATAATGTTTTATTTGTATTTTACACTCCTTTTCCTTATGACCAAAATTGTTGCACTTGTAGTAATAGCCATTGAAAGGATAATAGTGTCTAGTTACATGCACTTGCCTTGGTGGAGGCCTTTTGAATGTGACATTCTTCACTTTTGGAGGTGTGCATTTATTTATTAAGTCCTTTGATGTATCAGCATGTCTTTTCTGATTTTCTTCACTTGATTTCTTTTGAGGTTCTGCAGCCTTTGAATTTGACTCTTCTTTGGTAGCCTCTTTGTTTTCTTCAACCCCAAGACCACAGTTTTGAGAGTTAATTATCATTTCCAACATTTCACTATTCTTTTCAAACTTAATGCACTGATTAAATCTGTCATTTGATTTCTCTAATTCCTTTTTTACGAAGATGACCTCAAGTTCTAGCTTCTTGCATTCAAGAACCTTTTCTTGTAGCTGTTTCCTTACCTCTTCCTCAACTTGTTTGGCCTCTTTGATTTCTATCTGTTAGTGTTGTAGTGGCGGGAGATACTTTCTCCTATATATATTTTGTTCAAGGCAGGTCGGCCTTTATTTTATAAATAAAATTATATTTGTTCTAGGTCGGCCCTAGAGAGGAAGCCACCCAACTTTGTATATAAAGAGGATGAAGTCCTCTCATTTAATCAAGCAATCAATTCACTCCAATTTGAATATCTTCAGCAGCAGTTGCATCTTCTAGCAGCAGCAGCAAATCAGACTTTGAAGAAGTGTTATCATTAGTACATTTAAGGTTCGATTCAAGGAGAAGTGCTATTTCTCATTGTATGAGACTCGGCCTATTCTAGGGCCTGATTTTGTATGCAATTTCTGCACTTATTCTTTTGATACATAAGACAACATTTTTGCTGGGTTTTTCTCCCTCAAGTAGGAGGGTTTTCCCAGGGTGAATTGTTGTGTTCATAGTCTATTGTGTTGTATTTTCTACTTGTTTACATTTCTGATCTAAAAACTAACATGGTATCAGAGCAGGTTTAGAAAAGATCTGATCAGATTTGTCTAAGCATTCTTCATTAAATTTCTTTCCATCGATAGCGGATTTGGAGCATACTTTAGAAGCAGATCTAAGGTGTTTTTAAGAGCAGTCTTGAAGGCGAATTTTTGAAGACCTAAAGGGCGATTTTTAGCAGATTTAAGAGCAGACCTTGAGGCGAATTTTTTGCAGACCTAAAAGGTGAATTGTGGTAGACTTAAGTGCAGATCTTCGAGGGCGAGTTGTTGCAGATTTAAAGACTATCTATTGCAGAATTGAAGGACATTATGCAGACCTTAAAGGGAAAATCCCTATAGACCTATGAGCAGAAATTCTTGAGCAGAATTGTAAAGAGTTTCAGATCTGATTGGAGAAGAGGGTCAAACATTCATCTACCGCATGGATGGGAAAGCAACTGGTGAAGTTTATTTGAGCGACAGAATCAAATGATGCTTGTGAACGAATTTGTACAGATTGTTGCTCTAGTTGGTTGTAGCCGGAATACTCTTGATAGCCATCGAGCATTTGGAAGTCTAGGCGATTATTCAACAAGGATTCAATCAATTAAGGGCTAATCAGACACAACTTGCCTCTGTTGGTTTGTCAGAGGCAATGAAGATTGGAGCTATCTGAAGTAGGCTCTACAGGAATATTTTTGTGGTATTCAAGGTTATTACAGACCTACTAATCACTTTGGTGCTCACAGGTTGTGATTGACTGGTCGCATCGATACCATTCCCTATGTGCATGGACAGTGATGGTATCTTGATTCAGTGAGAGGCCTGGTTCTACACTGAATATGTTAGCTGCATAATGTGTCTAAGAAAACTGAGTTGAGCAGATTGTCCTTGTAATCTGTAGTGTTGTGATTAGCATTTCGAAGAGTAGAAATTGAGTAAAGACGAAAGAAAGATATATCTAAATCGACAAAGATAAGTTCTATTATTTCTTCAATTGTTCTATCTAATGATATTTGCTACATGCTTCATTTGTATCAAGGGTAGTTTGATTTCATGAACTATTATTAATCTCTTTAAAACGCAGGATGGATCGAGGAGCAAAAGGATATTGGATTATTTGAAGATATATTGAAGACCTCATTATTTGAGGTGACGATTCTTGAAGATTAGTCAATGACGAGCAGGAGGCTCCTATGGATATGGATTCATCCCTCGATTACACTCCTGCCATTCAAAGGTAATTAAATTCCAGGCACGGGTTGAGATCATGTCCAGGAAGAGAATTTAAGGCTCTAAAGATCAGTCATTGGAGGCAGTGATCAAGAGGGAGTTCGGTGTTTAGCAAAATGAAGTCCTATGTCTCGGGGAACTAGAGTAACTCACTGAGAAGAAGTGAAGGTGTCAGCTAAGTGGGTTGCAGTGTTGCAAGGTCGGTGCTAAAGTCCTTGGAAGACCTCTTCAGCTGCAGAGAACAAAATTGCACAAGACAGTCAAACTGGATTTGACATTGGTAGCTCCGCAAGCCTATTCAGAATAGGGTGATTTGGGATGAGGTTGAGGAGGACAATCCTGGACTCTCACAAGTCAGTAATGTCGAAGGTGTGCGTTGGAAAACGTTCCTCTAAGGCAAGCATTGCAGGCAATCTTGGACAAGGAGGTTAGGAGGTTGATGCAAGTACCTGGAGCTTCAGAGGGAGTCACATCATCATGAAGATTTGTTGTAATGTATATTTCTCTGAGACGGAGAAATATGAGGTGAAAGCCCTTGTAGTGTATATTTCTCTGAGACGAAGAAATATGAGGTGAAAGCCCTTGTAGTGTATATTTCTCTGAGACGAAGAAATATGAGGTGCAAGCCCTTGTTCATCTCTAAGACTGAGATGAAACGTCATGTTGAGAGAGTCCTTGACGAGGATATCTTGTACATCTCTGAGACTAAGATGAGACGTCATGTTGAGAGACTCCATGACGAGGATATCTTGTACATCTCTGAGACTGAGATGTGTTTCTTCCCACACATGGGAGTAGCCATTGTGGACATCACGTTGAGAGACTCCGTGATGAACCCTTGTACATCTCTGAGACTGAAATGTGTTTTCCACAAATGGGTGTAGCCATTGTGGACATCATGTTGAGAGACTCCATGATGAACTCTTGTACATCTCTGAGACTGAGATGTGGTTTTCCACAAATGGGTGTAGCCATTGTGGGCGTCATGTTGAGAGACTCCATGACAAGGATATCTGGAAAATACCTCCCTAGCTAAGAGGGAGTGTTAGTGTTGTAGCAGCGGGAGATATTTTCTCCTATATATTTTTTGTTCAAGGCAGGTCGGCCTTTATTTTATAAATAAAATTATATTTGTTCTAGGTCAGCCCTAGAGAGGAAGCCGCCCAGCTTTGTATATAAAGAGGATGAAGTCCTCTCATTTAATCAAGCAATCAATTCACTCCAATTCGAATATCTTCAGCAGCAATTCGCATCTTCTAGCAGCAGCAGCAGCAGTTCGCCTCCTAGCAACAGATCAGACTTTGAAGAAGTGTTATCATTAGTGCATTTAAGGTTCGCTTCAAGGAGAAGTGCTATTTCTCATTGTATGAGACTCGGCCTATTCTAGGGCCTGATTTTGTATGCAGTTTCTGCACTTATTCTTTTGATATATAAGATAACATTTTTGTTGGGTTTTTCTCCCTTGAGTAGGAGGGTTTTCCCAGGGTAAATTGCTGTGTTTATAGTCTATTGTGTTGTATTTTCTACTTGTTTACATTTCTGATCTAAAAACTAACACTATCTTCAAGTCCATGATCACTTTTTCTGATTTTTCTTTTGTTTCCTTGTCCCCTTTACATTGTGATTTGAGCCTTGAATTCTCCTTCTTGAGCTTCCCAATCTTACGATAAGCATACTCAAGTTCCTCCTCAAGATCTACTTCACTTTCATCATAGTCTTCTTCATATGCCTCAAAACCTTCTTTGAGGTTTTCATCAAAATGAGCTCCCTTTGCATTGGGTTTAATTCTCAAGCTATTGCTTGAATTGTTTTCTTCTAAGTTCTCTACTTCAATATTCTCTTCCCCTATCGTCTTTTCCTTTATTTTACTCCCAAGGCTATCTTCATTTACCACTTCATCGTTTTCTATTTCCATGTGTATTCCAAGTGCCACTTCATCACAGTGGTTGGCTTCTATGCCATCAATACAATCATTACTGCATATAGAATGGTTTTCCTTTTCAAAGAAAACATCATCCATTACTTTGTCCCTTGTACATGATGCATTGTTACCTATACTCTTTTTAGAATTCTTTCTTCCCTTATTTCCTTTTCTTTTTCCCATGTGTGCTCTTAAGGATCTCCCTTCAAGCAGTTAGGCTCTCTCCAAAGGAACTTGCTCTGATACCAATTGAAGAGCACAAAGATATACTGAGAGGGGGGGGTTGGGAGGAGGGAGGGGGGATGAATTAGTATATCAACAAACTTTTACCCTCTCAACTTTATCAACTTTTAAACTTCAATACAATATCAACTATGCAATAAGACACAATATGAACAAGTTGACACCAACAATTATATTTTATGTGTTTATATGAAATTACAAAGATTGTAGGCACCAACCTACTTGAATTATCAATTTTGTGGTTTAGTAGGCACCAACCCCTTAAACTGCTTTAGTAGACACCAACCTACAAGGAGTACCAACCCCTGAAGTTCATAGGCACCAACCTTCTTGAGGCACCAACCACCACTTGCCAAGCACCAACTCAGCAAAGATAATAACTGAAACAACAATGCTCCACCTTCAATGTTGCTTCTGCAACGGATGATGGACAATTCTGATCTTCACCAAATCTGCATTATATTCTTCTTCCCAAATGTTTATTTATTCTCATTCACAAATCACTTTTAGCATTATACTAATGTCTTCCTTCAATTCCACTTTAATTCAAGTTTGCTTGTAAATCAGCTTTGAAGTTTCACATCTGCTCATAGATCTTTTCTGCTTATATACTTCTTTTAAGTCTGCTTGTGTTATTACTCAACACATATATTCATCCTTCACACAATCTGCTACAATAATCCTTGGTGTAGACCTGTTCTAGATTTGCTTTAATTCTTATTAAAAAAGCTTATTTACTGTATTGCCCTTTTTCAATTCTGCTCAATTTCAACTGATTTTATACTGTATTTAAATCTCTACTCATTGCTTTATCATTGCAGCCTTAACCTTTAATGATTAATTTGTCATCGTTGTCTTAACATTTATTGCTGCTTATACATCCGCTGTTATTTCAAACTGATTGATATTCATCTTCACATCTATTTGCTGTTCTACTTTTACACAGCCTTCCACTCCACACCTGCTTGTGTTTTGATGATGTAGCATTTACTCCACACTCCAACTCTGATTACTTTCTTTCTCAATCACAGATGATATTTAATAAATTCCATACTTCAAATCTTCTTACAATGATCTTCAGATTATATTCATTTTACACTCCACACTTCACTGTATTTTGATGATTTATTCTTTTCTTCCACACCCTCCAACACTCTACTATCATAATTCTTTTATCCTTTTATATCTATATGCCTCCATATGAAGGGAAGCATCTCTTTGAAAGAAGACATCCCTTTTGGAAGGACACGTCACTTGCTAAAAACTTACCCTTTTAATCATACCTCAAGCGCTGCCTTAACAAATTCCAGAATTGTTTTACACCTAATTACTTCATTCTAAAAGTAACATAATAAAGTTGAGAGGAGGAATACATGAAATGGAGCTCTGCAACGGTCATGGAGGAAAGCAACGGTCGGATGAACTCAGGCGTGGCGGAAGAGGTCACGAGGGACCCAGAGTGAACAGGAGTGGGAACCTCGAGCATGTCTAGAAGAAAGAGAGATGGGCCCGCCCTCAGAATAATGCTCAGAATGGTCGCTTTCAAGAGGACCAGGCTCACGGGAATCCTCGCATGAATAAAGGTGTAGGCTCTTCTTGGCCCGACTAATCACGTGATGGAAACTTTGCAAGACTGAAGAAAGGAAGTCGGCAAAGAAAAACCAAACTTCTATGCGCATATGTGTGGAGAATAAAGCAAACAGGAAAATATGGAGTGCGATTGAACTTTTAACAGACTATGGAAGCTGGGTTCAAAAGTTGAAGCGTGATTCTCTAATGCATAACAATTTGGTGCGTTCTTTGGGATGTAGAAAATCCAACGAAGAGGCAGGAAAATCCAACTTTTTGGATGTCCCAGTGGAGACTCCCAGATTGTCAGTTAGAATAACCACTGAAAACATAAACCCTCATTCCTCTCCCAAGGAAAGGGTTCAGAAGCCGCAGTCTAAGATGGGTAGGGATTCTACAAAAAAGGATGGGGACAATGGGCAACCTTTGTTGGACGCCTCCCAGAATGGCTCACCAAGACCATTCATAGAGGACAAAACAGTCAAGAGGAAGGAGATTCAGGAGGAATAGAAGGAGAAGGAGGATCAGCTTGCGGATTTAGATGAGAAAATCTTCGAGACTCTAGAACTTCTGGGGGACAGTTGTCGGAACGTGGAGTTGGATTCCTTGATAGAAGTGGGGAAGGAATTGGTAGAACTAGCGGTGTCGGCTAAGGCAAAGTCTAGAGCGTCGAAGGCAAGACTTAACTTTGAAGGTATAGAGGAAATTTGGGAAACAGAAGGGGAAGAAACGATGGAGCTGTTAAGCCCACAATCAGGCAAGAAGAGAAAGATGACAGAGGAATTGTTGGCGGCCAAATCTAGATTAGGAATTCACAGAAGGGATCTACTCAAACTTACGCCGAACTGCAAGGAACAAAAAAAGCGGGGTAGAATCCCTAATCAAGAAAAGAGAAAATGGGATGGGGAAGCTAGCAGACAGCAAAAGATTGACTCAATGATTAAAGTAGGGAAGGGTGGAGCCCTTCCTGAACAGCAATGAAAATATTAACATGGAATGTTAGGGGCTTAAATGCCCCTAACAAATGGAGCCTCATCAGGCGCCACGTAGAAGTGAGTCAAGTAGAAATCTGTCTTCTTCAAGAAACAAAATTAGATGGCCCAGAACTGGAGAAATTTGGCAAAAAGCTAAGGACATGGAAATGGATAGGGGTGGAAACGGAGGGGTGCTTCGGGAGGCCTAATAATTATCTGGAAACCTCAGTCAGTCCTAATAGAGACCCTGAACTCGAGTCGACACTGGATGGTGTGTAAGGTAAGGAGTTTGATCTCGAATCTACATTTTAATCTCATAAATGTTTATGGCCCCTCTTTGAGTATTCAGAAAAGGATGGTCTGGCTAGAACTGGACGGGGTTTTGAGTGGTATGAATCAGGATTTTAGCATAATAGGAGGAGATTTTAATGCAATTCTTAGGCAAGAAGACAAGAAAAGTGGCTCAGGGAAAGTCCTGCATTCCCAATCGGATTTTTGTAGCTTTGTGGACAGAAATTCTCTACTGGAAATCCCCATAGGAAATGGACGCTTCACATGGACGAACCGCAGAAAAGGGTTTGGTAGTATAGCGAAAAAAATAGACAGATTCTTCTTCAAAGGAAATCTGAGTCTTTTTCCTTTTTCTCTTGAGAGCAAGATAAAGTCTGGGATTGGTTCTGATCATTTTCCAATTCAACTTCAAATAGTTGGGGAGAAGGGACCGGTCCGATGCCCATTTAAATTTGAAATGATGTGGTTTAAGGACCCTCATGTGTTGGTTTTGATAGAACAATGGTGGAAGGAATGCACTCCGAAGGGATCAAGCTTGTTCAATGTGGTCACAAAGCTAAAATACGTGAAGCAGCAGCTCAAACAATGGAACAAAGTGAGCTTCAAGAATATCTTCAAAGAGAAAATGCAAATTGAGCAAGAACTGGACAATCTAGCCGAAGAAATTATTAAGAATGGGATGGACGAAGCCTACTACATGAAAGAACAGGCTCTATCTAACAAACTCAATGATATCCTAGCTAAAGAGGAAGTTTTTTGGAGACAAAAATCCAGAGAGGTATGGCTGAAGACAGGAGATAGAAATTCGAAATTCTTTCACAACTCCACAAGAGCAAGGAGGGAATTAAACAGAATATCTAGCTTGAAAGATGGGGATGGCCGATTGATGGAAGATTTGAAGGAAATCAGAGAATCAGCAGTTACATATTTCCAGAACTTGGTCAATGATTGGGAGGGTTCAAATTTGGATGCACAGACTGCCTCCTTGCACTCCATACCGAAACTGATTTCTCAAGCTCAAATGAGGGCTTTAAATGCTAAATTCTCTGAAGCTGAAGTGAAAGAAGCAATCTTTGGGATGCAACCAGAAAAGGCCCCTCGACCGAATGGATTTCTAGCAGCATTCTTCCAGAAATGCTGGATTTTTTTGGGTAAGGATGTTTGGGAAGCTATAGAAGACTCTAGGATTAACAGAAGAGTGTTAAAGGAAGTAAACAACACTTTAATTGCTCTCATCTCGAAGAAAGAAAAGCCAGACTCATGGGAAGATTTTCGCCCAATATCATTGTGTAACACGATTTATAAGATATTGGCCAAAGTATTAGCCAATAGACTGAAGAAGATTCTCCCCACAATCATATCCGAGGAACAAACAGGTTTTGTCCCAGGAAGATCAATAGATGGGGTGATAATTGCTCAAGAAGTCATACACTCAATCCAAAAATTGAAGAAACCGGCAATGCTATTGAAATTGGACATCAAGAAAGCTTATGACAGAGTGAACTGGAGATTTCTCTTCAAGGTAATGGAAACCTTTGGCTTTCAAAAGGAATGGTTAGACTGGCTCTTTGGGTGGGTAGCTAGTCCGCATTTCTCAGTGTTGGTTAATGGTTCCCCAGAGGGATACTTTACTGCCTCAAGAGGTCTAAGACAAGGGGACCCTCTATCCCCTTTCCTATTCATTATAATAGCTGAAGCCCTTGGGAGATCGCTTGACAATGCAAGGAGGTCCGAATGGATTGAGGGATTGCAAGTAACTAGCAGCCTACCTAATATCATGCATCAGCAATTCGCAGATGATACAATGTTGTTTGGTGCTGCCTCAGCAAAGGAAGCACAAAGATTTTAAAAAATGCTAGAAGACTACTTTAGGGCTTCTGGGCAGAAAGTAAGACTAAATCTGAGATTTTCTTCTTTAATTCAAATTGTCCCTGTGAACTTCAAATTTTGCGAATTTTAGGATTTAAGAGGGGACAACTGCCATGCAAATACCTGGGACTCCCATTGGACAAGGGCATCAAAAGCAACAGTATTTGGAGCTCTTTAGTGACTCGCTATAAGGACCGAATATCCTCATGGAAAAATAGGTGGTTGTCCTGGGCAGGGAGGTTAACTTTGTTGAAATCGGTTCTTTCAACACTTCCCATCTATATGATGTCCTGCCTGCAACTTTCAATAGGTGCGAGCAAAGACCTAAATAGGGTAATGAAGGACTTCTTCTAGAAAGGCAACTCAGAACAAAAGAAAATTCCTCTTATAAAATGGCAGAAGGTTTGCGAGAAGCGGGAGAAAGATGGTGCTGGTTTGAGGAATGTTCTCCGACAAAACGAGGCACTGGGGGCAAAATTAGCTTGGACTATTCATTCATGCCCTGACCTTAAATGGGTGAAGATTGTCAGAGCAAAATATTTGGAAGCAGACCCTTATTGCTTCCTAGTAGCAAAATCCTTGCCAAATGGGTCCCGAATTTGGAACTTCATTAAAAACTCTAGAGATCTGATCACAGACTTTCTTACTTGGGAAGTGAAGGATGGAAAGGAGGCTATGCTTTGGGAAGATTCTTGGGAAGGTCATCCAACACTGGCTGACAACCCGGAGCTCTCAAGAGTAAAAGAGAAGACAAACAAATTTGGGGTTCGAAAGTCAGAGATTATATAGATCGTCTGGAAGATCCAATTGAAGGTTACCTGAAGTGGAAATTGGTGAGAAGTTTGGACCTTGAAGTCCAGGAAATTGAAGCCTTTGAGGAAGCATTATCAAAAAGAAGGATCTGGGACAGACAGGGGAGCGATCACTTACGTTGGGATGCTTCACCAAATGGGACATACTCGGCCAAGATAGGATACAATATCTTATCATCCTCAGCTGAAGAAAACTCAGTGATCCCTCGAAGTCTTTGCTGGAATAAAGTATGTCTCCCAAAAGCAGGGATTTTCACATGGGCTGCAGCACAGGGAAGAATTCTTACAGGAGATAGGTTCATCAAAATGGGATATCATCGTCCGTCTAGATGCCCATTGTGTCAAGAGGCTGAGGAAACAGTGGATCACTTGCTTTTAAATTGTAAGTTAATTCATCAGATTTGGTGTTGGTTGTGCACAAAGTTACATTGGTCAACTGTCTTCCCCAACACCTTATTAGAATGTTTAAACTCTTGGGCAAGTTACGATCATAACACCATCTTTGGGGATTTATGGAAGATGAGCCCTTCAATTTTAATCTGGGAAGTGTGGAAGGAGAGAAACAGACGCCTTTTTCAGGATAAAGAGATGTCAATCCCAAGGCTTCAATGTAAGATTGAGGCGAGCATTGTAGAACTTTTCAATGCACAGCTGATGGATAAGAAAAATAAAATAAACTTCACTAAATGGGATGCTTGGATCATGAAACAATGGTTTGGAATCAAAACTCCTCCCTTGGGTGGAACAGGAAACGCGGCTTCTACTGAACAGCGCAATAAGACTCAGTGGATTCCCCCTGAGCAGGGTTGGGCCAAATTGAACTTTGACGGGGCCTCCAAAGGGAATCCGGGGCCGGTTGCATAGTAAGAACTTCTTCAGGCTCAATTTTGGGGAGATTAGCCCAACCCCTTGCAGAAGGAACAAATAATGCAGCTAAATTCCAAGCTCTCCTGCTCGGATTGAAGTTGAGTAAGGAATTGGGAATTAAAAATCTGGTAGTCGAAGGAGATTCAACGCTAGTCATAAATGCTCTTAGGACTAGACAAATTCACAACTGGAGACTACGGGTTTATTTGGAAGCTGCACTAGAACAACTAGGGAATTTTGAACAAGTGATGTTCAATCACATGTTAAGGGAAGGTAACACAGAAGCTGACTCCCTGTCTAATAAGGGAGTAATTGGACCGGGTTTTAAAGAATGCAATACAGAGTTATTTTTCTTGTGGGTAGTTGGGTGGGCCCCCACCCCCCCTCATCAAGTTCCTTCTCTCATTCACATGAGACCGACAGAAAACCTAAGGCAAATTATTAGTTAATAATGGGGGAGGAAATGGGGTGTCGGTTGGGGAGCGAAAGGTGGCAGCACAGTGGCAAGGCCACATCACTTCACGCATGATCCAAGGTGTCGGGGGAACAAGGGAGGTAAGCTACCAAAAAAATGGCAGGCCGCCAAATTTGGGGAAATCTTGGAGATGCCGGAGGTGTTAATGACACATGAAGCCAAGAATAATCAGATCGACACGTAGGGTACAGCCATCATGGAAGTTTAAGCAAATTGGCAGAGTAGCGGAAGTTGATCCTCATGAGGAGATAACCGAATTAAGGCTGAAGGTGGTAGGACAATTTTTCTTGCAAGGACGGATTGCCAGCCATCATTTCAAACTCGTGCGTGGTGGCTCGGCCTTGTTGTATATAGGCCTTTTAAAGGTGGACGGATGACGGCATTTTCACAGTATGGTTTTCGAAATTTGGTTTGTTGGTTGTCTTTGTGCAGGGAACTTGCGACCAGAGGACTGCAAATGGCGAAGATGAGCAGATCGAAATTCATCATCTCCATCTCAGCGGAGGGGTTGGAAAGCTTCAGTGTTGACACTCCAGTCTCCTTGGTGGCGACGGAGAGACAAATAGCATTCAAGGAAATTACCGATCAAACGCTGAAGAGAATCCTGCTTGAGGATGATCCCTTGATAATGTTAGCAGTCAAAATGATATTAGGCAAGGGCCACTTGGATAGAAAGGAATTTGCGAGGGATAACGCACACATTTCTTCTTGGTTCCTGGCCCTCATTTTGGACTTGGAAGTCTAGAAGGACTTGGAAGTCTAGAAGGTGGAGGCAAAGGAGAAGGTGGAGGCAAAGGAGATGGTGGAGCTTCTTTTTCGAGGCGACCTACTAGGAGGGTTAGAGAAGACACTGAAAGCGGCCTTCATGGGTAAAGGAACCCCGCGCCCATCAGACCTGGAACTCCTTTGGGAGACGGATGAGGCGGTAAAAGTATATCCCTTCCTTCTAGACTTAAAGGGACCAGAGCTTATGAGGCACAGAATGATCTCGGCCATGGCGATGGAATTCTTGAAAAGAAAACTGGGGTTGGTGACGGAGGAAGGTATGGAATGGGAGGAGGATTTCACCATGTTTGCAAAAGTAAATGGTTTCCTATGAGGCTCGGCCTCAGTGTATAAATTTTGTGTTTAAAATTATAATTGGAGCTGGCTTTTTTGAAGATTATGCAGTGGGACTGCATTTTTGGGCCGGTTGTAGCATGCTCCCGGGCTGGTAGGTCTAGATGGTAGGTTTAGATTTCATGGAAGGAGGGTGGTTTCTCCTACAATGCAGACGTAATGTATATTTTATCATGCTTAATACAAATCTTAACCTTGCGTATCAAAAAAAAAAAATTACTTCATTCTAAAAGATAATTGCCGACTTCAAAGATATTAGAATAGTCCACATAATTGACCGCGACTTAACAGATCGGTTCCTTTTGTGTGATGATAATCATTATGCTTTGGAGACAAACTTGTTTCCAAACAGTAATGCCTTCAACAAATATTTAAGAGGATATTTTTGACGGCTTCTTTACTGTGTCTTCAAGATGTCGTTTCTCCTTCCACAAGCTGTTACTAGTCTGGATGGTGTCATTCAATGAAGCGATGCATGTGCAAAGGCAAAGACAGTTAGTGATACACTAAACTGGATGATATCCGACACCAACCAAACTTGTATGAGCGGCCCAACAGTGCATCGCATCACCCAGATTGGAATCGTATTTTTGAACCTCCAATAATTATCGAAACTTCTTGTATTACCAACGTTGGTTGTCTAAGGCTTCATACCAACAATCTTTATGTAATAGATTTAATATTATATTCGCACAACTCCAGAACTGGCGATCATTTACCTTGACACCACTGACATAAGAGGCTGAGGCGGTTTGTATTTTATTTGAACTTTGTCTCAGGTGACTAAATAGAATGGCGTCCTTACTCAAATAGCAATTGGACGCAGCTCCCGATAACTTCCATATGATGCAAATTCTTTTGTCTTTGACTCCAAATATCTGCCGCCCTTGTAAATATCACAACAGCTCTATTACTAAAGTCGTGTTTCTATTTATGTGTCGGCTTCTTCAGACATATGTGAGACGACCTCTTAAAGCCATCGGTCACCTCCTGATTTCGATAATTTTATTTGGCTTTATCTATCTTTTGAAGTCACCTAGTTAGATGAAAGCGATTTAGCTTAAACAATTACTTGATGCTTCATGTCTTTGATGTCTTTGAATCTACTTATTATACTTAATTTATCCATTTCCCATATGTTTCATTCTCTTCAAGACTTGAACTTTATCTTCCCTGGTTTCTTCTTTTGTTAGTGCCTCAATCATGTGTTCTTTCATTGTGATTGTATTTATTCTGACATAGTTTTGTGTCATCAATGATGAGACTTCAACTTGACATCTGCAGTATGTTATCTTGAGTCATGCCCCTGCAATATCTTCAGTCATGCAACTGCTATATGTTATATTCAGTCATGCACCTACTTGACATCAATGACAACATTTCCAACACACTTGTGACATTGAAACCCCAGGAGGGCTTAATGCATGCTACCTATGCCAAAAAGAAGGGCATGTCAGAAGAAGTTGCCCACTAATCAAGAAGAAAAATAATGGCTCTGCCCCGGTCGTGGGGGAAAAAAACATTGCCCCTCCCTCGACAAATTTCGTGGAGGTTGAGGCAATGGTGAATAACTCAAAAGAAACTAACAATTGTTGTCCCACCTTGAACGCAAATGAGATTGATTCCCCCCCAAGCTTTGAATCTATAGACAAAGGGAACTTCACTAATCTAAATCAGAAAGAGGCTAAGACAAACACACCAACCTAATCAAAAGGTGGTTCAAAGAGAATTGCCAACCAATAGAAAACCTTAATGCAAGAACTGGAAAAATCTCTCCTTGGGGAGTGAGGTTTGTGTCAGGAAAACAATAATGAACAATATGGTGATAACAATGTACCCTACCCAGAGGTGGCAGTGGAGACTACAATCCGTGGGAAAATGAATGCACAACAACTGGTAATGGAAAAAATTAGACAAAACATTAATCAAAAGCAAATGGAGGGAAGGCTAAATCAAGCCAGGGAGGAACCAGAAAAGCAAATTGACACCTTTAATTCGAAATACTTTAAGGAAAAAAAAAATAAGGCCCTAATAAGACTGATTTTAACCAAGGAGAAATTAAAATTGACATAAGCAAAAGTGATCTAGATACACCTCATGTCAAAAGGTTGTTTTGTGAATTTGAGGGGCAAAACCCAAGCTCCACCACCCTGCCTTCTGAGGATGTGGTGGGTGAGGGACAGCCCAGTGGGTGAAGCGCCAACATTGGTGGTAGCTGGGGTGGCTTAACAGCACCTAGTGCCCCCTCTACTATCTATTTGATGAATGGTAATAAAAGGGTGGATGAAATTAAGGTTCAAGGGGACATCCCTGAGCATGGGAAAAACGAACCCCTGGCTCTTGAGCAAACAATGGTGTCTCTTAACATTCTTGATGAAGTGGCAACTTCAGATAGTATGGTGTCACAGTCAGGCTTGGAATCTGCAGAGGATTTAGGGGAGTACTCTACTAAGGATACCACAGAAGGGGAGGAGGTTCCCATGGTTGTAATGATGAAAAAAAACCAGGGAACATAGGAAGAAGGATTTAGGGGCAATCAAACCCATAGCTAAGGGTAATATGGAAAAAGAAAAGATGAAGAAGAACAGTGGAATCATCCTGGTGCCCACTGCCAAGAGAATAGAAATAGAGAGTAAGGTTCCAAAATGCTTTAACAACTTTAAGTGTGACAAAGAGCCCCTCCACCACCCCCCCCCCCCCCAAAACAATCTTGACAAATATTAACTGTATCTCTTGGAATGTAAGGGGGCTCGAATCCTCGAATAGGAAGCATAGTGTGAGGAGATTCATAGCCCAAAGAAAGGAGAGAGATGGAGTCCTTCAAGAAGTAAAAGCTGTAGGATTTACTCTGGAAACAAACCTGAACTTTAAGTGTGACAAAGAGCCCCTCCACCACCCCCCCCCCCAGCCCACCCCACCCCCCAAAACAATCTTGACGAATATTAACTGTATCTCTTGGAATGTAAGGGGGCTCGAATCCTCGAATAGGAAGCATAGTGTGAGGAGATTCATAGCCCAAAGAAAGGAGAGAGATGGAGTCCTTCAAGAAGTAAAAGCTGTAGGATTTACTCTGGAAACAAACCTGAATGTCATTTGGGGGGAGGCCTCACAATTTGTTACCAATCATGAAAAAGGCAGGGGTGGTGCTACAATCCTTCTAGCCAAGGAGTGTGGGAAATTTGTGTCCGACTCTAGTGCATCTCCATGCAATCGAGCAATTTGGGTCATCATCAAAAGGAAGGAAGCCTACTTTGGTATCTGCTCTATCTATGCACCAAATGAGTACAAAGACAGAATCCAATTGTGGAATTGGTTATGCAATCTGCAAGACTTCCCATGGATTTTTGGGGGTAACTTCAACTTTGTGGAAAGAAGTGAAGATAAATGGGGAGGTATAAACCTGGAAAGAAAAGGAAATGAAAGGTACTTATGGAAAAGAATGAAGACCAAATCGAAAATCAAGGATCCCATTGAAGGGACAAAAAGGGAATGCACTGGTATTTGGTTCACTTGGTGCAATGCCCAAAAGGGAGGGAGAAGGATCTACTATAGGTTGGACAAATTCTACATGAATAAAGACTTCTTCTCGGTTGAGCCAATGAAGGAGGGCTGCAATGTGGAGGTAATTCCTTATACCCTCTCAGACCATCACCCCATCAAGGCAAAGTTTTGCCTCAAAGTTGGCATTGCAAAAGAAAAAGGTAGGGGTGGGGGTTTTATCCTTAACACCAACCTGCTAAAGGATAAGGATTGCAAGAATGCAATTGAATCTCTAAGGGCAATCAATAAGTGGATGCACAATGGCCTGACTGCTATCGACAGATGGGACATGAATGTGAAAGGCTAGAACACTCTCTTTCAAACAATAGGGAAGAAAAGGGCTATGGATACAAGGTGGGAAGAAGCCCTCCTTCAAGAAAATTTGCTTAAAGTTGAATCCAACCTGCAGGAAAAACCGAAGATGAAAATTTGGCCGAGAATGCCTTGAGAAGGATTCAAACAATCAAGGTTAAATGTCTAAGGATCAAAGCCAAGATGAACTAGCTTGAAAATGGGGACAAAGGATCGAAATTCTTCTATAGATACATCAAGGAAAGGCAGGTAAGGGAGCAAATTGACTGGATTTGGGCAGATGGTATAACCATGTCAAACCAGGAGGACATAAGAAAGCAATTTTTCCAGTTTTATTAAGGCCTTTTCACCTCGGAGGGGGGCAAGGATGTTAACTGCAAAGCTAAGGAGCACATAAGATAGATCATACAAAAAAGAATCAAGGAGGAAGAAGCGGCAGAGCTTGGTAAAGGGCTTTTAAAGGAGGAGATAAGGAAAGCCATTCTGTCACTGAAAAATGACAAAACACCTGGAGCGGATGGCCTCCCTACTGAATTTTACAAACCCTTCATTGACTGGGTTTGTGAAGATTTGCATTCAGTCTATAATGAGGCCTTGGAAAGAGGCACTTTGGGTAGGAATATTAATAAAGGAATCATCCAGCTGATCCCAAAGAATGGTGATAGGTCCTTAGTCAAGAACTGGAGGCCAATCACCCTCCTAAATGTTTCATGTAAGATCCTAGAAAAAATTCTAGCAGACAGATTGGCAGGTATCTTGCCCTCCTTCATAAACAACAACCAAATAGGATTCATTAAGGAAAGATATATTCTGGAAAATCTTATCACCAACTGGGAAGCAATGGAATGGGCAAAGAAAACAAAGAGGCTGCAATGCTCCTTCTTGACTTTGAGAAAGCATACGACAAAATTGAATGGTCTTTTGTAATGTTGGTTTTAGAGGCTTTTGGGTTCCCTGGCTCCTTTTTCCCTATGGTTAAAACTCTATTCCAAGATGCAGTCGCTCAGGTAGATGTGAATGGAACCCTCATAGAGGAATTCACCCTGGAGAGACCTAAGGCAGGGATGCCCCCTTGCCCCGGCACTCTTTGTCATTGCCTCCGATGCACTGCATTATATGCTAAGGGATAACTCCTCATCCCCTATGGTGTATTACTCTCCCTGACAATAAGGAGCTCATTAACATACAATTTGTAGATGATACTTCAATTTTCATTAAATTGGAGAAGGAAAACATGAACAACCTCATGGATAAGCTTAATATCTTTTGTCAAGCATCGGGTGCAAAAAAAGCACCTACCAAATCTTGTTTGCTGGGATGGAAGGAAGTTTGATCTTCAATGGGGAGGACCCCAAAAATTGGTAAGATATCTTGGCATCCCATTTGCCATAGACCCAAACTTGAAAGAAATGTGGCTTTGGATTAGGGAGAAAATTGAGAGGAAAATTGACAAGTGGAACAAGCAGTGCCTGTTTTTGGCTGGAAGACTATAGGTTTGTCAAAAGATTTTATCTTCCTATAGCATCTACTTTGCATCTGTATGGTTCTTTAGTTCCTATCAAATCAACGAAATCATGAAAAGAATATGAAAATTCCTGTGGTCGGATGGTAAAGGTAACAGGAAAAGACATACTGTAAAATGGGAATGGTGCTCCATTGCCAAAACAAGGGGGGGTTTAGGACTAAAGGGCTTGAGGCTGCAAGGAATTGCATTAGCATCTAAGTGGATAATTGGAGCTCTAGATGAGGAGGAACCCTGGAAGGTCCTCATTAGGCAAAACATAATGAGTGCAGTGCCCAAACAGGCTAAAACATGGAAGCCACTTCCGTTTTATGATATTCTTAGTAGTGCCCGCCCTATAGCCCCTACAGGTTTCAATGTATTCAAAACCATCTGGAAGGCATGGGAGGTTGTTAAGAAGAACATAACTAACTGCCACTTCATCAAGAATGGTAATAGCACCATTATGGCACACAGATCTATATGGTGGAACTTAGAACACAAAGAAAGACCCCTAGCCTTAATTCAAGGCTGCTCAGCCAAGAGTTGGGCCTAAAAAGGGATCACATGCTTCAATGATATTCTAAAGAATGGCAACTTGAAAGATTGGAAAGAATTGAGTTCAGAATTTAATCTCCCTCAAAGTAACTAGAGAACATACACTGTATTAAAAGAGGCCTGCAAAAACATCCAATTCCCTGTTGAAGTTAAAACTGACAATCTTCAATACCAAGAATTTCAGTGGCAGGATGGAAGCTCCTTATTGAAAGTAAATGCTAAAACAATTTATTGCCTACTAACCGAGCAAATTGATATAACTGAACATGTTAATAAAATATGGGGAACCAATCTGAACAAAACTCAATGGCATAAAATCTTTAAGATGAATTGGATAAAAATATTGAAACTAAAAAAAGCTTGCTTTAGGTGGCTGTTGCTACTACAAAAGCTACCATTTAAAATTGAACAAAATGGCATTGATATTTGCAACCTATGCAGGGTACCTGAAACAGTCAAGCATTTTTCTTTTATTGTATCTATGCTAAAGAAATCTGGAATCTCTTTTGCAATGATCAGAATATCTGGGGGAATAATGGTGAACCCATTCCTGTAAAAATCCTAATTGAAAAAGATAATAAAATGGAAAAGGACATCTCTTTGTTTTGGCTGTGCCTTTCCACTGAAATCTTATGGGTTATCTGGAAAGCTCGGAATGAAGACAAGTTTAAGGGACACAAGAGGGTGCTTACTGAGTCTTGCAAGAGACTCACACTATATAATGTTGCTATGCAGGTGTACATAACAATCAAGTTATCAAAGGAGAAATTCTGGAGGTTTCTAGAGAAAAGAACAGTTGACATTGATATACAAGAAGCAAAGTATGGGCATACTTGGCAGGACCGACACCCAGGGGTAGAGATCTTCCTAAGAGCACTTCAGGATTTTCAGAAAGAGCTAAAAAATGGAGCAAAGAACAAAGTAGGAGGGCACATAGCAGCAACTCCATGGAAGAGAGACACACTGTGACTGAGCATGAAGCAGCAGAAACTCTTTATTAATATGAATCTACAGCAAAGGAAAGCAGGTTCAGGGGTGGTAACAATGGATGGTGATGAAGACTTGGTATAATATGCAGTATAGCTATAGCAATACACTGTTACATTTTGTATATCTGTTGTAAGTCAGTCCCGCTTATAAAATTACTGTAATTTTGTAACTCTGATGTAAATATTCATGGTGATGCATTGTAAAAGCCTGTAAGCTGATGTAAACTGGGAAGAAAAATACCCTGATATCATACTGTGGATGAACAGTAACAAACTTGAAATGTAAGCCTTGTTCTGCTGTTTTCTCTATATCTAATATAAAAAAAATAGGATAGAAGATCGGAACTGTTAGTGTCCTACATCAAACCAAGTATGCACGTTTTGATTGCAGTCATAGAACCCTCATGCAGATTCCATCCTCTATGTACTGCCTCAAGTACATACATTTGGATCAAGAAGTCCATTTGGAAACATTTTTGTGTCAGCTTATCAAAACCCCAAGGTTTTCTAATCAATCTGATGAAGATTGGCACAATTTGCTTCATAAAGGACAACTTTATAAAAAAATCAGATTTTTAATTCAAAGAGGATACTCAGAATGGTCAAGGATTCAGAACTTTTCAAGCTTTTGTAATGTCAGAGACTGAAAAGAGCAAGTAACAAATCAGGTAGACTCTTGAATACAAGTACATGTAAGGAACATACACAAACATTACCCCATATTCAATGTGCAAAACAAATAAATATAAGACATATATATCCAAAAGGACTTGGATTAAGTAACAAACATTATCCCATATAATGCACTTGCATATTGAAAAGGAAGACTGCCAAATGAAATTTAAAAATTTTCAGAAAAAATTAAGTTCCAGGCTCAACAACATGAGAAGCAGGGTTAATAAGTTCACAAAATGTCAAAAAATTATAATGTCTGATAAATTTCGTCGTTATTTCATTTTTAATAAAATAATTAATAACTGCACTAAACACATATAAATATTCACCAACAATGTGTGTAGCATATAGAATAGGATATTGAGTACCCAATAATCCTTTCACTCGTTGAAAATAATATTTCTCCACCACAACCTTAACAAGTACTTTTGGATCATACATGTAGAATAGGATATGAAGTACCAAATAATCCTTTCACTTGTCTGAAATTATATTTCTCTACCACAACCTTAAAAGTATTTTAAAATCTTTGTATTATACATCCCTAGTTAGTATTTACAAATCTGACTCCGAAACTTTGGCTTCAGTCAATCATTTCACTCATTAGAAACTATATTACTGGTCTGCTCCTGGAAACCCTCAGATCTGGGTCCCAGTTCAGATCCATTGTAGAGTCATCCAGGGTCCTGCAAAATGGACCCAGATTCAGCCAGGTTCACTGTGGCCAAATACAGGTCTATTTTCAAGGACCCAAGATTAACCCAGCTTAAAAACGGCGATTTTAAGGAGACCTTCTAGGTTGACTATTCAACCTCAAAACATGCTGCAGCAGACCTGGCCAAATCTTGGTCCATTTTGAAAGACCCGGGATTAACCCAGCTAACAATAGTGTTAATTTTTATTGTATTTTATTTTTCTTTTTTGCCTTGCTTATTCAACTTCAAAACATGAGCTCTAACCCTAAAAGTGACATCTAAACACAAACAAACTCATTTTACCTCATTTTGAATGCAAAAGACACAAACCAAATACACTTGATAAATTTTCATTCTTGCTTGTCATTACATGAATAGAATTGAAGATTGATCGTTGAAGGTTCCAAAGCCGTTGGATAGCTATTTCTACAGGTGTACAAAAGCCCATTCACAGCCAAAGAGATCGTAGAGGAAAAATTTTGGATTGGAAGTTTTTTTTTTTCCTTCATTTTTTTCTTTTATAAATGAACTCTCTTGTTTTCTTTTTTCATTTTTCTATGTTTAAACTATCAAATTAGTTAGGATATATTATTTTTTGTTTTCATTTGTTTGGAAAGTGTTGTTTTCCAAACTCATTGCCCTAGCAATTATAATAGCAGCCAGTTTTAGCTCCATGGGTCAACCCTGCTTCAAAACATACTCAAATTCACTATTGAGGAAGTACATTGACATGATACAATAGGTTCCAAGTAGTGGGGGATATGTTTGGGTTTGTAGTTGGTGTGATGTGAAAATATACAAGCTCATACAGCTAGGTGAAATCCAATCAGTGTGATATCCCTGGAATGGACATTAAAAAAATTGTCTAGACAAGGGTGCACTAGTGGCAACATCTAAAGTGGTAGAATATATTAGATAGCAAGAGCAAGCAGCAAATGCAATTGCCTATAGAACAAGTCATCATTTGGCAAGGAAAGGATCTCAAGAAATGAGGCCACCTCCTTCTCATCTATTCCTAAAGTTTTGGTAGAGAGCCAACCATTTTTGGCCACACATTAAAAGAGCCTGCTTCACGTAAGAGAATGAAGGAGCCACTGGAAAAGTCATTTCCAAATGAATCCTAAGAGATTGTTGATCGACACATTGCAAGATGCATCCATGCATGCAAATGGTTTGGTTTCCGACATTGTTCACTCACCATATTAGGAAGAAATGGTGGCAAAATTAATGAAGCTTCAAAAGAATACAAGGGGTTGGGTTAAGAGAAGATGTGCAGCACCTATTGCAAAGGAGGTGAAACTTGTAAGAGATCAAGACATGGGTGTCCATTGTTTCCAATGGATGGAAGGATGCCAAAAATCAGCCCTTAAAAATGTGATTGCAATACCTCCTAGAGGGGCAATGTTTTTGAAAGTTGTAGACTATAAGAGTAGGTAAAGGAAGCACAATTTATTGCTAACATCCTCATAGAAGCCATTGAGGAAGTGGGGCCTAGCAATGTTGTCCAAATCATAACAAACAATACAAAAAATTGTGAAGCAACTAATTTGTTGGTTCACACATCTTTTGGACACCATGTACTATCCACTCACTCAAGCTTAACCAACAAAAGAGGGGCAACAAAATTGATTGGATCAAATAGGTGTGTGTAGAAGCTAAAGAGATCCAAATGTTTATCACCCACTGCCACGTGTTGTAGTGCATATTCAGATCATTCTTGAAATTGGAACTGCTAAAGGTAAGTGAAACAATACAATTTTATGTTTCACTTTAGTAAATTTATTTTTTAAATATTAAGTATCTCTTTGTTTTTATTTTTTATTTTTTATTTTCAAATAGGTTGTTGAGAACTAATTTGCCTCCAACACAACATCTTGAGAAAAACTTGTGAAGATACGAGAGTTCACCTTATAGCATGATCATCAACCAACTTTGGTCCATGTGGAAGCAATCCAACAATAAAAGGGCATCAAATATTTAACCAAATGATCTTGGATGACACTTCTCAGGATCATGTGGAATATCTTCTTAGTTTCACCAAGCCCATGTTTGAGTATGATTTGTTATACTAACATGGATAAGCCATGTTTAGGAGAGGCATATGATGGCATCAACTCAATAATTGGAAAAATTAAGATTGTCACAAAGGAGAAAGACCAAGATACTAAAGAAGTTTTCTTCAAACAAATGCAAACAATTCTTGTTGAGTGATGAAACGAAATGACCACCCATGATCCAATTCCCAAGTGGATCAGAGGACAAACATGTAAATAAATGTATAACCTACAAAATTTGTAGAATATGCATAAAATTTTCTAGATTAGTATGCTAATGTGCATTTCAGATATGCGGAAGACTTTACAATGTAATTGTATTGCATGAAAGAAGATTTATGTAGTGTTATATACACAACAATTGGTTGGTAGGAATTATGTATGTAACTTTTATAGGGCAGGTATTTATACAAGTGATCATCAACTAATCCCTCAACAATATGCTAACATTTCATACACATATGGTGCACTTTCCATGTGGACAAGAGTGTGAAAGGTGTAGAACCCATATGGTGCCAACTATAATGCAATATAAGGTAGCACCAAGTGTCAAAAATGTAATGTCCCCATTTTCAGATTACTCTTAATCTGCCTTGATTTCTTGAAGATATCCTTTTATGATGGTCTAGTATTCATATTGCATTCTTTTTCTCCTTTTCCTTTTGAAATGATTGTTGTCTTTTGAAAACTAATTCCAAACCTTTCCAATTTCTATTTTATTATTCTCTACACACTATTGATAGATCTCCTTTTTACATCTTCATTCCTTTTTCTCTTCTATCCTCTTCTTAAAATCTGATGTGTATATTTTTTTTCTTTTCCCTTATCTTCCACTCCTTATTTTATAGCCTTATACCTCCATGAAGAGAGGCATCTCTTTGAATAGAGATAACCCTACAAATGGACATGACTTTTAGTTAAACATTCCTTAATGATATCTCAAATTATATTCATTTTATTATTTTGTTTTGATGCGCATTACATTTTACTATTTTATTTTTAATTTACTTGTAATATTATTTATATTTATTTATATTATTATTTTTATTTAAATGTATATTTTACTATTTATAATATTATCTCTTAATAATTATTTGATAATTATGATAGTATTTATATTAATGTATTTTATTGTGTATTGTCAATATATATTTATAATTACAATATTATCTTATGATTGTAATTATAAATATATTAAAACGATAATATTTTCTTTTATAATTTTAATTTGTATTGTGTTATTCATTTTCACTTATTTGTATCTCAGACTGTTCTAATTTCGGGGACATGACAGTCCTCCCCTCCCAACTTTGCTTGTCCTCAAGCAAAAACATCTTAGTTTCTTCTAGGATCTCTTCTTCTCATCTGTCACCAACAGTACCCAAGTTAGTCATGTTTATATATACGAGTTAAATGAAAATGTTCTATAATGATTACTCTATTTGAATGCAAATATATAAATATATTAAATGTATACTTATCTTAGATTTTCTTTTGTGATGGGGACATCACAAGTCTCCCTCGCTTGATTTTGCTTGTCCTCAAGCAATCCATGCATTCTTCTTCCTCGATCTTGCTAGTCTTCTTTCAAGCCTTCTAGATTCCTCCTCTAGGGAGTCTTATCCAGGGCTTTTGGATTCCTCCTCTAGGGAGTCTTATCCAATCTTTCTGGATTCCTCTTGATGGAGTCTTATCCAGGTTTCTTGCTTTTCCTTGGATTCCTCCTCTAGGGAGTCTTATCCAAGTCCTTTTGGATTCCTCCTCTGGGGAGTCTTATCCAAGTCTTTTAGATTCCTCCTCTGGGGAGTCTTATCCAATTTTTGTTCCCTTGGATTCCTCCTCTGGGGAGTCTTATCCAGGTCTTTTGGATTCCTCCTCTAGGGAGTTGTTGTGACCTAATTCACACCTCGCCCCATTGCAAATGGGGACCCTCATGGTTTGCTTTTTTTTTGGGTTTTGTCGTTGCGTCCTGGTTTTCATCTGGTCTCCGTTTGGGGTTTTGAGTCTGAATTTTGAATGGTCACCTGAGTCAAGCAAAAGAGTTTGAGCCTGGATCACTGTGCAAACGTCATCATCATGCTTAGGAGGCCCGGGAGACGAGGATCAACTGTCATTTCGGTCAATTCTGACACCTCCTACTTTTTAGGGTTTTCACTTTGGCCCCCTATTTTTTAGGACCTACCTTGGCACTTTTGAGCAATTCTGAGATCCCTATTTTTTAGGGTCTATTTTTAGAAAGTTGTTTTTTTGGGAAAATTTCTATTTTTAGAAAGTTTTTATATTTGGAAAGGTCTCGAGTTTCGAAAATCCACTCAGAAGTTCGAAAAGATCAACGAAACTCTCAGAAAATTGATTTGAAAATTTTTTGAATTCATGGTAAAATTCTGGAAAATGATAAAAATCTGGAAAATCATTGGTAAAATCACAGAAAAATGAAAAAATCAGTCAACAAATCTGAAGAATTCATGGAGGAGACTGAAAAATCTGGAAAAAACCATTGAAAAATCTGGCAAATTCGTGAAAATCTGAGAAAATCATGGCAAAATGGCCCAGGTGTGACTGAAAATCATGGTGAAGGCATGAAAGAAGACTTAAGTCTTGACCAGCAAGCTGAAAGAAAGGCAAAGTCAATGGCTGAAGATGAAGTTCGACCTGCACTAATGGCATGGACATAAGGAAACTCCGCCCAGCAATGGCAAGGAAAGAGCTGAAGTCCGCCCTTGGACAAGAGGATCAATGGCAAGCCACATGACAAAGTCCGCCTTAAAGTGGCAAGCCATAGAGCAAAGTCCGCCCAGCACCATAGAGGGAATGGCTCAACATTTGATGAAGTCCGCCTAGAAGTGGCAAGGAAATTGAGGAAGTCCGCCCTTAGCCAAAGGTTTAAATGGCAAGACAAGTGGTAAAGTCCGCCCTTGGATGGCATGAGAAACAAGAAAGTCCGCCCCAAGGAAAGTGGATAGAACATGAAGGAAGTCCGCCCTTGGCAAAATGAAGTGGCAAGGTGAGAGGGAAGTCCGCCCAGCTAAATGGCAAGGAAAGTTGCCAAGTTCACCCTTGGCCAAACAATTAAGATGGCAAGACAATTGGTAAAGTCCGCCCTAGGAAGTGGCATGAAATTTGACAAAGTCGGCTCCAAGGAAGATAGCTAAACACTTGGTAAAATCCGCCCATGTGAAGTGGCAAAGAAATATGCCAAATCCGCCCTTGGCAAGAACATGTATGAAGTCCACCCTTGAGTGGAAAGGAAACAAGGCAAGTCCGCCTAGGCAAAATTGAATGGCATGAAATAAAGACAAGTCAGCCATGTAGAAAAGATTGAGTGGCTAAGGCATAGCCAAGAAAAAATTAAATGGCTTGAAGTTAGATGAAGTCCGCCATGCTAAGAAGGAAGAACAAAATTAAAATTTTTGCCTAAGTATAGACGTTGAAAATATTTAAAATATGCTTGGCCTTAAGAAGTTCGCCATACTTGGAGGAAATAATAAATATTTTCTAAGTCTAGAAAATTATGGCCAAATGAAATTGGACGAAAAAAAAATTATGGCAAGATGATTTGGGAAGACAAAAAAAATATATTTATGGCAAAATAAATTGGAAGAAAAGAAAATTCGCCTAAGGCATTGGCAAGAAAAAATTTCGAAAATCAAAATTGCCTTAGACAAAATAATTTGCCATAAAAAAAACGAACGGGTTGAAAGTGACACATAAAATAATTATTTTAATTATTTTAATTATTTATTTTCCAACACCCCAAAGAGATCAGTTTTAAAAAATCGAAATTGGAAAAAGGACAAAAAGAGCTTTATTGAACTGGCGTTGAATTTGGAAATTTTCCCAGATACTATCGTTGAAGATAAAACTTGCCACTCGGAAGCAAAGTAAAAGCTAAGTTTAAACTCAATTTAAAGGAAATAATGGGGATTTGCTAAATGGATCGATTTTCTCATCTCTATAATTAAATTCACTTCTCATTTTTACAATCATTCGATTTTCGAAAGAAAAGTGTGAGAAGAAATTTGTCTAAGGCACGAAAGTTGAGTTTGCAGCGAAGTGAAGGAAATAAATTCATCCCAGCCAGCATTATGATTGTGATCATTTCTTTTGTCCAGAAGAGCCAGGCAGATTTACTTTGTCCACTTCATTTTGGCGTAAAAACTTCATCATTTATTTTCTTTCCAGCTTGATTTTTCACGAAGTCTAATTTGACAACTAGCTGGAATATCTTTCAAAGTGATTTAAATTTCGAATTCTAAATATTCTCTTTGCTTTTTCTTGCAGATTTATTTTCGAGGCGGTAAAGATGAAGTTTGCCAGCAAGGGTGTGCAACTGCAGTCAAAGATCAAATCCAAGTGGGAGCATATTGTGGACACCAATCTTGGCCACGTTGACCTCGATGACTTCAGGAAAAGAATGTACGGAAGCGATGGACGTCTGCCTACGCCAATTGCGAGAAGAATGATGCGCAATGGAATTGTTCATGCAGCTGGATTTCCGCCAGCAAAAGAGTGTCCGGAACTTATGGTGGAATGCGCATTGCACTATAATGCACAAGAAAGGCAAATAGAAACTCCTGATGGAAGAGTTCTCGCATACTTGTCCGAGCCAGCCATTCAAGAAACTTTCGGAATTCCAGTTTACAACCGAATGTCCTACCGCACTAAGGAGGATGCACTTAAGCTTTACCAGAACCAGCAAAACCTTTGTGCATCAAACATAAACAAGACTTGGTTGCTGAAGCCCAAACCTATTGCAGGGAAGATGCTGAAGAAATTGGTCAGAACACATTTCAAAGAAGAATATGGCGACATAGTCTTGCTGCTGAATAGAATAGTAGGCAATCCTCATGGTGCGCCTTTCGAAAACTGGATGTATTATTTCATTGATGAAATAATTACCGGAGTCAAGATATTTAACCGGTCCAGAATGATTAGTGATAGCCTCCATGAGCAGTTGGTTAACCTGGAGGAAACCAAGACCTTTCACATGAGCTCGTACATCATATATTCGCTTGCGAGGTATTACAAGTATTCTGGCTTGGTTTGCAAAGGTGTGGTTGGCAATGGCGAAGGACAGCTCAAGGCATATGATTGTTATCCGCAGTTGCAACTAAAAGAGAAGTCACATTTTCGACGAGCTCATGATGCCTTTCTGATGTACATCACTCGGCTTCTCCAAGGCGGAACACATCAGAGACTCACCCATGAGGCCAAGAGTTTGATTGGCAGATATGGATCGTGGTTTATCCAATATCCCAAGTTCACTTACATCAGGATCCAAGGATTCTCAGGAAATCCTTATAGACTGCCCATCTATCCAACCAACAAAATGGTTGTGCTGGAAGTGCTGAGGCAATTGGAGGCGTATCAAAATATTCAAAGGCCAAAACAGAAAGCAGCTGTCACCTTTCCTTTTTTCATCGGCAATATGGAGGAATCATGTCCAACGGCACAAGCAGCGGAGAGTGCTCGACTGGAGATCCAGAAATATCCGTTCATATCATACAAGTCCAGGAATAACTTTGATCCACTCCATCACATCAGAACTGTGGACGGAGAGAAATACAAGCATCGGGTAGACTTAGAAGACTTCTGGGCTAATGCAGCTGACGAATATGACGTGAGAAAGAGGTTGTGGTCAAGATTGCCACTAAGTATGATTAGGGCAGCGGAGCTTTTCAAAGTACCTGATCAACTATAGGATGACGGAGTATATTTGTAGCCAGGCTTAGATGAGAACGAGCCACTCCCCCCTGTGAGGTGGTCTGAGCCTGAGATGGGTGACCTAGCAACATTCATGCGGCCTGTTTTCAAGTATTCTCAATAGTGGATAGATTGGCAGGTAGAAACTCTAAGGCAGAGAAATGTGCAATTCACGTACGAATTGATGGGCGATACAGAGTCCTGTTCTTCAAATGCCGGTGCATCTTGTGGAGATGGGCCAACAGATGCCGCCAACTTGAGAAAGAGGAAAGAAATTGGTAAATCTGCAAAACAGGACAAGGATAAAATGATAGATGAAGGGCCTTCTCGAAAGAAGCACAAATCCAGACCTCTTCAGTAGGCCACTTCCAGAAATATAGAAGAAATACTCGCCATGGATAAAGAGTCTTTGGAGAATGTCAGGATTCCTTCCCCAGTCGGAGATGTGGAGCCAAAACAACTGGAGGACAATACTCGGCCTTCTCCTACAGGCACTGAGATCTTAGAATCAGACAATGATACAGATATTATGGATGGAGAATTCGAGGAAGGAATGATTTCCGCCCTCGAAGGAATGATTTCCGCCCTCAAAGGAATCCAAGAGGACCCGTCCGTGCAAGAAATTCCAAATATCCAAGAACTTCATGATATACCAGAGATTCAAGAAGAGCAAGAAGTGCGGGATATTCAAGAAATCCAAGGTCAACAGGAGGACGGAATTGAGCAGCCAACCATCCCAGATTGGCTAAAAGAAAGATTAAAGAGAAAGGCGCCAGTAGAGGTTCCTGAAGAAGATAATGCCACAGATTTCTTGGCAAGGCTAGAGCAAACTGCCATAAGAAAGAAAGCCAGAAAATTTTCTACTATCCAAAAGGATGAGGTTGGCAATCGCACAGTGCAAGTTGCAGTACCTATAGCCGATAAGTTCTAAGATGAGATTGCCCCGGATGAATATGCCATCACGACCATTGACATGGGTCCAACAACGAAAGGGCAAGAAGTCGAGGACTTAGACAATTTCGTTGCCACCATCAAGTCTAGGCTGGAAAAGGAAGTGGCCAAGAAAAAGGAATATAAAAAAGAGATTGAGCGCCTAAAAGACTATATCCAGCATATTACCAGGCCACTCAATCAAGGAGACCAACTGGCACCTCCACTTCCAAACTCTTCACTAGAACCAGTCAGAAATTTTGAGGAAGAGTTGACTACAGCAAGAGAGGCTAAAGACTGGATGGATGGAAGGAAAGAAGAGGCTATGGCATTTGCAGAAAAGCTGGCACATATGTACGAACAAGCTTCCTTTCTACTATCATGAGTCGCAGACTTAGCGAAATCGTGGGGTGGCCTCGAAGACATTCAGAGTAGGATTATCCCATGTATTTGAGAATTAAAAGGTATCTCGAAGCAAAGGTTGATAGATGACAGGGTTATTGAAGCCGGAGCTGCACATGATTTCGGTGGCTGGTACTATGCTCTGATTTCACAGGGAGAAGTCTTGGAAAGGGTGAAGCAAGATAGCATCAAAGCTGAAGAGATGGCGAAGGAGATTCGGAACAGAATTTACCAGATGGCTGCAGATATACTTGACCGAGATATTGTTCGAAAGAAACATTGGCGGCCAAAGAATTTAAAAGAACAAGTGCAGAGAATTTTCTCCACCATCTCCAAGCCAATCATGAAAGAAAACTTCACCGGGGTATTCAACTTCATGACCGTCAGAAACACTTTCTTGCTATAGGAACCAGAATGGGCGGCCACTTTTGCAGAATGTGCTGAGAGCTTGGAATTGCTGGAATACATCGTCAACGCGCTGTCGGACATTGCCATGGAGGAGGTCAGCTTGATCGTGTCCAGATTCACCAGATGCAATGCCGCACAAGTGGATAAGGATGCAACTCCAGATGCCTGAAGTTCTCTCCAGTTAACTGGTTGATGTTTTGGAAACCCGAATTAGGGTTTAGTCATGTTAAATCTGGGCCATTGATCTCATTTCAATCTTGGCCATTCATTGTAATTCAGAAGTGCTATATAAACCCCCCCTCACTCTCTCTCAGGAGGGAATTGAGAATTCATTAGAAGGCATTAGAGATTATAGAAGTTAGATCAGATTCAAGAGAATTAGATTGTAGAGAATAAGAGAGAGTTTTATGAGATTGTTGTGAAAACACTATTTTGATAATAAAGTTCATCATGCATGAGGTGCCTTGAATCCTTGATTGTCAAATGGTTGCATGGTCGCATATTCTCTTTCTCATTCAGTAAATTTGAATTAGAATTTAAATGTATGTTAAAAGAATGACAGATTGATAACGAAGATTAGTGAAACCCAGCTCATACTTTCTTTGAGTGGATGCTTTTCACTTAATGTGTAAAGTTAGACTGAGCTTTATCGTGGATGCTTAACTTCTGTTTGGATAATTATTGTTCGATTTGATGGTAGTTATTCATTACGTGAAAATCATAAGCACATTCCCAGAAGATTGCACTTGCTTTGTGTAGTTGTCGTCTAACGTGGCGAAGCAGAGTATTGTCTATTTGGTTTCATTCAATCTTTGTCGTCTCTTGATTTCTTAGGAATAGCATAGGATCTCTGAAAACCCTAAATCTTTTTCACTTTTTTTAAAAAAATCAAAAAATCCAAAATGATATTGTATTTATGTCTCTGCTTTCCCGAGTAACTTGCAAAAGTAAATCCTAATTGTGCCCCCAGCAAATCACATCAAAACCACAGAGCTTATCCGCACTCATCTTAAACATTGGAATTACCATATGATCTTACTTGCAATCTTAGCATATAAGGTAGTTTTTCAAGAGGGGATAGAGCGTCTTGGACACTTTATTCTAGAATGTTTGTTGTGTCATAAAACACGCATCAACAGGAGTCTTATCCAATTTTTGTTCCCTTGGATTCCTCCTCTAGGGAGTCTTATCCAAGTTCTTATGGATTCCTCCTCTGGGGAGTCTTATCCAGGTCTTTTGGATTCCTCCTCTGGGGAGTCTTATCCAATTTTTGTTCCCTTGTATTCCTCCTCTAGGGAGTCTTATCCAAGTCCTTCTAGATTCCTCCTCTAGGGAGTTTTATCCAGGTCTTTTGGATTCCTCCTCTAGGGAGTCTTATCCAAGTCTAAGCCTTATACACATTTTGTCAAGTCCTGTGCTCAAACAAAACATATTTTATTAGTTGTTTGAAAGTTTTACATCTATGGTCCATCTTGTTCTAATCAAGAACCATTGAATTTTATTGATCCTAACTCTTATCCTTAAAGGCCTTAATCGACTCTTCTCTTTCCCATGTGGCATCATCTTCTAGGAGTCCCTTCCATTTAATTAAGAACTTGGTGATGACTCTATTCTTTAATATCCTTTCTTTGGTGTTAATGATAAATTCTGGATCTTAAGATAAGTTGTCCTTCATCATCTAGAGGAGGTAACTTAGGTGCTCAAGCACATAAGCAAGTAGCTCAAGCAGGAAACAAGCAACTCAAGCATGTAGGCAAGTAGCTCCAGCAAGTATGCAACTAGTTTAAGCATGCAAGTAATCAGCTCAAGCAAGTAGGCAAGTAGCTTAAGTAGACAAGCAAGTAGCTCAAGTAAGCAAACAACTAGCTCAAGCAAGTAGGCAACCAACTCAAGTAAGTAGGCAACCAGCTCAAGCAAGCAAGTAGGCAACCAGCTCAACCAAGTGGACAACTCAAGCACACAAGCAACTAGCTCAAGCAAGTAGGCAACTAGCTCAAGTAGGCAAGCAACTAGCTCAAGTAGGCAAGTAACCAACTCAAGCAAGTAGGTAACTAGCTCAAGTAGGCAAGCAAGTAGCTCAAGCACACAAGCAACTAGCTCAAGCAAGTAGGCAACTAGCTCAAGTAGACAAGCAAGTAGCTCAAGCACACAAGTAACTAGCTCAAGCAAGTAGACAACTAGCTCAAGTAGGTAAGCAAGTAGCTCAAGCACACACAGGATGGCAAGAACGATGCTCTGATACCATTGTAATGTCCCCATTTTGAGATTACTCTTAATCTGCCTTGATTTCTTGAAGATATCCTTTTATGATGGTCTAGTATTCATATTGCATTCTTTTTCTCCTTTTCCTTTTGAAATGATTGTTGTCTTTTGAAAGCTAATTCCAAACCTTTCCAATTTCTATTTTATTATTCTCTACACACTATTGATAGATCTCCTTTTTACATCTTCATTCCTTTTTCTCTTCTATCCTCTTCTTAAAATCTGATGTGTATATTTTTTTTCTTTTCCCTTATCTTCCACTCCTTATTTTTGTTAGAATATTATATTCTTCCATTTTATAATGGTCAATTATATCTATTAGTTGTTGGTAGGTAGCTGGTAGGTAGACATTTAATGTCTACAGTACTTTTACTCCTCTATATATTGTAATTTATTCTTCAAGTAATATCAAGCAATTTTTAGCCCAAAATTGTTTCATGGTATCAGAGCAAGTCTGAGCTTTTCTCCCTCACGGGAGGGCTCAGGATCCTGTTAGGGTTTCTGGGTAATTTCGTGGGCTTTCTAGAAGCCATAATCCGAAGTTCTTCAGGGCCAGATTTTAGAAGGGAAATTTGTGACAAAATTTTCGTGGGCCTGTAGGTCATAATTCGAAAGATTTTTTTTCCTTTTATCTTTTCGGGTCGTGTGTGTGCCCTAGCCGCGTCTTTTCGTCAATTTATTGGCGCGATTTGAAACGTGTTTTTCGCGTTTTTCTGTTCGGGCATCTGAAACGCGTTTTTCGCGTTTGTATTTGGCTGTGATTTTTCGTCTTTGGCCGCGCGATGTCTTTCCTTCTGGACGTGTTTTCTGTTCGTGGGCGGAAGATTTCCTGGGCGTTTTTCGCGTCTTTTCCTGCAACCCGCGCGTCATTTTTCTGGGCGTGTTTTTCATTCATCTGGTCGCGATTTTCTCTGCTCCTAGTCGTGATTTTCTCTGTGGGCGCGCGTTTTCTAAAGGCGCGATTTTCTCATCAGTTCTGGCCGCGATTTTTTCTAATAAAGGGCGCAGATTTTTCGTTATTTCTAGACACATGTTCTTCAGAAAATTTTCTGCAATTTTCTGAGCTTTAATGGCCGCCCAAGGTTCTGAAATTTTCGTCTAGGGTTTTGACCCTCTAGTTCAAGGCGGAAAAAATTTCTAATCGCAGATTCCTTCTGGGTTTTTCGCAATCTCAAATGGGTCGGTCTCAGATTTTTTTGGGTGTTTCGAAATTTGTGCCTCAGTTTCAAGTCGGAAAAATTTTCTGATTGTAGATTCTTGGTGGGTTTTCCGAGATCTCAAATGGGTTGTCGTCCGATTTTTTTGGGTACCTCGTTTTTCGTGCCTCGATTTCTGTGCAGATTTGTTATGGCGGCTAGGGTTCCAAACCCTCTGTTTTTCAGCCAACAATCGATGGCTACCTGTTTCTGGGCTTCTGTAATTCGCCGTGTTGCGTGGGATTCCTTTTTTGGGTTTTTTAAATATTTCGCCGTGTACCAGAAAATTTTTGGTACTCTTGGTCATCAACATTCTGCAGATCCAAGGAGGGTCTCTGTAGCAGCAGAGTGTTCTGAAGAATTTGTGACCAAGCGACTTGCAGATTGTTTTCTGTAGGCTAGTTAGACGATTGACCATTAAGGGAGGGTGTTAGAATATTATATTCTTCTATTTTATAATGGTCAATTATATCTATTAGTTGTTGGTAGGTAGCTGGTAGGTAGACATTTAATGTCTACAGTACTCTTACTCCTCTATATATTGTAATCTATTCTTCAAGTAATATCAAGCAATTTTTAGCCCAAAATTGTTTCAATTTTATAGCCTTATACCTCCATGAAGAGAGGCATCTCTTTGAATAGAGATAACCCTACAAATGGACATGACTTTTAGTTAAACATTCCTTAATGATATCTCAAATTATATTCATTTTATTATTTTGTTTTGATGTGTATTATATTTTACTATTTTATTTTTAATTTACTTGTAATATTATTTATATTTATTTATAGTATTATTTTTATTTAAATGTATATTTTACTATTTATAATATTATCTCTTAATAATTATTTGATAATTATCATAGTATTTATATTAATGTATTTTATTGTGTATTGTCAATATATATTTATAATTACAATATTATCTTATGATTGTAATTATAAATATATTAAAACAATAATATTTTCTTTTATACTTTTAATATGTATTGTGTTATTCATTTTCACTTATTTGTATCTCAGACTGTTCTAATTTCGGGGACATGACAAAAAATGTATGGCACCAATTGGTTGACACAATCATCTGGCACAAGTGTTGCCATTGGTTGGTAATGTATAGTGTCAAATTAATCATAGCTAAGTGAACACATGTGCAAGGACACATTATGCAAGCAAGCAATGTTGTGCAAAGGTGTGTAAGGGCAAAGTAGTGCATAAAGTTGCACTACACAATACAATGATGCGCAAAGTTGTGCTAAGACTATGTGGTGCACAATGAGTGGATGGAGACAAGTGTGCAAGTTGCACGATTATATGAGACTGAGGTTGTGTGTGTGACTGTGCCCAAGATCATTCACCCTTTCTTAAAAAGAAATGGTCTCCATTTTGTCAAATATAAGTGTAGGAAAATGCACACAAAGTTGCTCCAAGTTGTACCACTTGGCCTAATCAACATACTATCCAGTCTTGACAATGCAGAATAGTCAATGAGAACCTAAGCAAGCATGGGTCATCATGGTGTCAATGATGACATCCTCCACTTTTGGAGCCAATGCAATTTCAATATATCACATCTACCTTGTCAAGCTATACTCTATAGTCTTCTTGGCAAATTAGGTAGGCACATGCCCTACTTGATCATGGGTACCTCCATTCCCTACCATATTCTTTGTAAATATGTATCTAACATCATTGATGAATAAAGTACAATCTTCATCACACTTTTGTCATGTCTTCGCTACACCTTGGCCATGGCATTATAAGAATGCTTCAACACTACAAGTTTGTCACTAGAAATAAATCTATTTCCACAAGCATAACACCATAACTTTGCCTACATGCGAAGCTATCCTCCAATTCCCAACACAAATTAGATCAACACGCTACATCTTCCCTTTGCATTGACTCCAAAATATTATAACACTAAGATCCTTTATTGCCAAAGAAGACTGCACTATATGGAAATATGGAAGTTAGCAAAGGGTACAAGCAAGCATTTGCTACACTCTTCCCTTATCTTGATTTGGACGATTTAGTCATAAAAGAGTTTGGTGATTTTGTACACTCTATACAGTCAAAGTATTTCCACTCTTTATAACATGTAAAAGAAGGATGTTCACAATTGGTGGTACCTCCATGGCCAAACATTCCAGCACCTATTGCCTTTTGCAATCAAAGTTTTATTGCAAGTTATATTATTTTTTATCTAAATTTCTCTAACTTTGAATTTCTTTTTATTTTTGAAATAGTTTTTTCAGGTTTGGAGATTCATTTATAATTTTGTAACTTTAACTCTCTAACTTCGCCTCAATAGGTTGCTAGTTAATCTTCATTTGAGTAGCATTTGGGTACATACTCCTTCATCCACCCAATAAAGTGCAACCAATTAGCATCAAAAAAGGATGAGGCTGGTTACAGGTCCCACCAAATTATGGTGGGAATAAAATCCATAAAACTTTGTTTTTGTTGGAATCTTTTTGTATAGACTTTTGCAGCTGTCTTTGGGCATCAAACCATATAACAGGAAAGAAACCCTGATGGGCTCTACATGACCCAAGTACCCATGGACCACAACCAATTCAACCTCGGACAGAATTTCAGGAGAATGGAAACCTCTCAAACAAGATTTTCTGAGCTCAATGACGCATTCTCCAGTGCTCAGTTGATGAACAGATGAGTGTTCATATTGACCCATCAACAACCAACAACCAAAAAAACAAAATTGAACATATAAGCCCAATGGTTTATAAGGTCTGATTTGCCTGAAGTGCTATGATTCATTAAAATCAAGGTTACCCCAAGTTTCCGGGACGGGGACGGCAGGGGACGGCGGGACGAGTCCCCAAGTTTCCGATTTTTGAGGCCAAAATTAGGGACGGCAGGGGACGGCTATACAAAAATATAGGGAAATTTTAAATATTCAATACATAACATGAATAAGGCATGCATAATACACATTATAGAACATTAACATATAACATTTGTGTTCAACATTATGCCAATACTCAATACGCATTCAAAATTAACATACACGAATCATGAAACAACCTCCAAGTTATAATTTATAAACTTATATGATCAAAATGCCCAAAGGCTACATTGCTGCCATATAGTTTTAAAGTTTTAGTTTGCTATGAAAATCAAAATACAATATTGTATGTCAATAATGAATACAAATTTACAAAATAAACAAAGAGCACTGCTGCCCCTAATCATCTCTCATAACTGCATCAAAATCAGAGTCATCCTCTGAGTCACTGCCACCATAATGCTCCTCCTCAGCCAATGGGACCCCAACCAAGCCCTCAGCTGTCTCCTCCTCATCTATCTGAGCCGCGTCCTCGGGATCAATATCCCACCGTAGAGCTGGAGTCTGTCGATACTCTGGAGTCTGTCGATCCTGAAGCCGAAGAGCACTATGAACGCCACTAGCTTCTCTGCTCGTCTAGAGGTAAGTCTATTCCTCTTGACAGAGTGGATAAAGCCATATGTGGACCAATTCCTCTCTGCAGCAGAGGAACTAGCAACCTGTGCAAGAAGGCGAGTGGCAAGTATCTTCAACTGTGGTGTATCTCTCCCATGATAGGTCCACCATCCAATAGGGTTCCCTTGAGCTAATATAGCTCTATCCAACCTCGCCTGTGGTTTGCTCAAGTTTGGGCCATTAAGATTAGCAAAGTCTAGAAATTGTGACCGAAGTATTGAAGCTTGCTCGGCTGGATAAATCTTTTCAATGGCCTTTGTGAACCCATCTAAAACCTCAGGATCATCACATGGAGGCACCCTACCATCCCTTGGTGCATACCATTTTGGATTTAGAGCAAAGGCAGCCATATGAAGCGGGGTGTTCATTGTATTCCACCTCCGCGTCACAATGGGCCTAATGTGTTGCTCATATAAATCCAAAGTGGGGTCCTTTGCCAAAATAACTTGCCTGATCTTCCCAAGCATAGTGTCAAATGTCTCATATATCTCTCCAAGACTAGGAGAGTCTGTATCAGCATATCTAATGACATCTACAATGGGCGAGATAAAGGAGCAAATATATCTGCAAAATGCAAACAAAAAGTTCAAAATAATTAGTTGACAAGTTATTTCAATTTGACATGTTAGAAACTTCAAAAGTTGGAACATTGGACAATAAAATTAAAATATTAAAATCAGAAATTTAATATGAAAATCAGCCATCTAATATGTCTTACCTCACATTGGCCCACCAATCATCATCGAGGATCTTTTGCTTGATGCTCTTTCCTTGAGTGGAACTTGCATTAGGCCATCTAGTCCACTCAGCATTGACCATCATTAGTTGTAGAGGCTCATGCACCTCAAGCATCCTCTCCAATAGGATGAAGTAGGTGGCATATCTACATTCATTAATTCAATGATTCATTAAAAAATAAAAATTTAAAACAAAATCAGATTATGAATACAAATTGAAAGTGAAACAAAATGAAGTAAATGGCATACCTTGTATCAACAGGTTTGAGAAACTCCTTCTTTGAAAATGTCCTGAAAAGAGCAAGTGAGGTGTGGTGGTTGCAAATGAACATTTGAATTTCTCTAGCTTCTGCCACCGTTTTCTTCACCCAATCCATCTTCCCTATGTCTTTCAATGCATTGTTCAATGCATGAACACAACATGGGGTCCAAAATATATGCCTGTAAGTACCCTCCACCATCAATCCAGCCGATTTGCACACACGTGCTGAATCGGTGATCACCTGCACCACATTTGCAGCCCCAACCTCCTCTATGGCATCTCTCAAAATGGAAAATTGGAAGTCAGCATCCTTACGTTTCCCTGAACAATCTACGGCTCTAAGAAAATAAGAACCAGCAGGGCATGTGACTATGACATTGATGAGTGGCCGACGTCTACAATCAGTCCACCCATCCATCACTATAGAGCACCCCGTCCTCATCCATGTTTGCCTCATCTCCTCCATTAACACATTAACTTTGGGGTACTCTTTGTCTAGGAGGGTGGTGCGTAGCTTATGATCTCCAGGGGGTACAAATGAAGGACCAACAGTGACTAAGTCTTTCACCATTTGTTTGAAATAAGAGGAACGGGCCACATGAAATGGAATGGCATGGGCAAAAAAGAATTTGGCAATGGAGGATTCACAGGTTTCTCGTGCTTGGTTTTGAAACATGGACTCAACTGAGGCTCCCTTATCACCACCAATCACCTTCCTCTTTCCTCTTAAGATAACAGTACTACCAACCGTGGAAGGACTAGGAGTAGGAGTAGGCATAGACGATTGTGAACTTGGGAAAGAAGGAGACCCAGTTTGAACCCCACCATCACACTCCATTTGAATTGTTTGGCACTCTATAAATAGTGCATCTGTCAATGCAGGACACGTTCTAACTCCATGGCCCACCTCACCCAAAAAATGAGACCTAACTCTAGTGTAGCTGCCCCTAAACTCCTTTTCACAAACATGGCACAACCAAACCCTACTCCCCCCTGAATTTTTTTGTCTTTCACCCATGGCTGTCACAAATTGAAGGAATGGT
Organism: Sequoia sempervirens; assembly: GCA_007258455.2. Classification (NCBI taxonomy): domain Eukaryota; kingdom Viridiplantae; phylum Streptophyta; class Pinopsida; order Cupressales; family Cupressaceae; genus Sequoia; species Sequoia sempervirens. The sequence goes on from VDFB02086081.1 coordinate 227,345,563, forward strand.
TTTTTTTTGTCTATTGGGTGTTTGGCATAGTCCTTCATAGTTTTGGAATTGGTTGATGAATGATGGTGTTGGGTAGGGGTTATTCTTATTTGCTCTCTAGTTTGCCTTCTAACTTGCATTTCAACTTCACTATCACTCCCACCTTCACTGTTGCTCATATTTTTTGTTTTTAGAATGCAAGTGTTGACTGAAAATGAACAAAATAAAAAAAAATCAGACTATGCAAACTTCATATTTTGCAAAAAAAATGAAAAAAAAAGAATGGTGAAAGAAAATGCATACCTTTTTTGATGGATTTGCACTCCCAGCAACACTCTTTCAACCTCCTCTCCTCCAAACAGCTGCTCCTTCTCCTTCAATGGCTGCAATTTTTTTTCTTCTCAAACCCTTGGCTCCCTACACAAACAAAATGAAAATAATGAACTTTTAGAGGCCTCCTTTCATTCTTAAGAGAGCAAAATATGGTGGGGCCCACGTATGCCACATAGGCAGGGTTATATTTTTTAATTTTTTGCTTTTTTTAAGTTTGGGCGCTTAAAAACGTAGGGGACGGCCGGCCGTCCGGGGGATCGAGGCTCAGCCCCCCAACCAGTCCCTGACCATTCAGATGTGGTAGATCCCCGGTCCCCGGGGTTCCGACTTTTCAAAAGGGGGACGATCGGTCCTAGCCCGTCCCCGGTTTTGGGCGGGGGGACGGGGTTTTTGGGTACGCGTCCCCCGATTAAAATTCATTAATGATATAAAATGAAACACCTCGGTTTCATTTTAACAGCATTATCTTTACACTTCTGGCATATTCTCCAAAGGCTATTTTAAAATGGGTCAAAACCTAGCAATGCTAGTTGAAACATCTAGACAAAATCGGGCAGAAATTAACCCCCTCAAACAAGATGTTCTAAGCTTGATGCTGCATTCCCCGCTATTTAGTTGATGGAAATGTGAATGACAAGATTGACCAAAATCAAGATAACTTAGCTAATAATCCCAAAGGTTTCTAAAGGCTGATGGCTAGGCTTCTAGGATTCATTAAATTTCATTAATGGTATAAAATGTGTCACCGGGTATATTATTGCTCAAATGTACTTCAATAAACTTTATTTAGGATCAAAGGAATTGGGGAGGAATAGCCAGAAGAAACTTATAAAAGCATGACCCTGTTCACAGCAATACAGAATGATGACTCCAGGGGCAAGTAATAAGTTGTGGTGGAAGGATTATAAGGTTAACCCATATTTAAAAATCTCTATAACGCAGTACAAGTTTCTTCTACATCACATTATCCACGGTTTATAACCTCGCTAAAGTTTTCTCAAGCAAACTTTTTTTAAAGACTTACGTCAAGAATCGTAGCCCCAAATCAGCACAAACAACATTGAAGAAAACAAGTGAAAGGGCACAATTTCCAAATGGGTTTACATCAAATAAAAATGAAGGATTCATAAATGGAACTTGCCTTTCACTTAATGTAAAATTTCTATCTGGGTTCTAACTAGAAAGGCAACGCATGATCTATAATCAGACTTGCACTAATCCAAGTAATTGAAAAAAGAACCATAATGCTTAAAGAGACTCACAGGCTGAACACGCATTTGGTAACATCCCGGCCTTTTTCCAAACACTTCTCAGGATTGGGGTCAGCTTTCTTACAATCTAAAAATGCTTTATTCTGTGCCCTGCAGCTCGATGCAATGTGCTTTGAAGCCGCCATAAGAAGCGAAGATGTTGGAATTGGTTGCTCATTGGCATTCTTGACTTCAGTTGCCATTGAAAATTATCTGATTCGATAACCCAAATCGCTCTTAAAAATTACTACTGTTATATTTGAAGGTCTGTTAGTCGAATCCGTTCCTATTCCTTTATAGATTTTGCTCTCTCCTTGTCTCCCTATAAGAACCGCGGATCACCTAACATCATCAGAGATGCACGATATTTTCCATAGTTGTTCTTCTTTGCCCCAAAATACTCCTCGTGTCAAAATATGCAAACGACTTCTTAACTCTCACTTTAATTTGACCAATTTCTCGAGAGAGAAATGTTGCATCTACGCAGGTTGAACATGGCATAAATTGTAAGTTCCCCTAACATCAAAACGCATGTGACCAAAGTTTTTGATTATTCCAATTAGTGTGTAATGGGCATGTTTATAGATATTTGTAATGAGTGTATTATGTAAATAGTATGGTATAAGAAAGAAAAAAAATATATTGGTAATAAAGACTAAGGTATTAAGTATAGTTAGTAAGGGCCTAGAATATTGTTGTTTGAAATGTCTAAGAAATATAGGTTGTGATTGTGTTTATATGATCATCTTTTTTTTTTAAATGAGATTTGTATACTTTTGTATTTAAGTATAGTGTTGGTAATTGAAGGTTGGAGAGATGCATTGATAATGTGAAATGTGAGTCTTATGGAAATAAACTTGATATTTTATTCTTCAAATGTTTGTTTATCTCAACTATTTAGGGCAACTCAATCCTACAAGAAGAAAGAATGTGAAAAGCTTTATATATTTCATTTAATAAAATTCACGAACTATCAGTCATAGTTTTCTCACTTTGTGTCTTCTAAGTTCAAATTTTTAAGTCTATGAAGTCCTTTTGGAGTTGAGAACTTCCCATTGGATTAGAATTTATTCTTGTGTTCAAGTTTGGTGTTTCATATGTTCCTTGCAAACTTGGAAAATCTAATCAAACTCGATTAATTTGTTTTCATGCGATTGTTATTGTCAATCTTGGAGGGCTAAAGAGAATGCTAGATGGACCCAAAAGCATCTTAGGCCAAAGTTTATATTGAGTCCACATTCAAGATAGTAAAGCCATGAACATGTAGACCATATTGGACCCTAACCCATTCAATCAATTAGATTATATCTACTTCATTTTGTCTAGGGAACTCACAAATTAGCCTAAGGACCAATAAAACTTGATGGAGCTTGCCACATGTCAAGCTCTAATTCCCCCAAGCACCATCTTAGAATTGTGGACTTAAGAGTATAATTAATATGAACTTGAGACATTGTTGAGTTCTATTACATAGGATTTTAGGGGTATGTTAGGAGCACAAGCATGAAGTGTTGAATGTAATGCATTCTCTAGAATTTATTTAATGAAACTCTAAAAAGATCCAACATATAATAATTGATATAATATATCATAAAATAGAGATTGCATACCACAAATGAGATGTTTATGGGCTAATATGCTCTAGTATTCAATATATGTAGAAATAAAATAAACCCTTGAGATAGAGTAATATTATGCAATACTCCTTATG
>VDFB02086081.1:227353835-227425519 GCA_007258455.2 Sequoia sempervirens
CACAAACATGCAAAGACTGAGTTGCCACCCAAAACTGGCCAACTTCTAAACCAATACAATATTTTGTTCGATTGCACAGTCACCAAATTTAGTTTGACACACAGCCAATCCTAGCATTTGGCCACAAAAGGACAATTAAGAGATGGTCGCTTGATTCTTCAACTGCTTTGTAAAGAACGCATCTAGAAGGCCCAAGTATACCAATTTTTTCCAATCTATCTACTATTAACACTCTGCCTTGAATAGTTTCCCATGAAAAGATTCCAGCCTTGGGAAGGCAACAACTATTCCAACATAATTTATTTGGGATAAATTGATCCTACCCCAAAGCTTCTCCTTGACTAATTTCCAGCTTTGTATAGCCATCCTTGGCCCTATAACTTCCAAAAGTTGAGCCACACCACTTCAGAACATCTTTCCCATCCCTAATGTTTAGAGACTGCTCCTTAAGAATGCTTTCAAAAGCTTCCACTTCCTCAATACTAAGACCCAATTGCCTAGGATCCTTCCATGTCCACCTTAAAATCCCATCCACCTGAGATGTGGAGAAGTAGTCTTTCACACGACTTCCCCAAACCCACTCGGAGACCTCCATGATGTTTCTTAAATTGTCTTGTGCTGCAAGCTTACCATAGCCGCCCCAAGAATCTTCCCAAAAGAGGGTTGTATTTCCATTTCTAACATCCCAAGAAAGAGAGTTCGAAATAATATTTCTACAACCACAAATGAAATTCCATATTCGCGAGCCCTTGGGAAGATGTCTAGTTGTGAAGAAGCTTGTTTCCTCTTCGACTAAGTACTTCGCTTTTAGTATTTTCACCCATTTTAGATTTTTTCGAGCATACATTTGCCAAGCCAATTTGGCTCACAATGCTTTATTTTATAAGGCAATATTCTTTATTCCTGCTCCAACCTCCTTATGCGCACTACAAACCTTCTCCCATTTGATCAGAGGATTTTTTTTTGCTTTGAGTTGCCATGCCAGAAGAAGTTTCTCATTTTTTGGTTAACTCTGGAGCATGCGTTCCCTATAAAAGGAAGGAAAGAAAGCATGTAAGTTGGTAGGGCTTCCACAACTGTCTTGATCAATGTTAACCTCCCAACCCAAGACAACCACCTGCCTTTCCATGAAGAAAGCCTGCTTTCCACTTTTGTAATTAGCGGATCCCAAAGTTTGCCAGATTGGACCCCCGAGGCCAAAGGGAGACCCAAGTATTTACATGGGAGATTACCTCTATGAAACTTCAAAACATGGAGAATACGGGTTTCTAATGTAGGGTCAGTGAAAAAGAAAAAGACTTCTGATTTTTCCAAGCTTACCTCTTGACCCGAAGCTCGAGAGTAATCTGAAAGGATTATTTTGAAAGTTTGGGCCTCGTTTATCCCAGCCTTACCAAGCAGCATGTTATCATCAACAAATTGTTGATGAGTTACCAGAGGGAGGTTACTCATTATTTGGATCCCTTTGAGTTCTCCCAGTTCAACTACTTTGTTGAAAGATCTGCCAAGAGCCTCTACCATTAGTATGAACTGAAAAGGGGAGAGGGGTCTCCCTGCCTGATCCCATGGGATACTTGAAAAAAACCACAAGGCAAGCCATTTACCAGAATTGAAAATCTTGGACTAGCGATCCAATTAAAAATCCAATCCAACCATGTTCTATGAAAACCAAAACTCTCCAATACCTTTAGCAGAAAATGCCAATTTACCTTATCATAAGCCTTTTTTATATCTAGTTTCATGATCATTGATTGCTTCCTGGTTCTAATGATTGAGTGAATAGCCTCTTGAGCTATAATAATACCCTCATAGATTGAATGCCCTGGAACAAAGCTTTTTTTTTCCTCTAAGATAAAACCTGGTAGGAGAGCCTTAAGGCAATTTGCCACTGCCTTCGCCAAAATTTTGTAAATGGTGTTGCATAAAGAGATGGGCTGAAAATCCTCCATCCTATCTAGCTTCTCCTTTTTCAGGATTAGAGTGATAAATGTGTTATTTATTTCCTTTAAAATTCTCCCTTATGCCCTGGAGTCTTCTATGGCCGCAACAACATCTGGTCCAACAATATTCCAACAATGCTAAAAAAAGGAGGCAGGAAAACCGTCAAGCCCAGGGGATTTATCTGGATGGAGTTGGAAAAGCACATCTTGAATCTCACTCGTCGTGAATCATTTTAATAACTGTTGATTTTGTTCATCTGACACCAGCTTCAAGATACACTCTAGGAGATGTTGTTGAGTAATAAACCTTGATCCATCCCAATCGTTGAGGAGATTTTGAAACTAGGATACCGCTTCTTAAGCAATTTGGACCAGGTCATCTAGAGAACGCCCGTTAGCAGAAGTGACGTGAGATATTCGGTTGACTTACCACCTTACTTTGGTTGAATTGTGAAAAAAAATTGTATTTTTATCTCCATCCTTCAACCAAACTTCCCTTGACTTTTGTCTCCAAAAAAAATCTTCTTTCGAGACAATCTCATTGAGATCTTTCAATAGCTCCTTCTCCTTTAGGAACCTTTCATTGTCCATCCCCCATTGAATGACTTCCTCATTTAGAGCCTTCAGTTCTCCTTCAATTCTACTTTTTTCTTTAAAGATATTTTTTAAGCATGTCTTGTTCCAATCCTTTAATCTATGCTTAACATGCTTCAGTTTTGTTGCCAAGTTGAACATTTTTTAGCCTACTGTGCCAACTACCTCCCACCATGCTGCAATCAATGGGAGAAAATTTTGATCCTTCATCCACATTGACTTGAATTTGAAGGGACACCTGGTAGGTCGATTCTCCCTAGAAAGCTCCAAAAGAACTGGGAAATGATTTGACCTTAAGCTTGGAAGAATCCTGCACTCCAAAGAAAAGGGGAAGGACCCCATGTTTCCTTTGAAGAAGAATCTATCTAACTTCTCTACAATAGATCAAAATCCCAGACACCTATTATTCCAAGTGTAGGTGTCATTGGCTGTTGGAATTTTAAAAAAATGGTTTCTTTCCACAAATTCTTTGAACTCAATTTGGGATTGCATCCTTCGCAAAACATTGCCTCGCTTGTCTTCATAGCACAAAATCGCATTAAAATCACCCCCCACAATGCAAAACTCCAGGTTGGTTGTGGAGCAAACATTCTCAATCTCCATCCAAGTCCTTATTTTTTCAATGGAGGAAAGTGACCCATACACATTTATCAGAAGAAAACAAAGGTTTGATGAGAAATTCCTTACTTTGCAATCGAGCCATCTACCTTCTTCCGCCACTTTCTCCACTAATGCCTTATTGGGATGCCAAAGAGTCATCAAACCACCAGCGGCCCCAACTATAGAAACTGACAAAGATTTCCAAGATCTCATTCTTTTTTCAAAGGACTTCGCCTCCCCAATATTTAATTTGGTTTCCTGGAGAATACAAAGATTCGTCTGGTAGGACACAATTTGATCCTTCACCAAACGACACTTGTTAGGGGCATTGATGCTCCTAACATTCCAGCTAAGGAGTTTCATTTTCCTTTAGGAACGAGATCCCCCTTCCCTACTTTAAGCATTGTAGAGATTTTCTTCTACCCAATTGCCTCTTCATCCACCTTTAACTTCTCCACATTTGGAGAGTTCGTCCCCTTATTTTGTGTTCTCCGCAATCAGGAGAGGACTTCCCAACCTCTCTTTGCATAATTCCCAAATCCCAGCTCCAGGAATGAATTGATCTTCTTCTGCTAGTGTTGAAGCTGGCCTAAATTCCTCCATTCCGCCATCCGCCATCCAATCATCCTCCGGCTCTATATCCCCAATGAGATGATCGTTTGAAGCAGCCTTTGCCTCCTCCACCAGTTCCACAATTTCTTTGCTTGCCTCAATTAGGGAATCTAAATTTTCTTCCCTAAAATTTTTGTTTATGAGATCCAATACATCACTTACTTTATTATTTAGCAAATGGCTCCTATCCTTGCTTGCTCTTGGCGACACCACATCCACCACCTGCCTTGGAACAACTGCATCTTTATTCTCTTGGCAAGGTTGTCGATTAATGTCTTCTTTTGGGTTTTTTTAAATCTCAGATTCCCCATCATTAGGGATGACTGGGCAAGGGCTCGAAGAAGTATCCACTTTGCTCCAATTGAGGGTAGTGGAATCTTCCCATGATCGCCATCCTAGAGTACCGACCTAACTGCCTCTAGGTCTCGGCTCAAAGACTAAGGATTGAGTCAAAACACCCCACTCTGTGTAAATTTTGACCTCCTTCCATTTGGTACTCGAAGGGGGATTCTCCACGCAGATGCACACATGAGTGCTTATTCCATCATCCCCAATCCATTCATCCATACATATGTACTTCCCTAAATTGTTTCCAATCTCTTCTAGGATGTTTGCTTGCCAAAATTCAAAGGGAAGACATGGAAGGCTATACCAATCCTGGATATAAAACATCTGATGTTTGAAAGGATCAAACCCAACCTCCCATTTCTTCATGTAAAATCCAAAACCATCCATCAACCAGACTCCTTCTAGAATATCCTTGCGAACAGAGGGAGAAGGATAGACTACTAAGAAAAAACCATTTCCCAAGTATTTGAAGCCCATTTATGAGCCCCAACGAATTTTTTACCATCTGATCAGTGCATCCCAGATCAGGTTTTACCCAAACCATCTCATGATTAACCCTTGATGCTCCAAACACTTGATTGATGAAGCTAGGAACTTTGAGCCTAAAACCATGGTCCTCCGATCAAAGCATCCAAATTCATCTTTAGGAGAAACCTTAGAAGATCTAGGGTTTCCCCTATTGCCTCAACCCATTCTCTTTTAACTACCAAAATTTAAATTATTTTCCAACCAAGGACTTTTAGAAGCAACACGCCTTCTAGTTTGATTAGGGATGGAAGCCCGATCTTGCCATTGTCGCCTAGACCAACCATCATTCGAACGATGTTGCCAAGGATGCCCTCAGTGCTTGGTACACCAGTTTTTTGCTTTGGCTCAATCCTGCACCTCCTTGTCTGAAATTTCCCTTGTTGCTTCCTCACCCCAAGAAGGAGATCCACCTCTGGACTTGTTTCCAAAAGTTTCCTTACTGTTTGAAGCTCCATCCCTCAGCCTGTCTGAAGCTCCGTGCAAGTTTCCTACGCCCTTCTGCATTTTTTCACAGTTCTCGTGCTGCTCCGCCATTAATTATATTATTACTATATATATATACATTTGATAACATAATCACATACATAAACAATTACTATCCTATTGATATCTACACATATACGTATGATGTATATATATACATACATGTCACATTGTCCTCTCAATATCACCATGCTCATAAGCAACCCATCCATAAGCATGCATAAGTACATCGACTTATGTACTCTCATGTATGTGTTCCTTCATGCATATTAATTATCGTTGACATGTGTGTGTATACACGTATATACATTCAATGTATGTACATCTCATCAATCAAGCATAGTAATATAAAGAAGTACTCGCATACATCAAGCATTGAACATAAACCATGAATACTCCTATCAATAACCAAGATCCTTTATGTTGCAAACACATCATGCTAAGGATAACTTACCAGTTCCTAAAACACTATGACTTGACTCAACTATTCTATTAGTGAGTGTGTGTATAAGCTCATTTAGGTTTCGTTATTGGTTACTTCACCAAGCTCTTCTCTTGAGTGATGCTCCCCCTCCCTTCTAGAGGATTGATTCTGAACCTGCATCCAACTTAACATCTTCTCATGGTAGTCAATCATTCATCAATACAAACATTTGCATTATTCTTTCCATAGAATATTAATTCAATAACCATACATTTCATATTTCCATTCCATTAACATCAAATGAAATAAACATTCATTCATTCTTTTCTAATAAACAAAGTATAATCACACACACACACACATATATATATATATATCCAATCAGAATTCCAAATACGTTCACATATGCAATAATTACCCTAACATAGTAATAGTATATAGGTATATGCACAGTGGGGTGTGACACCTCTTTGACATGTTTTGTTCTCAAAACATGAGAAGAAGCTAAATGGTGCACCTATCACAAGTCATTACAAATATGACACTAAGACCAATTGCCCAACCATCTATATTTAATATTTGTGGTAGTTTTAGCTTAGTGGTAGGTCTAGATCACATCATTGATCCAATCTTGTTGCACCCATTTGATTCCATCCCTTACCATAATAAGTCATTTTTTTAATGAATAGCCATTACTTATGTTACCATGGATTATTGTAGTTCATTCAATTACCTATCAATCTACAATGATTGACTTGTTGATTTCTTGTATCATCATGCCTCCATGATTCTTCCCTCTTATAATGATTTGGATGTCTATATATTGGACCCTTTGTTATCACTAGAACCTTGTCTAATTATTCACCATTTTTACCACTTTTTTTATTGGCTCACAACAAGACTTACTTATCTCTTATTTTTTCTTTGCATCTTTTTCCTCTTGTTTATCATCTAATTCAATAGTACAAAATTCAATAAATTCATGAACTTTTTCTTCCTCGAGAATCCTTTTGACTTCATTATATGTAATATCCTATAATGTAGCTTTTTCCACATCCTATAGCAAAGCTTCATGATTATTTTTTCACATTGATGCTTATTGTTCCCAAAGATTCTAACCATGGATAACTAAGAACAATATCCAACTCATCTATATCCAAATCATGAAAGTTTAAATGCAAAACAAATTTATCTATAAAGAGCTTCTAATCTTTAAAATTTGAATATCCTTATCTCATATTTTACTTTCCTTGATGTGTGTACCTATAATTTTTTTACTAACTCCATATTGAGGAAGTTATACTTGTTGTCAGGGTTTACAAATATTTTTTTCTTCTTAATACATCCATGAAATTCAAGGATTGAATCTTCCTTCATTAAGGCTAATGTGTATGTACATGTATCTCATTTCCCTTCTTCTAATTCTTCACCTTCTCCCTCCTCTAAGTGGTCTCCTTCTTACTCTAAGTGGTCTCCTTCTTCTTCCTCTAAGTGGTATCCTTCTTCTCTTTCTCCTTGTCCTTATTTTCCTTCTTATTCTTCTTCTATTTTTTTTATATTTTGGTGCCCATCTATCTAATAAAGCTTGTTCTAGTTCAACCAGAGACAAGATATTATGCAATGACATATACCATTGATTAGCTCCACCTTTTAAGAAAAGAGAAAAACCTGCTTTCCAACTATAAGTTCTCTTTCCACCATTATAATGCATCTCCACTTCCAATAAATTTATGAATCTTCATTGAAAGTGTAGTTTTAAGAAAAACGATTTCAATAGATCACCATTCTACCAAATCTAGTTGACCAAAGTTTTATCCATTCATTTAATAATATTGTCATCCTCAAAACCAAAAGTACAAATTATAGACTCCTAATGAATTTTCACAAGCTCTCCAAAAATGTAAAAATATTAGGGAAATTTCATGATTTGTGGCTTGAAGAGTAAAATTATGAAAAATAATTACAACTCACTCAAAATAACTCAAATTTGGATGGTAGGCAAGGATCAATGTACCCTTGTTCAACCCTCTAGAATTTTTTTAAAAATATCATTTTTCTTCCTAGTAGTGAATTTGGTGGAAACCTTAATATTCTAATAATTCCCTCAAATTTTCTCCCAATGAAATCAAATATAAACTTTAATAGCTTGAACATATCCTTCATCAACCCTCTAATAATTAAAAAAATGTCAAATGGAAAAGATTAAAATCCACCTTGAAAAATCACTTTTTTTCTTACTTTCTAGGTGATGAGGTAAAAATAACCTCATCAATCTAAAGAACTAAATACCTTACCTCACATTTTCCATCCATCTTTACCTTTCCAATTAATTGTCTTTAGGATAAGTAATTGCTTTCTTTTCGTGAAAAGGTGTGCAATCTTTATTTCTTGAAATTAGTTGAAATAAGCTAACCTGTGCTAATGTAATGGTTTAGTTTCTAAGTATTGTATAGGTAAATCAACACAATCGGTCATCATGCCAGTCAAAGAGGATTCAACTCAGACTTCAACACAATGGAAGACAAGCACCAAAAGAATAGGCGCCAAAAATTTAGGGGAACGCATGATGGATTGAGTTTTTGTAGTTTTTGGTTATTTTTAGTTTGAAGACTTTATGGCTCAGTTCAATCCGTTTAATGCTTTATGTTATGGAATTTAAGTCCATTTGTTTGTTAAAATCAGTTGAATACTTTTTCAGTGGTAATCTTTACCATTTGAAATATAGAATTTAGTTAGTTGTTTTTATATAAATATGTAACTATCGGAAGCAATGATATATAGAGTGAGATATCGTTATGTTGTTACTATGTTTCTGAGTTATATTTTTAATATAAATAAAATGAGTTTTTCCTATCACCTTCTGAGTTATTGAGTATTGAATGGAATCATTTTGAATGGAGTGATATTGAAGTTATAAAGTGTATGTGATCTGAGCTAAGCATAGGAGCACTTGAGAGTTGGCCACTCGAGGGACTGTAGATTAGATAGATAAGTATTTTACTTTTAAATTATGTTGCTTTCATTTTGTAAATGATAATTGTGAGTAAAGTTTATTTTCATGTGTGAAGTTCTGTTAAGATTAACCCTGCAGGTTGTAGTTGAGTTTGTAATGTTTAAGTTCTATTGTCTGAGGTTCTGGAGCACCTACTTCCATTGTTAGTTTCAAGTTGTTAATTTGTTTTTTGTCAATTGTGAAGTTTGATATCCATTGTTAGTTATATGTTTCATAGTTTCTTTACAAGTTTTTCCTCTTCAACAATTTACGCGCTTCTTAGTTTAATTATTTCCATGCTTTATAGTTTAATCGTTATGCTTTTTAGATTAATAATTTCCTGCTTTCTAGTTTACTTGTTTCAAGCTTTCTAGGTAAATGGTTTTTTGTTTTCTAGTTTAGTGGCCTCTTAGTTTAGAAGTTTCATTTCAGTTGTTCCAAATCCTTAGAAAATTTGAGAGAGATAGTCAAGATGCCTTCTATTGCATATAGCCTTTGAACACTACCCGGTCAATATTTCAATGCATTTATCAACTAAAGAGATAGGACCTAACGGCAACCTATCACTTTTTGGTGTCGTTGCTAGGGAACCTTCCTTTTCTAGTGTTAGTAGGAGATACCTTGAATACCTCTTTTAGGAACAAAAAAATAGTCCTATGACTTCCTTTTCTGCATGGTCAGGAAACGAGGCCCCCATGAAAGATTCAATTCCAAAAATCCCCAACTAACATACCTACCACAAGTAGGGAGGAAGAAGTCTCAGATCAAGAACTTACTAAAGAATTGATCAACCAAGATTAACCTGAGACCTCCCCACATACCCTAGAAAGAGAAAACATAGTTGTAGGGGAGTGTATTCCTTTGCAAACTCTTGAGCCTCACCCAACTCAACAAACTTTTGAAGAGGACCGAATCTCCTTCAACAACATGGGTGACCGTAGAAATTCCACTAACCCTAATTCTCCACCACCACACACATTCACTTATCTTATTGTTATCGATGCAGATGATGACACGACTATGAAAAATATCTCGCTGTAAGAGAGGGGGACCACTGCGTGCAAGACCCCAGGTCACGGAGGGTCAAGACGTGAGAGGCTTCCTTAACTTACCTCAGCTAAGTGTAATGTAAGGGGATGCAAGGTGAGAGTAACAAGGACCGTAAGGCCTCTCAGTCACTCTGTAGACCTGAAAAATAGGAAGAGGCTAGGCGAGCTAGTTTTTAGGTCTAACACTATGCCTCAGAAAGATCTCTGTCTGAGGACAAAAGCATGATCTTTAGACGTCAGCACAACATGCTATTGTATCAAAGGTGAGTTGTCATCCGTACAATCAAACAATAATGAAGACGAGGTCAAACCAACAAAACTAGCTAACGACCCAGCTGACTAACTAAAGGGCTAGAATGATGTGACTAAATAAATGAAATACTCTCTAATATTATAAAGTGAATGTGCAAGAGTGACAAGAATAAGGAGAATCTCACCAAAGAACTCATTCGCCAGCTGGTTCTTCAAGAAACAAGCACACCTACACACAGAAAGAGGGAAAATGTTGGGTGGCTGTATAGGGGCTTGCCTCAGTCAGACCCCCATTTAGGTGTTTTCACCTCCACAGACAGCCAAGGAAACGAGATAAAGGAAATAATGTAATAAAGAGCAAAATATCACTACAAAACAATGTTGTGCTACTCAACCAAGTGATAAAGGAGAGGAGAAGGAACCTTACCACCTCCACTAAGAGCACTCAAGGCTACTTGGGGGAGAAAATGAGAGTACTCGAGCCTCTGTTGCAATGGTGTGGTCCCAAACTTGCTCTACCGAAGTGATGGAATGTTGTTTTGGCTGCAATGGAATGGTTGGAATGTTGCTTGAGAGCTTGAAAGTGAGTGTGAGAGTGTAAGAATGGATGCTTGATTTGGTGAAGAGTTGTGTAGAAGTTGAATTAAATGTTGAAGGGATGAATTTGAAGGAAGGATGGAGAAAAATGACCATATTCAGGTCGGTCAGCTGAAGGGGGCGTTACTACTTCACCTCTAATGAGAAGTGTAACACCTCTACAGGTTCAGCCACAAGAATCTGCCAAGGATGTTTGCGCGTCGCGCAGGTGCCCCAAAGAGAAACGTCTCCACCGAAGCTCAAAAAAAGCGCCAAGTGGGATGCAAGCAATGAGTTTATGTGGAATTAAGTCGTTGATCTTGGTTTTCTAAGGTGGATAAAGAAAAAAAAGGAGATTTTCATATGGGGTGCAAATTCACTCTTATACATTTTACCCCCACTTTAGTGAGCACGAATACTGATGAGTGCTCAGTAGAGTAGATCAAGAAGAGTGAAGGGTTAGAAATGTATACCTAAACCATCAAGGAAGCAGTACTCGATCTCGCATACCTGAAGGTGTAGGAAAAACAAAGGACTCCATAGCTACTCAGAACTATGAAGCTGGTAAAAATAAAGCATCTTACAGGCCTGCGAACCTGCAAGGAGGCAACCCCCAAGATGTCTCGCATGAAGGAAGCCCTGTGAAGTTAGTGCCTTACAGGTTCACAAACTTGTAAGGAAGGTATCCCCAAAAAACTCTAGCATGAAGGAAACCCCAAGGAAGCAGACTTCGCAGAGTCAAGAAGCGGCCAAATAGGCAAGTAGGCGAACAGTCACACAGACCGTTGATGATTTGAAAGTATTTCAAAGGGGTCCCTCGAGAACCCTTCAAAAGGAGAGGGGTCCACTCAAGGGACACATTGTTTGAAAGGTAAGGTCTAGTCATGATGCCCCCAAGTTAGACGTGAAGATATGAAACAGGTCTAGTCGAGCTGCCCCTAAGCTAGACGCGAAGATATGAGACGGGTCTAGCAGGCTGCCCCCAAGCTAGAGGCGAAGATAGGAATGAAATAAGTCTAATCGGGCTTCCCCTAGGCTAGATGCGAAGGAATCCATTTGAGGTAAAGACTTTCAAAGAAGGGTCCCTTGGGAACCCGTCGTGAAGAAAAAGAGGGGTCTACTCAAGGGACACACAATTCAAAAGCAAATATTCTTTTCTTCTCAAAGTAATCCATCATCAAGGAATCCTTTTGAAAGATGTTCATTTCATCAAGGAATTCAAAAGGAAGAATATGCCCCCATGTGTGGGGAGGGTCAAAGTTGTTCCCGCTTCAGAGGAAGGTCTTCAAGTCCTTTCTTTATGAACCCGTGGTGAAGAAAACACATTTTGTTAGGGTTCCAAGTTGAAAATGTGATTCCAAAGAAAAGTTTGCATGAATTTTCGAGAAAAGATTTGCTGACAACGAATGCATTTTCTAAAAATTGAGGAGTTAAAGAAGGATGATGTCACACATAGGAGGGACAACTCAAGTAAAGAAGAGAGAAAGATAAAGAGAAAACAAAAGAAAAGAGAAAAATACAAACAAAGGGCACAAGGGGATCTGGTTTGGTAGGGTCAGATCTGTCCAAGCTCATAATAATAGGTAACCACAATGCAAGGTGAAAGATCATCAATCCCCAACCAGATTAGGAAGAATGTACAAAAAACAAAGTAAAAATAAAAAATTAGGTCAACATGGAAGGGAAGCCTAGATGCTCCCAATGCTTTGCATCATCCCCAATTTATCGAAAATCAAGCACAAACATGGAAGAATGATGATACAAATAGAAGAAGGTTTACAACACAAAAAACCATGCCTGTATCCAAGCACCAATAGGGGTGACAAGGGTCATCTAGGTACACAAAGCATGAGTACAAGGGAACACATCATAAAACACACACACACCCACACAAGATCAAGAAAAGGGGCCTCCTCCTAACATTGATCAACCAAGAGGTCATTTGCTTCCCAATCTAAATCATCATAGGGGGAAGGAGGACAAGCCTGCAGTGGTGGGATGTTAGGAGGAGGAGCATTTGGTCCTCCTGCACCAAGGGCCAAGGAAGAGGCCCCCTCGAGGTCCTCTCTACCGAGCTCTTGTGGAGTCAAGGTCAACGACTTAGCGAAGATTGCTGACAAGGCCAAAAATTCATCCACAGAATTAAACATGCACCCCACAGGGGCCCCATGTCTAGCTTCGGTGGATAGGACGGGTTGCGCCTGAGGTTCACCGCTAGGTTCGTCGAATGACTTGGGAGCAGTGACAAACTCAGGGGAAGCTAGGACTGGTTTTGTCACTAAGACAAAGCAAGTCAATGCGGGGCCACCTTGCGAGTGAGGCAGAATTTTCTTACGTCCTTTATTGCCGGAAGGACCACCCATTGTTTCATGTTTTTTCATAGGAGATGAACTCCCCATAGATGAGACCAAAGGTGCAGAGGAAGAAGAGGAAATAACTGCAACGAACACGACCGAGGTATTAACCATGTCCATGGGCTTCGAGAAAGGTTGGATATTCAGAACGAACATTAGCAAAGGAAGCTCCACTGAAGGAGCAATGAACACCTATACCCATTTAGGGTTAGGTGCATTTGTACTCACAACGGAAGCCAGGAGCAATATAGGACCAAACTAGAGAGAAGCAGGAGGAAGGGAGGAAGAAGACGCTGCAGGAGGCCTTGAAGCAGAGGTGGTCATTTCTTCCTCCTTTCTTTGCGAGGTAGCTTGCTCAGCCAAGAGCGTTTCATCAACACTTACATTCACATGCAAGGCAATTTCTACGGCTTTTGGAGTTAGAGGTCAGAATTTGCAAAGGGACAGAAGGTTCCTGCTCAACCATGGGAACGTCCACCATAGCTGTTTCCTGCAAAGGGATAGATTTTTGAATGGGAGTAGGAGGAACAGGTTGATGAGTGATAGGAGGAGTCGACTTGAGAGCCTCGACAATGGGCCTCTTTCCACTCACTTGCTTAGGAGTAGGAGCAGTAGGAGGCTGCGGATCAAATTCTCTATGAGAACCTTTCTTTCTATCATACAAATAATACCATGGTCTGAGATATTCATTGGGAAGATCCGCGATCCTAACCTTGGGCGTACACCAAGGAGGGATCATTAGACTTAGTGGATAGCCGCTGGGCCTATTCATCCAATACTCCCAGGAAAGGGGAGAGGACAAGGCAGTCCGAGGAAAAGTCACCTTTTCTTTTCCTTTTCGAGAAGGAGAGGGAGCCGACATGGGCTTCTCCTTCCCTTTAGGGGAAGGGAGAGCGGTTGGTGTGGCATTCTCTTTCCCTTTACGGGAAGGAGTGGGTGCCAGCGCAAACTTCTCCTTCCTTTTAGGGGAAGGGAGATTAGTCGATGCAGGCTTCTTCTTCTCTTCTCAGGAAGAGGAGGTGACCGATTGTTCTGTCATGGGAAGGGTCAACTTTGGCTCTCCATTGCCCTCAGTTTTATACTTCACATAATTCTTGTAAAGTAGGTCTGTTCTTAGAGGAAGTGGACCAACCGAGGAGGGCCAAAAGTGATCTAACGAGTATCCACCACGGGACACCAAGGGCTGGTATCCAGTGTCATACACTACGTGCATAACACCTTCATGAGAAAACTTTTAAAATTTGTGAATAATGGAGGTGATTCCATTCATGGAAGCTAGGCAAGGAATGCCTACCTTCACCTTGAACAGATCTGACTCCAGGATAATATCAAAAACTGTGTCAACAATTATGGATCCAACCAGAACGGACAAGGTTATCGAGCCATAGGGTTTAAGACTCATACCACAGTGTGTACGAATGGTAGATTTTGTTTCTTCATATTTTTCCTTTTGTAATGAATTTAATACTAATTTTTCTTGGTGATAACATTCACACGGCTCGCAGTGTCTATTAAGACTCCTATCACAATATTAACATTGACATGAGCAGGAATGGAGAGAGGTGAAGGTTTGTTGTTTAAGGGTCAATCATGTGCTGTGAATGTAATATCCGATGAACTGGGTGCGGGTGGAAGAGTGGACGTAACCGTGACCACATTAACATAGGCCTCAGGTTGGGTAACAAAATCAGTAGGATCAATAATCATATTAGTAGAATGTGACAAAAATGTGTCCATGTATATCTACAATTCACTATTAGCCTTCACCACTGATTTGTTAGTGTTTTTTTTATTTCCATTGAGACAAATGGTACTGTCCTCAATGTGATCTTGTATCTCATGACGTAACCACATACAACATTTGGTATCATGTCCATTAACACGATGGTATTGGCAATAAGTGCTCCCATCATACCAACTAGGGTAGGGTTCTTTAATAGGCTTAGGGGTCGACAAAGTTATGATCTTATCCTTCAACAAATTTTGTAAGACGAAAGTATAAGATTCTGATAACTTTAAAAATTTCTGGTTGTGTTTGAGGCCATTGTCATTAGTAGCGGCTACTACATTCATAGTGACTTTACCTTTTCCAGAAATTGATACAATAGATTTTCCTTCAGAACGGGAGCGAGAGGACGATCCCTCGAACTGAACAACCTTCTACTGGTATTCTTGTAAGGTTGCACACAAGTGCGTGAAAGAAGGGTATTTCATTAGGGCGAACTTCTTTTGCCAAGGACTTTGTAAGTTCCCTATGAACACCTTCTGCACGTCAGAATCAGGCAGCTAATACGAGATTTGTGAGAGGAGTGCTTGGTAGCGCACTATGAAATCAATGATCTTTTCATTATTTCCTTGTTTACATCGGACAAGGTCTGAAAAGGTCATCTTCGGCCCGATGTTTGCTTGGAATTGTCTAAGGAATTGATTAACAAGTTGGTCGAATGAGAAAATAGAGTTGTTAGGCAAGGAACAGTACCACTCGAGTGTTGTGTCCTTCAGGGATCGGGGAAACAGTTTAGCCATCAATGCATCATGATGGAAGAAGTCGGTGCACAAGGCGTTAAAGGTAAACACATGTGTTTGCGGATCTCCCTTACCATCATACTTCTCAAATTTAGGTATCTCCATTCTTTGAGGGAATGAAGTGTTCAAATTTAGGGAATGAACAACCTTCTACTGGTATTCTTGTAAGGTTGCACACAAGTGCATGAAAGAAGGGTATTTCATTAGGGCGAACTTCTTTTGCCAAGGACTTTGTAAGTTCCCTATGAACACCTTCTGCACGTCAGAATCAGGCAGCTAATACGAGATTTGTGAGAGGAGTGCTTGGTAGCGCACTATGAAATCAATGATCTTTTCATTATTTCCTTGTTTACATCGGACAAGGTCTGAAAAGGTCATCTTCGGCCCGATGTTTGCTTGGAATTGTCTAAGGAATTGATTAACAAGTTGGTCGAATGAGAAAATAGAGTTGTTAGGCAAGGAACAGTACCACTCGAGTGTTGTGTCCTTCAGGGATCGGGGAAACAGTTTAGCCATCAATGCATCATGATGGAAGAAGTCGGTGCACAAGGCGTTAAAGGTAAACACATGTGTTTGCGGATCTCCCTTACCATCATACTTCTCAAATTTAGGTATCTCCATTCTTTGAGGGAATGAAGTGTTCAAATTTAGGGAATGAACAACCTTCTACTGGTATTCTTGTAAGGTTGCACACAAGTGCATGAAAGAAGGGTATTTCATTAGGGCGAACTTCTTTTGCCAAGGACTTTGTAAGTTCCCTATGAACACCTTCTGCACGTCAGAATCAGGCAGCTAATACGAGATTTGTGAGAGGAGTGCTTGGTAGCGCACTATGAAATCAATGATCTTTTCATTATTTCCTTGTTTACATCGGACAAGGTCTGAAAAGGTCATCTTCGGCCCGATGTTTGCTTGGAATTGTCTAAGGAATTGATTAACAAGTTGGTCGAATGAGAAAATAGAGTTGTTAGGCAAGGAACAGTACCACTCGAGTGTTGTGTCCTTCAGGGATCGGGGAAACAGTTTAGCCATCAATGCATCATGATGGAAGAAGTCGGTGCACAAGGCATTAAAGGTAAACACATGTGTTTGCGGATCTCCCTTACCATCATACTTCTCAAATTTAGGTATCTCCATTCTTTGAGGGAATGAAGTGTTCAAATTTAGGGAATGAACAACCTTCTACTGGTATTCTTGTAAGGTTGCACACAAGTGCATGAAAGAAGGGTATTTCATTAGGGCGAACTTCTTTTGCCAAGGACTTTGTAAGTTCCCTATGAACACCTTCTGCACGTCAGAATCAGGCAGCTAATACGAGATTTGTGAGAGGAGTGCTTGGTAGCGCACTATGAAATCAATGATCTTTTCATTATTTCCTTGTTTACATCGGACAAGGTCTGAAAAGGTCATCTTCGGCCCGATGTTTGCTTGGAATTGTCTAAGGAATTGATTAACAAGTTGGTCGAATGAGAAAATAGAGTTGTTAGGCAAGGAACAGTACCACTCGAGTGTTGTGTCCTTCAGGGATCGGGGAAACAGTTTAGCCATCAATGCATCATGATGGAAGAAGTCGGTGCACAAGGCGTTAAAGGTAAACACATGTGTTTGCGAATCTCCCTTACCATCATACTTCTCAAATTTAGGTATCTCCATTCTTTGAGGGAATGAAGTGTTCAAGATGGCTACCGATAATGGGCTATGTCGGAAGAGGGGCTGGAAGATAGGTTGAGCAGAGGCTTGGGAAAGGCTCGCCAATTGGCTCTGTATCTTACCCATATTTTGAAGGAGAGTATTTAGAATAGGGTCGCTAGAACATAGAGGGCCAAAGGAACATCCTCTAGAGCCACAGCCAAGTCCACCACCAGAACTGCCACCAATATGACTTTTTCTAGAACCACCACCAGAGCCACCGCCACTAGTAGGGCCTTCGCCAGAACCACCACCATGACCTCCACTGGAGCTGCCTCTGCCAACACCACCTCTGCTACCAAATCCACCGCCACTACCAAAGCCTCCACCAGTCATCCCGCCAAATCCTCCACCACTAGAGGTGACAGGAGGGGTGAAACTAAAGCCCAAGGGGACCTTATTTACTTTGATAGTTTCAAGTTGTTTAGAGGTAGAAGGGATAGTGATAGAAGGGACTGCGTCAGCCATGTAAATGGAAGTGGGAGGCATCGATACCCCTAACTATCCTTCACACTCTTTGAAAGTGACTCCTTGTGCAAAACTAGGGTTGCTCAAAGGAGCTCACGCTTCAACAAGACCAAGGAGACTACTTAGAAGCTCTATACCTATTCAATCTTTATCCATCATCTGTTTCAACTCAATAACTACATGAGTGGCTCTAGCCATCTTTAGATTTCTTTCCAAGTGGTTTTCTAAGTCGCCCAATCCTTTAGCAAGGGTGGACACATATTCTACAGGGATCTGAATGGCCTCATGTTCGTCCATTGGTGATGGCATATGAGACGTAGGAGGAGTGCGAATGTGGTCAGTTTCATCAATGAACCCCATCTCATTCCTCGACAACTGTTCATGCGTGACTACACTAACAACATGACCAAAAAAAAGGCCTGTAGTTAACCCAATAGAGACCTTCGTCCTTTCCATCAAAAGGTGTCGTATACTTCTCTTAATGATATACCAAAAAGTTACGGATTGGGTTGTGATGCTCATTAACATTCACAACACTCAAGAGCACAACAATTACAAAGTACCCGAGGGAAGCTTCAACACCAACAGATGAACAAACGTTGGTTCACGTTGGGTTCACCAACAATGTAAGAGAGGGGGACCTCCACGTGCAAGACCTTAGGTCATGGAGGGCCAAGATGTGAGAGGTTTCCCTAACTTACCTCAGCTGAGTGTAATGTAAGGGGATGCGAGGTGAGAGTAACGAGGACCATAAGGCCTCTCAATCACTCTGCAGACCCAAAAAATAGGAAGAGGCTAGGCGAGCCAGTTTTTAGGTCTAACACTATGCCTTAGAAAGCTTTTTGTTTGAGGACAAAAGCGTGATCTTTGGATGTTAGCATGGCGCGATATCATCCATGCGATCAGACAACAATGAAGATGAGGTCAAACCAACAAAACTAGCTAACGACCTAGTTGACTAACTAAAGGGCCATAATGATGTGACTAAATAAATGAAATACTCTCTAATATTATAAAGTAAATATGCAAGAGTGATAAGAATAAGGAGAATCTCACCAAGGAACTCATTCGCTAGCTGGTTCTTTGAGAAACATGAACACCTACACACAGAAAGAGGGAAAATGTTGGGTGGCTGTATAGGGGTCTGCCTCAGTCAGACCCTTGTTTAGGCATTTCCACTTCCATGGACAACCAAGGAAACAAGATAAAGGAAATAATGTAATAAAGAACAAAAAAGCACTACAAAACAATGTTGTGCTAGTTAACCAAGTGATAGAGGAGAGAAGAGGAAAGCTTACCACCTCCACCAAGAGAACTCAAGGCTGCTTGGGGGAGAAAATGAGAGTACTCGAGCCTCTGCTGTAATGGTGTGGTCCCAAACTTGCTCTACCAAAGTGATGGAGTGTTGCTTTGGTTGCAATGGAATGCTTGGAATGTTGCTTGAGAGCCTGAAAGTGAGTGTGAGAGTGTAAGAATGGATGCTTGATCTGGTGAAGAGTTGTGTAGAAGTTTAATTGAATGTTGAAGGGATGAATTTGAAGGAAGGATTAAGAAAAACGACCATATTCGGGTCAGTTGGCCGAAGGGGGAGTTACAACTTCACCTCCAATGAGAAGTGTAATGCCTCTATAGGTTCAACCACAAGAATTTTCTAAGGATGTAAGCGTGCCACATAGGTGTCCCCGACAGAAACGTCTCCACCGATGCTCAAAACAAGTGCCAAGTGGGATGCAAGTAGTGGGCTTAGGTGGAATTAAGCCTCCAATCTTGGTTTTCTAAGGTGGGTAAAGGAAAAAAGGAGATTTGCACATGGGGTGAAAATTCACTCTTATACACTCGCCAACCTTCTTTCCAACCTTATGAGGTTTTCCTTTTGAAGACCCTTACTAGTTTCTATTTGAGTTTAAAGTCTTGTGTCAGACATATGACTACAATAATGATAACTAGAAACTAAAGCTTTTTCCCTCTACTCTAAAAGACTCAACAATGCACTGGTTCATGGGATTAGCTTCATGGTCGATAACCTCCTAGGATGAAATGGAGTCTATTTTTTTGGAAAAATACCAGAGTTACTGTAGGGTCAGTGATAGGAAAGAAGAACTGTTCAACATAAGGCAAAATGAAGACGAAAGTCTAGAAGATTACCTTGACAGGTTTATCTTCTTATCTAAATGGTGTGGTGGAGAAGCCATAAGTCTGAAGATTATGAAGACCTTATTTCTTAAAGGTCTTGATGAAGATGCTCAAAGGAGCTTGGATTTAATGGGAAAAGGAGATGTGTCCAAACTGGGACTTGATGATATCACTAAATTATGTCAAAATTTCTCTTGTACCCGAGAAGGTATCTGAAAGTCTACTCTCTTTAAAGGTTCCAACGAAATAGGAAAACTACATGAGGAGATAGCCAATCTTAAAACTGACATTCTGGTTTAGTTAAACACCATGTTAGATGGAATACAGACTAATACACAAAATCTTGAGACCCTGTCCATCTACTGCCCTAGGTGTCGAAATAAACATCTTTTAGGGGAACACCCTTCGGAAAAAGTTGATAACATTGATGTTTGTCAAGTTTGTGACAAGAGCCATCCTACTGAACAGTGTGAGATTTTGAATTCCATCAAGAATTTTAAGAAAAGAACATATCTAGTTGTGGAAGAGATCAACCTAGTAAATCAAAGAACTAGAGGGAATTTTTCTTATGGACAAAACCTCAAACCCTTCTTGGAGGCCTCAAAAAAATTGGACTAATAATCAATGGGCAACACCTTGGCCTCAGGCACCACCTCAAGCACCACCTAATTGGGGAACTTATCCTTGGGGACCACCTTAATGGGCAAATCAGTCCTAGGGAAACCCTCAATGGCCTAACCAGACTTGACAATAATAGTATCCTCAAAATCCTACTCCTCAATGTAATCAACCTTAGAATCAATTTTATACTAGTCCTAGAAGAATGATTAATCAACAACATAATATTTTTCCAACTCCCTAGAACACTCAATAAAATGAGCAAGTTAACCAACCACAACTTTTGGCGCAACCTGTTCCAAACCCAAAGAACAATCATCTGAATACTCTACTGTATTCCACATAACAAGACAATGTTATTGGACTTAACACTATACATTGTGGAAACTTGCAATCAAGATTTGGAAAAACACTTTTGCAGCCAATTATTGAAGAAATTATAGATGATCCTATCAAGGAATCTGCTGAGACAACTAAAAAAACTCCCACATTCATAGAGCAAGCCCCAGAAACTACTCAAAATAAGACTGTTATGGCATCTTCAATCGGAGCTTCCAACCTACCTCGGGAGGAGGGGGGTTAGTATCCAACTAATCCTTTAAAGGATTCCACTCCTAAAGACAAAACTAAAGTGACTTTTCTGGAGCGTCTGAAACCAATAACTGCGAAGGATACTCTGGAAATGTCCACTTCCACCCAAACTGCACTGATACAAGAAATCAAATAGTTGCAGATTGAGGTTCCTTTGCTACAAGCAATTAAGGAGGTTCCTAAGTTAAACTAACTAATCAAACAATTGTGTATCAAAACTCTAGGGAGGAAACCAAAACGGATAAATACTATCCACATAAATGGTTATCTAGCTGACTTTTTGGCTAGAAAGACTAGTGCTCCAAAATATGATGACCAAGGTAGTCCACTTATAATCGTAACAATCAATGAGGTAGCAGTACCTAATGCTTTAGTGGACCTTGGAGTAGCCATTAACGTAATGACTGTTGATGTAATGGAAAAGTTGGGACTTATTGATTTACGTCCCACAACTACAGTCTTGCAAATGGAAAACGAATCCATAGCCATTCCTAAGGACGTCATTGAAAATGTTCTAGTTAAGGTTGATGGATGGGAATATCTAATTGATTTTCAAATAATTCAGTCTATTACACCCAAATACAGTTATCCAATCATTCTTGGAAGACCATGGTTGGCTACTATTGCAACCAAAATTGACTGTAGAGAGGGAGGAATAACCATTTCACATGGTCCTAATAGCAAACATTTATTCTTGTATCCTCCCGCCAAGCCTGCTAAAATTGATAAAGTATGGGTTGATGAACCAGAAGGTCCCAACAGACAAGAAAATTTAGCTTCTCTGACCATGGTAGTCATCAAACAGCATGGTGAAGAATTAGAGGATGAATTGGAATACATGGAAAATCTTACCATGGATTCGAGTGATGAGGAGATGTTGGACGTAGAAGAGGTCCTAGGACAACCAATCAACATAGACCACACTGAATTTGATAATGCCAATTTCATGGGATTACCTTGTCCTTTAGAAAATTTAGTTCCAAGAACGTATCATTTCTTTGTAAACATTGCCAGACTTCATAGAACCATACCTCATAGATGTCCCCTCAACACTTTGACAAGGCCAATGTGCATTGTCACATCTAACCATTCGGGTGTTAAAACCATTATGTTGCTACCAGGAAAAACTTTGAACATTAATAGCTAGTTGAATGAGCTGAAAGAACACAAATTGTTTGATATCCTGGTAAATAGATCTAAAGATTTTCCTTGGGACTACACAAATATGAGAGGAATACACCCAAGTGTGTGTACTCACCATATCTATACTGAGAATGTTCGACCTGTTCGCCAACCACAACGGAGACTTGATCCTGCCTTGAAGGATATCGTTAAAACTGAAATTGAGAAACTCCTACAAGTGGGGTTTATTTATCCCATTTTTGACAGTAAATGGGTGTCACCTTTGGTCGTGGTTCCAAAGAAAAATGGGAAGTGGAGAGTGTGCATAGACTATAGGGAACTTAATAAAGCAACACACCAAGATTATTTTCCCCTGCCATTTGTAGACCAGGTTTTGGATAACTTGGCTGGGAGAAAATATTTCTCATTTATGGACAAATTTAGTGGTTACAATCATATACAGGTAGCAGCAGAAGACAAGGATAAAATGACTTTTACTTTCCCCTAGGGAACATTTGCATATCGAGTTCTTCCATTTGGGCTATGTAATGCTCCTGCAACATTCTAAAGAGATATCTTGGCCATATTTGTTAAACTGGTGAATGAGTGTGTAGAAGTTTCTATGGATAACTTCATTGTTTATGGTTCAACCTTTGATGAATCCCTCCAAAGTTTAGACAAAGTGTTGAAGCGATGTTAGGATCATCATTTTTCCTTAAGCCACAAAAAATGTCTGATAATGGTAGAGCAAGGAATAGTGTTGGGACACCATATCTCAACTGAAGGGATAAAAGTTGATCCTAAGAAAATTGGAGTAATTCAACAACTTGTGAGCCCAAAAACCTAGACTGATGTTAGAAGTTTCTTAGGGCACACTGGGTACTATCGAAGATTTATATAAAACTTTAGCAAGATTGCAGCCCGTATGTTTTCCCTTCTCTAGAAGAATGTAGAGTTCATCTGGACTCCTAAGTGTCAATCATTATTTGAAATCATCAAGGAGAAACTCATTTATGCTCTTATCCTTTGGGGCCTAATTGGAACCTTCTATTCCATATTTATGCTGATGCATTCGATAATGCTATTGGAGTGGTATTAGGACAAGAAGATGACAATGGGGGAGAGTATGCCATATATTTCATTAGTAAGAATTTGACTCCAACAAAAAGGAATTATACCACAACAGAGAAAGAATTCTTAGCTGTAGTACATGCCATTAAGAAATTTTGACACTACATCATAAAATACAAAGTAATAGTGTACATAGACCACTCAGCCATCAAATACCTCATGAACAAACCTGTAGTGAATGGGAGGATAATCAGGTGGTTGCTCCTCCTCTAGGAATTCAACATAACAATTATTGACAAACGAGGGAAGTTCAATGTAGTTATGGACTTCTTATCCTGAATTAAACAAGATGATGGTGATTGTGCTCTAGTACATGATGAGTTCCTAGAGGAGAATCTATTTGCCATCTCTACTAAAACTCCTTGGTTTGCCAATATTTCCAACTACTTAGCCACCTCAGAAGTACCACCTCATTTTACATCAAAACAAAAGAAACACCTTGTTAGAGAAAGTGTCCCTTTCAAATGGATTAATGGGATCCTATTTTGATGCAGACCTGATATGGTCCTACAACGTTGTGTTAGGGTAGATGAAACCTATAGTATCCTTAGAGCTTGCCATGATGATCCTTCTAGAGGGCATTATTCTGCTAAGAGGACAACCCATAAGATTTTAGGTGTAGGATATTACCGACCTTCTATGCATAAGGATATCAAAAAATATGTTCACAGATGTGATGAATTTCAAAGGGTAGGAAGTCCAATTGCATCAAATGAAATGCCCTTCCAACCTCAGGTAGTCCTTAAACCATTTTAAAAATGGGGATTGGATTTTATCAGTCTTATAAACCCTCCTTCACAAGGAAAAGAAACCATTCTGGTCTGTACCGACTATCTGACTAAGTGGGTAGAGGTTCAATCTTTACGAGTTGTTAGGGAGGAACAAGTAGTTGACTTTCTTTACAACAAAATTTTCCTTAGATTTGGAGCCCCTAGGAACATCATAGATCAAGGTCCCCAGTTTATGTCTAAGGTTTTGTTAGCCTTCACCGATCATTTCCAGGTGAGCCATAAGAAGTCCTCACCCTACCACCCTCAGGCGAATGGTCAGGTTGAAGTCACTAAGGGAATTAGAAATCATTTTAACAAAAATAGTTTCATCAGGAAGGAAAAACTGGGCTAGGAAACTACCTGAAGCCATTTGGGTTTATAACACCATGTGGAAATCAACTACTGGTTATAGTCCATACGAGTTATTTTTTGGGAAGAAACCTCTCTTTCCCATTGAATTTGAACTCCAAACTCTTATGACAACCATGGAGTTAGGTATAGATCTTAAACAAGCCTAGGTAGAGAGATTTTTATAGTTTAGTGAGTTGGATGAACTATGTTCGGATGTTGTCCATCAAATTGAGCTAGTGCAACAACAACGCAAAGTATGGCATGACAAGCATATCAAGGAGAGATAATTCCATAATGGGGATTGGGCACTTTTGTTCAATTCCAAATACAAGGATCACCAAGGAAAACTCAAAACTCATTGGCTCAGTCCAAATGAAAATTTTGAGGTATTTGCAAATGGTGCGGTACAGCTGAAGCCCATTCATGGTGATACCTGAACTCTCCTAGTTAATGGACATTGATTACACATCTACCATAAACCTGTTAATAAAGAGGAATTTACAAAAATGGTAGAAATGCAGGGAGAAATCCAATGCATTGATTCTGCTACGGTAGAGTCAATGTAGTTTTATTTTTGCTGCACATATATAAAAAAAAAATGTGGATAAATTTATTTCAGAGCATTCCTTTCAAATTCTTCATCCTTTGGACTTGGCTAAATCTCATTTATATTTTGTAGGACTTCATTTTTCAGCAAACACAAATTCTAATGCATCTTGCTACGGTGCTCCGAAACATGTTAGCTCAGTTGTTGCGGTGCTCCGAAACTTGTTGGCTCGATTACTGCTATGCTCTGAAACTTGTACAACTAACTTGTGCCATTCCATGTTTTGTTCCTACATTCTAGTGCATCTCTTAGTGGTGCTTTGTAAAGTCAAAGTCCAAAGTCCTACACTTTTCTTCCTTTTTCTAGCTGCATCTTCCAACAATGCTCCAAAATTTTGTTGTTTCGTCCTTCCAGCGGTATCTTTTGATGATGCTCCAAAAATTTTGGTTGTTGCTCCAACTACATCTTTCAACGATGCTCCAAAAATTTTGGTTGTTGCTCCGATTGCATCTTTCCATGATGCTCCAAAAATTTTGGTTGTTGCTCTGACTGCATCTTTTGATGATGCTCCAAAGTTTTTTGGGTTGATGTTCTGACTGCATCTTTCAACAATGCTCCAAAAACTTCGTTGCTACGTTTTGATGGCATCTCTCAACGATGCTCCATAACTTTTCCACTTCACTTTTTTCACTCCGGGTACATCTTCAACTTGCTTCAAAACTTTTCATCCTTCACCCCAACTGCATCTTTCAGAGATGCTCCAGATTTTTGTAAATTATTTTTTTTTGCAAATGCTTTGATTTTTCTAAAGTTCTACACATGCCCATTATTCAATTTTTTTCATCATTATCATTTCTCCCTAATTTATCATATCCTTCCATAATAAATGAAAATTATTATGACAACTTTTTTGTCATAATAAACTTCACCACTAGGTAGTTGTCCCATCCATGTCATAATCATCCGCTGCCATCCTCACCAAATCACACAACTATCATGTTATGTTAGCAAAAGGTGGGTGATGTTCAATTTAATTGAAGGACATAAGGTACACAGTTTTCACTTAAAGTAGTAATTATTTTTGAATAAAGATTAATTAATTGGCACAAACCACCACTTTTCCAAATATAGTAAATTATGCCATCACACGATTGCTTGTAGTACAACAATATTTGCACAATTTCTCATGTAAAACCATCATGATTATACAGTAAAGCTCAAGTAAGACAATTAATTTCCTTTCCATTGGTTATATCAAAGTTACATTTCATTCCATCTGCAATTTAGTTGTTTAAACAAGTTGAGCATCACAACATTTCTGCAAAATTTAGTAGAGCAACAAGGGAAATATAAAATGGGAGAAGCTAAGAAGAAGCCTGAACCAACCTTAGTGGATAAATTGTTAGCATTGGGCAACATTGCAAGCCTATTTCAAAAAGTTGGGTGGCTTGAATTTATGAAAAAAGTTTGAGGGGCTTACCAAGTATCTAGTAAAAGAGTTCGCAGAGAATTTTGCAATAAACCAACTGTGGTGTGTGGCAAGCGTTTTTGGGTAAGTCCAAAAATCATTTCTTGTCTCTTTGCTCTAGAGAATAATGGAATTAATTTGACTGAAGCTACCAACATTACTTATCAAAGAATGGTAGAATTGTTCCATAGAGAAGGGGAGCCTCAACCTGTAATAACTATAAGTACTAGGGGACAAAACAAAGGTATTCACATAATGTCTATCCCAAAACCCTGGAGAGTTTCTGTAGCTTGGATAATTAAAAACTTTACTTGTGATAGGCAAGTAGAAACGGTAGTAGGTCTCCCTTTCCAACTACTTATCCATTTGCGCCATGGCACCAAAGACCCTTATCTTAGGGTCAATTTACCAACATATTTTTATAACTCAGTCACCACCATGATAGAAAAGTATAAAATTGGGTTAGGACCACTCAAACACCATGACCTTGTACAATTGATATGCAAGTACCATTTTTGTAAGAAACCAAAAAAGAAATGGAAAAAATTCCTATAGAAGTTTGAAAATGTGGAGTCTGATAGACCTCTTGAGGAGGGTGAGTCATCCAAACAAGTAGACCAATCTTTAGGAGAACCCTCCTCTAAAGCTTTAGGTGCTCCTGAATCTTAGTAGACCTCAACAACTCCTAGCGGTGAAGCGACAAATTTTTTACTTGATGTGTTAGAAACCCCAAGTCAGTTAAAAAATATAGAAATTATACATTCTGGAGATGAGGAGGAGCCTCTTTGCAAGAGGAAGAGGCAAACCAAAGTAAACTTTCAAACAACCCATCCTTTATGGAGAAGCAAACGATTATCTGCTGAGTCTAGTGAAAATGTGGCTCATGATACAAGAAGTACCTCTAAAAAGAAGAAGCCTAAGACTAAAACACAAATAGTGGAAACTGAAAATTACCCTATTGATGAGGAAATAAGAGAAATAGAGAAACATGATGTAGACATCAAAAATGTACTGATCACACTTGATCTTGATTACTAACACCGCTTTGTCCTGAATCATCCCCTTTGCAAGACATTTAATTGAATAATCCTTATTTAGTTAAATTCATCACATCATCTCCCTTAATTAAATAAATCAAATTTATCTAATTAAGTCATCACCTCTTGTTAATTAAATAAATCAATTTTATTTAATTAATCCTATAGTCACTATTTAATTAAATAATTCATTTTATTTAATTAAATGTCTAAAATCATTCTATTAAGTTAAATAAATTAATCCTTATTTGTTTTAATCTAACATCATCTCCTTTTAATTAAATAAATCAAAATCTTTATTTAATTAAGTCTAAATCATATTCCTCTCATTTTGGTTTACATTAATCCTAAAATCTAAGTCAAAATGGTCAAATCAACTAATCTCCTTTTAAATTAATCAAATCTTGATTAATTTAAGTCTTAATCACCTAAATCCTCTAGATTTTGCAACTTGCTCAATAAATCAGTTTATTTGATTTATTAAATCCTCAATTACTTTAAAAAAGGCATCAATGTTGGAATATTCTCTAAATTTGAAAATCTCTCCAAAAGGGTTTGTACATCCAACAAAGCATTTAACCATCTTACATGTCCTTTTGCCTTGAGCCAAGTGGCATTAACTTCATTTTCTCCTCCCTCCAACATGTCATTTCATCAATTTTGAATTTCCACCTATTGCATTTAATTGCACAATGACCAAAATGTGCTCCACCTTTGTCCACTCACAACTTGACAAGTGGCATTTGGCCATTGGTTGATGATTAATCCCACATTCATCCCTTTTTCCTGATTCTCCATCACTCTCATCTATAAATAAGAGGCTCTCATTTGGATTTTGGATCCACAACTTCATGCAAAGACATTATCTTCAGATTTTGAATTTACTCATCCATCCTTCATCCATTTTCAAGTTTCATAGCTAGGTTATGCAGGAATTTCTCAAAGGAAGCATCAAATCTTCATCAAGTCATCACAAAGCTTACAAGGGATTGGGAAAGGGCCATTTTCCACATCAAAATGACACCAATTCCCCCATGGGATTAAGAGTTTGCTTGCATTAGATAGGATTTGATTGTTTTCGTTTGTGTTCTTCATTTCCATTTCTTATCTTGTGCATTTCAAATGAATTCTATGGGGAATGTGGATTTACATTGCATATTGAACTAATTGTGTGTTTGTGCGGGTCTATAATCAACATTCACATTTTGGTGCTAGAGGGAGAGAAGACTTGAAGATTTTAACACATTTTTCTTCAAAATTACTCTTGTTTTCTTGGCATTTTTGTGCCTATAGGAAACTGCGCCGCTACAGCCACGCTACCAGTTCAACGACACCATATAGCGACGCTGCAAACTCTAAACTTCGTCGCTGAAGTCTTCTCGCCCAAAAATTTGAATCTCAAACTGCGACGTTGGACTCATTTTCCAAACGACTGGACAACTAAACTCCAAACTGTGCCACTTGCCAAAACAACATCGCAAACATGCTCACTATTTTTCTACAGTTCGCCATTGTTAGTCTTCGTGGCACCATACAACATCGTTGACCTTTCTAGACTGCGTCACATATGCAGTTTGTGCCACTAGGGTGGGGTAAAAGATTAAGTTTCAAGTTATTTTAACATGTGCTTTTTGTTTTTGATCATTTTGGACTGATAACCTATTTGTTGTCTCTGTATTCCTTGGATTAATCAATTTTTGTAGGTGGAGGCAAGGAAGGAGCAAGGAGAAGTTGGAATTATAACATAATTTCTCTATTGTATCAAGTGTTTTTGGACACTTTTGGAAACAATTATAATTCCAAGTCTAAGGATTT
Source organism: Sequoia sempervirens (assembly GCA_007258455.2). Lineage (NCBI taxonomy): Eukaryota > Viridiplantae > Streptophyta > Pinopsida > Cupressales > Cupressaceae > Sequoia > Sequoia sempervirens. The sequence goes on from VDFB02086081.1 coordinate 227,382,854, forward strand.
TTTTTCTTCAAGCTCTTTAGGACTTAATAGATTTCAATTTGGGTTTAAAAAGAACAACACAAAAGGATTAAAAAGAACCTTAGGCAACTTACTAGATTTTCTTTAAGGTTTAACAATTGAACAAGCAACTTTCACTTTTCCTTTTGGTGCTTTAAAAAGAATTCAACTTTTGATTTGAAGGTTTAAAAGGAACATGTGCTTTTATGTCTTGTAATTACTTATCCAAATTAATATCATCTAAAAGACATATGCACTTCTCTCGTGCTGCATGACGATCTTGAGAATCAAAAGGCTTTTTGTGATATTAAGTTGTATAAGTGATTGCCTCCACACTTCAATTTGGATTCTTAAAAATTGAACAAAATCTTGCGAGTGTAAGTAGAGTATATCACGTGTGTTCTCTCTTTGTTTCTCAACAAGGATTGATCAAACTACAGATGTTCTTGCTCACTTTTTTTATGCTTAGAGGGCCTGCCTTGTGGGAAAAAATAATCACCCAAGGGAACGACCCAACCGGGAACACGTTAAACCCAAGCGACTTCCACCCGGGATATAAGTGTGGGTACTTGAGGAAAGTTCAAGTATCACGAGGATTGTTTTGACAAGAAAGGAAACAATGGTCTCTTTCCATATGGATGATTCCCCAAGAACGGAATGCCTATATTAGAACCCTTTGTTTAGAAGACCAATTTATCCTTAATCTATTTGTTGGTGGAAGAATGGTCGTTCTAAAGCTGCTCCACATTTTTACGACTTTTAGTAGAGATGAGAAGTATGCCATGGGAGTTTCATGGGTATTGATGCTTGGTTAACCCGAGAAGTGTGTGTCGTGGAGGGGAGCCAATGTGGTCAAGCATCTAATCATCTGCTAAGAGTAGGCGTAGCTGGATTTATCTAAGTGGGGATTCAACAAATATTGTCTCAATATCCACAGGGTTGTACATGTTCTTGGAATCAAAACACTTTGCTTGATCTTAAACATTGGAAAATAAACATTCAACATCATCATCAAATTTCAAACCCTTTAGGAAGCAAATACCTTTGACAAAATTCAAGTGTTATTGCTTGTCCTAGGGATTCTATCCTTAGAGACTTCTAAGCATTTGGATTTATATCTCAATTTGTTCACTAAAGTCAATAATAGGGAAGTTTTGCCTTAATTTCCTTGAATTCCACATAATGGACTTTGTGGGAAGAGAAGAAATTGGGACATTAGACATCTAGTTTGGAAAACCTAATCAAGAATTGTTTGTGGTAAAAGGAAGTCACTAAGCAAAGGTAAAGAACAATTGAACCTCACACATGTGTTCTTTCAAATGATTTCCTGAAAGATCAAGATCCGCAAACCAAAGACCAAAGGTTTTAGTCAAAAATCTCACAAGAAAAGGTTGTCTATGCTTTATGAGTTTAGGAAAAGATGACCTTCAACTTTTACAAACATGCATCAAGGAACAATCCAAACTTGTACTCATTTTACTATTGTCAAAATCCAACACTTTTTCAAAGGTTTGAGTATCTTACATAGGAAGTAATAGCATGTTCTTTTATACCTTGGTCTAGTAAACAAAGTCTCTCTAAGTCTCTTAGGATCAAAATCAAAAGACTCTCATCCATCCTCCAAGCATCAAAATCAAAAATCACCTCACAAACAACTCTTGTCAATCTTGAAAAAATCCTTTATACTAAACTTTGGGAAAATCCTCTTGAAATCAAAATCAAAACAAATCCAAATCATTTTGTTTAGCTAGGTGTGCGTAGATGAATCCTTCTTTGCACACTTAGTTAAATTATCATCTTGTGGACAAGTTCACTTTACGACAACATCCAACCTCCTAGAGTGTATGAGTTCATTATCCAAAAATGAATCCAAATAAAAATCAAATCAAATCAAATCCAAAATAAAAATCAAGCATGAAATTCAAAGTCCTAAAGTTTAGTATCCCCCTCAAGGCTACATAAGAGTTCAATCATCCACCAATCCTCCATCCTTCATTATCACCATCATCAGCCCTTTGATCCTCATTATCTTATACTTTCTTTTTGTACCTAAAGATTAGATCAATCCAAAGGATTAGAGACCCATCTCTTACATTCTTGAAAATTTATCCCTATTTTATGGTTCAAACTAGATCTCAACACAAGAAGAGCATGGAAACCAACAAATAAACACCAACTTCAAGTGATTTGGGTCAAACTACCGCTAAAATCAATCATGTTGGGACTAGCAATCCTAATCTCAATTTTCCTCCCCTTCCCCAAGACCATCAAGAGGAAGGTGTCCAAGTGGAGGATGTCACCAATAACATGCTAGGGATGACACAAGATGAAATCATGGAAATGGTTCAAAATCTTGAAACACACAAAATCGTCAACATCATGATGAAATTCAATCCCTCACAATATATGCTTAAATTAGCAAAACAAGGGGCTAAACTCCCTTCCGATTAAGATGTAAGCACTATTGTGGAACAACCCCTTGGGGATCATGCCCCCAATTTCATCCACACTCCCAATCTCATCCACACCTCCATTCCAAAGCCTCACCCAAAGCATCCCTCAAATCACATCATCCATTGCTCCAACTCAACCTATTGTAAACAAGGGGAGCTCATTACTTTATGCACTACAACACACATCCCCTCGTGAACAAATTTGGATGCAAACACCATCTTGGGCCAATCTATCCCCAAAAATCTGTTATACCCATATGCCCCACTCACCTTTCAGGATCCCAATGACCCATCATCATATTTTCACACAAACCTCTCTCCCTATGACTTCACAAGGAGGAGATGGGCTATTCGGACCAGGAGGCATCTTGATCCTTCTTCATCGTCATCATTTGATCAAGGGAACACACCACCCCTTTTCCCACCATTTTCGCCTTTGCCATTAACATCCACATCACCTCTTGGTTTAGGGATCCCTCCTTTACCACCACTCAATCAAAATCAAAACAATCCCCTTATCATCAATCAAAACATTGTACCCAATCCTCCAATCTTGCCATTGATATCACAACAACAGATGGCAACCATCCAAGCAACCCAAGCGATCACAACACCATCCAAAAATGTGGTCTCTCAAGGACCAAGCACATCAATCACACCAAGCATATCAATTGCACCATCCACTACACAAATCCCCATCACCAGTACAACCACACCCCTCATCATGACAATGAGCACCATTTTGAATCTGCTACCACCACCGCCACCAAGGACAAATGTGGCTAATCAATATAGCATCACATTTCAAGCAACACAATAGGCCTATCAAAAGGCATATCAACAATTTCAAGTGCAACAAGCCCAAAACATGCAAGCTGCACAACAAGCTGCTCAGCAAGTGCAAGTCGCCCAAGTAGCTCAAGCCACACAATAAGCGCACCAAGTGCAACAAGCCCTATTACAACAACAACAAGCTGCCCAAGTTGCCCAAACTGTGCAAGCAGCTTAAGCCACTCAAGCCACACAAGCCGCATAGGCTGCACAAGTTGCCCAATAGGCACAAGCTCAAGCCCAATATCAAACTTAGCAAGCGCAAGCGCAAGCTCAATACTAAGCACAGCACAACTATAGGCATCCTAGCAACAAGTGTATCAACAAGCCTTACAGCGGTACCAAGCACAACAAGAAGCAATATTACTAGCCCAACAACAAGCATTATTGGCACAACAACAAGCGTTGTTAGCACAACAACAAGCGTTGTTAGCACAACAACAAGCGTTGTTAGCACAACAACAAGCGTTGTTGGTGCAAAAACAACAAGACCAACAACAAGCATTGTTGGCACAACAACAAATGCAGGCATACCAACAAAGCTTTCAACAGAATCCCATCAACACACCTAACACTCCACCTATCACCCAAACACCTCGACCACTTCAAAACACATTCACTCCACCCCTTGATCCGCAAGATGACGTAACAACACAAATCAAGTTGCTCTCACAACAAGTGCTCGATCTCCAATCAGGGAAAACAACAAAGACACCCAACAACTTGTGTCCTTATTAGTTTGATAGGAGCCTTGCAATGGTACTGTTCCCCAAGGGGTTTGAAATCCCCAAATTTGACAAATATCATGGGACGGGAAACCCTGAAGATCACATCAGGGAATTCCAAGTACATTACATGGAGGTCGCATATGACGATACATATTAGATGCGGCTATTTCCTCAAAGTTTGGCTGGTCCTGCCATGGAATGGTTCTCTCGCCTACTTCATGGCATCAAAAAGTTCCAAGAGATCATTGACGCATTCATAAAAAAATATGCCTTTAATATTGGTGTGGATGTCAACCTAGAGGAACTATCAACTCTAAAATAGGCTAAGGGGGAATCATTTGCTTCCTTCTTGCAATGATGGTGATCCAAGGCCACTAGGAGCAAATGCACCATGCTTGAAGAACAACAAGTTTGCACCATCATTGCACCTTGAAAAAACCTTGGCATTCCATCTCAAGGTGCAATGTATCACCACTTATGATTAACTGATCCCCAAGGCTCTCAACATCGAACGAGCCCTTATTGCATAAGGGGGAACAACTACATATCCAAAACATCAAGATAGTCGACCATCCACCAGTTATAATGAGAAACCTCACACATGGGTGAGGAACAAAAACGTCACAAATGATGGTGTGGTGGATGCCAAGGTTGTAATCAGTGCTCCGAAACAGAACACCCAAACCTACCAACAACCACAAAACAACAATCAAAACAACACACAAACTAATGCGGTATCACAACAACCAACCAACAATCAAGTCAACAACCTGAATAATGAAGGGGGACCACCCCCATGAAACAAAAATCCCCCCAAGTAGAAGTACACCACCCTTGGGGAACCAATTGAATCGGTCATGAAGAAATTGATAAACGAAAATCTAATCGAAATTCCCACTTATGAGAACTATCAGGAACCCCAAGTGAAACCGTCGTGGTACAATGAGAATCACCTTTGTGATTTCCACAAAATCAAGGGGCACACAACTGCCAGTTGTATGAGGTTGAAAAATCTGATCCAAGATCTCATTGATGACAAGATCATAAATGTTGAGCAACCAACTGGAAATCATGACCTAAAAATATACATGAATCCGATGTCAGATCATAACCAAGGGAACAACCATGGAAAAAAAAAACGTATGCCAATGTGAACCATGTGTACGATCATGTTGTTGCATCCATTAATCAAATGGTCACTATTGTTAGCATCAAAGGAGCCAAAGCTAATTGTGGAGTCACCACACGCGGCAACAAAGTCACCATTGCTGGGTCATCACAACCACCTAAGGCATCCACATCCAACCAAAATCTGTTCCTAATGGCTACAATGTCCTAGACCACCAGAAAAGAATCCCCGCTTAGATCTCCATCATGGAGTTGTTGAAGATATCACCCGAACATAGAAAAATCCTAGAGGAAGCGTTAACTTCGTCCACTGTCTCCGCAGATTTAGATGTTGACTAGTTCCAAGCTATGGTTAGAAATATCACCATCTCAAGTCTCCTCACATTCTATGATTAGGACTTCCCCTCCCAACCATCTCACAATTGCACACTCCGCCTGGAAGTCCTGGTTCATAAAAACAAAGTCAAAAGGGTCTTGGTGGATGGGGGTGCAGGTCTAAACATCTGTTCCCTCAAACTAATAAAGAATCTAGGATTCTCAGAGGATGCCATTGAAAAAGGTAAGGGGATCACAATCAGAGCATATGATGATCAGGAAAGAGTGTCTCAAGGCACTATCCAACTCCCTATTCAAGTAGGGTTCACCATTATGGAAACCACATGCCAGGTACTTGACCTTGATTTGCCTTATAACATTCTCCTAGGACGTCCATGGATCCATGGGATGCAAGCAGTCACATCAACCTTCCATCAGTGTGTCAAGTTCCCATATCAAAACCAAGAGGTCATAATTCATGGTGATCCCGAACCCTTTGCCTACTACAAAATTCTAGAAGTAAAATATTACAAAACACCCCAAGTGCTGAAGAATGATGAAGGTCCCACCACTCTGTATATAGACCCAGCTACATTAGCCTCCACTTCTGAGAAAAAGAAACCCACCATCCCTGATATATCTAAAATCAAATTCATCATCCAAGACAATGGGCGTGGGGATTATAGAATGAAGAAAAGTGCTTTCATCATAGGAGAGTTACCTCAATCTCCTAGGACCCATGGGCAACCCCAACCAGCTGAAACATTGTCCCATACCTTCAAAGAAAACTCCTCTAGATTTAGGTCTTGGGGAGATTTAAGTTAGGAAATAGTAGATGAAAGGCCCGCGAATGATCTCCAAATGGATGAGAGCAGCAAAGGACTACAAATGATGCTCAGTATGGGCTATGGAAAAAAACAAGAAGCTTGGATAGAATGACAATGAGCTTCTACTACCTCTCATTCCAGAGAAGTGTATGAGAAATCTTGGTCTCAGATGTACCCCTCTGAAGGTGACCATACTTGGAAAAGGTGCCTCGGTTAGGAAGGTCAAAACTCCCCCTTAGTAATCAACATCTACCCTTCAATTACCTGCATCCATAGGTCGAGTCATAAACAACTTTACCTTTGACATAACTAATGTGTGTAGTAGTGATGAGGATCCCATAACTGACTTGCCTATGCTTTTCAAAGATTCCTCCCTACTCATGATTAGTACCTTGTCTTTTGAGACCAATGACCATCAAACCCATGAAATAAACCTAGTTTACTCCCAGCTCATCGATTACAACCAACGAGGACCACCAATTATAGACACATTTGAAAATGATGAGGTGCTCTTGGAATTCATGGGATTGCGGGACACAGTACCATATGGAGATCACAAGGCTAGGTTCGATATCATACTGGACACACAAGCCTATTACGAGGAAATGATTGAATCCTTCAGTCGCAAAAGTGAAAATTTGAGAATAATCTCTAGGTCCTTGAGTGAAAACCACATTGTGGCACTCTCATACTCAAAATTAGTAAAAATAAAGGACATATCCAATGGTGAAAACCTCTCTAAGGTTTAGGAGGATGAAGGATTCAATATTCCTCTCAGTGCAATTCATCAAGAGAAGTCAGCAGTCCTAGTAGAGAAGTGTAATCCAGTCAACCTAGGAACAAAGGAACTACCACACATAACATTCTATGTAGTCACTTCTCATAGAAGAACACAAACTTCTAGATGCGTTCTTGAAAGAAAGAAAGAAAAACTTTGTATGGACCTATGCTAACATGCTTGGACTTGATCCAAAGGTTGTGGTTCATTACCTAGCTGTATACCCCGAAGAAAAGCTTGTGAGACAAAAGCTCAGATAGATGCGTCCCTAGATAGCATTGTTGGTCAAAATGGAATTGCAAAAGCTCCTAGATGCAGGGTTCATACGACCGATAGATTATCCAGAATGGGTCTCAAACTTTGTACCTGTTTCAAAACCCATTGGGGGCATCTGTATCTGCACAAACTTTAGAGATCTAAACAAGGCATGTCCCAAGGATGACTTTCCACTTCCAAACATCGATATTATCATGGATATGACAGTTGGACATGAGATGTTATCATTGATGGACGAATTCTTAGGCTACAACCAGATCATGATAGCAAAAGATGACCAACATAAAATGGCCTTCACTTGCCCATGGGAGACCTATTGCTGGAATATGATGTCGTTTGGGTTGAAGAATGCTGGAGCCACCTACCAGAGGGCCATGATGCTAATCTTTCACGATATGATTCATAAGACTATGGAAGATTACGTGGATGATATACTATTCAAGTCAAAGAAATGACGAGATCACATAGCCGCATTGGGCTCCATCTTTGATAGGTTAGAGGAATACAAAGTCAGACTCAATCCAAAGAAGTGTGTCTTTGGGGTCTAGTTAGGAAAGCTCCTCGGGTATATCGTGTCAATGAGAGGGATTGAAATAGATCCTACTAAGGTCAAGGAAATTCTTGAAATGGAGGCACCAAAAACATTGAAACAACTAAGAGGCCTACAAGGAAGACTCCAGTCCATCCGTTGATTCATAGCACAACTAGTAGACAAGGCTATCCCCTATTCTCACCTACTTCACAAGGGGGTAGCATACAAGTGGGATGAAAAGTGGATCGAGCCTTCAATAAGATTAAGGAATACTTACTCATGTCGCCAGTCCTCATGCCACCAATTCCAAGTAAACCCTTGATCTTATACATATCAACAACAACAACTCTCAGTGCCCTCTTAGTACAACATCACGAAAATGGAAAAGAGAGAGCTATCTATTATATTAGCAAAACTATGGTGGGCCATGAACTGAACTACACCTCCATTGAGAAAGCATGTCTAGCAGTTGTATTTGCAACATAAAGGTTCAGACATTACATGCTAGCCCATCAAATAAAGTTCATCACAAAGATAAACCCCCTTAAATACTTGCTTTCCAAAGCAATGCTTACAGGACGAACAACAAAGTGGGTTATGATCCTCATAGATCATGACATTGAATATGTGGAACATAAGGCCATCAAAGGACAAGCTATTGTAGATCAATTGGAAGAAGCACCAATCTACTCAAAAAATTCGCTTGTCTTAGAATTCCCTAACGAATCAATCTTCAACTTAAGTGTAGTGGATCACTGGAAAATGTACTTTGATGGATCCTACACATAGCATGAGTCGGGAGTAGGGATCTTCTTCATCACCCCACAAGGGGAATACATTCCAAAATCATACAAGCTATCATTCCCTTGCACAAAGAACATAGTGAAATATGAAGCTCTTGTCATAGGGCTAAGAATAACAATGCAATGGAAAATAATGGCACTAAGGGTCTACGAAGACTCGTAGCTCATAATCAATCAGGTTAACAATGAGTATCAAATAAAGGATGATAAGCTAACTCCATACAAGAAATTAGTGGAAACTCTCAAGGAGTCCTTCATTGATATCACATTTGAGCAGCTACCAAGAGAAAACAATAGAGTGGCGAATGTAATGGCTACAATAAGATCACTCCTAGATGTCCCACACAATGTTCCAAAACAAAAATTCCTCGTAGAGCAGCTTCTCATGCCCGCATTCGAGGTACTAGAGTCTGAACTTGTGTGTGAAATCATTGGTCTCGGTGATCCCTAGTACCATGATATATATACACTTATCTAGGAATAGGAGTCCTCCCTACCGACATAACCTCAAACCTCAAGAAAGCCTTTGTCAAAAAGTCATCCCATTTTGTCATCCTAAGAGATACCCTTCACCATAGAAGCATTGAAGGAACCCTATTACGTTGCTTGAACGCTGAGGAGGCATTGACTGCCTTAACCAAGGTACATAACGACATATGTGGTTCACACTCAAGTGGTATGACCTTGGCCAAGAAATTGTTGAGGACTGGGTACTATTGGCCTACTATGGAAAGAGAAGCACATGATTATGTTAGAAGATGTTTACAATGTCAGCAGCATGGGGACCTCATCCATGCACCAGCTCAAGAGCTCCACCCTATTATCACACCTTGGCCCTTTTCACAGTGGGGGCTCAATCTCATTGGAAAAATCACTCCCACCTCATCCAGTGGACATAAATTCATCATCACTGCCACTAAGTACTTCACAAAGTGAGTAGAAGCCATTCCCATGACTTATATCACAGGAAAGCATATATCAAAGTTCATCTTGAACTACTTAATTTTCCGTTATGGTGTCCCTCAAGCCATTATCTCAGATAACGGGACACCATTCAAGAATTAGGATGTTCGCGACCTATGTCATATGTTTAAAATCCAACATCGCTTTTCCACCCCATACTACCCCTAAGGAAATGACCAAGTTGAGGCTACAAATAAGACCATCCTAAAAATCCTCAAGAAAACGGTCAATGAAGCTGGTCGTGATTGACATCTCCAACTGAATCTCACCCTATGGGCCTATCGAACAAGCATCCGCACACCAACAGGCGCCACCCCCTTCTCCCTGGTCTACGGATTAGAAGCCATATTACCCATTGAGATCAAGCTCCCATCACTAAGGATATCATTGCAAAATCTCATCACAGATGAGGAATATCGAGTGTCAAGATTAAACGAGCTAGAACTTCTAGATGAGTGGCGTATGGATTCCTTAAACCATTTGCAAGTGTACCAGAACTGACTCAAGCAGAGTTACAACAAGAAGATCAAGAGTCGAACATTCCAAGTAGGAGAGCTTGTGCTAAAGGAGAATCAGAAGAATGTTCCAAATCTAGATGACAAAGGAAAATTTGAACCAAATTGGTTGGGACCATTTGTCACCACAGCGAGCTATAAGTCAGGGGCATATTAGTTGTCAACACCCGAAGGGGAACCTCTGCAGGAGCCCATGAATAACACCCATCTCAAAAAAAATTATGCCTAATATTTCAGGGAATGAAACCAAAAATTCAGAAAAATAAAAAAAATAAAAATCTAAAAAAAATAGAAAAAGGATTGAAAATAGTAAAGAAAAAAATTGTCCTCTAGTGAAAACCACTTCGGTGGCGCTTAGGGCAAGTACCTTGGTGAAAACCTGGCAAATAGGCGCCTTGTGTAAATAAGCACTTTCCATCCATTGGGACCTCCACAACTCATTCTGCATCACTCATCCATTCATCTCCATCTATCACCCATCCACATTCGCATCATAGCTTGATCCTGTGTTCACATCATGATCCCTCCTAGTACTACTCAACCCATTCTCAAGGTTAGTTTGTCTTGCCTATATCAGAGTAGTCTATTGCTTCACGTTGAGGGCATGTTCTCATCAGATTAGATTCGTGTACATTCTCGAAGTCTTTCAAAAAATCCAAAAAATCCAAAAACATCAGAAAATCCAAAAAATTGAAAAACATCAGAAAATTAGAAAATCCAAAAAGATCAGAAAATTAAAAAAGTCTAAAAAAATTCATAAAATCAGAAAATCCAAAAACATTCAAAACATATCAAAATCTAAAAAAGCAGATCAAAAAGTTAAAAACAAAGTCATCTTGTCAAACTATGGGTCTCTGAGCTCTGAACGTAGGCAAGGTTGATTTTTGATCATCCCCCGAGACACGTAGGTCAGTCCTTTAGGAGTCCGTCATAATAAAATGGCAATCCATATGTTCATATCTCATCAATAATTGAGTCTTTATCAGTCGAATTACGTGGTCTCTGCGTGTATAACATAGGCAAGGCTAATCTGGTTGATCAACCCCCGAGGCCCCTAGGGTAGGTCTTTAGGTTAGTCTCTTGGTCAAAATCTCAGAAAACCCCAAAAGAGTGGAAAATTTGAAAATCAAAACATTTGTAAAATCTCGAAAAGACCAAAAACAACCTCAAAACATTTCAAAAAACCTCCAAAAGCCATTAAAAAAACCCAAAAAATCCATCCATCCCATCTCACTGTCACCCGAAATAAACATCACTCATAATAAATCAAACATCAATCTCAACCTTTGGTGAAATAGTCGGAAACAAGTTTAGCAGGTTAAAAGTGAAAACTCAAGTGTTAAAGTCTCATGTCTAGGTCAGTAAGTAAACAAGTTGGTCAACTCTTGGTATTAATAGCCCATCATTCAGTCAATCCCAAATCATCATCTGATAACATCATGTCCTAGGATGCATCCTTCCTACAATGGACATCAACATCAGGCATCACCGTAGTTTAGTCTTGGCTAGCAGTATTGAAGAACATTAGCTTGTTTGTTTACTTTATCTTTGTCTTTTGTCTTATCTTATTGCGCTCATTCCAATGACCTCTTGATGCTGTCCAAATGAAGGGATTTAGAGAGATAGGAATGGGGCAACGATCATTATCTTTTTATCTGCTATGCTTTTTGGATGGTCTTGTAATATGACCTTGGTCATGTGTGCTTTGTTTAGTTTGTAGGGAGGGTGTTTTAGGTGTCTTGTTGACCACATAGGAAGGCTTGCCTTTCTATGTTTTGGTCCGAGATGTTTGGAATATCTGAACTGCATTTTGAATAAGGTTCTGTGTGTCAGGTGTGAACAAGAGTACTCCTATCTGATTGTTGAGTCAAAGTCCATCACACTAGGTGCAACACCATCCTAGTTCTTTATACCTTGATGCATCATACCTATGTTTATTACCAAACATAAGGTAAATATCCCTTTTTAAAAGTTCCAATCCTGGGTAAGCAAATCATCATCATCAACATTGTCATTATCTTTTGAATTGTTGGAGTCTCTTCTTTCTTCTATCTTCTTTTCGTGCTAACATGGTACCATGACAGTTAATCACAAAATCATTACTAATGCATCCATCCTGCATCCATAAACCATCAGTATAATGCATATCATATCATGACATATAGGAAACATTGATCATCTCACATGCATTGCATTTCATCATTGCATAATATAGATTGGTTATTCTAAGCATCCCATGAACCATACATTTGCATTTCATTACATAAGAGAATCATCACATAGGCATTATTAACTCATATAATATACATCATCAAAGCATCCATTGCATCATTACATATACATCATAATATCATTCATTTTGCATCCATTACATAATCATATAACATCACATACATATCACCCATTTGAATCATCATATAAGCATTATCATACCATGTGCATCATATCATAAACATCATTAAATACGCCATCACATAAGTGTCATAATAGGAGCATCATTACATCATATCATGTGCATCATCATGTCATCCATAAATGCATCACCATATCATAACTGATAAAGATAATGAAAAATAAAAAGATTGTATCTCATACATTTTATCATCATCATCCATTAGGTGCATAATATAGATCTATTAGTCTAAGCATTCACATATCATAACATTTGCATTATCCATACATCATCATAAAAATGCATAGAAAAGATATTGACAAGGAAATGCATCCATAAATCACTGCATCACATCATATCATCAAAGCATCATATAGAAGCATACATCGCATTGCATGACATATAGACCATTTCATATAGAAAGTAAAAACATCCATCCATAATGCATAAATAGAATAGAGCACATCACATTGGATCGAATAATCTCATATCATCTCATATATCATCAAAATAATAATACACTGTCATGGTATAAAAGACCGAGATAAAGTGTATAGTACAATCAGTATAGTACAATCGCCCATAGGGCTATAAAAAATGAGCATGTGGATCTCAAAAAGAATAATGTCTCTGCGAGCTAGCCCTACTGGCTTCTCCCCTCGCCACCCTGCCTCTCCTCGAGACCCTCTAGGGGCCTATATCCAATCTGTTGAGAATAACTGTGCTACCCGAGGTACTGCTTGGTGATAATGAACACGATAATACTCGACCTCTTGTACAGCCTCTCGGTATGCCCGCATGGATATTGTGCTCCTGGAGGAGGATGCAACCATACTCTCTAGCTACTGTCGTCGCCCCATCTCCTGTGCAACTTCTAGCTTGGTAGATTGCTGCTGCTGAATAACCTGATCCCGCTTGGCTGTCAAGGTCAAGACCTACTATCTTACTTGGTCTCTCTTCATGGTCAACACCTGAATCTGAGCCTACAACTGTATAATTTGACCATCCCTAGGGTCTGGCTATGGTGGTGGCTGGACGGGTGGTTGGTCCTGGTGACCATCTCCAGGTGGGGTCCTCTGCCTATCCTTTTCTTGGTGACCATCCATGGGCTGATCCTGATGCCCGTCTCCATCACCATCCCTCTAACCTCTATCCTGCTTAGGCTGCTACTCTGGCTATCGTGCAGGTGTGCCTCTGTTTCCTCCTCTTCCCCCATCATCGTCCCCTTCCCCGTCACCATCCCTGCCTCCTTTGCCTCCTCGGCCCCACCCCTACCTTGCTGACCAACCTCTCGGTCTCTTTCGTGGCAATAGTGCACATGGAATTGTCAATCGAACCAGTGGATGGAACCAATCTCTGTAGGCCTACGTTGTCCCCGGGTCCTCCTGTCCCTGATCATAAGGCCATGGCTTGGTGACCAGCTGCCTAAAACTTTGTACTGCCTTGTCTGCTAGGATGGTACGACCCCATGTCATCTCCCTCGTAGTACATGCAAAGATGGCCACGCATTGGTCATCGGTATGGTCCTGTGCATCCTTAAACTACCGCGCTACCTTGCCAGGAAGATATCTATCGATCATCATATGCTCGCGGCCTTGCATCAGACAGTCCTACCTGGTGAAGAATAATTGCTAAACATCATCATACTAGGCCGACATCCCAAGATAAGGCATCCATGTGAAAACTGTCATCTCATCGATGACCTACCGCCAATGTCGAATACCTGCTGCCCCTGTGTGAGTAAAGGTCAATGCACCCCTATATCTCTAAATGACTGGGTTATTTGGCTCCATGTCTATGGGTGTGACTCAAGGGCCGAGCATTGTAATGTGCTCCCAGACCCAAATATGTAGCAATGTAACACCTGATCTGATGGCCTAGTTATCACAGTACGCAAACTCATGAAGATTATGGTATAGGGAGGCCAGAATCACTCGCCCCTAGACAAAGCACTCCCTCTGTCAGAGCATCTTCTCCTAGGCAAGATCCCATCCTAGGCTAAAGTATCGGTCGCGCTGATCTGGTGCCACGAGTCCTAATATGATGATAACGACTATCAATCTGAAAGTTGGTACAATGGCCCTATATCTCTCGAGCTTGATCTGACCCTCTAAAAAGATGATCTCCTCAAGGCCCATAATCTCAAAACAGGTGTCCCTACCGGCATCCACATCATAGATAACTCTCTCTCTGTGGATAGGCAAACAAAAAATGTGCCACATGTCCTCTAGTGTCACTGTGACCTCGCCTGTCGGGAAGTGAAATAAAGATGTCTCACTATGCCAACGCTCCACCAAATCTGTCATCATGCCCAGGTGTGTCCTAATCACTGGGGCATAAGCAACGTACCATAACCCAATTGCTCCTAGGTGCTCCTGGAGGATCTCGTGCAAAGGGGGATCTTGGGTTAATTTTCTCAAGATAGACGATTTGTGCTCTTGGGAGTGGACTGGCTCCATGTCCTCCTCCATCAGGGAAGTTACCATGTCAAGTTTCGTAAAAATTCGAGATCCTGTTTGGAGTTTGTGCGCCTGAAATAGCATATGCGTCACTGTTTGCAATGGCGGCGCTGTATGGAAACTCCAAACCGCACCTTTGGAGACCAAAAGGTCCCAAACTCCGCCGCCGCAATGCACTTTGGCAGTGACTTGGTTTGACCCTTAGACCTAAATTTCAAACTGAATTACCGCAACACAATTTGCAAATGCGATGGACTTTGACTCCTAATCCCTAAATTCTAAACTTCGCTACTGCGACACAACTCTCATCAACGACACAGTTTAGGCCTGTGCGACGTATATTTAAGGTTTTTAGCAGCACTATATAGCACTGCTTGACTTTGTTGACTTCTAAACCCTAATTAATGTGCTCAAAAATTGAAAAACAAAGTCAGGACAAGACGACATACTGCGGGTCTTGTGCTGGGAAGCCTTTGGTACACTTGCACGTGCTCGGAAATGTGTTGTGGAAGTATGCGTTGCACCATCTTGATCAGATCTCAAAGCTCAAATCGCAAGGAATTCTAAAGGCTAGGTGTGCAAATGAACTGGAAGTTGCCCCTTGAGGCCTATTTAAGCCTAAAAGTTAGAGTTTTTGACCCTATTTAGCCATCCAGCTAGGGTTTTGGACCCCCGATCTCATTTTTGCCCAATCGAAGGCCATTTTGCATCAATTTTTCATGTTTTTGCACGTTTTTGGCATTCTAGAGCCTTCCTGGAACCGTCGGGCACCTTGTCCTCTTTTTCACGAGATCACCCAAAAATCAAAATTTTCATCCAATCTCTTGAGGGGGTAGTATATCAACATGTTTCTTCTCATCGGGGCAACAGTGGGGCATTTGAAAAAAATAAAAATTAAATTTTGATCGTGACAGTTTATTCTTCGAACCAACACATCGGGTACATTGCTTCATAGAGGGGAAAAATGTAGACATCAAAAATGTACCGATCACACTTGATCCTGATTACTAACACCACTTTGTCTTGAATCATCCCCTTTGCAAGACATTTAATTGAATAATCCTTATTTAGTTAAAATCATCACATCATCTCCCTTAATTAAATAAATCAAATTTATCTAATTAAGTCATCATCTCTTGTTAATCAAATAAATCAATTTTATTTAATTAATCCTGTAGTCTCTATTTAATTAAATAATTCATTTTATTTAAATTAAATCTCTAAAATTATTCTATTAAGTTAAATAAATTAATCCTTATTTGATTTAATTTAACATCATCTCCTTTTAATTAAATAAATCAAAATCTTTATTTAATTAAGTCTAAATCATATTCCTCTCATTTTGATTTAAATTAATCCTAAAATCTAAGTCAAAATGGTCAAATCAACTAATCTCCTTTTAAATTAATCAAATCTTGATTAATTTAAGTCTTAATCACCTAAATCCTCTAGATTTTGCAACTTGCTCAATAAATCAGTTTATTTGATTTATTAAATCCTCAATTACTTTAAAAAAGGCATCAATGTTGGAATATTCTCTAAATTTGAAAATCTCTCCAAAAGGGTTTGTACATCCAACAAAGCATTTAACCCTCTTACATGTCCTTTTGCCTTGAGCCAAGTGGCATTAACTTCATTTTCTCCTCCCTCCAACATATCATTTCATCAATTTTGAATTTCCACCTAATTGCATTTAATTGCACAATGACCAAAATGTGCTCCACCTTTATCCACTCACATCTTGACAAGTGGCATTTGGCCATTGGTTGATGATTAATCCCACATTTATCCCTTTTTCCTAATTCTCCATCACTCTCATCTATAAATAAGAGGCTCTCATTTGGATTTTGGATCCACAACTTCATGCAAAGACATTATCTTCAGATTTTGAATTTACTCATCCATCCTTCATCCATTTTCAAGTTTCATAGCTAGGTTATGTAGGAATTTCTCCAAGGAAGCATCAAATTTTCATCAAGTCAGCACAAAGCTTACAAGAGATTGGGAAAAGGGCCATTTTCCACATCAAAATGGCACCAATTCCCCCATGGGATTAAGAGTTTTCTTGCATTAGATAGGATTTGATTGTTTTCATTTGTGTTCTTCATTTCCATTGCTTATCTCGTGCATTTCAAATGAATTCTATGGGGAATGTGGAATTAACTTGCATATTGAACTAATTGTGTGTTTGTTTGTTGTGTTTGTGTAGGTCTATAATAGACATTCACATAGGCTAGTCAATCTCCTAGGGTTGAAGAGTAGAGAATGCCATCTACAACAAAATAAGAAGACGAAAGGAAAAAATCACCACATTTTATGGATATTGAGGATGATCCCGTGGGACGATTGTCCCCCTTATTGATAGAATTGTTGAGACAAGTTCATTTGATGCAGGAAATGTACTTAATGCTGATATGGAAATCCCCAATCCACATTTTTCTGTTAATATAGGGGATGAAGAATCTGATCAGAGAGGAGTAGAATTAGAAAAATTAAAAAACAAAAATTGTTGAGTTCAAATCCTGGTTGCAGGGAAATGAGGAACAAATTAGCCAATAGTAGGAGGAAATAGACGCATATATTGCAGTCATAGGGAAAAGGGATCAAGAAATTGTAGATTTGAAAATGCAAGTGGAACAAAAAGACAAGGTTATTGAGCAATTGTAATATCAAATACAACAATGGAATTAGGAAAGGAAAAAGCATATGGTTGATTTGTCTGAAAAAGACAAGCACATCAAAGGTTTGAAAAGTAATTTTATGCAAATGTTTAATGCATTTGAGGAAGAGAGGAATAAACATAAAATTGAACTTAATGCGTCTGTGAGTAGAATTGTGGAATTAGAACAGGACTTACAGGAAAGTGATACCAAGCCTATAATGCAATCAAAAGGAACACAAACTGAACCAATTGTATTAGAATGGTTCCAGGTACGTATCCCTCCATTACTGATGAAATGGATGGAAAGATGCTACTTCCTAAGGGATGTAAAATTTGAAAATGCTAGGGTGAAAAAGGAGCTGGTTCTATTAAAAGAATCATTTGACAGGGTATATAGAGCTAAATAGGATGCTTGTCAAATAGGTGAATTATTGTTGGCTTGTACAAGATCATCAGGTTATATTCTATGTTCCTCAATGAACAAATCCTAATATGGAAATTACTCAGAATTTATAATAACCAGCCACATGACCTCGATGACAAAGAATTTGTCAAAATATTTGTAGAGTCAATTCCTGATCAACAGGATTTATTATGTGAGTTCTTTGTCCATAATTTTCTATTAGAAAGGTATACAAATTTTTATGTCAATTTCTTTGTTGGGGAAGTTCTTGAGATCATTTCTGTCCACCATGTACAATCAAACCCAATGGCAGGATCAGACAAGAGAATACTCACAGGCAGAGAAAACAATTGGATTATAAATGAAGTATCCCCACAGGAAGCCTTTCTCTTTCAAAGCACAGTTCCTGAGCATTAAACTTAAAGAGACTGTGCAAAACAAATACAACAATAACCTTCGGTTATGCCATAATCATTTTGAAGATCAAGGACCAAAATTGATAGGGAGAGCTTGGCACACATGTGAAGAGAGATATACTCTTCTTCCTATGCATCTTAAGAAAAGAGAAGTAATTTCACCTCTTAACATTATATGGTCCTATAGAAGGGCAGTAGCCTTGGCTGGTATCATAGAGCAATTAAAGACTGATAGGATTGGCATGAGGTACATACCTCCTCTACTTCTTTCACCACCCCCTGCATTACACATCAACATAGATCAAAGCACTAACAATTTTGAGAGATGGATAGCAAGGGTTACTCTTCATTAGGGTTTTCTAAGAGAACCTGAAGATTTGGATATAGAGGTAGATGATTTTTATGATCTCAGTGCAAACTATGAAGAGTTGAGTAGAAACTGGGGAAATGGAGAATAGGGTGCACAACAAAGAGCAGAAGGACCTGCTCGAGCTTAGGAAGGGGAGGAAATGATGAGGTAAAAATAACCTCATCAATATAATGAACTAAATACCTTACCTCACATTTTCCATCCATCTTTACCTTGCCAATTAATTGTCTTTAGGATAAGTAATTGCTTTCTTTTTGTGAAAAGGTGTACAATCTTTATTTCTTGAAATTAGTTGAAATAAGCTAACCCGCACTAATGTAATGGTTTAGTTTCTAAGTATTGTATAGGTTAATCAACACAATCGGTCATCATGCCAATCAAAGAGGATTCAACACAAACTTTGACATAATGGAAGACAAGCGCCAAAAGAATAGGCATCAAAACTTTAGGGGAACACATGATGGATCGAGTTTTTGTAGGTTTTTTGTTATTTTTAGTTTGAAGACTTTATGGCTCAGTTCGAGCCCTTTAATGCTTTATGTTATGGAATTTAAGTCCATTCGTTTGTTAAAATCAATTGAAGACTTTGTTAATGGTAATCTTTACCATCTGAAATATAGGATTTAGTTAGTTGTTTTTATATAAATTTATGTAATTGTCAAAAGAAATGGTATACAAAGAGAGATATCGTTATGTTGTTACTATGTTTCTGAGTTATATTTTTAATATAAATAAAATGAGTTTTTCCTATCATCTTCTAAGTTATTAAGTATTGAATGGAATCATTTTGAATGGAGTGATCTTGAAGTTATGAAGTGTATGTGAACTGAGCTAAGCGTAGGAGCACCCGAGAGCTGGCCACTCGAGGGATTGTAGATTAGATAGATAAGTATTTTACTTTTAAATTATGTTGATTTCATTTTGTAAATGATAATTATGAGTGAAGTTTATTTTCATGTGTGAAGTTCTATTAAGATTAACACTACAGGTTGTAGTTGAGTCTGTAATCTTTAAGTTTTGTTGTCTGAAGTTCTGGAGTACTGTTATGCCTTGCATAACCACCCCACTTTGATTTGGATCAAAATGGGTCCCCCTTTCTCTTTTGATTACTCTGCTTCTGGTTACTTGCTTTTCCTCTTTGGAATTCTTGTGTTTTCCTCCTAATTTTGACTTTTGATCTATCTGATCTAAGTTTGGTTTTGCCTTGGTTGGAATTCGGGTTTTCTCCTGAGTTCGGGATTTTCCACCCCATTCGGATTTTCCTGGATCTCGCTCGAACTTTGGCCAAGCACTGTTGTTCGGGGATTTTTGGTCTTCGCAGAATTCTGCGTGGACCGGATTTTTGTGGATTTCTTTCTCCTCTAGATTTTCCTGAAATCTGTTGTCCCCTGTTTTTTTCCAGATTTTGCAGGAATGTCTTCTCTTTCGCGAAAATCCGTCCTGCGTGGATTTCCCCAGAATCTGAAGAAATGTGAAGAAGTATGGAGTAGCAGGACTAGTTAATAAATGATGATGCATTTTATGAATAATTGATGCTATTTTGAGATCTCACATGCTATTCCTTGATTGATAATGATCGGATTAAGTTTCTAATGGGTGTTTTCATGTTTATTCCGCTCGAATCCGCCTGACTCGGAATTCTCCGAAACTCCTCCCTGGCTTGGATTCCGCGGGTTGGCCTGAAACCCGAACTATTTGTATGATCATTTTGTTTGAAGATTTAACGGTACCCTACTAACATAGGATTCATTTTAATGATGATTTTGATTAATTAACTGCTGTTCGTGTGATCTTTACTGTGGTTTTCTTTGTTGAGTGCAGGATTAAATCGCACACAGGATGATATTTGCCAAGGGAGCTCAGTTGAAATGCATTCTTCTGTCCAGTTGGTCATGAAAATTAGTTAAGGTAAAAGTCAGCAAGACTTTTCTAATCTCTTATCGACTGGTGGCTTGGCTCTGACCGTTTGAAATCCAAAGAATCAGAATACTCCCCATCATGGACCTTATCGACATAAGATTATTATGGTCATCCCGACCCATAATCTGTTTTGTTCAAATGTGCGTTTGTGTTGCTTGTCGGCAAGACCTCGGGCAGGTCACGACGATCCAAGTTCATATGTGGGTCCTTATTGGCATAAGAATCTCTCTCGGAAAGAGGTCTTGGTGACTCTGTTATCTCCCACCGACTGTGGCCAAAAGGATTCATACATCGGCAAAGGTTTTCTCCCCGCCAAGAAGTCTTGGCGAGTTCACAAAGTCTCCCCGACTAGCAAGAAGAGTCTAATACTTTGGTGGGAGTTTGTCTTTGGGGAGATCTCTTAGCGAAATCTCAAAGTCTTGCCGACCGCTATCAAAGCAAATACTTCGGCGAGACTCAACAATGTTGGGGTAACGTTTCACCGAGCGGCTCCAGACACACCGAAATGGCGCGAAGGTTTATGTTGGTGGCCTTTGGTGAGAGAATCAGATTGTCATGATGACAAAAGGGTGAACTTATAAAGCCTTCGGTGACACACGAGGTATCTATAGGACGTCTCCCCGATGAAGGAAGGTTACAGCGACACATGTGAAATGAAGGAATACGTGTCGGTATGACTATAGAAAGGTCTTCCCGAAACGGTAGATTGCCAAAAGATAACGCTCTCCGCGAGAAGTCTCACCGACATGAGAAAGTCTAGCTGAAATGAAACAAAGTCATCGAAGGACAAGACCTCGGTGTGAGGTCTTAGCGAATTTCGAAGGTCACGCCAAAATGAAAGAACTCGAGGAGACTCTGAGCGGATGGATCAAGTTCGGTAAGATGTCTTGTTGACCCGATGGTGTCTCAGCAACAAGGAGGAAGCTCGATGAGAGTGAAGGAAATCAGTGAAAGTTCCTGCTGATACAAAAGAGTCTTGGCGACATGCAAGGGAGTCGCCATAAGTCTTGCCGACAAAGGTTCCCCAGGGGTTTTCGGGGAAGATTTAGACTCTTGCCGGGAAGTCTCGGCGACTATGAAAGTCACACCGAAGCAAGAGGAGCCTGAGCCCGGAGGATAAGGAGGATGTCGGGGAGACTCCAAAAGAAAACAAAAAATTCGTCATGTGGTCTCAACGAAAGGATGCAGTCTTGCCGATGGTCTTTGTGAGCTCGGTATAACTTCTGCAGCTCACCGAAAGGTCTCGCCGACTGTCTTATGCTACGCCGATAGTTGTTAAAGGCGATATAATTGCATTGGGGATACACAATGAGTGTCTCACCGACATGCGATTCAAGGTGGACCACTTTTGACTGCCCGAGAATTTGGCGTGGCAAATGTTTAACCAATTAGGAGGAGCTAAGAGGGCTGGCCTGCGACAATTTGATCAATTGACCGCCCCTGTGGAAGACCAATAAAATGCAAACCAGATGGATTCTTTTTGAAATCAGAAGGCGATGGATCAACTTGGGTGAAATGCAAAGATCTACAGGGAGGCCCGATGGTGCTTCCAGAAGCGGTCAACGCGCAGAGAGTCTAGAACATGAAGAAAGGTCGATGAAGAACGAAGAAACTATGAGTCACAGGGACAGCTGTAGTGGCTACTGGCAAAGAGGTAGATTAGTATTAATGATGATATTCTGAGCATTGAAGACTGATTTCAGAAAGAGTTCGAGTATGGACACGCAGACAGGAAAGTTAATGCTACAGATGCAAAAGATCTAAGATCACCCCTGGAATAGCCTTCCAGAAGATGGACAATAGGGATTCACATTGAATGCAACATTGATTCTCTTCAAAAGATCTGAGATTCGACCTTCCTGCAACCAAGAAGATATTTTGTAAACCCTAATGCAGAGGGACAACACATTCTTTTGATGCACTATGTATATAAGGCATTCTTGCCTCTTTGTAAAGGTTAGCACTTCTAGATTAGAACTTCCAAGTTAGAAGTTGTAGGGTTAGAAAGTAGTAGATAGAGGACTTGTAGAATAGAACTAGTAGTTAGGAGTTAGATTAAGTAGAAGACTAATGTATCTTGCAGTTTTCTTAGTATAAATGGAAACAATTTGAAATCACAGATTTTCTGTACATTGGTGATTGTGCCAGCTTTGTAAATGTTGCTTATCTGTTTCACTGACAATAGAAGCAACTAGATTTTAATCTACTTCATGTTGTGTTCCAGAATGGTGTTTGTCTTGAGTTAATCATCTGATTTGAAAGCTTTCAAGGAATGAGTTTGGTCTTTTTTATGTTTTGTTTAAATGGTAATATGCAATCTGCTGTTGAAATCAACACTGTGAATGAATGAAACTGTGTGTTAGTCACAAGTTGACTTTGTTTTGCAGTTTTAGTTAGGAATTCCTTGGAAGGTGATAGGTCTGGATAATTCAGATGAAGTGTCATTCTTTTCTATCTCAAAGGCCTGATCCATCTTTTTATATTTCTTTAAAACCCCGGTTAGAATAGGTTTTAAGTTTATGTTTGATCTCATAACAATCCAAAAGCTCAACACCAGCAGGCCCCTTGAAAATTATTGTTACATTGACCACTGAGGGACATCGGCATAATTGAGAACCAACTACAAAGACCTTGGGAGCTAAGATATCCATGTGATCATCTTTCTCTTTCAAGAGAAATAGAGTAGCAATATTCTGTTTGCATTGTTGCTGTGCCATTTGGGACGTCAACAAGAACTGGCGCTGGAAGGAGGGCTATGAGTAATTTTGGATTATTGTGAGTTGGAGTGGGCCAGGTCTTGGAAAGCCCAGCTCTGATGGGTAGCCCTTTGTATACACCAGGACTTTCCCATTAAATCCCTGATCACCTGTATGATCGGCTTCCATTATTTTTCCCTAACAGTGGGCAAAATGCTTCTGAACATGTCAAAGCTTGCAGGCGTGTACTTACTTTTCTCCAAGTTCAGCATGAGGATGTCGTCTGTCAATTATTCCTCAGAACACTTCAAGGTACAACCAGGCAATGGTATGATAATCTGCCACCAAGATCTATTTATTCCTGGACGGAACTAGAAATCTCATTTTTAGATTAGTTTGATCCTCATGCATTACACCCCTTACATGAATTTGCAGCTACAAGAAGGAGACCATTAGAATAAATTTGTCAATTTAATCATAGATTCTTGTTTATGTATCAAAGGGTTCAATCTTTGGATTTGGTTGTTGATAATCTTATACTGATAGAACATTACTATTGGGGTTTAAATTTTTCATTGGCAACCAAAGTCAGAGGTTGTGGTGAGGCTACATCCTTGCATGATGCATTGAGAACAACTCTCTTATTGGCACAATTTGGATGTGACACTAGAAATTTAGATAGCCAAAGTCAGGGTTATAATCCTCTTGTGCTTGCAAATTGCCATCATCTGCAGCCTTATGCCACTTCACCCACCATCCCTGCCAAGATGCCATCATTCTCACCAAGCAGCTACGACCTTCCTAAGGTTCCAAGCACTGCATTCACCAACACTTCATATCAGGTCAATCCCACACAAGACCATTGGGGGATTTCACTCCTACAAAATCCAATCACAGAGTTGAGTACTTCACTCGATAATGAAGTTATAACCATATCATCTCTTTTCAGTCATCTTTCAAAGCATAGTTCATTGCACCACAATGGAGAGGATGAAACAACTAGCACACATGAAAATGGTAATCAGTTCATCCAAAATGATGAGAGTGACTTTGTGAGGAGGTTCAATTCTTCCCTATCTTTTGATGACCTTGGTTCTTGTAGTGAGTTGGATTCCACAACTGATGAAACTCCTCTACCTAGTGCAAACTGATAGAAGTGGAGAATGGATTCATCGATACATTTATAGATGCTTTCATGATGGTGAATGAGGAGGAAACACACCTTGATGGGTTAACACAAGAGGATGACTCTGCTGATTTAAGTGGTGGGCGGATTGAAACGAGCGACATGCTTCAAAATGAGATTGCCAATGAATCTTGTGGTCAAAGTCAAGGACTTAAATGTCAGCATGAGATTTTAAGGGAAGAAATTCAAGTAGATGTGCAAATCAGTCAATTGTTCCTTGAAGAAGTTCATGACAGAGTACATTTGGATGAAGTAGAGGAATGACAAGAAAGCAACCAAGAGGTTATCTCAGAAGTTGAATCTCTTCAACACGGTGAAGAGAATGAAACAAGGGAGTTTTTTCTTGATTTTGATTCTAATTGCTCAAATGTGTTGTTAGAAGAAGGTCCTTGCTTAGTATCCACTAATCAATTTGTTCTTAACACTGGTGAATTTGATGCTAAGTGGCATGTCCTTGTTGAAAAGGTGCAGAAATATGAATTGAGAGTGTGTTTTCCTGTCTCTGACTCCGTGAGTTCAAATGAGTTTGAAGGAAATCCTTGTTCACCATGTGCCAGTATCCCTGACATCAATGGTTATAAGCTGGAACCAGATTCTCAAACCCTTGGGGATGACATGTTTCAAGAGAATGTTCAAAGTAAGGATTCATCTCATGAAATTCAATTTTTTTTTTGACTCCGTGCCCAAGATGAATACAGAGATGCTAGTGAGTGAGTATCCTAACTGCAGGCCAAACCTTGACTCAGTGGTGTTCCATGAGCTGAGACCTCATGAAGAGGAGATCATACAACACAAGCCTGCATTGGTAACTAGAAATCTTCCAAATCAGGTGGTGTCCTTTCATTATCCTCTATGTTTTAATAATTTTTAGTTTGATTATGACGTTGGGGATAGTAAAACATGTTTGTGGGTAAATCATGACAAAACTGAGAACCCACAGTTGATAATATTTCAAGCTTTGTGGTCTCAGAATGAACTTATTGCCTATAAAATTTATATTTATGAGTATAAAGATAAATTTGCTAGGCTTAGAACTGTGCCTGGTAAGTTAAGATTGCTGCACATAATGAAAAATCAGTCAAGTCAATGTATAAATTTTTACAGTTTTGTGTTTGTAAAGCTTAGCTTTTGAGTTAGTTTAGGATTAGGATAGGTTAGTGTTAGTTTTTGGTTTAGTTAGTTTTCCTTTGTTAGAAATTGTAGGGTTAGAAAGTAGTAGATAGAGGACTTGTAGAATAGAACTGGTAGTTAGGAGTTAGATTAAGTAGAAGACTAATGTATTTTGCAGTTTTCTTAGTATAAATGGAAACAATTTGAAATCACAAATTTTCTGTACATTGGTGATTGTGCCAACTTTGTAAATGTTGCTTATCTGTTTCATTGACAGTAGAAGCAACCAGATTTTAATCTACTTCATGTTGTGTTCTAGAATGGTGTTTGTTTTGAGTTAATCATCTGATTTGGAAGCTTTCAAGGAATGAGTTTGGTCTTTTTTATGTTTTGTTTAAATGGTAATATGCAATCTAATGTTGAAATCAGCACTGTGAATGAATGAAACTGTGTGTTAGTCACAAGTTGACTTTGTTTTGCAGTTTTAGTTAGGAATTCCTTGGAAGGTGACAGGTCTGGTTAATTTGGATGAAGTGTCATTATTTTCTGTCTCAAAGCCCTGATCCATCTTTTTATATTTCTTTAAAACCCCGGTTAGAATAGGTTTTAAGTTTATGTTTGATCTCATAACAGTCCAAAAGCTCAACACCAGCAGGCCCCTTGAACATTACTGTTACATTGACCACTGAGGGACATCGGCATAGTTGAGAACCAACTACAAAGACCTTGGGAGCTAAGATATCCATGTGATCATGTTTCTCTTTTAGGAGAAACAGAGTAGCAATATTTTGTTTGCATTGTTGCTGTGCCATTTGGGATGTCAACAAGTACCTACTTTCATTGTTAGTTTCAAGCTGTTAAGTTGTTTTCTATTAGTTGTTAAATTTGCTATCCATTGTTAGTTAGATGTTTCATCTATAGTTTCTTTACAAGTTTTTCCTCTTCAACAATTTAAATGCTAATTAGTTTAATTATTTCCATTCTTTCTAGTTTAATCGTTATGCTTTTTAGATTAGTAATTTCTTGCTTTCTAGTTTAGTTGTTTCAAGCTTTCTAGGTAAATGATTTTCTGTTTTCTAGTTTAGTGGCCTCTTAGTTTAGAAGTTTCATTTCAGTGATTCCAAATCCTTAGAAAATTTGAGAAAGATAGTCAAGATGCCTTCTATTGCATATAGCCTTCGAACACTACCTGGTTGATATTTTGATGCATTTATCAACTAAAGAGATAGGACCTAACGACAACCTATTACTAGGTGCCAAGATCTTGTTCTAATACCACTTGATATTTCTAGAATGGATATCACATATTACAAATGAGATGTTTGTTGTCCAAGATGCCTTAATATCCAATATATAAAAATATAATAAACCCTTGAGGTAAGGTAACATTGTATAACACTTCTTATGGAAGAAGTCAATCCAAACTATATCTCCATGCGATCCAAAAACAATATCACAATCAACACATAGCCTTACAATGATATTCACCTTCTTTATATAAACATCTAAATAATATAATGGAGGGGTACCTTAATCCTAGTGAAAGCCTATTCATTGTCTAATATTTTTAATAACACAAATTGTCCACATGACACAAAATAGCTAACTTAAGATATGTGTACCACATGTTGGCATCTCCATCCACCTAAATACATTATGATATCATATCCCTAGATATATGACAAATTATTAGGAGTGTAAAACATGAGGCCCACAAAAAATTGAATTGATATTTTGGACTTTAAAAATCTATTCAGCTTGGTTATATAGGGTAATTTGGGTCTACAAAAATAAGACAAATAAATACTAGATGCAAAAGGCTCAATGTAGATTTCACTTAAAAAAACTTTATTTTGAATTTGGAAGGTTTGGATGTTTATGAAACCGAACTATACACGAATCAAGCTTCTTAGGATTTGTTGCATGCAATGATGTCTTATATGTTCGCCAATAGACCTATATGTTCATTATTATGTATGCACACTTGATCACCAAAGTACATATGGATATTACCTTGCAATCTTGTAGATTGGTTTGAAGGGCCAATGACAATTGATCAAAAGCACCTCATGTATGGTCTTAACTCCTTTGGACCTCAAGACTTGAACTCTCCACCGAATGTGATATTTATTTCCAAACTCCTTAACATAAAATTCAAAGCTCATTAGCACCTTCAAACATGAAATAAACTTATCATCATTAATATAACAGGACTAAATGTTCTCTGGTTTAGCACGTCATCTTCTAGGATGATTACATTAATTAGAAGAAAACTGGTATCTGGCAGGGCCTTAGCGAATGGATTATAGGCTGGATGGTCACTCTTCGCTCCAACCGGCAATGGCGTCTTCCAAAACACCTACATTCATTGCTAAAAAAAGTTTGGGTTTTACTCTGATGTTTCCTCTGGGCTAGCTTAACTAGCACACTCTAAGCGTTGACTGCTTAGGTGGCTGGTGTGGACCCTCTAAGCCTTCCATTTTCCATTTTGTTTTCCTTTGACTCTCCACGGTGACAATCACTGTTATGGTTATGTTTGAATTCAATTTTGAATCTCTCCCACCTGATCCATTAAAAAGCGACAAACAAGGAACTAGTACTATTGCCCGTGCATTTCCACTTCAACACAATGTTTGCTCTTGCCTTGGCATTTTCCAATACAAATGGAGTGGGGTTAACAAATCAGAAATATGGTGTTGTTTCTATTTTCTTCCTCTCATAAATGCTTAAATGGTGCTGCATTTATCAGGTTCAGCTTCAACTTCATCAAAGTGGCTATCTACTAACCAAATGCTTCACAATTTATTGGGTTCATCTACTGAACAAGAAGAACTTTTCGTAGGGCTTTCCTCCTGAATGCACTCGCCAGGGTTTCAACTGAGATCAAAGAATGAATATATGCCTCACAGACTATTTTTAATCCCCATTATTTTGTAAGGATTACAATCCCAAAGTAAATATGTAACTATCTTTTCTTTTGCAAGACTCTTAGATTCGTTTGTCAGTATTGAACAAAAACTTCAAGGGATTTTACAATTTACTGGGTTGGCCATTCTTTTGCACAAAAATGAAACATGCAACTAAACCTAAAAGTAGCCAACACTTACTGTGAGCGTTTCCGCCATAGTGGTACAAGTATGGAAGACAACAACGAAAATGTTAATACAGATCCAAAATATTATAATCGCATACACTCTGTCACCATATATCAATATAAATCCAACAACACTCTTTTCTTACTCTTTCAAATAGTTCATACTGGAATCTTATGTGTTGCAGTTCTTTCTTTGGTTGAACTAACCATAGTGCAAAAGCTACACCTGTGTGATAGAACTGGCTTGATTTGAAGGATGATTTTTGATCTCATTAGTGTTATAAATGTAGTTTGTATGGATCACTTGTGCATAAATTATAAAAAATCGTTCTTCCATGTTTTTAAGAAGAAGCAAGCAAATTTGGAATGCCATTGTGACATTCAAATCTTCTCTTATATTTTTCAAGAATATGTAAGTGTTTGCGGTATAAAAAAATATTTTTGTTTTGTTTTTTTTTTCATAAAATAGTTGGGTGAATATGAACTTTTGATAGAAACAAGATTATTCAACATTCATATCCATATGGTCTTTCTACATTTAAGTGTTGTTATAAGCAACAATGTTTTTTAAATGTATATGAGTCAATTCATTGTTTTGACACAAAGGTATGTTCATTTTATGATTAAAATACACATGCACCTTTCCATTCTTTTTAAAAGAATGTGTTAAGATAGGGTTTTGTTTAATTGTATTATTTGGTGGTTAGTTTGGGTTGTATTTTTTCACTTTGTGATAGTGGGTTGAATTCTTAGTATTTAATTTATTCATTAGAAAGTGTCATTCAAAATTTTGCTCTTTCTAAAGGGTACATGTAATCTAAAACTTTTGAGGATTAAGATTATGTCATAATTGTAGTTTGTCCTTAATAAATGGGGTTGTTCTTGTTTTAGAAATTGATTGACATCTAGTTGGAAATCAACTTAAGATTCCAAGCCTTGGCTATAAACTTGATATTCACCCAATTATTGACACTACTTAAGGATTTATTGAGAAGAGCTTCCTCGTAGACTTGTAGTAGGTCTAGACTAGTAAAATACCAACTTGCTTTGAAGAACACACAATAGAAGCTATGATTGTAAGGGCCCTTCTCATTAACCATTTACATAAGCACATAATGAAAATCTCATCAAATGTGAGTGAAGCATCAAAAGAGGCTTGACCAAACCAACCAACACTAGGGGGAATATACAAGCATTATTTTAACTTTTGAAAAAACTTTCCAAAATTCTTTAATGCATGAAAAGACTAGTTTATAATGGTCTAGCAAGGATTTATAGACCTTCAGGAGGAACATGACTTTTTTATGAGAAAATTAGACACCTTAATTTTTTCTCTTACCTACTTGAGGCATAGGGATTTGGGGATTTTCTTAGTGGCTTTGTCGCCAAATTTGACCAATGAAGGTAGGCTCTAATTTGAGTGTCTTTAGTCTAGTGGTATTTAATAAATTTAATCTTAGGCTTGAATTGAGCAACTAGAGTTTGATGTTGGAGGTAAAAGAGGTTATTTGTATGCTAACCAGAAATCTTCACAAGCTCCTTGGAACTAATGTCATTGGCTTTCTTGTAGATTTTTTTTTTTACCATAATATTATAGAAATTTGGGGTGGATGTAACCATTCCATTCCACTACTCAATCTTAATAGTAATGAGTGGAAACTATGACTTAAGGTTCTAAATCCTTATGTTGAGTTTGATAGAACTCCACTAGGAAAATATGTTAGGTATTTAAATAAAATTATGTGTTGGGGAATTCTTGAACCCCATTATTTCTCACAAACTAAAACATATTGGGATGGTGGTTAGAAAGGATGATCTTTGGGTTCACTTTCACTAAGCATCCATCATATGCAAAGAGGTGGAGCATGTACTTCCCATGAGTCATGATTGATTTAGCTACTCAAGTAAATTATGATACATATAGTTGAGAATCATGAATGAAATGGATGAAGATGAAATGGATGTTGATCCCATGTATTTTTTCAAAGCATTATGTGATATTAACAAGCTAGAAGGAGAATCCCATTCTAGTTTTTGCACAAGGTTTATGGATGCTCTATCCAAATTTCTTGCATATTATATACCTAACAATTCAGTATGCATTGATTTACTTAGTCAAGCTTATGAATGAGTTTGAGTGCTATACCAAAAGAGTTGACGCTTATTAGGTTTGATTAAATATATTAAATCATTATGATTATTGAGAAAGTAAGAAATGAGTATAAAAAAAGCATTATGGCTAACCTAAATAAAAAGAGAGTTCCATCACATTTGTAAATGAAGTATATATAGAAGAGTACAAATATTCCTGCTATGATAAAAGAGATATATTATATAATCAACAAATGGAAAAAATGTGTTTTAAATGGATATTGTAGAATATACACTATAAATACAACTTATGATAAGGAAGATGAAACGTGCAAATGTCCACCACATGAAAAATCCATAAATCAAAGAATAGATAGGTGTTTAGAACTTCAAGCTAATAGATTATCTCATATTGTTGATGATACTAAACCAATGTGTTCATATGTTCAATCAAAGGAACATGAACCTAAATATTTACTTGGTGTCCCCCTAGAATTAAACTCCTTTGAGGGGTGTGATGACATTGACCACCTTGTTGAAGGTATTTGCACACACATGGATGAGATGGATTGTTGCATACTTGTAGATTAGTATGTTAAGAATATTATTGTATAATTTACCAATGATGTTGTTGAGGGATGACATATTGGTAGTCCATTTGAGTCCCCTAAACATAGTCTTTTATATGAGGAGTTTCTTGCCTTGTCAACTATGATGACAATGAATTTGATGAGATCTCTATTGTTTGTGACTACTCTAATGAAGACCAATTGGATATTTTTATTTCATAGGAAGAATGTGTTTGTGTTTTTCAATCACTTTCAACTTAGATAAAATTCATAGTGAACTTAATCTCTCTTGAAAGAAAATTAAATTATGGAACATAATTTAATCATCTTAAGGCTTCAAATTTTAGGTCTTGACTTAAAGGGTAACTCATAAGTACAATGTGGATACTAGTCAATAAAGGGACTTACGTGCTTGGAGACTACAAAATAGGGTTAGATATGAAAAATAAATTCTTAATTCACATATTCCACCCTAAATAAGTACTTTATGATCCATAATTTGATTAAATTTTTATATTCTGGAACACTTTATCATCTAATCTATAATATATTAATGCTTTGTATCTTTAAATTTAGATTTATATTCTCTTCAATTGATTGCAATGATTCTTAGCATGATCATTTGGAGGAGAACGTAGGTCTCTTTATTGAAAAGGCATAATAATTTGTAGCAATGATGAACATAAGGAAAAATGCCTTGTATGATGAACCTACAACTCCATCAAACACTATAAATAGTGTAACATACCAACCCTTATTAAAGTAAAAAATTCTAATTTTTCAGCTTACGAGTAAATAAACTATGTAACAAGCCATTGCAATAAAAAATTTCTATTCTTTATTGAAAATATATACAAACAAAGATGCATATCATAATACAATAAGGATTCCTTTTTATTTCAACAATTTCATAAGTTACATCAACATAAGAATGCATACATTTACATACATAGCTCAATGAGCTTTGGAACAAATAGCTGTAAGACGGTCTAGGATCCTTCCTTTCAAATCTTGGTTCTTTTGTCGCCTGCTGTGGAGGAGAAGCATCACTCAGGTGCTTTTCCACCAACCACAGACTCTTACTGCAGTCCCCCACACATCTATCATTTGATAGATGGCCCTTCCCTTCAATGAAGATGTTGGTATAGTAACCGATAGTGACAACCAACTGAGCATAGTGCTATGTCCTACATAACTAGAACTTTTTAATCCCACAATCTCAAACTAGCATGTAATACTGGATCACAGTGAACTGATAGTGTAGTCTAGGTAATCACACAATCTAGAGTGGAGTCTTGGACATTCACACTACTTTGGCAAAAGTGTTCTCATTCAATTCTTTGAATGAAGGTCATCTATCACATACACTACTCAGGGTCTATTTGATTTAAGGCCATCTTAAAATATGCATAGGTACTTACTTCAATGGATAATCTATCACCCTAGAGATAACCTATCACCATCTTAATCTACTTGGAATAAACCTACTTAACAAGTAAGAACATAAGCTCCCTCCCATATTGGATAAACAACCCTAGGAGTAATCACAAACTTTCCTAGTTAAATTAATAACTTAGATAAGTGCATCATATACATATCATACAAGTTCGATCATATCTAGTATGAACAATACCTATGATTAAAACCAATCTCGTATTATGGAGTATTTAAAAGCACAACATAAGAATAGCATAAAAGCTTCAAATCTCTTTTCAAAGATAATCTAATTTCTCTAAATTCCCACACTAGAAAAGATAACTCAAGCATATATGGAAGACACATCATTCATAAGTAAAATAAAGAAGAAGAAGAGATCCCCATGCCTGTTATTGCTTATCCAAATAATTGACAACAATGCAACCTTTTCCCAAAAACAACAAGTTGATAACAACTTTCTAGAATGTCACAATGTTCTCTATCTCACTAGTTGATAGTTCTTTTCACTTAAGTGAAAACTCTCTCACAACTATATAAAGTTATGTCTTCTCACAATAAAAACAAAGTAGAAAATAATGTAAGTAAAAACACTTGCAAAGAAATGGAAAGATGTGTAATCTTGTTGAAAGAATGTGTCCCTTCAAATGAAATGGCTTTGCTATTTATACAACAGTTTGGTAACCTTTTAGCCCATAGTTTAGGCATGTTAATGGACAACAAACTCCATGAAAAGAAACACATGAATCTCAACAAAAAGCTGGCAAACAAACAAGCTTATACTCAACAAGAATTTCAACAGATCAACTTACAAAATTGTCGGCAAACAAAGACTCGTTCAAATCTGCATATGCTCAATTCAAATTAACTTAAGCAATAGACATCTACAACAATTAGGTTTCCAGAGGTGGTGCCAAATTCATACAATACTCTCAATGTTGGCACGGTTTCCTTGCCTTTAGAAACAACCAACTATCAAACCATAACACCAAGCACTATCGACTTGGTTTGGGAGTGAGTCGACTGGGATGTTAAATGCATTTGACAAAGTCTCCTATAGATATATTAAACATGGAAAAAATGTTTACTAAGTCAAATTTGATCTCTATCAAAGGCTTCAACCAAGTCCAAGCTTGTATCGATATGTGATAGCAACTCAAAATTCATTTCATATGTTTCATATCGTGTGGCATAAAGAGTAAAAATTGGCTTCACAAAATAGTCATAAACAACTTTCATTTGACTTCCATAATCATAGTCATTATTGACTATTATCGACCTCCAATATCATAGTCATTATCGACTATAAACAACCTTTATAAATAGGCTTCTACTAAGAAAATGATAGGACTTTGATATATATAATATATATAATATGTTTAAATATGTATTATTATATATATAATGTCATCTACATATATATATATATACCATTTATATCTATGTATATGTATATGTATATATATACATATATAACATTAATATATATTTACATATATGTAAATATCATAAACTATCAATGTAAATATTAATACAATATTTACACAAGTATACATTTGATATATAAGTATAAATGAATACAATCAAGATAGTATTTGCATATAATCACGCTATTTTGAATGTATGCATACATACATATGTATAAAGGTATATGCCTCTATGTACACGTATATGTAGGTATATCTATATCGATGCATCCATATGAGCGTGTCCATCTGCCAACTTATCGATACACATATACATATGGATACGTGTACATATATACCATACATATATATGTTCACATTCAATCCACATAAAGCCATTCATAATTACCATCATATTGATAAGTATCTACGTGTAGTACATCTATACATTTGCATATACATGTCATTAGATCCCACTGACATGTATGTGCAAATATATACACTTACCCCATGTACGTTACACTTATCAATATAATTGTAATCATACTGTAAGAAAGATCTCCATAGCTCAATCAGATAAACATCACCCAATAATGCATTAAGTAGTAAACAAGACTCTATCAATGCAGACAAATCGACTAAGGATGACTTACCTACTTCCCACAAACTGACTCAACTTAATCACTCTAATGTGGTGTGTGTATGCTCAGATAGTTTATGTTACCAGTTATCCGACCAAGATCTTCTCTTGAGTGATACTTCCCCTCTGCTTGAAGGAATGGAACATATACCTGTATCCACTAACACATGCTCATGACAGTCAATTGTTCACAACATATGCAATATACATAAAACATCTCCAAAGTTAGAATAATAATTCAATAACCATCCTTTCACTTATATGCAATATTTTTCCATGAAATAGCATCAACTAAGATAATGTTCATCAAATGAGATAACGTTCACATTGATAACAAGGTATAAGCATAATTTATTCATCTCCAGAATTCACATTACATTTGAATATTTACCCAATGTAGTAATAGTAAATAGTAACTACACAATTGGGGTGTAACAAATAGTGATTCTTATTGGTGGCATCATACTACTCTCTTTGAAAATGACTAGGAATATAGAGAGTTTAAAGAGGATCAGCCCAATGTACTATCAAACCATACAAATCATGGTGGATTCCTAGGCCAAGGGGATTGTCTCCCACATGTAGTTCAAATATTAAACTATATAAATCTTCTTGTTCTTAGTGATGGTAAGACATCTTTGACTGACCCTATTATTGAATTGAGGAATGATCAATTTCCCTATTATCATGATCAACTTGACCCTAGAGCATAACCGATGCCTTTGATTTTTTGCATTTTAATTTTTCTAACTTGGAGTTGAAGTATGATTCAAATAAGTTGGGATAGATGTATACTAAGGTTTTCTTGAAGCGTAATACATATGAAGGCTCTAAATCTAATATGAAAATAAAATATGAGATTCGTGTTTTTTATATTTCTCATCCAAAGAATGTGAATTATTTTATTAAACTTAGTCCAACATGATAGACTTTTAACTCTACATGGTTGTAACCTTTCTTTTATGTGAGGTATTAAAAATGATGTTGCATATGATATTCATGAAAATTATGATGTATACATTCCACATGATGAGGCATTTCATTTTATCCCATATTGTAAAGTCTAGATAGGCTTGGCAAGTTATAACAATGGTAGATTTAGAAATATGGTGGGATGTGTTGATAAAATTTCTACATAGGTATATTGTGATGGTATTTTCATATCAAACTTCAAATAATCATTAGAGAAAAAGTTTTTGATAGAAGGAAATATTGGTTTTGCATATCTGGTGGCTCATTGCCACCAAATAATGTTTGAAAAATATGAATTTTGAGCATTACAAGCTGAGTGGTTTCAAAGCATTCATGTTGGCACTTTGCTCTACACCCTATAAGTTTGTTATGGGATCTCATTATTCCCTCAAGTGGAATACAACCCTAAAAAAATGGCCATTTTTGGCACTTGCTTTTATGCCATGTTTCCTAAGTAGACTAACACTTGTTTGGTGAGAAAGGCTCTTTCCAAGCCCTAAAATGGCAAGATGTCTGCAATATTTATGTATTAAAATCTTTAACTATAGGTTTGATTTCAAATTGCATCATTGAATTTTTTTAAAATTTGGAATGATCCACTTCCTCTTTTTTCAAGTTGATTGGGTGAGTTTTGGGCCTAAAATCGATGTTCCACTATAGGTAGGTCCAAGGAGCATCATCAAAATAACAAATTTTATCATTTTGGAAATAAAATGGGTGTTGGAAATTCATGGTGACTTTTTAGATTTATTTTTGTGGTCATCAAGTGAGTTTGGTGGTCATGGTGAAAATTCTTTTAACAACTCGCAAATTGGTTGTCGAGGGTGTGTGCAAGAGTTGAGTCCACTTTTTGGCCAAAAAGTGGAAGTGTTTTCCCTGATTTTCAGTATTTGACACATTTGACTTTAAAATTTGAAGCACTTAGAGATGAAATCTTTAAAAAGTCACTAATCATAAAATGTAGTGCTTTCGGAGTCTAGTTTCCAAATATGTAATTTATTTCAATACCCAGATTGTACAAATTGAGTTTCAATAGGCATTTCAAAACCACTGTTTAAAAGTCATTTTTTTGTACCATACCATGCACGTGTACGACATCCATATTTTGACTTAAATTATCGTATTTTTCTAAATCCTTTTGGGAAAAGTTTTATGACTCATTGAACCTTGCTCTTGATATTTTTTTGTAATTTTTTATTGAATATTTTTTTTTTTGTTAATTTTTTATTAGGCAGATTTGTTGTTTTGAAAAATCGTCATGTACGACATGCATAAGATGACCTAAACTTATCATTTTTTGATTTTTTTTTTCAAATTGAAAAGAATTGTCTGAAGTTTGCTCTCATGCAATCCGTTTGTCAAAATGTTATGTTGATCAAAAGTTATTCAAATAGTAAAAAACTCTGATATTTAAAGTTTATAGACCAATTTTATTAGAAATTAATTGAAAAATGCAAAAAATAATTCAATTGCAAAACAAATTATATATTTAGAATCTGCAT
Source organism: Sequoia sempervirens (assembly GCA_007258455.2). NCBI lineage: Eukaryota > Viridiplantae > Streptophyta > Pinopsida > Cupressales > Cupressaceae > Sequoia > Sequoia sempervirens. Next base: position 227,420,322 of record VDFB02086081.1, read on the forward strand.
TGTTTGATCTAAAATGGGTTTTCATTTTGTCAGAAAATTTTCAAAAAAAGGTCGTCAGCCATATGTCCAAAGTCGATATTTTGCTTTGACATTGTTAGGGCTTTCAATTTGCAGGTCAAACCAGGTTGAAGGCTTAGGTTCGGACTTCCAAAGCTATTCCCGAACCTAAAACCATGGCAAAAACCCGCCCACGATGCAAAACCAAATTCAAATTTCAAAAAATGGGATCCCGATTATAACACGGGATCCCGTTTAGTAATAAACGGGATCCCGTGTTATAATCGGGATCCCGTTTTGTTTTCGACCGTTGAAAAAGTAACGAGGATCCCGTTTATAACACGGGATCCCGTTACCCTTACAACGGCTCGCAGAGTGAATTCTAATAAACGGGATCCCGATTATGGAGCGGGATCCCGTTTATTAGTAAACGGGATCCCGTTTAGTAATCGGGATCCCGTTTTATTATAAACGGGATCGCGTTTTATAAACGGGATCCTGTTTTATATTATTTAAAAACACTGTTGACAATTACTGTCAACTCTACAACTCTGCAACTTGACATGTACGGCCGAGAGCACTGAAAATCAATTATTTTTCATATGTTATTGTATTTACAGGTGGTCAACTTGATTTTTTGTTAATTTTATCAAAGGGAGCATCGTCTACACCATTTTTGAAGTGAAATTTGCAATATGGATTGAATTTTTCAAGGGAAGCATAAAGAGAACAATTTTTAAAGTGGAATTGTGGTAGTTTTATATTTGTTTTGAGGAACACAAGAAGAAGAATTTTGGCGTAATAGGTATTCAACTTCCAATTTGGATTCAATATTTTGAAGTATTTCACTATTAACATTCATCTGTGCTTGAGAATTTTATAATTATAGGAGATAAATTTTGTAATAAGAGAAGAAAGACATTGACTCCTCAAGAAGTTGAAGCAAATAAAGAAAAAGAGAGACAAAGACAAAGAGAAAGAAGAATGAGAATAAAATCAATGAACGATGGTGGAGCAACCAATTCAACAACTGTTGAAGATGAAAACATTGAAGATACCATAGTTGTACATGAAGCTAATTTGCAAGGAGTCAATTTGGAGAAGAATATGATTATACAAACAAGTCCTACTATGTCTTCAAATCCCTCTTTTAATGCTATGGAGAATGTTTCAATATACACAAATCCAGGTACGTCTTCAAATCCACATGTTGAGTGACATAGGTAGAATTTGTTTGTAGAAGGTTACAAAAATTTGGATATAATGATGTTGACATTGACTATATTCAAAAGAAATGAAACTTTTATAGAATTTGTTGAAACAAAATCTTTGTTGCAAATAAGAAAATCAAAATGATCATTTCTTGAAAATGAAAAATAAAACCTATATTTTTGATGAAAATGAAAATAGAAAATGGCATTTTGTTGATGAAAATGAAAATAAGAAATAAAGCATTTTGTTGATAGAAAATGAAAATGAAGCTTAGTTTGTTAATGAAATAGAGATAGAAATAGAAAATAGAAAACCGTTTGTTGATGAAAATAAAATAAAATAAAACTGTTTTGTTGAGTAGAAAATGAAAGATGAAAATTTAGAATGTGATGTTGAATTTAATGAAAATACTTTTTTAAAATTGGAAGTGGTGTTTTAGATAATCTTCTGATCAAATTTCTTGGAGACAAATAAGAATGCATCGCGAATAGAATATACAGAGATTCTTTTTATGCATTAGAAATATTGCATTTCAATGTCAACTAATGATGCAATTGATGAGAATGATACAAAAAATAGAGGAAAGTAATGAAAGGGTGAAGCTTTTATGTTAAAGCCAAAAGAAAGATCAATCATTAAAACATATGCTATATGTCTCTTGTTTTAATTACCATTCAATCTATTGGAAAAAATAGTCAATCTAAAGATAAAAGCACAGCAAGAAGAGCTATAACAATTGCTATAGTTAATAAAGCAACTTTGAATAAAAGAATGGTAAGCAATATTAGTGAAGTTTTAAAAATGCATCCTAAAACATTGCTAAGAGCGGAAAAAAAGAAGAGAAGTATAGAAAATGATCCTATCAATCAATGTTGGGTTTGATTGGACTGACTACCAAGGTGCGATATAAAATTGAGTGTTGAGAATTAAAATCTTTGATGAAAAATTTTGGCATGATAATACTAGGGTTTCATCTAATGCTAGAGATGTTTAAAATTAGAGGTGGGTCCAACGTCCACGATCCTCACCCAAAACACCTATTAGATACAACACAAGCTGAATTTTATAGAAAATTTTGTAGCGATTCAGTGTTACCTGGTAATATTAAAATAAGTCAAAGGTCTTTTGAAAAATGTAAATCCTGGTATGTAAAAATTAATAAGCAACGAATATCTTGTTGTTGTAAAATACATGTTCAATTTCGTTATTTTTATGATGTTTTTCGATATATACGTTGTACCTTGCATTCTAACATGATTATACAAGAATGTGGTATTGATATGCCACCTGAATCAATAAGAGAGATTATTTCAGGTTTGTTTTGTGAAAAATCTAATGATAGATTATTTTATTTAAGTTCTTGTATTTCTGGACAATGCATTAACTGCGGAAATATTTCATTTTTAAGAAATTGTTTGCATGAAAGTGTTGATCATGATTTTGGACAACAATTAGTAGATGTCAAAAGATTTAGGAATGTTCAGTATTCTTTAAAAGATGGAAAAATAGGAAAGCGTTGTGATTTAGTTACAGAAAAAGTTAGTGTGCATGCATTTATGAGTGAATTTAATAATAAAATTGTAGCAAAATATGTTATGCACTCTGAACATGCTCGATGGCTTGATGGCCAATTTCGCGCATGTAGAAACACATTTCCAATTGGTGCTATACTTTCAGTGGTTGATTTTGCGGAGAATTATACTCTCGCTCCGCAAGAGGAAATTCAATCTCAATATTATAATTCAGTGCAAGTAGCTATGTTTGTCCATATTGTTTATAGACATGTAGATGATAGCACTGAGGATGATAGAAAAGTTTGAGGGAGTATCATTTTTATTTGAGTGACAATCGGTTACATTCATCAGAGTTTGTTCAATATTGTTTTAGTATATTTTATAGAAATTTAAAAGAAAGAGGAATCCATATGAAAGAACACCTCATATGGTCAGATAATTGTACGGGGCAGTTCAAAAATGCTAGAATATTCTATTGGTTAAGTAGGGTTCACAAGGAACTTAATGTCCAGCATATATGGAGTTTTTTTGAAGTTGGGCATGGTAAAGGAGAACATGATGGAGTTGGAGCGTGTGTCAAAATAATTCTTGCTAGAGAACAATTAAAATTGAGGATTGATTAAAATTTAAAATGCATGAGATTGTGGATTGAATTGTAATGAAAATTATACTTTGGTTAGTGAATTACTCTGAGTTCATCGATTCTTTTGGTTGGTGGAAGAAGAAAACCTTGTATCTAGGAGTTGATTGTGTTAAATTTGGTCCTACTAAGTAGCATTCATTTAGGAGTCGCGACCCAACAAGCACATGGACTATTTGGACAAGGGGCTTGCATGTTTTGCCATTTTGTATCTCGAGTGGGAAGCTTGTGAGAAAATCTGAGAATGGGTTGAGCGATTGGTAATAAGATCGTTGACACTGTAGAAGCACATAATCAATATGGAAATAACTATTGAAGAAAATGATCAGAAATTGTTTGCATCTGAAGATTATGATGTGTTTAGGACCTTGTACAAGAAGGTAATTTTAATTTAATTTATTTCATTTTGTGCTACTTTATTAAGTTTATTTTTAATACTAAATTAGTTATATGGATATGCACAAGTTATTAAATCGTTTTGTTGGTAGGACATGTGTATGCAGTTATTGCACGAGGGGAATGAAGAGCAAGCCAGAATATTGGTTGGCTCGTTGTGTGGAAACTAAACATAAGTTGTTAACACCGAAGATGATGATGGCTTTCATTATCCAGCAGTGCAGTGATCTATAAATTTTCATAAGCAAATTTTGATAACCAGTTTTAGATCCCCTTAAGCAATTTTTTAGAACAAGTCTTTGATCCCCTTAAGTAAATTTTGAGAAGTTATTTGATGGTGGTTTTGAACATGTTTTCCAATAGGATCGGTGAAATTTGGTTGTTGGCACTTAGCTCTGAAAATACTTGAGGAAAAGAAATAATGGTCTACACGCATTCGAAGACTATAAGAACACATAAAAGATTATGCATTATTCACATTTGGTGGTGGCAACAAAATATAAAACTAGAATTAACTATGCATTGGAGACCCAACCAAAAAATTACCGTTGAACATGGAAGGCATGGGGGCAATGTAGATGCATTGCAAAGAGAGGATCACGGTGGTACAATGGACTAAGTAAATACAGGTAAATATAGTTTTGGTTTTATTTTGTCCTTTTAAATACATTAAATACATGTTTCGACATTGGTCAAGTGTGTTATTATTTGAAATTGATTTAAATTGTTCTTTTATATATCCTTAAGGCATAATCACAAAAAGGATCTAGTCTATGCAAATTCAACGTAGACAACATGGAATACTTGGTAAAAACAGGTAATTATTAGTTAAACTATATTTAAATACATGTTTTTATTACATATTGATATTGCTTGGACATAAATAGTTAAAATTGATTTGTTGTCATTTTTTGTATCCTAAAGCCATCATTGCATTGATCTCATACTTTAAAACAAAAAGGAGAGGATGCCTGCATTCAACCTCGAATACTTTTAAATGCAGGTACTTGAGTTATGTACATATAGATAGTTTTATATAAATTAAAATATGTATGTTTTGATGATTTCATTGATATTGCTTGTACCTTTTATATATCAGGTTGTGTGAAGACCTACCACATTCTAGGCACAAGTTTGAGATTTTCTTGAGATGGCATATCTAAATTTTGTAAACATTGTTTTGAGATGACATATATGTACATACTTACAGAACTAAACATACTCTGTGTACTTCTATGTATCAAATATATATTCTATATATTTTTTTTGTTTAATGTGCATGTTTTCCTACTTTGAAACTTTATGTCTAATTCTATAATCACTAAATATAATGCATACATTATTGTTCTATTACGACCCTTTTATACATCCCCTTAATTAACATGTTCTATTATGACCCCTTTAGACATCCCCTTAAGACCCTTAAGACATCCCCTTAA
>VDFB02086081.1:227425619-227476058 GCA_007258455.2 Sequoia sempervirens
ATTTTCGTTTTAAAAACTCGGGAAAATGCGAACGCATAAATTGATTAAATAAATTTAAGCAAAGGCATAGTTTGAAAGTTGGTGGCTAGAGGTACGTAATCCATGAATACAGATTAAATGCATTAAAATATCAGGAAAATGTGAGCGCAATGCATGAATGCAAATTAAATGCATTAAATGACATCTGGTTGGAGGTGAACGTGCTGGAGTGGCTTGGTGACCATGCATGGACAGGGTACTTTGGTCATTTAATATAGAGTTAAGCCACTTGCTATGCATCTTTATTACTTTGTGTGTGTTGTTTTTGTGTTCTGTAAGCCTGTGTTCTCAAAACCTAGATTCTGCAATTGCTTTGAGCTTTTTCGCTATGATGAAAGCATACAAGATAAAGGAATTTTGTGAACTATTATAGTTAATGTGCTCATAGGCACATATGGAAACATATACAAGGGAAGCGAATTGTTCAAAAAAACTCCTCAAAGAAATGTGGTCCCATGGAATGCAATAAGTGTTCACAATGGACACTTTAGTTTTTGAAGACTTTAGTTTTTGCATGTTAACTTTGTCAGATAATGCAATTTGGCATTAACAAAGTTGAAGCCATAACATGAACAATAGAACTATTCAACACTGAACTCTATGCTTGTAATAATTATTGGAAAAGCTGTAAATGCCATAGATGAAATAATATGAATAAAATTCTAGTTTCTGGTTTTCTTGAAATGCAATGGAAAAACTGCTATAAAAGCATAAGACAAGGTTGTGTAACATATTGCCATTCCTGTATCTAATTTCTTTGGACACAAATGCTTTACACATTTGATTGCAATAGTAACATGTCTATGGAAATGGGACAATAGAGATCATAATTCAGTAGTTTTTAGTGTGAGTATATATGTATCCTGATACATATAAGCTTGATCTGGCATTTATGAAAACAACTACTATGTACAGTGAAAGAGCTAATTAGTGTTACTATATGTGATATCCATATAACATAATAAATTGGTACAAGGCTAGAGTGACACATCCATAAATACATGGACACATGTATACACAGTTGCATACAGGGATACATAGAAGCTTAGATGAATACATGCATACATGAATATGTGCATATGTGCATATGGACATAGAGGCATATATACATGTAAATATGCATATATGCAGCGAAAGCAACATATGGATTTGTGTATATAGGAGTGTACTCTATACATTAGAATGCATGATGGAAAAGTGACTATAAAGTACAATGCATAAAAGCAGGGGCGAGACTTGGTTGCATTAACAGCATAAAATGAAAAAATCCAGAGGAAAATAACCATTTATTGTCTCAAGTAACTTGTTAATGGGTCTAGAGTGTGCAACCATAACAACTTCTACTTGGTCACCATAAACTCTTGAAAACGTAAGAATCAGAAAGCAAATATTGGAAAAGCTAGGAAGGACAGAATGCAAAAGGGAACATTTAAACTATATAGTTTGAATGGCATTATGCATGGAGGGGTAATAATTATTGAACATATATGTCAGACGTACATAGAGAACCATTTTCTTCATAGGTGCAAAAATAAAATTAGAGTTTTAGATGTCCATATTCGAGAAAACTTTAACATAGTAACCTATAGAAGTGTCTAAATGTATAATAGCAATAGAGTATTTTAAAACCAAAGATGTCTTTAACATGTGAAAACCAGTGAAATGTCTTGGAGCATGCAAAGGCAAAAAAGTAAAAGTCTGAACAATGTAAATTTGTGCTCCTGTATTCCTAGTTTCCTGTAAAGCCAACAAAATGCTATGTATTAGAAACATAGTTTGTATGGATAGTGATTTGAGGTGTTGGTTCAGAAGAGAAAAAAGTTTACATACGGTTCATTCCATTAGCTTCCTCGTGATGCTTCCCGCCTACGGCCGTACGCAATGGCTTCAACAATGGTGCATTGTTTCACTGAAGGCTAAATGTCCTTGAAGCACCAAGTCCCAGCGTGGGACAGCCATCATCACTGACTTGTCCTTTGATATAGCCTCACTGTTTCCCTGTAGCAGGGCACAGGACTAAGGCATGGCATCCCAACAACACCGAAATCTGTTTGATTGTCATAAGTTGTTATGGTAGTTTTAAGTTGTAAACAGAATGTATAATTGACTTTCTGGTTGCACTGTTTACAGTGAGCAGTTTTTTCTTGGAGTGTGCCATAAGCAGCGAATTTGAATTTGCATTTTGGACAACATGCATGAAATGGATTGGAAAATGCATTTGCTACTTTTAGAGTACCAGAAACCTATAGAATATGGTTCAAAATTGTTAGAGGAGACAAAAATACAAGTTTGGATGCACTATTTTTTTAAAAAAAGAATGTTGTTACCTTGAAAGTTGAATGTAGTAGGCTGTTGAGTTTTTCCAAGCTTCTTTTGTCATTCAAGGTACATATGAATGTTGATCGACATGTGTGAAATGTGTTCTTTTGATATGTTTTTCTTACAACATTCTTGAAAGCATTGCAGGTGTTTTATTTGTATGCAACTGGTCTTCGAGTGCAAAGTATTGTTGCTCATATGTTGACTGTAATAGCAGTTGCAATTCAATGAAAGAATTAGATTTTGTTACAGAAATTATTATAGAGACCATTGTAGAACATTAAAAGGTTGAAACTGAAAGAAGAGGTAAAAGTTCTATAGACTGAAATACCTGTGCTCTGTCTATGTCAGTGTGGCCATCTTTGATGTCAACTGCAAATTGGGTACCCATTTTCCTGGCACCAACTACCAGCGCAGCTATTGTGCCAGCTGGGTACTCATTTACAGTTGTTAGCAATTGGCTGATAGTCGTACTTGGAATGAATTTGCACTCTTGACAGAGGCGGGGGATGTTTTCAGTGGTGCTTATGTCTGTTAAAATCAAAATACAATCACAGTCACCTCTGTCATAATCTGTCCTAGGTGCAACTTGGAAATCTGAGATTGAAATAGCTGACCCCGGGACTATTTTAGGCTCATGTTGATACACAAGGTTTCCACTAACATTTAACGTGATTGTCATTTCTGCTTTGTGATTTTTCAGATCAGCCCGTAGCATTTCCCGTGTTTTGTTGGCCTTATCCAATGTTGCTTTGTAGACAACAAGGACATCACCTTGGAAGGTGTCTCCAGCTCTTTTTGCATTTAGTTGTTTGATTGAAACAATCTTAGGTTTCTTGACTCTTGTCCTACAAGGAACAAGGATAATGTCAATTGAATGCTAATTTAATATTAGCAAGCTGGGCAAATGGCGGTACAATGAAGAACCAAGTACTTTACCATTGTGCTGACTCTTCCTGTGCAATTTGCACCTATTTTTCTTGTCTTTTTGATACATCTTTTGGTGTCCTGCAAAGAATTGGAACAATGTTATTTGAATATTTGTGATTTGGGTGAATGAGTATGAAGCAATAATACTATGAGCACTTTACCGTTGTGCTGATTCTTCTTGTGTGGTTTGTATTTTCTTTGACTGTCTTTTAGTTTCATCCATAGATCTCCTGCAAATAATGGATATAGCATTGGAAAAGACATTGCAATGCATAAAGGTGATATAAGGCTATAAGTTCTATAAAGTTGAATTTTTCTATTGGGCAACATGCAATTTAAGGAAAATTGGATTGTGATCAGTCCAATATGCTTCTGATATATAGATAGAGCATATATTTGTAGTCGTGTTGGACCAAATGTGATCAATGACTAAGTTGCCCATGCTGTGTTGTTGGTTCAACATAAATTGTATATTGTTTTGCTGCATATAACTGTGAAGCATTTTTTTGCTTTTGCTTTCTAAAGACATGTCGACATTAAAATCGCCTAAAATGTACAACATGTTTTTTGAATTTGTGGATCTAATAATTATTTGCAAGATTGTGATTACTTCATCTATGGCAGTTGCAGGTCTTGCATAAATATTACAAACATTGAGTTCATTGTTAGATAGCATTACTGTTGATGTGATGGCTTCAATATTTGAGGTTTCATGTTGTGTTGTTTTTGACAGGAGTAAATGTTTCCTGGTTAAAGTTGCTATGCCATGTATGTTATGTACAGAGAAGCTATCAAAATACTACAGCAAGGTATTTAGCTCAAAGGGATGCATATGTGTTTCTTGGAGACACAAGATATCAGATTGCATTATGCCATAGTCATTGACAATGTCTTCTGCATGTGCTTTCAAGCTACGAGTGTTCAATGTACATAGGAGCATATGTGATTTGTTTTTTGAACATGTGTTTAGATTATCAAGTTGCCATTGTGCACATGTCTAAAGACAAGACATTTCTAGTTGTATTTTGTCTTTAACTTTGAAGTTTTTTATAGTTAAAGGTTGTAACAGAAATAACGATTCTACTGATTTTGTTCGTGACAGAGCTGTATAGGTTAGTCCATGTTGTCTAATGCCTATGGGATCAAAAGCCAAGGCCTCCATTGTTAATCCTTGGGATCGATGTATGGTTCGTGCACATGCTACTTGTACTGGGAATTGTTTTCTAGTTGTAATTTTCTTGTTTATTGTTATTTTCTGCATTGGCCTAGCAATGCATTGTATAGGCACCTAGTCTTTGTCAATGATAGTAGAATAGCAATGTGCTAGTTTTGTGCACTGTTGATGTCCAATTGATGGGTCATTAAATTTAATCTAGACAATATCAATATTGTTTTGTGATGTATATGCTTTAAAAATTCCATCTGAACCGTTGACAAGGCCATCTTGAACATTGTAATTGCCTGCATAAAGCTCAACAAGAATGTTTGGTTTCAAGCATATTTGTGATGGGAGTGTCGTTGTGTGATTGTACACTCGTATTGCATTAAGGTCCTCGTGAACTTCATCTATTGCATCTAGTACAATTATTTGGGTTGGAATGATTGATAGCATTTTGCTGTTATGTGCTTGAACGTCTATTCTCCTATAGAAAAGGTGTGGAAGCAATGGATCTAATGGTACAGGATGAAAGCAAATTTTGTTGATATAGTCTATGTCATGAGTTGTCTGAATGCCTACTCGTAGTCTATTAAGGATTGAAATAAATATTTCATCTTTTTGTCTCATGGTAGTCACCAATGAATAACATTTTATGTGGTCTTTCCAGAAACTATAAGGCATTAATTCAATTGGAGTAGGCCTATTTTCGAAAACCACAGAGTCAAGGACAGGTTGTGCCTAGTAAAGGTCACCACAAAATATGGTATCAAGGTTTCCAAAGTATGTTGTAGGCATTTGCATTATGTCGCGTAGTCTTCTATCAATATACCGTAGAAATGTTGAGCCAACTAATGATATCTCGTCTATAAGAAGTATGCGCAATTGATCATAGTGTCAAGTACTTCAGTGTTCAGTGGCAGGAATTCTGATGTATTAAAAGGTATGCGAAATGCTGAATGTAATGTGAATCCCCCTATGTTATATGCTGCTTTACCTGTATATGCAGTTAATAAGCCCTTGGGTTTGTCTGGATTATTGTCAACAGAATTGCTATACATGCGAATGAGAGCTTGGTAGATGGCTTTTGCTGTAAAAGTCTTTCCTGTTCCAGCTCCCCCAATTAAAAACAAGTGCAATGGCTTTTGTGGATTTTTCATCTTTTTTATGAGAACATCCTTAACAATTGCTTGTTGTTCTTTATTTAACATTCGTCTTAACTTGTAGTATTCATTGTTATCTATAATATGTGGGTGCTTTGTAATTTCAAATCCATTGGAGTACATGGTATTTGGGTTAGAATGACCTATGTTTGGAAGGTCTGTTTGAATGGCATATAGTTCTTTCTGGGAAAGCTTTGCTTGCATTGGCAGGTCAATGAGCTTTTCATCTTCAAGAGACTGAAGATCATTTATAGCTTTGTCAATGTCACCCCATGTGGAGTTTGTGTTGTGGATGAACTTTGCACTATTTGTTTGAATGGTTTGTCCATGGTACATGTATGCATGTTCCCAAGAGTCAAAGTTTTGTTTGAGTGCATGCTCATTAATGGTAAATGGAACATAGAGAACCAATTGCTCTCTACAATGATTCTCTATATCAAAGTGTTTGTTGAAATTGATAAACCGTATAACATTGGGTTTGGCCTTTGGTTCAATTGTAGCAGTGTATTTGTTGTATCTGAAACAAATTTCAAGACATATGTTCCACCATTGTTTTAGGGCGCTTTTAAATAGTAGTTCATAACAGATTGCAAGAACGCTTTCTCTCGATTCATCCGCTCATTGCTCAATTTGCTTTAAACAGATTTGGAGATAAAATGCTACCATTAATGATCGTATCAATGAATATACATTTTATTGAACTTTTAATTTAACGGTAATGACAACAATATGTGCAGCCTTGTTGTGATGATATTTGTTGCAAGTTAAGCATGGCATTTCCAAGTTGACTTACCATTCGTATTGCATCAATATTGTCTTGCTTGTGGTCTGTACGTATCCTTTTGAATGCATATGTCATTGACTTGTCTACTTTTGTAATATATGAGCTATAGTACATAGCAGTAGCATATGCATTGAGGACAAATTGTGCATCTGTATTAGCCCTCCAAAGATCTGGAATTTTCCTTGAAAAACTATTGTTCCATATTTGTGATGGTTTTCTTTGTAAGAAAAGCGTAGGCCTGTTTAATGTTGAGCTCAAAGCTTCAATGTATTCATTGTCAGTTAAGTTTAATTCTTTTAAGAACATTTGAAAGGTGAATGTTTCGTCATAGTTTTCTTTTTGGAGTTTTGAAAAGATGTCAGTGGCATTTGCAGTTATCGCTTCAGTTTTTTGGAGTATTGGTAAAGGTATAGTTGACTTTTGCATTGGTGGGAAAGGAAATTTGTACCTACAAAGTTGTTTTCTTGATCTCTTGCATTTCTTTGTATGATGGTGTTTGTGTAGCATTGCCAAAGGAAGTTCCAAATTTTCAGTGTCGCAAGTAATATACTTATCAACAAAAGCTATGATGTCTGTGTTGTTATTTTCTGTGTAGATTGGTGCATTTTTAACCCATATGAGGAAATGATCATGTTCATTTCCTCGATTTTGGAACTCAGTGACTAAGAAGTAATCAATGACATTTCCAAAGAAAGAGTCATCTGTAAGTATCAATTTTTTTATTGCATTGATTCTATGTTTATAGTAACGTGCACAAGTGATAGGATCTTTTCTTGATTAGTTCAAATTTGTCAATGTGTGTTGGGTGATTAGATTCTTGACGGTTTTGTGCTGATTGGTGTAGATTGTGCAGCTCTTGTAATGTTTGAATTAGTGGATCCCAATTTTGCTCAGCACTAGAGAAAGTGATGAAAAATGTCGGTGGTCCTAGTTGTCGAATCATAGCAAATACATTTTTCTTAAGTTGTTGTGAATAGTCTGGAGAGATTCTTATTCTTTTGAAATCAACATATCCAATATCTGATTTAAGAATTTTTTCTAGGTTTGGTTTGTGTTTAACGTCTTTCGCAAATAGCTTTCGCCCTTTTAACTGGCCCTTGCGGATTCTTATTGTCATTGTAGACAGTACTTGTTGTATTAGTACCTTTATAGCTTTGAAAAAAATGTTTGTTGTATGATATGCAAATTGTCTTTGTGACTGTAAGAGCTCCCAACGTACTATTTTCTGATACGTAAAGTTTTTTACAATGTCATTATCACGTGGTTTGCCAAAGAATAAAGTTGGGAAATTCATTTCTTCAGCATAGATGTCCTTAAATATTCCAATTGGATACTTGTGCTCTGCAGGTGCAATTTCAATAATCTTGTCTTCCATGTTATGGATACTTCTAGACTCAGTGAATCCATGTATCAATGTTTTTGATGGGTTTTCATTTTCCATTTCACTGTCTGATTCTTTTCACTTGTATTTTGTGGACTATTGTCTTCATTTTCTTTAGTGCATTGAGAACTTCTTTCCAATCTTGGTTTATGTGGACTTCGTGCATTTTGTATAATGGTGTCCTTGTTAATTGAGTCAAAGCTTGCATGATGACATTTGGGCGCACCATGCCTTTTTGAAATGCATTTTTGTATTTTAAGCGTCTTTTCAATGAAACGGCAATTGTTTGTGTGTTGTTAATTGATTGTGGTAATGCTCTTTGTACAATGTTCATGTCAATATGGACATTTATAATAGAACCTGTTAGGCCTATTTGAGACCTTTTGAACCCTAGTTCCCAAATCTATGCAAATGCAATTCTAAGTGAGACAAGTCGTTCTTCTAGATTAGTTAAATTTTGCACATAGCACAATGGTCTATTAGTTCTTATTTTCTGTGGGTAGCATACTTTGGAATAGTGGACTGTTTCAATGCAAAGTAGCATACATGGCATATGAAATCTGTGAATGGTAAGGAATCTGATTGTAGTAGCTTACAGTATAGTTGTTTTTGTTTTTCTTTGAATGTCCTGATGTCCTTGTTCAAACAGAGCACTTGGCAAATTGCACATGGGTATTTTGGTGTATCTTGTATTGCTGTTTTATAAATTTCTATTGGTGTCAATGTTTTTTTTTCTTTGGACTGGTAGGTACACTTTCTTTTTGTTTTTCTTTTCTAATCAAGTTCTTCAGGTGATTAAGTCTTATTGTTGATTTATGTTTAAAATTGTTTGCGTGACAAATGGTATCAAATTTTCCTTGTTTTTATGCAAAGCATGTGGCTTGGTCAAGTAAGTATTTTTGTATTGTGGACGATTTCTGATCAACTTTTTTAGTTGGAGTAAGCTTGTTGAGCATTGGCGAGTTAGATTTTGGGCTTTGATTCTTAGAAGCGGCTCAAAATGTCCAGCCAAAGGGTTTGTATCATGGAACAATATAGAGACTAATTTTGTATATCCAAAATCATTGAAATCTAAGTACTTTCTTGATGTTGTCAATGACCAGAGGCTTATTTGTATTTTTAACCATTTGGATATCCAGTGAATGCAAAACAAGTCACCCCACAATCCACATTCGCTATGGGCTATGCATGGGCTTGCAGACAATCGCATCTTGCGGAAGTATGTTTCTTGATCATGTACTTTGTGCAATGTATATAGAGTACTAGGATTTAGTGCTCATTTTTATATGATTTAATTGCTTCTTTGTCCTTTTTTTGAAAGCAAGCTAGGAAATAATCTATAGCTCCATTGCGTAATTGAGTTGAGGTGTACTGGTTGTTAAGTAGCACTTGAAGCGAATCAAACAAACAATCACCAACATTGTATGCAAATGTGCTTAATCTACAAAGGCCTTCAGCTCTAAGGACATTGTCAATGTTTGACATTCGAGGATACTTTGTGCATAGTTTTTTAATTTCATGTGAACCTATGGGCTGTTTTGAAGTTATGTTTTGTGTTTCAATTTTTAACAATGGTTCAAAGTGTCCACTTAAAGAATTCATGTCATGAAATAGTATAGAGACTAATTCTGTGTAATCAGAACTATTGAACTGTAAGTACCTTCTTGCTATTGTTCTTGACCAAAGGGATATTTGTATATTCAACCATTTGGATATCCAGTGAATGCAAAATAGGTCACCCCACAATCCACTTTCTGTGCAATCTGCTTGTGGCTTTGCAGATAATCGCATTTTGCGGAAATATGTTTACGGATCATGTACTTTGTGCAATGTATATAGAGTATCAGGGTCTAGTTCATAGTTGTATGATTTTATTGCTTCTTTGTCCTTGTTTTGAAGGCAATTCAAGAAGTAACTATAGCTCCATTTCGTAGTTGAATTTATGTGTAACGATTGTTAAGCAATAGTTGTAATGAGTCAAACAAACAGTCACCAACATTGTATGCAAAAGCACTCAATCTGCAAAGTCCCTCGCCCTTAAGCACGTAGTTAATGTTTGATATTTGGGGTGCTTTGTTAATTCATAGGTGTCAACGTCTATCATTTTCTTTGTTTCTCGTGTATCCTAATGTGTTTGAGAATAGCAAATATTGTGTATGAATAGCATCTAATGCTACTATCTAGATTACAAAATCTATAATTGTTTACATCGTCACCTATGTGCTTTTAATCAATAGCATTCCATAGTATTAATCATGTTGTCGAGGATCTTGGAAGTTAATAATCTCTATATATGTTGGAAAATGGATCTTGAGTAGTAGCAGAAGCCTACGTAACATACCACACAACAAACAATTTAATAGAAGCACAAGGGGAAAATAGTATTAATTCTTCAACCTGACCTTGTTATCCATTGTCCCCCAGTAGGATTGTATGTACTTATTCCTGTTACATTGACAAAGTGGATAAATGAGTACAATGCATGATGTATACTTTCAGTGCCACAAACACAAATCAATATTTTCAGGTAGCTTTGTTTACATGCAACAAATGGTCGACAAGAATCTTTTTTGCTCACATTGTCAATCTCAGTCTATGGTATTTAAATGTTTTGTGTAATTGGATTCCTTTGTTTCTATGTACTTCTAAGCGACTGATTTTTTTCAAAGAACAAATGATTTTAAAAGTTATTCAGATAAACATGAATTAAGTGGCATGTAGAGAATAGTTTTACAAATCATTTATGTTTAAAGAAAATCGGGGAAATACAAAAGCATTGTTTGATCAAAGAAGATCTATGGCTTTTCTTATTTGTGAGAATAGCTTTTAAAATCATTTGTGTTTTAAAAATTTGAGGAAAATGCAAAGGCATAGGTCCATTAAGCAAAAGTGAAGGCATAGATTGATTAAATAATTAAAAAAAGAGATTGAAACTCAGAGGTGCAGGCGCACAGTGCATACATGCAAAGCAAATGCATTAAATAGCATGTGGGTGGATGAGAAAATGTTGGAATAGCTTGGTGGAAATGTATAGCCAGGCTGCTTTGTTCATTTGTTATAGACTTAAGTCAGCTATTAAGCATGACTATTACTTTGTGCAAATTGTTTTTCTATTCTACAAGTCTTTGTTCTAGGAGATTTTATAGCGATTGAGCAGACTTTGTTATAGTTACAGTATCCAGAACCAGAAACGAGTTACTTGAGGCAATAAATAGTTTCTTTCCTCAGTTTTCTCTTACTTTAGAGGTTTAAAGCACATAGTGAAATTGGCAATGTGAGCAAAAAAAAATTGTGGTTAATGTCATTTTGCATGTAAGCAAGACCATGGAAAAATATTGGGTCATGTCTATGAGTGACGTAGTACATCATTCATTGTACTCATGTGCCATGTCAGCTTTTGAAATTAACTTTGTAGGCTTTTATTTGCAATACAGGAAGATTAAACATACGTTAACTTGCACACTACACAGCAACTTGCCACAGATATAAGCAGTCCTATGAAAAAAATTGCCTTAAATGCATATAGGTAAAAACCAGTTGACATAAAGCAAAGACTTATGACTCTATAGGCTATTTGAAACTGCAAACAGGGTTTAAAAATTGCATGCTAGCAGTTGATTCTATTCTATGGATATTGTATAGAGGAATTATAACTTATTAACACATAAGCAAACCCTGTTCTATTGTCCGAAGGCAAATTACTATTGCAATTGTGGAAAATGCGTTTTCCTATTTGTATATGTGGAAGCAGCCTTCTAAATCATTTATGTTCAAAGAAATGAGGAATACAAGATGACAAAATGAATACATGGAAAAGAACTTTATGCAGTTATTATATTGAAGAATTTCAATTGCATTTCCCTGTAGCAGGGCGCCCACCATGGGTTCGACTCTCTGGCGCTCCCGTAGTACCGGTTGGTGTGTCCCGCCAGCACTGCCGGTCACGGTAAAAAGTTTACCGGCGGTGGGGGGTTATATGGGGGGTCGTGCTGCACCCGATTCCCCTCGTTAAAAAAAATAAAAATAAAAATTCAATTGCATTTCAAGAAAAGGAAAAAGACAATTTAGAAAACTGACCTTGCAATCTGCTATCGAATGATCAAGTATACTTGTAGGAATGTACAAATTGTGATAGGCACAAGCAATTTTTCCTACTGTAGTTTGTGCGTGATTGTTTAAATACAGTTGAAAGCATTGATCCCTGTTACAAGGACAATTTAGACAAATGAGTACAGTGAGTGACATATACTATGCTATTCATAAAAACAAAACAGAATTCTTATGTAGATTCATTTGAACGAGAAACAACCCAAGTAAGAACTTTTGTTTCTTAAAATGCAAATTGCATTTTATAATTTTTAAATACTTATTGCTATTTGTGTACCCTATAATATAGAACATTTTTTTGCATACGCATGCACTAGTGTAATTCTGTTATTGCAATGGTGGCATAAGCTCTTTAAGAGCAATCAATGGAATAGATCCCATATTTGCTTAGGCGCCTAAAAAAGTGTAAATAGGCCACGGAAACTTGTCAATACTAAGCCAAAAAACAACACAGACTTGTGCTAGCACTGTTAAGTTCTGGTAAAAACAATTTCTAGCTATTGTTTAATGCCAAACCAGCTATCACTTAATAGTGAAAGCGACGTAAATATTGATTTTCTAACTAAATGGGGTCATTTCATTTCCATATGCATAATTTTATTTTGTACCGTTATGTAGCACTTACTATTACTTGTGCAATGAAGCCACATGCAAGTAGAATTCATAACTCATGGCATTTAGATACACCCAAGGAGAAATACAAACCAAGGTTGTTGGCATCCTGATAAGAAAGATGATGAGTTACATCCAATTAATGTATGCCACAACATCTTATTCAATGAAGATGATTTGGATAGGAACGTTACAAATCAGAATCCTTAGTGGTGTGTGAGTAATCCTCTTTTTCAAGACTTTTCAAGGAAATTGCATGCCAATACTATCAGTGAACAAGTGGAATCAGATTTTTTAATTGACTTTGTTTGATGGGTCAAATGTGCACAAGGATAGTTATAATTATTTCTTTGTTTTAATTATTATGTATATAAATACTATTCAATAGTTACCTAATTAATTAGATATGAAATGACAGAAGGAAAAAGAAAATTAATTAATTAAGATAATTTGATTCATTAATTAATAAGGTGAATTATCATGTAAAAGTACAAAAATTAGAAGTTGTGAAAAAATCCTCTTTGCTTTATGCTTTAATGACAACGAGAGAGATGAAAGCAATTGTGGAGTTTAGGCTTATATCTGTAAATTGCATTTGCCTGACAGTTTGTAAAGTGCTCTCAACACATTGTCCTCATATTGTTTGTAAGGTCCCATTATGGGACATGCTAACAGAACAGTGGCTCTAAAGCTTGCACTATGGAACAATTCTGCAGTAATTGAAGATATCTTTAGAGGACTCATAAGCACCAAGTTATTGTTAAGCTCTCACATTGTACATTGGACAAAAGACAATTGCTTGTCCAAGGAACTAATCTTTGAAGAATAGCGTAGGCTGAGCACTGTGAAACCCAATGTGCCTATGGACGTTAAAATAAAATAAAACTGATGAAAGAAACTATTTATTGCCTGGAGTAGCTTGTCTGCAAGTGTCCTTTTTTGGAACCATGACAACGTTTGCCCTGTCACTGTAAACTCTTTCCTAGAAAAGACATATTGACACACACATATATGTATACATATGTATATATATGTATAGATACATCCATGTAAAGACAGATGAATGCATCTATGGACATAAACATATATGCATCCATATGATTGCATGCATATACACATAGATGCATCTATACACACATACATATATGCATAAATACATATATGCATAGATATATCTAGAGTCGCATGCATACATGCATATATGCATCTACAAATGTCTACATAGATATGCACATAGGTAAATGCATATGCACATAGAGACATGCATACATACATACATGCACTGACACATTAGGCAGAAAGTGATAGTGATAGTGAACTAAAGCACTATGAAACACAGCTTCATTATGCACTTTAATGGAAAGGAACTGTGGAAAATAACAAATTATCATCTCAAGTAACTCATTTCTAGGTCTAGACCCTGCAACTATAACATCTCCTGCTCAATGGCTACAAACTCTTCCTTAGAACAAGAGCTTACAAAACACAAAAAACAACACACGCAAAGTAATAGAAATGCATAGCAAGTGACTTAACTCTATATTAAATGACCAAAGTACCCTGGCCACGCATGGCCTCTAAGCCATTCCAGTGCCTTCACCTCGAGCCAGATGCCATTCAATGCATTTAATTTGTATTCATGCATTACGTACATCTACCCACCAGTTTTTTAAACTGTCTTTGCTTAAATTTATTAAATCAATTTATGCGCTCGCATTTTCTTGATATTTTAATGCATTCAATCTGCATTCATGGATTACGTACCTCTAGCCGCCAACTTTTAAACTATGCCTTTGCTTAAATTTATTTAATCAATTTATGCGCTTGCATTTTCCCGAATTTTTTAAATGAAAATGATTTATAAAGCTACTTGGACAAATAGGAAAATAGATAAATGCTAATTTTCCAATATATAAAATAGCTCTCCAAATTCAAACTATACAAAAAAATAAGTAATATGTTAAATGGAAAAATGTGATTGCCCAATGCTGCCAGTTAAAAGCATTTCAACCGATTGCATGAGTATTCTTGCCTTGACGCTAGGAGCCAATAAAATTGTCACTATAGAAAACAGTTTATCCAAGTGAGTGTTATTAGGTTTGTTATCTTCAATTTCAAACTCCTTTGACATTAATGTATTTTCTTTGGTGGTAGAATATGGAGATTCTTTTTTTACTGAGAGTTGAGAACAAGATGACAGATACAAATAAATTTAAGCAAAGACATAGGTTAGAAAACTGACAGCTTTTATCAATAGAAAGGGGACGTTTACAGTGACAGAGCAAAAGCTCCTGTGCTTGTTGAATGAATACCAAGAGACAAGTTACTCAAGGCAACAAATTGCTACTTTTATTTATTTTGCTTCATTTTATCCCAGAAATGCAAGTTGGGTTTCACAATGCATGAAAACACATTTGTGCAAACAACTCCCAAAATTATAATTGCAATGGATGACAATGATAGTGTAATGGATACTAATAGTCAAAACACCGAAATACACCAGCTAGTTTATTTTTAGATTCAATGGAAACAAGTATCAATTGGAAACAGATTAACCTAGTAGTCTATTTATCATAGGTTCTTGAATTCCAAATGCACAAGTGCGAGCATGGTTCTCTACAGGCTTTTGCTATGCATTTTAACTATATTGTTGTTTTGCATCGAGCCTAAAGAACCACTGCAAGTATGGTTTCCAAACAGATTTAAATCAATGAATGTAAGTCAAGAAAGGTTTCCAATTACACTTAATACTTGAACCATGAAGCATCATTGCTTCAAGCTGTAGCAAAAGTGCAGACAGGGACACAAAAGCAAATTCAATAATGACATCATCAAACAAGGATTTGTTTGCTATTACTATGATTAACTATTGAACTCAATTGACTCATTAGTCAAACAGCTTGATTGATCACTGACCTAACTTGTTTCAAAGCTATCTTGTTAAGCTGATTAGTTAATTTCATTAATGAGTAAAAGATAGAATTGACTTAATTTGCATGAGCTAAGTGTAAGATTGACTTGTTTGTTAATTGACTTTGATTAATGGTTCAGAGACCGATGAGACAAATTAAATTGTCATGAGCAAAATGTGAGATGGACTTATTAGCTGCTACGCCACATATACTATGACATTTGAGCTTTCATGAAATAATAGCGAAAGCAATAGAATAAACAGATGGCTTCAACATAGACGAAGGGATACAATTAATATGGACAGCTATAGCCTGTTGAATATTTGTAGCATAAGAAACAGAAAGGAAGATGTTGGCGAAGATTTTGCAATTTCGGTTTACACCTAGCAATTGCATTTGCTTCCTTGTCTATAAAGCCTTTTCAAGAAATTCCTTTTTTTGCATATGAATGGCCATGATTGGTTTAATTGATTTAGTGTACAAAGATGTTTTTTAATTAACTATAATTAACTATTCAAGAAAATTGATCTATCAATGAACTAGTTTCATTGATTAGTCAAGTAACTTGATTCACAGTTAACTTGATCAGCTATTTAGTTGATTTGCTTGAATGTTTGCAAAAAGCCTTTTTCGACAAATAATTCTTTGCATAATTTGCAATCACTACACACCAAGAGCCAACATTTCTTCGAGGGATTCTGTCAAACAGTTTAAATGTTTTTGCTTGTGCTTCCATATTTGGTATGCATATTCATGACAGCATTTCAAACCATTATATCTGTCAGAAATCTACGTCTTATGATGCTTAGATGAATGTACATATGTTGTTCTAAAGCTCTTTTTCTATTAAAAGCACGCAAAATGTTTAGAAAGATTGTGTATCTGTGAATGTGAATAAGCAAGATTGATTTAACTGATTTGGAGGATAAAGATGACTAATAATTAGCTATGACTAACCATGGAACACAATTAATTCATCAGCCAATTAGCTTGATTGATCGCTGAATTAACTTGTTTGAAAGCTATCATGTTAAGCCAACTAGCTAATATGCCACATACAGTATGACATTTGAGTTTCAAATAAGTCTCATGCACGCAAATTTGTTATCATGTTAAAGCCATGTAAACATTGATGTTCCAATTCCATGGGGTCATTCTATTTCCATTTGTCCAAGTTCATTTCATTCCATTATCAAGAACCAATAATTAAATGTTTAAACCAGGTACATGCAAACATAAATGCAAGTAGGGTTTCAACAATGACATCATCTAACAAGCATTTGTTTGCTATTACTATGATTAACTATTGAACTCAATTGACTCATCAGTCAAACAGCTTGATTGATCACTGACCTAACTTTTTTCAAAGCTATCTTGTTAAGCTGATTAGTTAATTTCATTAATGAGTAAAAGATAGAATTGACTTAATTTGCATGAGTCAAGTGTAAGATTGACTTGTTTGTTAATTGACTTTGATTAATGGTTTAGAGATAGATGAGACAAATTAAATTGTCATGAGCAAAATGTGAGATGGACTTATTAGCTGCTATGCCACATATACTATGACACTTGAGCTTTCATGAAATAATAGCGAAAGCAATAGAATAAACAGATGGCTTCAACATAGACGAAGGGATACAATTAATATGGACAGCTATAGCCTATTGAATATTTGTAGCACAAGAAACAGAAAGGAAGATGTTGGCGAGGATTTTGCAATTTGGGTTTACACCTAGCAATTGCATTTGCTTCCTTGTCTATAAAGCCTTTTCAAGAAATTCCTTTTTTTGCATATGAATGGCCATGATTGGTTTAATTGATTTGGTGTACAAAGATGTTTTTTAATTAACTATAATTAACTATTCAAGAAAATTGATCTATCAATGAACTAGTTTCATTGATTAGTCAAGTAACTTGATTCACAGTTAACTTGATCAGCTATTTAGTTGATTTGCTTGAATGTTTGCAAAAAGCCTTTTTTGACAAATAATTCTTTGCATAATTTGCAATCACTACACACCAAGAGCCAACATTTCTTCGAGGAATTCTGTCAAACAGTTTAAATGTTTTTGCTTGTGCTTCTATATTTGGTATGCATATTCATGACAGCATTACAAACCATTATATCTGTCAGAAATCTACGTCTTATGATGCTTAGATGAATGTACATATCCTGTTCTAAAGCTCTTTTCCTATTAAAAGCACACAAAATGTTTAGAAAGATTGTGTATCTGTGAATGTGAATAAGCAACATTGATTTAACTGATTTGGAGGATAAAGATGACCAATAATTAGCTATGACTAACCATGGAACACAATTAATTCATCAGCCAATTAGCTTGATTGATCGCTGAATTAACTTGTTTGAAAGCTATCATGTTAAGCCAACTAGCTAATATGCCACATACACTATGACATTTGAGATTCAAATAAGTCTCATGCACGCAAATCTGCTATCATGTTAAAGGCATGCAAACATTGATGTTCCAATTCCATGGGGTCATTCTATTTCCATTTGTCCAAGTTCATTTCATTCCATTATCAAGAACCAATAATTAAATGTTTAAACCAGGTACATGCAAACAGAAATGCAAGTAGGGTTTCATAGTGCTTTAAGACATTGTTATACTTTGATTATAAATTCATATTTTAAACTACTTTTAGTATTATTTATTCGAGTTTCTTGTTGAAATGCGAAGGTTTCATCTGCGTTTGATAGGAATTATGTAGAAATCCTCTTGTCCATTTTACTTCATGCATGTGAGCCCTGTAAAGTCTGTATATTATTGACTACTGCAAAGTGGTCCCATAAAGAGGGCTTTGGAACCAAAATTATGTCAACACGTGCGATAATGAGAGCTTTTGAACTACGAGTGAATAGTGTGTTGCTTTGAGCTTTTCCGTTTTCATCAAAGCATAAAGGATAGAGGGGTTCTGTTAAAAGTTGTGGTTGTTGTTCTCATAGGCATAAACTCGTATTTTAAACTACTTTTAGTATTATCTATTCGAATTTCTTGTTGAAATGCGAAGGTTTCATCTGTGTTTGATAGGTACTATGTAGAAATCCTCTTGTTCATTTTACTCCATGCATGTGAGCCCTGTATAGTTTGTATTTTTTTTTATTGCTGCAAAGTGGTCCCATAAAGAGAGCTTTGGAACCCAAATTATAGTCAATCAATCATAGTCAATCAATTAATCTAATTCTACTTGTTTTCTAATAGTATTAGCATGTAATTTTCTTGACAAGTCTTCAATCAAAAAGAGCATTAGCCACAAACCAATAAGGATTCTCATTTGTAACCTGCCTAACCAAATCATCTTTATTCAATAAGATGTTGTGACATACATTAATTGGATGTATCTCATCATCTTTCAGGATGCCAACAACCTTGATTTGTATTTGTCCTTGAATGTATCTGGATGCTATGAACTATGAATTCTACTTGCATATCGCTTGGTTGTACAAGTAATAGTAAGCGCTACATAATGGTAGAAATCACAACTCATAGCATTCATATACACCCATGCACAAATACATGGTATTCAACACATTAACACGGACATGGTTTTCTAGGGCTAGTTTGTTAATTGCCTTTGATTAATAGTTCAAATGTACACAAGGCTAATTGCAATAATTTCTTTCTTTGAATTGCTATGTACTTAAAGGCTAATTAGCAGTTGCCTAATTATTTAGATATGAGACAATACAAGGATGAATGAGGAAATATGAACTTGCCTAAATCATCATGAATGATAGAGCTATTGGGTAAAATGCTACATATACTGTGACATTTAAGCTTCAAAGACTGCCAATGAACAACAAAAGCTTCAAAACTCTTAGTTAACATGTAAAGGGCTGAGAAAAATTGATTTGCTAACTGAATGGGGTCATTTTACTTCAATTATCTAGCACTTATTCTTAATTGTTTAATGCAATCACATGCAACCAAAATTCAGAACAATTAGCATCTATACACACCCATGCATAGATACATGCTCTCTAACATATTGATATGCATATGGTTTTCTATTGGCACAATCCTTGAACATTCTCTAGGTACGAGTGCTAGTCTATTAATTGACATTGATTACTGGATAAAATGTATTCATAGACACATAGCTGCACACATGCTTCAATGCACAGATGCATAGATACATGCATGGATGTACACATATATACACGTACACATACATACATGATCACACGCTTACATCTATATATGTGTTCATGTATCCATGGATGCACATATCCATGTATCAATAGATCCCTTAATAAATGCACATATTGAAATAACTACATGGGCTTGGGGAATGAATATTTATGTGGCCTTTACATGATAGCAATGAATCCTATAAATATGCATATATGCATGAAAGCACATAGCCATCAATGAACCTATGCATTTTCATTTTCACAAGCATTTTAAAACAATCACGATTCACAAAGCCACTCCCATGGGTTATAAAAACAGATAAATGCCAATTTACCAATATGAAATATAACTCATGAAATTGAGTTCATATATCTTTAAAAGCAATATGTACAACAACCACAATATGACTGGATGGCTAGCAGGTGCCATCCACAAAAAAGCATTTAAAGCAAATGCAATAGTAATCTATTATATACACACATACATACATGGCAACATAGATACATGCATTCATATATACATAATTACATGCACACATTTATACATGCAAACCTGTATGCATGGATGCATACAAAGACTATGTTTCATGGGATTATTAAAGAGTTAACTTGCTTTCTATATGCTTCCATATTTTGCATGTGTGCCTATGAGGACAATAACCACAATATTTGACAATATTCCTCTATCCTTTATGACAGCTCATTGGTTCCAAAGCTCTCTTTATAGGACAGTTGTACATTTCCTACAAGACTCAGATGAATCCTTCGTATTTCAGGAAAGATTTGAATCAATAACACTTAAAATGATCTAAACTATGATTTTACAATCAAAGTATCCAAATGCATTGCAACAATGTGAAACCCAAGTTCCATTTAAGATGTACAATGAGAGTAAACAGAAGGGAAAATGCATTTGCTTTAAAGTTTGTAGAGCAATTTCAACAGGTTGTCTAGCCATTGTCCAAAATATGGTTTTCTATCAGCATAGTCCTTCAACCTTCTTTAGGTCTAACTGCTACTTTGTTAATTGACTTTGATTGAAAGGTCAAAATGTGAAATGTGGCCAAGGATAATTATAGACAGTTGTACGTTGCCTCCAAGATTCAGATGAATCCTTGGTATTTCAAGGAAAGGTTTGAATCGATAACACTTAAAATGATCTAAACTATGATTTTACAATCAAAGTATCCAAATGCATTGCAACAATATGAAACCCAACTTCCATTTAAGATGTACAATGAAAGCAAACAGAAGGAAAAATGCATTTGCTTCAAAGTTTGTAAAGCAATCTCAACAAATTGTCTAGCCACTGTCCAAAATATGTTTTTCTACTAGCATAGTCCTTGAACCTTCTGTAGGTCTAACTGCTACTTTGTTAATTGACTTTGATTGAAAGGTCAAAATGTGAAATGTGGCCAAGGATAATTATACTTATTTATCTCTTTTAATGGTTATATATTCAAAGACTAATTAGCAATCCAAACAGCCTCGCCTCTAGTCAGATGCCATTAAATGCATTGATTTTGCATTAATGAATTATGCACCTTTAGCCAGTAGTTTTAATCAAAGTATGCATATGGATTAAGAATCAAACTCTCAAAATTAAAAAGGTAGAGTTTAAATTATAAAGTTGTCAGCCACCCAAAATTGATGGGATAATTTTTGCATTTAGAGATCATGCCAACATAGCGAAGATCTACTTGCAGACCCCTGGCCCTTAATTTATGAACCATATGTATATGCCACTCACAATACCCATTTGCAAGATTGTCCTTGTAACAAAAATAGCGATATGATTACAAGTACAATCAATATAGTGAGAATCTTGAATCAACCCTTTTCTCTGTCTACTATATGCAATTGTAAACAAAGGAGAAGGTTTATTCTAGAAACTCACCTTCTACTACTTGCTTCAAGAATCTACCACAACTGGACCACCACACGACCTCTTTTCTTCCAATAAAGCATTGCACCATGTAAAACTTTGATTAGAAAAAAAAAACCATGTGTTTGTTTTTCTAAAAGAATAGCAATATATAGTACTCCTACTACGATGGATACTAATAGCCAAAACCATTAAAACACTAGCAAGCATTTTTTAGATTCAAGAGACACAAGTATAAATGTAGATTAGATTAACTACACAAACTAATTGCCACAGGTTCTTGGACCACAAATCTTCTACCAATGAATTTGATTGCTCTTTTGCATGAAGCCTAAAACTATTCTATCAAGCAATATTACTTAAGTGCTCTATGGCAACACTGCAATTTGGATTCTACAACATATTTGACATAGTTTTTTATAACCCCAAGATACAAAAATAGTAACGATGACATCTGACAGAATTTTAATGCTTGCTAGCAGAAAATAGGTTTCTACTACATTCTTTATGCTCCCATTGTTTGCATTTATGCACAAGGACAACAACCCGCGACTTTTAGCAGAATCCCTCTATCCTTTATGCTTTGAAGACAACAAAAAAACTCAAAGCAATACACTGTCGACTCATTGTTCTAAAGCTCTCACTATCGCTCATGCTAACATAATTTTGGTTTGAAAGCCCTCTTTATGGGACTGCTTTGCAGTAATCAAAAAATATTCAAACTCGGGGCTCACATGCATGAGTAAAATGAACAAGAGGATTTCTACATAATACCTATCAGCCTTGAGAGGATGAAACCGCTGTTTTCAACAAAAGAATTGAGATAGATAATACTAAAAGTAGTTTAATACTAGATTTATGCCTCACGAGGGACAACAACCATGACTTTAAGCAGGAACCCCTCTATCGCTTTATGCTTTGATGACAGCGGAAAATCTCAAAGCAACACATTGGCGACTCATTGGTGAAGCTCTCGATATCGCACCGCGTTGACATAATTTTGGTTGAGAAGCCTTCTTTATGGGACAGCAGAGTAATCAAAATATACAAACTTTCTGAGGGCTCCACATGCATGAAGTAAAATGGACAAGAGGATTTCTACATAATTCCCTATCAAGCCTTGAGATGAAACCTTAGCGTTTTCAGCAAGAAATTGAGATAAACAATACTAAAGTAGTTTAAAATATGAATTTATAATCAAAGTATCACGAATGCAGCAAAGCACTATGAAACCCTACTTGCATTTCTTGTATCAAATGAACAAAAAATGAAAAGTTACCTCTTCTGACCTCAAGCAATTCGTCTCTCACTGTCCAGCATGCAACTCTGCAACTACAAAATACCTTGCTCAACCACACAATAGACCACTATGAAATATAGCTTCTTTATGCACTTTAATGTAACGAAACTCTGAAAATTACCAAATTATCACCTCAAATAACTCGTTTCTGGGTTTGGACTTTGCAACTATAACATCTCCTACTCAGTCGCTAAAACTCTCCCTTAGAACAGGCGCTCACAGAAGACAAAAACAACACATGCAAAGTAATAGAAATGCATAGCAAGTAACTTAACTCTATATTAAATGACCAAAGTACCCTGGCCACGCGTGGCCTCCAAGCCATTCCAGCGCCTTCACCTCAAGCCAGATGCCATTCAATGCATTTAATTTATATTCATGCATTACGTATGTCTACCCGCCAGTTTGATAAACTATGCCTTTGCTTAATTTTAATTAATCAATTTATGCGCTCACAGTTTCCTGATATATTAATGCATTTAATCTGCATTCATGGATTACGTACCTCTAGCCGCCAACTTTTAAACTATGCCTTTGCTTAAATTTATTTAATCAATTTATGTGTTCGCATTTTCCCAAATTTTTAAAACAAAAATGATTTATAAAGCTACTCGGACGAATAGAAAAATAGATAAATGCTAATTTTCCAATATATAAAATAGCTCTCCAAATTCAAACTATACAAAAAAATAAGTAATATGTTAAATGGCGAAATGTGATTGGTCAATGCTGCTGGTTAAATGCATTCCGAGCGAATGCATAAGTATTCCTGCAGGAACTAATAATAAGACAGTTTTAATTTATGTAAAATAATTTAGATATTTGAAAAAAAAAAAAAAATTTGTTTTAGAAAATGATTGATTTTAAAATTTGATTTTTGATTAAAAAATTTAAATATATATAGATTTTTTATTTTATATTATAATTTGTTGTAAAGTAATTTTTTTACATAATAATACATTAAAATTAAAATCAATTTTAAAGATAGTTTTAATTTAATAAAATATATTAAATAATTAAAATAAAAATATTCAATAATTTTTTTTGGTTTTGACTATTGATTGATTTTAAAATTTGATCTTTAATTAAAAATTAAAAAATTCATATATATAATTTTAAATTTTATATTAATTTGAATAAAATTTAAAATCTTTATTATTAATATATTTTAAAACAATATTGATATTTCTATTTAATTTTTTAAATGTTGATTAATTTTTGTTTAACAATTTTAATAATATTTTACAATAAAAACATGAAACTTCTATAGTTTATGATATCAAAAGATGATAAAAAAAATACATAATCAAAATCCAAAAATATTTTTTACCTTTTTAATAGATTAAATTTTATTTTTCACTTTTTAAAGTTTAGTTTTACTTGTGACTTTTAATATAAGAGTTAAAATTTTAATTTTAACAATTTTAATGTAGTTTATTTTTATTTTGAATATTGAAACCAATCTATAATTATTTACAAATGTATCTTTAGCTAAGATAGTTTTTATAATTAAAAATAATATTATATCAATTTATAAATTATTACATAATATTAAGTCAAATTTAAATGATACTTAAAATCCATTGCTAATTGGGGTGCCGGTTCGAGCCCAATTGGTTAAGGTGTTCCCTGTCGCAAGGCGCACACCATGGGTTCGACTCTCCAGCGCTCCCGTGGTATCGGTTGGTGTGTCCCGTCAGCACTGCCGATCATGGTAAAAAGTTTACCGGCGGAATAAAAAATCCATTGCTAATTTAAATGTAATATACCTATATAATAAATAATTAATATTTAATGTATACATTAATATATAATATTTAATAAAATTTAAATAATATTTAGTATTAATTAATAAGTTGAATATAATATATAATATAAATATAAATATAATAATTAATATATAAATAATATAATTTTATATATATATATATAATTTAATTTGTTTTATATAAGATATTTATTGATTTCTACTATATATAAGATATATATTAATTTATATTTAATAAATTTTTACTATAGAATATAATATATAATACTAAAAATTATATATATAACAATAAGTATAAATATTTTATAATTTAATTTGTATTAAATAAAATGTATATTATATATTATTATATTATATTTATATTGAATGATTTCTAATATAAAATATAATATGTGCTATTTTATATATATATATATATATATATAATTTATAAATATTATTAAATTTGTATTATCATATTATCTTACAATTTTATCATTAATATATATATATATATATATATATATATATTATAAATTAAAACTATATTTAATATATTTATTAAAATTTTAATAAATATATAAAAATTAATTATTAATAATATTATATATTTTATTTATTTATTACATATGCTTATATAATATAATATTATATATTATATATTATATTATTTATATATTATACATTAATAATTATAATGTTAATATTATATGTATTATAAAATAACATATGTATATAATAATTATAGTTATTTTATTTTGTATATCAACTATATATATATATATATATTACAAAGATGGGGTAAGACTTGGATTCTTTAGTCAATCGAACTAAGGCTCCTACCCCAATATAATAATATTACTAATAAGTATAATATATATTAATTAGGAGAAAAAAATCTAAATTTTCCCTAATTGACCTTTCATGCCTCTTCAGCGTACCCATTGCACACCAAGGTGCGATTGCTAGTTTATATTATATTTATATAATATATAATAAAAATATATTATGATAGCCTCCTGAAAGATGAAGACACTCTTGTTGCCATACACATCATTAAACTTATTAACAGAAATAGCTTTCCCTCCTGCACTCATTTAGATAGATGGAACAGAAACATTCTTGCTTGGCAGAAGTTGCTAAAGACCATTGGGCAAAAAAGAGCTAAAGATTATAGATTTGCCGAAAAATGTCTCTCCTCCGATCTTCAGATAGCTGAAACCAACATTCAAGCCAACCCTTCGGACTATGACCTCGTCTCCCATGTTATCAAAGCCAAGGATGCCCTTAGACAGCACCAGCAGTTTAAAATTAATGGAGCTAGAGTCAGATCTTGTGCGCACTGGCTGCAATATGGTGACAGGGGTTCTAAATTCTTCTTTAACCTCCTTAAGCACAAGCATGCTAACGAGACTATAGAAAGAATTGTTGTTGATAACAATGAGATAACTGACATTGATAACATCAAAGAGGCCTTTGTTAATTTTTATCAAAATCTTTTTGCCTCTGAAGATTCGGAGGAAGCCTACGCCCTTAGACAACAAGTTTGCTCCCTCATCCCTAATAAGATCTCCGCTGATGAAGCCAACCAGCTGTCCAAAGATCTCTCTCTAGAGGAAATTGAAAAAGCTATTAATTCTCTTAGTAATGACAAGGCCCCGGGACCTGATGGTCTCCCGGCTGAGTTCTATAAGGCTAACATTGGTTGGATCTGCCAAGATCTTCTTGATCTGTACTCGGAGGCCCTTGGTAGAGGATCCATGGGCTGCTCCATCAATAGGGGTATAATTAAGCTAATCCCCAAGGATGGAGACAAAGCCCTCATAAAAAACTGGAGGCCTATTACCCTCCTTAATGTCTCTTACAAAATTTTTGCCAAACTCGTGGCGCTGAGAATTGAGAATATCTTGCCCAAGTTTATTTGTTCTACCTAGACTGGTTTTATCAAAGGTAGGTTTATTCTCAAAAACCTGATTACTAGTTGGGAAGCAATGAATTGGTCCAACTACTCCCAGCAGAACTCTGCCATGTTCCTTCTAGATTTCGAAAAAGCTTATGACAGGGTGGAATGGAGCTACATCACTATGATGCTTGAGGCCTTCGGCTTTCCTAGGAAGTTCTGTAATTTAGTTAATCTTTTACTCAAAGATGCCTCGGCGCAGATTGATGTTAACGGTTCTCTCTCTGCTTCTTTCCCCCTTGGTAGATCTATCAGACAAGGCTGCCCCTTGGCCCCCGCCCTCTTCGTTATAGCTTTTGAAGCCTTGTTCTTCATCCTTAGGGATAACTCTTTCTCCCCGGCTGTCAAGGGTATAACTCTCCCTAACAACGATGAGCTCTTAAACTGCTAATTTGCTGATGATACTGCTATCTTCTTTGAAGCTAGGCCTGATAACTTTGAGGCCCTGACCTCCAAGCTCAATCTATTTTGTAATATCTCTGGGGCGCGGTTATCCCATACCAAATCTATTTGTCTTGGTTGGGATGTGCTGCCCCCTGATTGGTTTAAAGTTTATGATTTTCAGTGGGGTGGTCCACACAAAATTGTGCACTACCTAGGCATACCCTTCTCTATAGATCCTTCCCTTAAAGACATGTGGTCGTGGGTCAAAGATAAGATTACCAAGAAATTGAGTAAATGGCACAACAGAACCTTATCCTTGGCTGGCAGAATTCAGGTCTGTCAAAAAATTCTCTCCTCCTATAACATCTACTATTCCTCAGCTTGGATGTTCAGCAATTATCAAATCTTAGAAATTCAAAAAGCCATCAGGAGCTTTCTCTGGTCTGATGGAAAAGGAAAAAAAAAATGCACGCTGTCAAGTGGGAGTGGTGCCATATCAATAAACTCCTTGGGGGCCTTGGTTTGAAGGATCTTAAGCTCCAAGGGATTGCCCTGGCTGCCAAGTGGATCTTTCATTCGCTTGATGGCAATGATCCCTGGAAAGTTCTTGTTAGGAGCAACATTGAAAGAGGCTTCCCCAAAAATGCGAAGTCCTGGAAAAATCTTCCGTTTATTGATCTTATCATTGGTAACTTTCCTGTTCTCGTTCAAGGATCTGCGGTCTTTAGGTCCATTTGGAAAGCTTGGGACCAAGTTAAAAAGTATGTCTCTAACAAGACTTTCCATGATGACTGCCATCTCTTTGGTGAAAGGTCCATTTGGTGGAACTTATGTTCCTCCGGAAAGCCCCTTGCCCTCTCCCAAGGCTGCTCTGCTAGACACTGGTCGAATAAAGGCATATCCCAATTCGCCGACCTCTTTGAGCTTGATGTGTTAATCAGTTGGGAGGATCTCAGAATCAAATTTGACCTCCCCATCTCCCAAAAGAAAACTTATAATATGATTCTCAAGGCCTCTAAGGACCTCCCTTCCTCAAGTCATGTGGATTCTCATAGGTTCCTTGGCTGTAAATGGACTGATGGTACTATGTTATCCAAGATCAAAGCCAAAAACATTTACAATGTTATTGCTCATTCGGATGCCATCATTGATCATGTTAACTCTGTTTGGTACTCCACCCTAGACGCCCGTGCTTGGAAGAAGTACTTTGATCTTCTGTGGAAAGGTCCCACCGAGCTGAAGCTTAAGTGCTTCAACTGGCTCCTGCTTCTTGATAGACTCCCTGTCAGAAAGGACAATGCCACGACTGATTACTGTAAACTCTGTAGGCTCCCCGAAACGGCTAGACACATTCTGCTTGACTGCATCTTTGCGAAGGAAATTTGGTTTATGTTTGGCATTACCTATCCTACGATATTTACTATTCTTGATATTGTTACTGGTCATATTGATAGTCTGAAGCATGATTCTAATCTTTTTTGGAAGATTCTCTCCTCTAACGTTTTGTGGCAAATCTGGAAGTGCAAAAATGAAGAAAGATATCAAAATAACCCCCATGATCTTACTGAGTCTTTTCGAAAGCTCACTTTCTTTAAAATCTTTTTGTAGGTGCGAACTACCATGATAATTGAAAGGAAGAAACTCAAAAGATTCCTTGAGGATGGGTATGCCACTTTCTTCATCTATGAGATGAAGGGAGGCTACGCTTGGAGGGAGACGCTAAATAATCTGCAGTTGTTCGAGAATACTTGTAAGATGCTCTCCCAAGAGGTGAAGAACAACAGGAGCTCCAGCAAGGACCTGACTCTTATGCTTGCGCAGATTCAGGAGATGAAATGCATTGTCTGGATGGAAGGTGCTAAAGGGTGGACTGCCTGGGTTGACAAACTAGATGACATCCTTCATTAGCTTCTTGGTCACCTTGTGCTCTGTTCTGCACTTTTTGTAACGGTTATGTAATATTGTAACGGTTGTGTAAATTGGTATCTTTTTTTGCTCGGTTGTTCTGCTCCTGATCTGAGGCTCGGCCTCTCCTGAGTTGAACGGTTCGCTCTCTAGAGCTTTTTTGTATTTCCTGTGACCATCTTATACTTAATACAAAAAAAAATATTATGAAAATATAAATCTATAAATGTATTTATATTTATATTATGAAAGAAATTAACTTAGACCTTTTTAATATTTGAAAAAAAAAAATTAAAAAAATAGTAGGGTTTTGACAAAACGAACTTCTGACAAATACGTGCGAGCTTCTGACTGTTATGGATTCGTGTGGTAGAAATTGTTCCCTCTATAGACAGTGCCCTTTTATACACCTCTGTAACCAGAAATGCCACAACGTCACATTGTTTCACGTTATAACGGTAGATACAAGTTTCGCGTTGTAAATGGTCATTTCTAAGTTGTCCAAGCCATTGCAAAGAAGCTTTTTTTTTCCGTCCTTAGACTTTTCGAGGAATTAAGGATTAGTTTCTTATGCATCCAAACACAAATGGAGTTAATACATTTGAAGTAAAAGACTATATGGAGAGTTAAGGATTAGTTTTTAATGATTAAATTGTTTTTCTCTCATTTGCATGATCTTTTTAATAATATTTTTGTTATTCTAAGACTTGCAAATCGTAAGCATGCATGATGAATTGGTTTGCACTTTGCTCGTATAATTTATTATTTAGATTTTTTTATAATATATTATTAAATAATTTATAATGTAGATTATTTTATAGAAGATATAAAAAGTAAATTTGAATGATTTTTAAAAATATTTTTGTTTTTATTATAAATTATAAAGTCGATAGGCTACATATAGTGTGAGATTTGAGCCGAAACAAGTCTCACGCCTACAAACAACTATTAAACCGTCGAAAAACAAGTTTCAGCTCTTGTTTAATGGTAAATCAGCTATTGTTTAATGGTAAATCAGTGGTAAAAGCTTCTAAATATTGGATGAAAGCGTCCAAAATCTTACTTATCATGTAAAATCTAGATAAATATTTATTTTTCAATTGGGTGGGAAACATTCTATTTCTATTTGAAGTAATTTTTTGCCAATTTGATGGCAATTTTTCTTTTTCATTTGCATTTCTTTATGTTTTAAATCTGCTTCAAATCACATGATATCTAATTTCTTTACAGGAAAAAAACTAGATTTGATTAAATTAAGTTTATTTCATTTCATTATTTAACACTTATTATTATTAATTGTTTCACTTACACTAATGCCGAGAAAGACTATTCTGGTGGGACTGCCAATAAATATGGACCATTTCGAGAAGAACAATGTCGAAGTTGTAGATATCGCTTTTGCTACTCATGCCCGTTTTCATGAGCCATTTTGGCGCCAGGTAGCCCGGCGTGCCTCTCATTCCGGTAAAAACACAGCTCTGTTGCATTCTGTCGATGAGCTTTGATAAGCCGAAGTCGAAAAGCTTGGCTTTTAACTGATCGTCAAGAAGGATGTTTTCCAGCTTAATGTCAGGGTGGACAATGCATTCGCGGGATTCTTCGTGTAGAAATGTGAGGCCGCGGGCTGTATTGATGGCGAATGAATGAATGAATGAATGATTTTAATATCGTCCACAAGACCATCAGTCTATGAAACCCGGAGTTTGATTTTTAATCGTTTTCAGTTTTCTTTCCAAGTCAGCTCTCCTATTATGAATCTTGATCAGGAAGCTGACCGTCTTGAGAAGCCTTGGTGAGCCTTGTAGAATGGCGCGGCCGGACTCGTAGCCATACCTGGTGACGTTAATTTATGGGGAAAGGCGGTCACAAATCCCCGATATAAGGGAGTTGAAATTGCACGGTGGATGGCGGACTGTACTTGGAATGCCTTTCTCTCCCCTCATTATCCACTGATAGAATTAAATTGTAGCATTCATTGCTGGCTGTTGGTGCTGTTGAGGCCAAGTACATCTC
The DNA here is from genome assembly GCA_007258455.2 of Sequoia sempervirens. Lineage (NCBI taxonomy): Eukaryota > Viridiplantae > Streptophyta > Pinopsida > Cupressales > Cupressaceae > Sequoia > Sequoia sempervirens. Next base: position 227,456,370 of record VDFB02086081.1, read on the forward strand.
TTCCAGGCACCGCTTCGACACCATCCTCATTAACGCCTAACCCATACCTATGCAGTAATGAATGGACTGTACATCGTACGCTGGTTCAAAACGTCTCAGAGTGGATAATCCAAAGGGTGGATTCCCTTGTTTCTACTGGCGGGTCTGTTCGTGGCTGTGGCTATACTATATAGCTCTCCATTACTGTCGGCCAAAGATTATTACCACTATCTATCCCGATTTTACGAAAAATGGGATTAAAAAATTATGGTATCCTCCATGAGGGAAGCTCGTCTGACTTCTTCGGGCACGCACTTTTGAATATTTAACAACGCACAGATCCGACCTTGAACGCGCGAATTCGAAGATATTGAACTGGCATGGTCAGGTGGTATAAATTTTTCAAGAGAGAAGTTATCGGGTTTGAATGGGTATCTGCCTCACCTTCATTAACTCTTCAGATAAATCTGTGAGTCCATAAGTTAGTACGTTTCATAAATTGGACAGGAGACTTCTGTGAGCTTTGTGGGAACAAATGGATTTCCCACCCATACCTACGCAGTAATGAATGGACTGTACATTTTCTTGTGGGGATGTGACACAGCTATTTTCCTTCAGCCGAGCCCATTACTCTTATGGACTGGTTTCTCTTCACTTTTCCCATGGCCTTTGTGCTACTCCTCTGCCTCTGGGGGATTCTTTGTGTCTTGTACTGCTCTAAAACTTCTGCCAAATCTTTATCTGCTTCCCTCGGTGGTGGGTGCAGGATTCGAGCCCTTCAGAGAGCATGGAGGAGGAGGACGTGTACAGGAAGATGAAATCCTTGGAGAGACAGTTGGAGTTCATCGACATACAGGAGGAGTACGTGAAGGAAGAACAGAAGAAACTGAAGAGGGAGCTCCTGAGGGCGCAGGAGGAGGTCAAGCAGGAGATCCGCGAGGCGTGCTTCTCTATGGACCACCCGGGACCGGCAAGACCGTGTTCTTTATAAGTAGATCGACATCGATCCTCCCCGCGGCGCGCTTCTCTATGGACCACCCGGGACCGGCAAGACCATGTTGGCCAAGGTCGTTGCTCACCACACCACTGTTGCCTTCATGCGCGTTGTTGGCTCAGAGTTCGTGCAGAAGTACCTTGGAGAGGTATGTTTGCCTTATTTCAGAAATATAAATTGGAAAACATAGAAATGCTTTTAAAAAATTAGACGCACCTTCGAGAGACCTGCCCTATCTGTTATTGAGAGAGAATATAGTCACTAGTTTTTGAGAGAGAATATAGTCATTTTAACCAACTGCTTAGTCTAATCCATTTTCGGCTTAAAATGATATGTTCAAAACAAGGTAGATCACAGTGGTCAATCAAGAAAACAATTTCTTTAGTTTCACTATAAAGGAGCCATTTATGATGTCGTAACTCTAATTTTTTGGTAGATAATTTTAGTGGCAAACATTCACCAATGGGTTATATTTACGTAGTATTGACCCAATTCCTATTTGGCTTAAAATAAATTCAAAACAGGGTAGATTGTAGTGGTCGAAATTCAATTAAAATCAACCAAAAAAATTGTTTAAAGTCACTACAAATGAGTTGTATGTGATGATGCTACTCTAATAATCGGCTAGATAATTTTAGTGGCAAATATTCACTAATGGGCTATTTTTATCAAGTTTGTGACTCAATTCATAGTTGGCTTAAAATAATCTATTCAAAGCGGGGCAGATTATAGTGGTCGAAACTCAGCTAGAGTCGATTAATTTTTGTTGTTTAATAAACTCACTAAAAAGGAATCATCTATTTTAAAATTTTAGATGGATAATTTTAATGGAAAATATTAATCAATGTATTTTTTTTACCAAGTTCATGACCCAATTCATATTTGGCACAGGATATGGGAAGTGGTTCTTATTCCTTTCTTATGGCCATATTTTTGTGTCACTATAGCAAGTGATTTTAATTCCTTCCTCAATTTTCACTTCAATACTGGTTGACTTTCTTGCATTATGATAAGTTTAAAACCAATCTTAATTCCTTGAGGAAACACACTTAAAGATTTAACAGTTTGGAAGAATCAACCATGAATGATTCAAGAATTATTGTTTTCATTCTTGTAGCTGTTAAAATTTCTCCTTTGCCATCCCAAATCAAGGTATTCTCAGAAAAATTACTGATCTTAGTGGTATCCCTAGAAGTTCTTGTCTCATGTGAGCTTCAAGGTTGTTTTGGGAGTAACTTTGGTTCAAATTTGTATTTTGTTGTATCCAACTTTTGTGTTGATCATAGATATAAGAAAAGGCAACCTATGTAGTTTGTTTGTTATAGAGTTGATCCTCGATATGTAGAATTTTTACTTAACCATAGCTTTATTTTGATTTTTGTATCAGTTGTTAAAATTTCTCCTTTGCCATCCCAAATTGAGGTGTTTGCAGAAAAATTACTAATCTAAGTGGTATCACTATAACCTCCTATCTCATGTGAACTTTAAGGTTGTTTTGGGAGTAACTTGGATTCAAATTTGTATTTTGTGGCATCCAACTCTTGTGTTGATCTTAGATATAAGAAAGGCAACCTATGCAATTTGTTCGTTATTTACTTTATCCTTGGTATGAAGAACTTCTACTTGACCATAACTTTATTTTGTTTTCTATAATGCACGTGTAAGTCAAGATGTTATGCACATTTTAAGTGCAACAAGCATGCACCATGGAATCCATGTCAAGTAACAACTTTTTGATCCCCGATATGCAATTTATGAATTTCTTTGGTCAAAAAAAGAAAATAGAGAAAAATCCCTCATTTTTGTAGCAAATTATTTTGGTGCCTTTTTCCTGCGAAATCCAATCTGGCTTGGCTTCTTGGTCTTGCTGAGTCTGAGATGTTTTTTATTCTCATATGTGTACGGATCCCACCCTTGGCACTATTTCCAGTAGTTGACAGCATCATGTCAATCAACTACAAGGATGAGGTATCAAGACTCAAGCATACATATCAATCAACAGCATCGACGTCATCAATGGCTTCAGTATATTCAACTTCTTATGGTAATTTTGTTCATACATTGGGGAAAAAAAAAATTCTAACAATAGTAATACTATAAATTAACTACATAGAAATCATGATACAACTCAAAAAAAAGTTAGTGCTTAAAATATGTCTAATTTTCCTCTTACATAACTATGCATTTTAGCTATTTACTTAAGCTACAATTTTTTTGCCATAATTTGACACCTAATCAACACATCTAACCATTCCATTGCTTTTGTTATGTAGGTCTTAAAGACAAATGGCATATATCATAGAACCTCATCGTCAACCACCAACAATTGTATTATACATAACCAATCTCTTGAGTTAGTGATTTTCATGTGTCATAAAATAGTTTTTGTATTATAAAAATATTTTCCCGCAACATGCAGTTTTCCATTATGTTACATTCGATTACAAGGTATATCATTAACCAGCAACAACTGTACTTAATCCAATCGACCTTTTAAGTTACAAGTCTTCTTTCATTGTACAAAAAATATTATGTTGTGAAACCATTTAGCGTAGTATACCGATTTAAATAAAGTTCCATTTGTTCATTTTCAAATCTTCTCGCAGCCCATCATCAATTGACTAAATTATTATAAATAGTTAGTCTCAAGAAAAACAATTTACATTTTCTTGCGATTTTTACCCCTGCCCTTCAATATATTGCGAGCTCGTATATCTTGCTATCAGGGTAACCATTACACCTCATTGAGGTGCAAGCACTAGTTTTCTTATACACAATTTCACCAATTTCAAGCCTATCAAAGGCCTCTTCGGAGGACTTTTTTTTTAATGTTTCATGGTGATCATCCTAGACAAACTGCTTGTGGTGCTTTTAGTCGGTGATAGGTCGAGGGCTAATATTGCTTATCACATTGCATTGCAGTGTACACGGGTGGATGTAAAGTCATGTTAGAGGAGAGGAGTCGTTCTTCATTAGCCCTTCTTTGGTACGAAAACATGTAAACAGAAAGAGGAAACGGTTGGGCTTAACCAACACACTCTAAGCGTTGAATGCTTAGGTGGCTGGTGTGGGCCCTCTAAGCCTTTCGTTTTTCGTTTTGCTTTCCTCTGACTCTCTACAGTGACAGTCACTGTTATGGTTATGTTTGAATTCAATTTTGAATCTCTCCCGCCCAATCCATTAAAAGGCGAAAAACAAGGAACTAGTACTATTGCCCACGCATTTCCACTTCAATGCAACGTTTGCTCCTGTCCTAGCGTTCTCCAATACAAATGGAGCGAGGCTAACAGATCAGAAATATGGTGTTGTTCATATTTTCTTCCTCTCACAAATGCTTAAATGGTGCCGCATTTATCAAGTTCTACTTCAGCTTCATCAAAGCAGCTATCTACTAACCAAATGCTTCACAGTTTACTGAGTTCATCCACTGAACAGCAGAAACTTTTCGCAAGGATGTCCTCCTGAATGCACTCGCTAGGGTTTCAACTGAGATCAAAGAATGAATATATGCTAAGTTTCTCTATAGTCATTAATTCAAATTCTTTTATTCTTTCATTTTTTTTACCAATTTTCAAGCCTCACTGACTATTTTTAACCCCCAGTATTTTGTAAGGATTACAATCCCAACATTTACTAAGTAAATATGTAACTATTTTTAAACAGGAGCAATACGGTTAATTAGTTGTAACTACATATAACTGCAGATAACCACAGGTAACTGTATAACCATAGGTAACTGTATGACCAAACACTGTAATATGATAATACAAACAAACATACATTATTGAAGCTTTAACAATCCCAACAAACTAGGTAAATATGTAACTCGACAATTTGGATGATTTTAGATTGTACTCTCCAACATTGTTGAAGCTTTAAACCCTCAATTTCCTTTAAAATATGAATATGCATCCCATTTTCGATTATCCCGTCTCAACTTGCATATCCCATGGACTAGAGTAGAAATATTTCCTATCATAAACAACTCATAATAAGAAGTTTGATTGCATTCTTTAAATGAAAACCTAACTAATCACAATAACAAATATAAAAAATGTGTACCTACAAACTTATCTAAGGTTTCCTAATGCATACAAATAAAATTGGAGATAAAATGTATAACAAGAACAAGAAAGTCCTTACTATTGATTTATCAATGGATATTAATTTTCTTAACAATTGCAACTAACATTATTATAAATCTCATTTCCCAAAGGGATATACATAAATTCTTCCACACTAATCCTTGTACCTATATATACACAAATATTGATGTAGAGTGTAGTGTCATACTTAGAATTCATAGACCAATGATTTACAATTCTCATATATTTTTCCCATTTTCCAACCAAGTAAATTGAAAATAATTTTCGGATTATATTTTCCACATAACTTTTTACCCTTGGCTAAAAACTTTCCCTTTTAGATTTTCTCTTTGCAAGTGAATAAAATGATCCTCGGGAACTCTTACCTATTCACTAGCAATAAAAACAAACCTATGCATGTCCCAATTGGTTTTAAAAATATATGAATGTATGCATATTAGAAGGCATCATAGGGGAGAGGTCCCTTATATAATGCACAATATTTTTTATCAATATTGGACCAATAATTGTGACTTTAAAGTTGTTAGTGTTGATGATGACTACCCATAATTAAACAAAATGTATTCCTTTGATGATCTAAAAAGCAACCAATGATGTGATGCCACATCAGCGCTCAACTACTAGGTGATGTGAATGCACAAGTATTGGTAGCACTTTTTTTTGGGCCTTTTTGGACTCCTTGACAAAAAGCATGTTGATGTGGCATCATATTTGATTATGTGGCCCTGAAACCTTAGCTATAAGCAAGGGAATTGCCAAGTGAGTTGTAAAAAACTGGGAGTGATTTAAAATTTCCATGTAGGATAATTAGAAGTGTGAAGTTAGGGTGCTCAACTACTGGGTCCTCTCCCTAGATATAAACATCATCACCAAGTTTTCATGGAAACATTACTTCCCATTATGATGGTGTGATGGGAGGCTCTAAGTGTCCTTCCCTTGCTATATAGAACTTGATATTTAATATTTGTGTATCCCCTAAAGTTTTTATTTTTAACTTTCTTACCCTTTACATTTATGGTCCAAATGAATATTAATAAGAAATTAAAATAACCCCACACTAGAATTTCAAACTATACATTATAATTATTTTTAAAACTTCCAATTTAAAAATTAAACCACCAATTAAGGGTGATCTAGCCATAATGATGAGATTTGCACCATGAGCTTCAATGACATCTAGAGGCCATGAAAATTTGTTAATAGAATTTATATTTTCTTTGGATCATCATTTTATTTTTAAAAAAATAGAATTTTTTTTAGGGGTCCCTTTCAATGACAACCAATTTGCGAGTTGTTAAAAGAGTTTTCACCATGACCACCAAACTCACTTGATGACCACAAAAATAAATCTAAAAAGTCACCATGAATTTTCAACACCCATTTGATTTCCAAATTGATAAAATTTGTTATTTTGATGATGCTCCTTGGACCTACCTATAGTGGAACATCGATTTTAGGCCCAAAACTCGCCCAATCAACTTGAAAAAAGAGGAAGTGGATCATTCCAAATTTTAAAAAAAATCAATGATGTAATTTGAAATCAAACCTATAGTTAAAGATTTTAATACATAAATATTGCAGACATCTTGCCATTTTAGGGCTTGGAAAGAGCCTTTCTCACCAAACAAGTGTTAGTCTACTTAGGAAACATGGCATAAAAGCAAGTGCCAAAAATGGCCATTTTTTTAGGGTTGTATTCCACTTGAGGGAATAATGAGATCCCATAACAAACTTATAGGGTGTAGAGCAAAGTGCCAACATGAATGCTTTGAAACCACTCAGCTTGTAATGCTCAAAATTCATATTTTTCAAACATTATTTGGTGGCAATGAGCCACCAGATATGCAAAACCAATATTTCCTTCTATCAAAAACTTTTTCTCTAATGATTATTTGAAGTTTGATATGAAAATACCATCACAATATACCTATGTAGAAATTTTATCAACACATCCCACCATATTTCTAAATCTACCATTGTTATAACTTGCCAAGCCTATCTAGACTTTACAATATGGGATAAAATGAAATGCCTCATCATGTGGAATGTATACATCATAATTTTCATGAATATCATATGCAACATCATTTTTAATACCTCACATAAAAGAAAGGTTACAACCATGTAGAGTTAAAAGTCTATCATGTTGGACTAAGTTTAATAAAATAATTCACATTCTTTGGATGAGAAATATAAAAAACACGAATCTCATATTTTATTTTCATATTAGATTTAGAGCCTTCATATGTATTACGCTTCAAGAAAACCTTAGTATACATCTATCCCAACTTATTTGAATCATACTTCAACTCCAAGTTAGAAAAATTAAAATGCAAAAAATCAAAGGCATCGGTTATGCTCTAGGGTCAAGTTGATCATGATAATAGGGAAATTGATCATTCCTCAATTCAATAATAGGGTCAGTCAAAGATGTCTTACCATCACTAAGAACAAGAAGATTTATATAGTTTAATATTTGAACTACATGTGGGAGACAATCCCCTTGGCCTAGGAATCCACCATGATTTGTATGGTTTGATAGTACATTGGGCTGATCCTCTTTAAACTCTCTATATTCCTAGTCATTTTCAAAGAGAGTAGTATGATGCCACCAATAAGAATCACTATTTGTTACACCCCAATTGTGTAGTTACTATTTACTATTACTACATTGGGTAAATATTCAAATGTAATGTGAATTCTGGAGATGAATAAATTATGCTTATACCTTGTTATCAATGTGAACGTTATCTCATTTGATGAACATTATCTTAGTTGATGCTATTTCATGGAAAAATATTGCATATAAGTGAAAGGATGGTTATTGAATTATTATTCTAACTTTGGAGATGTTTTATGTATATTGCATATGTTGTGAACAATTGACTGTCATGAGCATGTGTTAGTGGATACAGGTATATGTTCCATTCCTTCAAGCAGAGGGGAAGTATCACTCAAGAGAAGATCTTGGTCGGATAACTGGTAACATAAACTATCTGAGCATACACACACCACATTAGAGTGATTAAGTTGAGTCAGTTTGTGGGAAGTAGGTAAGTCATCCTTAGTCGATTTGTCTGCATTGATAGAGTCTTGTTTACTACTTAATGCATTATTGGGTGATGTTTATCTGATTGAGCTATGGAGATCTTTCTTACAGTATGATTACAATTATATTGATAAGTGTAACGTACATGGGGTAAGTGTATATATTTGCACATACATGTCAGTGGGATCTAATGACATGTATATGCAAATGTATAGATGTACTACACGTAGATACTTATCAATATGATGGTAATTATGAATGGCTTTATGTGGATTGAATGTGAACATATATATGTATGGTATATATGTACACGTATCCATATGTATATGTGTATCGATAAGTTGGCAGATGGACACGCTCATATGGATGCATCGATATAGATATACCTACATATACGTGTACATAGAGGCATATACCTTTATACATATGTATGTATGCATACATTCAAAATAGCGTGATTATATGCAAATACTATCTTGATTGTATTCATTTATACTTATATATCAAATGTATACTTGTGTAAATATTGTATTAATATTTACATTGATAGTTTATGATATTTACATATATGTAAATATATATTAATGTTATATATGTATATATATACATATACATATACATAGATATAAATGGTATATATATATATATGTAGATGACATTATATATATAATAATACATATTTAAACATATTATATATATTATATATATCAAAGTCCTATCATTTTCTTAGTAGAAGCCTATTTATAAAGGTTGTTTATAGTCGATAATGACTATGATATTGGAGGTCGATAATAGTCAATAATGACTATGATTATGGAAGTCAAATGAAAGTTGTTTATGACTATTTTGTGAAGCCAATTTTTACTCTTTATGCCACACGATATGAAACATATGAAATGAATTTTGAGTTGCTATCACATATCGATACAAGCTTGGACTTGGTTGAAGCCTTTGATAGAGATCAAATTTGACTTAGTAAACATTTTTTCCATGTTTAATATATCTATAGGAGACTTTGTCAAATGCATTTAACATCCCAGTCGACTCACTCCCAAACCAAGTCGATAGTGCTTGGTGTTATGGTTTGATAGTTGGTTGTTTCTAAAGGCAAGGAAACCGTGCCAACATTGAGAGTATTGTATGAATTTGGCACCACCTCTGGAAACCTAATTGTTGTAGATGTCTATTGCTTAAGTTAATTTGAATTGAGCATATGCAGATTTGAACGAGTCTTTGTTTGCCGACAATTTTGTAAGTTGATCTGTTGAAATTCTTGTTGAGTATAAGCTTGTTTGTTTGCCAGCTTTTTGTTGAGATTCATGTGTTTCTTTTCATGGAGTTTGTTGTCCATTAACATGCCTAAACTTTAGGCTAAAAGGTTACCAAACTGTTGTATAAATAGCAAAGCCATTTCATTTGAAGGGACACATTCTTTCAACAAGATTACACATCTTTCCATTTCTCTTGCAAGTGTTTTTACTACATTATTTCCTACTCTATTTTTATTGTGAGAAGAGAGAAAGAACTTTATATAGTTGTGAGAGAGTTTTCACTTAAGTGAAAAGAACTATCAACTAGTGAGATAGAGAACATTGTGACATTCTAGAAAGTTGTTATCAACTTGTTGTTTTTGGGAAAAGGTTGCATTGTTGTCAATTATTTGGATAAGCAATAACAGGCATGGGGATCTCTTCTTCTTCTTTATTTTACTTATGAATGATGTGTCTTCCATATATGCTTGAGTTATCTTTTCTAGTGTGGGAATTTAGAGAAATTAGATTATCTTTGAAAAGAGATTTGAAGCTTTTATGCTATTCTTATGTTGTGCTTTTAAATACTCCATAATACGAGATTGGTTTTAATCATAGGTATTGTTCATACTAGATATGATCGAACTTGTATGATATGTATATGATGCACTTATCTAAGTTATTAATTTAACTAGGAAAGTTTGTGATTACTCCTAGGGTTGTTTATCCAATATGGGAGGGAGCTTATGTTCTTACTTGTTAAGTAGGTTTATTCCAAGTAGATTAAGATGGTGATAGGTTATCTCTAGGGTGATAGATTATCCATTGAAGTAAGTACCTATGCATATTTTAAGATGGCCTTAAATCAAATAGACCCTGAGTAGTGTATGTGATAGATGACCTTCATTCAAAGAATTGAATGAGAACACTTTTGCCAAAGTAGTGTGAATGTCCAAGACTCCACTCTAGATTGTGTGATTACCTAGACTACACTATCAGTTCACTGTGATCCAGTATTACATGCTAGTTTGAGATTGTGGGATTAAAAAGTTCTAGTTATGTAGGACATAGCACTATGCTCAGTTGGTTGTCACTATCGGTTACTATACCAACATCTTCATTGAAGGGAAGGGCCATCTATCAAATGATAGATGTGTGGGGGACTGCAGTAAGAGTCTGTGGTTGGTGGAAAAGCACCTGAGTGATGCTTCTCCTCCACAGCAGGCGACAAAAGAACCAAGATTTGAAAGGAAGGATCCTAGACCGTCTTACAGCTATTTGTTCCAAAGCTCATTGAGCTATGTATGTAAATGTATGCATTCTTATGTTGATGTAACTTATGAAATTGTTGAAATAAAAAGGAATCCTTATTGTATTATGATATGCATCTTTGTTTGTATATATTTTCAATAAAGAATAGAAATTTTTTATTGCAATGGCTTGTTACATAGTTTATTTACTCGTAAGCTGAAAAATTAGAATTTTTTACTTTAATAAGGGTTGGTATGTTACACTATTTATAGTGTTTGATGGAGTTGTAGGTTCATCATACAAGGCATTTTTCCTTATGTTCATCATTGCTACAAATTATTATGCCTTTTCAATAAAGAGACCTACGTTCTCCTCCAAATGATCATGCTAAGAATCATTGCAATCAATTGAAGAGAATATAAATCTAAATTTAAAGATACAAAGCATTAATATATTATAGATTAGATGATAAAGTGTTCCAGAATATAAAAATTTAATCAAATTATGGATCATAAAGTACTTATTTAGGGTGGAATATGTGAATTAAGAATTTATTTTTCATATCTAACCCTATTTTGTAGTCTCCAAGCACGTAAGTCCCTTTATTGACTAGTATCCACATTGTACTTATGAGTTACCCTTTAAGTCAAGACCTAAAATTTGAAGCCTTAAGATGATTAAATTATGTTCCATAATTTAATTTTCTTTCAAGAGAGATTAAGTTCACTATGAATTTTATCTAAGTTGAAAGTGATTGAAAAACACAAACACATTCTTCCTATGAAATAAAAATATCCAATTGGTCTTCATTAGAGTAGTCACAAACAATAGAGATCTCATCAAATTCATTGTCATCATAGTTGACAAGGCAAGAAACTCCTCATATAAAAGACTATGTTTAGGGGACTCAAATGGACTACCAATATGTCATCCCTCAACAACATCATTGGTAAATTATACAATAATATTCTTAACATACTAATCTACAAGTATGCAACAATCCATCTCATCCATGTGTGTGCAAATACCTTCAACAAGGTGGTCAATGTCATCACACCCCTCAAAGGAGTTTAATTCTAGGGGGACACCAAGTAAATATTTAGGTTCATGTTCCTTTGATTGAACATATGAACACATTGGTTTAGTATCATCAACAATATGAGATAATCTATTAGCTTGAAGTTCTAAACACCTATCTATTCTTTGATTTATGGATTTTTCATGTGGTGGACATTTGCACGTTTCATCTTCCTTATCATAAGTTGTATTTATAGTGTATATTCTACAATATCCATTTAAAACACATTTTTTCCATTTGTTGATTATATAATATATCTCTTTTATCATAGCAGGAATATTTGTACTCTTCTATATATACTTCATTTACAAATGTGATGGAACTCTCTTTTTATTTAGGTTAGCCATAATGCTTTTTTTATACTCATTTCTTACTTTCTCAATAATCATAATGATTTAATATATTTAATCAAACCTAATAAGCGTCAACTCTTTTGGTATAGCACTCAAACTCATTCATAAGCTTGACTAAGTAAATCAATGCATACTGAATTGTTAGGTATATAATATGCAAGAAATTTGGATAGAGCATCCATAAACCTTGTGCAAAAACTAGAATGGGATTCTCCTTCTAGCTTGTTAATATCACATAATGCTTTGAAAAAATACATGGGATCAACATCCATTTCATCTTCATCCATTTCATTCATGATTCTCAACTATATGTATCATAATTTACTTGAGTAGCTAAATCAATCATGACTCATGGGAAGTACATGCTCCACCTCTTTGCATATGATGGATGCTTAGTGAAAGTGAACCCAAAGATCATCCTTTCTAACCACCATCCCAATATGTTTTAGTTTGTGAGAAATAATGGGGTTCAAGAATTCCCCAACACATAATTTTATTTAAATACCTAACATATTTTCCTAGTGGAGTTCTATCAAACTCAACATAAGGATTTAGAACCTTAAGTCATAGTTTCCACTCATTACTATTAAGATTGAGTAGTGGAATGGAATGGTTACATCCACCCCAAATTTCTATAATATTATGGTAAAAAAAAAAATCTACAAGAAAGCCAATGACATTAGTTCCAAGGAGCTTGTGAAGATTTCTGGTTAGCATACAAATAACCTCTTTTACCTCCAACATCAAACTCTAGTTGCTCAATTCAAGCCTAAGATTAAATTTATTAAATACCACTAGACTAAAGACACTCAAATTAGAGCCTACCTTCATTGGTCAAATTTGGCGACAAAGCCACTAAGAAAATCCCCAAATCCCTATGCCTCAAGTAGGTAAGAGAAAAAATTAAGGTGTCTAATTTTCTCATAAAAAAGTCATGTTCCTCCTGAAGGTCTATAAATCCTTGCTAGACCATTATAAACTAGTCTTTTCATGCATTAAAGAATTTTGGAAAGTTTTTTCAAAAGTTAAAATAATGCTTGTATATTCCCCCTAGTGTTGGTTGGTTTGGTCAAGCCTCTTTTGATGCTTCACTCACATTTGATGAGATTTTCATTATGTGCTTATGTAAATGGTTAATGAGAAGGGCCCTTACAATCATAGCTTCTATTGTGTGTTCTTCAAAGCAAGTTGGTATTTTACTAGTCTAGACCTACTACAAGTCTACGAGGAAGCTCTTCTCAATAAATCCTTAAGTAGTGTCAATAATTGGGTGAATATCAAGTTTATAGCCAAGGCTTGGAATCTTAAGTTGATTTCCAACTAGATGTCAATCAATTTCTAAAACAAGAACAACCCCATTTATTAAGGACAAACTACAATTATGACATAATCTTAATCCTCAAAAGTTTTAGATTACATGTACCCTTTAGAAAGAGCAAAATTTTGAATGACACTTTCTAATGAATAAATTAAATACTAAGAATTCAACCCACTATCACAAAGTGAAAAAATACAACCCAAACTAACCACCAAATAATACAATTAAACAAAACCCTATCTTAACACATTCTTTTAAAAAGAATGGAAAGGTGCATGTGTATTTTAATCATAAAATGAACATACCTTTGTGTCAAAACAATGAATTGACTCATATACATTTAAAAAACATTGTTGCTTATAACAACACTTAAATGTAGAAAGACCATATGGATATGAATGTTGAATAATCTTGTTTCTATCAAAAGTTCATATTCACCCAACTATTTTATGAAAAAAAAAACAAAACAAAAATATTTTTTTATACCGCAAACACTTACATATTCTTGAAAAATATAAGAGAAGATTTGAATGTCACAATGGCATTCCAAATTTGCTTGCTTCTTCTTAAAAACATGGAAGAACGATTTTTTATAATTTATGCACAAGTGATCCATACAAACTACATTTATAACACTAATGAGATCAAAAATCATCCTTCAAATCAAGCCAGTTCTATCACACAGGTGTAGCTTTTGCACTATGGTTAGTTCAACCAAAGAAAGAACTGCAACACATAAGATTCCAGTATGAACTATTTGAAAGAGTAAGAAAAGAGTGTTGTTGGATTTATATTGATATATGGTGACAGAGTGTATGCGATTATAATATTTTGGATCTGTATTAACATTTTCGTTGTTGTCTTCCATACTTGTACCACTATGGCGGAAACGCTCACAGTAAGTGTTGGCTACTTTTAGGTTTAGTTGCATGTTTCATTTTTGTGCAAAAGAATGGCCAACCCAGTAAATTGTAAAATCCCTTGAAGTTTTTGTTCAATACTGACAAACGAATCTAAGAGTCTTGCAAAAGAAAAGATAGTTACATATTTACTTTGGGATTGTAATCCTTACAAAATAATGGGGATTAAAAATAGTCTGTGAGGCATATATTCATTCTTTGATCTCAGTTGAAACCCTGGCGAGTGCATTCAGGAGGAAAGCCCTACGAAAAGTTCTTCTTGTTCAGTAGATGAACCCAATAAATTGTGAAGCATTTGGTTAGTAGATAGCCACTTTGATGAAGTTGAAGCTGAACCTGATAAATGCAGCACCATTTAAGCATTTATGAGAGGAAGAAAATAGAAACAACACCATATTTCTGATTTGTTAACCCCACTCCATTTGTATTGGAAAATGCCAAGGCAAGAGCAAACATTGTGTTGAAGTGGAAATGCACGGGCAATAGTACTAGTTCCTTGTTTGTCGCTTTTTAATGGATCAGGTGGGAGAGATTCAAAATTGAATTCAAACATAACCATAACAGTGATTGTCACCGTGGAGAGTCAAAGGAAAACAAAATGGAAAATGGAAGGCTTAGAGGGTCCACACCAGCCACCTAAGCAGTCAACGCTTAGAGTGTGCTAGTTAAGCTAGCCCAGAGGAAACATCAGAGTAAAACCCAAACTTTTTTTAGCAATGAATGTAGGTGTTTTGGAAGACGCCATTGCCGGTTGGAGCGAAGAGTGACCATCCAGCCTATAATCCATTCGCTAAGGCCCTGCCAGATACCAGTTTTCTTCTAATTAATGTAATCATCCTAGAAGATGACGTGCTAAACCAGAGAACATTTAGTCCTGTTATATTAATGATGATAAGTTTATTTCATGTTTGAAGGTGCTAATGAGCTTTGAATTTTATGTTAAGGAGTTTGGAAATAAATATCACATTCGGTGGAGAGTTCAAGTCTTGAGGTCCAAAGGAGTTAAGACCATACATGAGGTGCTTTTGATCAATTGTCATTGGCCCTTCAAACCAATCTACAAGATTGCAAGGTAATATCCATATGTACTTTGGTGATCAAGTGTGCATACATAATAATGAACATATAGGTCTATTGGCGAACATATAAGACATCATTGCATGCAACAAATCCTAAGAAGCTTGATTCGTGTATAGTTCGGTTTCATAAACATCCAAACCTTCCAAATTCAAAATAAAGTTTTTTTAAGTGAAATCTACATTGAGCCTTTTGCATCTAGTATTTATTTGTCTTATTTTTGTAGACCCAAATTACCCTATATAACCAAGCTGAATAGATTTTTAAAGTCCAAAATATCAATTCAATTTTTTGTGGGCCTCATGTTTTACACTCCTAATAATTTGTCATATATCTAGGGATATGATATCATAATGTATTTAGGTGGATGGAGATGCCAACATGTGGTACACATATCTTAAGTTAGCTATTTTGTGTCATGTGGACAATTTGTGTTATTAAAAATATTAGACAATGAATAGGCTTTCACTAGGATTAAGGTACCCCTCCATTATATTATTTAGATGTTTATATAAAGAAGGTGAATATCATTGTAAGGCTATGTGTTGATTGTGATATTGTTTTTGGATCGCATGGAGATATAGTTTGGATTGACTTCTTCCATAAGAAGTGTTATACAATGTTACCTTACCTCAAGGGTTTATTATATTTTTATATATTGGATATTAAGGCATCTTGGACAACAAACATCTCATTTGTAATATGTGATATCCATTCTAGAAATATCAAGTGGTATTAGAACAAGATCTTGGCACCTAGTAATAGGTTGTCGTTAGGTCCTATCTCTTTAGTTGATAAATGCATCAAAATATCAACCAGGTAGTGTTCGAAGGCTATATGCAATAGAAGGCATCTTGACTATCTTTCTCAAATTTTCTAAGGATTTGGAATCACTGAAATGAAACTTCTAAACTAAGAGGCCACTAAACTAGAAAACAGAAAATCATTTACCTAGAAAGCTTGAAACAACTAAACTAGAAAGCAAGAAATTACTAATCTAAAAAGCATAACGATTAAACTAGAAAGAATGGAAATAATTAAACTAATTAGCATTTAAATTGTTGAAGAGGAAAAACTTGTAAAGAAACTATAGATGAAACATCTAACTAACAATGGATAGCAAATTTAACAACTAATAGAAAACAACTTAACAGCTTGAAACTAACAATGAAAGTAGGTACTTGTTGACATCCCAAATGGCACAGCAACAATGCAAACAAAATATTGCTACTCTGTTTCTCCTAAAAGAGAAACATGATCACATGGATATCTTAGCTCCCAAGGTCTTTGTAGTTGGTTCTCAACTATGCCGATGTCCCTCAGTGGTCAATGTAACAGTAATGTTCAAGGGGCCTGCTGGTGTTGAGCTTTTGGACTGTTATGAGATCAAACATAAACTTAAAACCTATTCTAACCGGGGTTTTAAAGAAATATAAAAAGATGGATCAGGGCTTTGAGACAGAAAATAATGACACTTCATCCAAATTAACCAGACCTGTCACCTTCCAAGGAATTCCTAACTAAAACTGCAAAACAAAGTCAACTTGTGACTAACACACAGTTTCATTCATTCACAGTGCTGATTTCAACATTAGATTGCATATTACCATTTAAACAAAACATAAAAAAGACCAAACTCATTCCTTGAAAGCTTCCAAATCAGATGATTAACTCAAAACAAACACCATTCTAGAACACAACATGAAGTAGATTAAAATCTGGTTGCTTCTACTGTCAATGAAACAGATAAGCAACATTTACAAAGTTGGCACAATCACCAATGTACAGAAAATTTGTGATTTCAAATTGTTTCCATTTATACTAAGAAAACTGCAAAATACATTAGTCTTCTACTTAATCTAACTCCTAACTACCAGTTCTATTCTACAAGTCCTCTATCTACTACTTTCTAACCCTACAATTTCTAACAAAGGAAAACTAACTAAACCAAAAACTAACACTAACCTATCCTAATCCTAAACTAACTCAAAAGCTAAGCTTTACAAACACAAAACTGTAAAAATTTATACATTGACTTGACTGATTTTTCATTATGTGCAGCAATCTTAACTTACCAGGCACAGTTCTAAGCCTAGCAAATTTATCTTTATACTCATAAATATAAATTTTATAGGCAATAAGTTCATTCTGAGACCACAAAGCTTGAAATATTATCAACTGTGGGTTCTCAGTTTTGTCATGATTTACCCACAAACATGTTTTACTATCCCCAACGTCATAATCAAACTAAAAATTATTAAAACATAGAGGATAATGAAAGGACACCACCTGATTTGGAAGATTTCTAGTTACCAATGCAGGCTTGTGTTGTATGATCTCCTCTTCATGAGGTCTCAGCTCATGGAACACCACTGAGTCAAGGTTTGGCCTGCAGTTAGGATACTCACTCACTAGCATCTCTGTATTCATCTTGGGCACGGAGTCAAAAAAAAAATTGAATTTCATGAGATGAATCCTTACTTTGAACATTCTCTTGAAACATGTCATCCCCAAGGGTTTGAGAATCTGGTTCCAGCTTATAACCATTGATGTCAGGGATACTGGCACATGGTGAACAAGGATTTCCTTCAAACTCATTTGAACTCACGGAGTCAGAGACAGGAAAACACACTCTCAATTCATATTTCTGCACCTTTTCAACAAGGACATGCCACTTAGCATCAAATTCACCAGTGTTAAGAACAAATTGATTAGTGGATACTAAGCAAGGACCTTCTTCTAACAACACATTTGAGCAATTAGAATCAAAATCAAGAAAAAACTCCCTTGTTTCATTCTCTTCACCGTGTTGAAGAGATTCAACTTCTGAGATAACCTCTTGGTTGCTTTCTTGTCATTCCTCTACTTCATCCAAATGTACTCTGTCATGAACTTCTTCAAGGAACAATTGACTGATTTGCACATCTACTTGAATTTCTTCCCTTAAAATCTCATGCTGACATTTAAGTCCTTGACTTTGACCACAAGATTCATTGGCAATCTCATTTTGAAGCATGTCGCTCGTTTCAATCCGCCCACCACTTAAATCAGCAGAGTCATCCTCTTGTGTTAACCCATCAAGGTGTGTTTCCTCCTCATTCACCATCATGAAAGCATCTATAAATGTATCGATGAATCCATTCTCCACTTCTATCAGTTTGCACTAGGTAGAGGAGTTTCATCAGTTGTGGAATCCAACTCACTACAAGAACCAAGGTCATCAAAAGATAGGGAAGAATTGAACCTCCTCACAAAGTCACTCTCATCATTTTGGATGAACTGATTACCATTTTCATGTGTGCTAGTTGTTTCATCCTCTCCATTGTGGTGCAATGAACTATGCTTTGAAAGATGACTGAAAAGAGATGATATGGTTATAACTTCATTATCGAGTGAAGTACTCAACTCTGTGATTGGATTTTGTAGGAGTGAAATCCCCCAATGGTCTTGTGTGGGATTGACCTGATATGAAGTGTTGGTGAATGCAGTGCTTGGAACCTTAGGAAGGTCGTAGCTGCTTGGTGAGAATGATGGCATCTTGGCAGGGATGGTGGGTGAAGTGGCATAAGGCTGCAGATGATGGCAATTTGCAAGCACAAGAGGATTATAACCCTGACTTTGGCTATCTAAATTTCTAGTGTCACATCCAAATTGTGCCAATAAGAGAGTTGTTCTCAATGCATCATGCAAGGATGTAGCCTCACCACAACCTCTGACTTTGGTTGCCAATGAAAAATTTAAACCCCAATAGTAATGTTCTATCAGTATAAGATTATCAACAACCAAATCCAAAGATTGAACCCTTTGATACATAAACAAGAATCTATGATTAAATTGACAAATTTATTCTAATGGTCTCCTTCTTGTAGCTGCAAATTCATGTAAGGGGTGTAATGCATGAGGATCAAACTAATCTAAAAATGAGATTTCTAGTTCCGTCCAGGAATAAATAGATCTTGGTGGCAGATTATCATACCATTGCCTGGTTGTACCTTGAAGTGTTCTGAGGAATAATTGACAGACGACATCCTCATGCTGAACTTGGAGAAAAGTAAGTACACGCCTGCAAGCTTTGACATGTTCAGAAGCATTTTGCCCACTGTTAGGGAAAAATAATGGAAGCCGATCATACAGGTGATCAGGGATTTAATGGGAAAGTCCTGGTGTATACAAAGGGCTACCCATCAGAGCTGGGCTTTCCAAGACCTGGCCCACTCCAACTCACAATAATCCAAAATTACTCATAGCCCTCCTTCCAGCGCCAGTTCTTGTTGACGTCCCAAATGGCACAGCAACAATGCAAACAGAATATTG
>VDFB02086081.1:227476158-227548537 GCA_007258455.2 Sequoia sempervirens
CCCTTTCAAAAAGGGTTTTCCTTTGTGTTTTTTGGCAGAAATGGTGGGAATTTCATTGAATGGGATTGCTCGAACCCTAGTTCTAGCGAACCCTCTTTTGGTTCATTTGAACCTATTAGTTCGTTCAAACTCCAAAAATGAATTTTTTTTGCCATGGGGTCATTTTTTTCAGCTTTTCCTTCCTCACTCCAATTGTAAACCACTTTTGTGGGTTCACCGATTTACTTTTGCTTTCAATTTT
The DNA here is from genome assembly GCA_007258455.2 of Sequoia sempervirens. Classification (NCBI taxonomy): domain Eukaryota; kingdom Viridiplantae; phylum Streptophyta; class Pinopsida; order Cupressales; family Cupressaceae; genus Sequoia; species Sequoia sempervirens. Next base: position 227,476,400 of record VDFB02086081.1, read on the forward strand.
GTAGTTCAACTTATTCAGAGAGACAAAGTTTATGGAATTGAACAAGCCCAACATGAAGCCATGAATATTGAGGATGATTTGATTATTGTGGGGTTCTGGAAGGGAGATTGTACAAGGGAGCCTAATTGTACTCATGAATCATTGATTTGTAAGTCTTAAAATCCTTAATATATCTCTAATCAGCCTCGCCCTACTATAGAGAACATGAATTTGACAGTCTTGAGTCCTTCATATTTCCAGAGTGGTAAAAAAGCAAAAAAAAAAATGAACCGGGTTTTGAATGCTCAAGTATATAGTTTAAGTACTAGTGGGATGGAAGAAGACCTTAGTTCATCAAGTGAAGATGAGGGTTATTCACCCCGAGTAAGAAATGCTTTTGTATTGCAAATTGTTTTTACCAGTTCCTCATGATTAATATGATTCCTTGCAACCCTTGTGAGAAAAATCAGTTATCAAGGTCTCTATGCACCCCAGAATACAATTTTTTTACCTTTTATAATTTTGATTGTGAAATTTTAGACCTAATAAATGGAGAAAATGAAGATCCTTTTATTGGGGATGAAACAGTGGTAAGCTCTGTGAGTATTAAACAATTCACTGGTTCACAATTTGATCTTAATGATCAAGATAATATTTTGGTTAAAGATGAGAAAGAGGAAGTGAGGTGGTGTGTGCATTTGAATCCCCTATTTATTTTTATGAGTTATTTAAAGTGTAGAGTAATCCCCTATTTAAAGGTTCAAATTTTTGTCTTGAGGATAACATGGCTGAAGAGGTTGTTTGTCATGTGGATATTGGTGAAGCAAAGGATTTTGAAATGATGGAAGATAAAAGTATAAATGAATTAAAGGAATACAATGATAATGAAGTAATAATTCACATGGTAAAAAGTCATGGTATTTCAATTATGCAGGAAAATTTAAATCCTTCGCCTGAAAGAGAATGTATTATGATGTTTGAACCTTAGAAAGAAATAGAATGTAATATGGGCAATTCGATGCAACATCTTCCACCTCAGGAGGATAAATTATATGATGAGTAGTGGTTGTTTGGGGATACGATGAGTGGTGAAATTTTCTTCAACTGTGTTGGTGTTCTATGGGCAATTCAAATCTTTATTGTTTTTCAGAAGCTGCTTTGGAAGATTGGCTTTTTTAGGTCTGGCTCATTCTTTTCACAACCAGTCAATGGTTTCGTATGATCATTTATTTCTCCTTTCTCTTGGTAGGTTTAACCTACCCTGTACATATCTCCTGTTTGGTGTCATTTTTGTTGTGCTTGGCTTTTGTTTTGGGTTTGTCTTTCCTTCACTCTAGTTTCCTTGTTTTGGCTTGGTTCCTCCCCTATTTGTGACTTTGTACCCAATGGATACAACACTAGTTTTAAGCATATTTTTCAGGTTCCTTGCTACATCCTTTCAATCCTTGTCCCTAGACAGAGCCACTATTACTCCAATTTTGGTCATCGCCCTTAAAAATATTCACCCCTACTCAAAATTTTGCTAAGTCTAGAAGTCTCTGGCGATATTTCTTCAAGTTTTACTAACCTTGGCAGGTGTCACCCAGGTTATCCTAACTCTCTCCTATGCCACTTTCCCTTTAAAATTTATTTATTATCTTATGTTAGCGGCATGCTAAGTTTTTATTTTTTGAAATACCGACATGCTTTGTGAGGCTTTGGATCTTAGAGTTCTATTGTTGGCAATCGAGATTTTCTTGAAGTACACTGTGTTGTAACAAAGGAATAGGAACATCTCTATTTTGATTTCTCAGAATTTATTCATGTTTGCAATAATTTACAGTCTATGAGTTGTAAGTCTTGAGTATGATGTTTACCATTCCAATCTAAGTGTCATGTGGGTGATGTGAGCATGTTCTCTATGTGGGACGTTGTCTTTATCATTGTATTCATTTATTGCAACCATAATAGATTCCTAATGTGCTTTCCTAATGATCATCAATTATTTATCTTTGTGATTAATGGTTTGTGGTCTCTCCAGTTTGCTCACATTAACCTCATTTTTATGAGTTAGTGTTTGTTTCCTTTTTGCTTTCTATTTAAAAGCATACCCAAAATAAATCAAATCACATAAGGGATCTATACCTCTAAAATTTAGAGGAAAGTCACAAATACAATTGTTACCTTTCTAGAGCTATTAGCATTGTTGGCCCTTTAGCACTTTGGGAAATAGAGTTCATTTTAATATCATTATTAAAGTTCCAATCCATTCACTAACAATGTGCATCCATGGACTCTACACGGCCTATATCGTCTAGTACAGGTGGTTTACACATGTGCAGGAAAACAATAAAGGTTAAAAAGGAAAATAAAGCTTAAACTAGAAAAAAGGGGAAATTTGCTATCGATGTTGTGGGTACGTTCAACTTAACATTGGAATGGTTAACTGCTAAACCTGAACTCTGCAACTTCACTAACACTCCTAACTACTCGAATCACTCTAAAGGACAACTCAATGAGACATTGCAAAACATAAATCATGAAACAAGATAGTATGCGCATGCATGTAATGAAGAATATAATTGAATTGAATGCAACAATACATAAACATCTATGTTAACATAAAAAATTAAGGTGGGTGGAAATTAACTTGAGTGTCCCTTGCTCAAGTTGTTGTACCCATAGGATAAACCAAATATGTGCTTCTTGAATCAACTAAATATAATGGTAAACTGGATCATCTTTATTGCATATAATTGAACTCTACAATCTAACAAGAATCTTCACATATTTCTTATTCATGATTGCATAACAGAAAACTAACAAAGATATTGTCTGTGTAACAAAAACTATATCTATCAAAACATATCACATCTAACTAGATCTGCTCCTCAACCACCAATCCAACTATATAGGTTCGAGAGGAGGTTTATTTGCATAAGGACTGAAAGCATGAATTAAATGTAGATGTCTCCTCTCCTTCAAAATAGAGAGAGACAAAGTCTTTGCAACTGAAACTATAATTGAAAAAGATAGAAGAAGACAACTAGGATTGAAACTTTTCTTTAATGACATGACAAAGATGTGCTTTGTGCAAATAGTCATGTCAATTTCCTGATCACCGTAGACTCCTTCGTCCTTCCATCATCTTATTGAATTCTCTGATGATTCATAATCAACCATTCCAATGATCGCCTTCATCATTTTTTGCAACTGTCATGTTCCTAGCATTATGGAACCTCCCCTACAATATGCCTAGAATCCTTTGGTTGCGGGTTGAGTTCTCTAGTTGTTGCGGGTTGCTATTCTTTTGGCTGCAAGGAGTTAGTTTCATCTAGAGCATACATACCATTAACAACCATGAATCAAATAAAAATTTATACTGAATTTCATACACATTCATGCATTCATCCATGCAAATACCAACATATCATAATCATGTTTCCACATATCAAATTCTATTCATTATAATTTCCTATTGGGACTATTGCATCCCAAAACCACTACTTCAAAATCCTAGAACTCAATTTTCCTTTCAAGGCTAGGGGTTTTCATCATGAAATCTAGAATGAGGTTCATCCACATATAATGGAGGTTAAAGGCTAATTGATGAGAGTTGATTATCTCACCTACACTTTGGGCTTGACTTAGAATCAGAAGGGTCTTCCTAGAGTTATACATAAATAGGTATTCAAATCAAACAAAATGAACAATAAAAAAGATAACAACTAAACCTAAATGGTATGCTTGAGCCCAAAATTTGTCACTAAGTCAAGAAAGACTAGCTACAATAACCTCTACACAGTTGACATGAGACCTTGCACATGCACCTACAAATATTCGATTCATAATAATCCCTTAAGTTCTTTTCATTTCTCATTACATACACAATGGCAAGGTGTAAACACAATGAAAAAGATCCTCTAAGAGTTTATCCATTTGAGATTGCTCAAGACTATTCCCTAGGTAGTTTATATTACTAGATTGATGAAAATCATGCATATTCTATACTAATCCTACAAATATTGGTGAATGATAGACTTATCGTAAAGGTGTGAGTTTGGCCAAGAAGGTTCTTAGACTATTGCCTACTCTTTAGGCAACATAGTCACAATATATATTAAAGGACAATAAAATAAAATAACAAGGAATAATGAGCTATATATTTTCATACATCAAAGATTATGATATTGAATAACAAAGCATATTTATTAATCTGTTATATAACTACATAAATCCATGCATAATGTGAATTAGATCATTATAGGATATTTTTAATGTTTTCAAAATGTTATAGCATTCATCAAATCCAACATTACACTCATGCCAACAAGTGTGCAAAGAAATCCACTAGCCATAACTAATTAGTTCTTCTAAAAAGGTACAAACTATCATGGAGATGTTCTACTATAAAAATCACTTACATTATTTTAAAATACTTATATTTCACAATCATGCCATCCTTTCAATGGATGGATATGCCATTTTTGGCTACGTTGCATTAAAGTGGCATGTTTTAGCATATTTTAGAGCCTCCAACTACCAACCTCCTTCAAATGATAAAAAATGCTACATATGGTGCAAATGGGCATAACCCTAAAGATGATATAGTAACAACATGAAATCAATGGTCCTAATAGTAATCACACCCAAAATAAATACAAATGGAATGATTGAAGGCACACCTAGTATTTGGAATAGTGCAAGAAACAATCACAATGCTAGGAGGAGAGGAGAAATAGGCGAAATAGTGGTGGAACCATAAATGCAATCGATGCCCATTATTACACCAAACAAATAAAATCCCATTAAATCAACCTTCAACTCAATTTGTATATTGTGAATCAATACTAGTAACTAAGCAATCTATAAGTTCATCAATGGCATATCTAATGTAATTTATATTTGTAGAGAAGCATAGGTGAAGTGAACATTGCAAAAAAAAAAAGTCGGTGAAGTGAACATGGAAGTGAACCTAGGTCCAATTCACATGGAATTCTAAATCCCACAAGGATTGAAGTGAAAGAAATGGAAACAGTGGAAGGGAATACTTTGCAAAATTTTGGTATTAAAGTGAACCCTCACATTAGGTCTAGTAGCACATTGAAATCCTACAATAGAAAAGGAGGTGTAAATGGAAGTGAAGTTGAACTACTATAGAAAAATGGTGTGGTAGTGAACATTTGTAGGACTTTGAAGTGGTATTGAACTTAATGTGGGAAAATAGAGGTGAATTGCACTTGGTAGATTCAAATGGAATAGAAAATCGTGTAGAAAGGAAAACACCAAAAATGAACCTATAACACATTAGACTTAATATTTTTTAGGCCCTAAAAATATTTAATATATGAATACACATAAATTAGGGTGATAGACAACACTTGGTTAAAAAATCATGGAAAAACATAGAAAATATTTCAAGTCAGTTATATGCAATGGATAAAATGAAAGCCTAAGTACACAGAGGAAACAAGACTTAAGAAAAATGAGCAAAGTGAGCTTGAGTCCTAATAGGGCCATTGATCCAATATGAGTAATATGAATACCTATACTTGAGTCTTCCTTAAACCAATGATCCATTCATTACAAAATATAATTCATGTTAAAATAGGGTTGCACATTTGAGATTATGATAACAAAGTTGTCTCATAGAATGATGAAATCCTAGAAGCACACTTAACCTCCAAGGCAATAAAATAGTTCAAGGTTCACCCCACCAATAAAATCATCATTTTTCTTTAACCTTAAAAACATTCCTAAATTAGTAGCTCATCAACTTACACCAACACTGTTTCCTTCCCAACAAAACACCATTCTATTGAGTCCCAAAATTATCTGAAAGAGTTGACTTGGGATATTAGTAAAACAAAAGTTAAAATAAAAAAACTATGCCCTTGGTATGATCTAGCCTAGAGGATATAATCGTTGGCATAACCTAGTAGATATCAGGAAGACCTAAGGAGTAGATTGGTCTTATTCTAAGATGAATGATATAACAAAACAAGCAAAAATTAAATATTAAGACAATATTTTTATTGAGATGCTAAAATAATGTAAATAAAAAATAAGAAATAAAAATACACACTTTTATTTCTCATCAAGAAGTCAAAATTAAAAGTTAAAGACAATCTATTTATGAGATGCAAAAATAAATGAAAAATGACACTTTTATCCCTTAATTGATACAAATATCTACTAGCACTTGCACCCATAAGAGGTTCAAGGGACACGCTAATAGGAAATTGAAGACAAAATTTAATTGAAGGTTCACTTTGGAATTGAAGTTAACCCTTGATAATAAAAAAAGGCATAAATAGTTGCATTCAATGCCCACATTGAGGTCCTCGGTCTTTTGAACATGAAGAATTAATTAAAAAAAAATATCTTAACGAAGACTATGCAAACATGAACCGAGATAAAAATTTCTCACCCAATTAATTTTCGTTGATCATCCAACTCAACTAGACCATTACATAAAAAATAAAATACAATAAAGCACTCCTCATACCTGAAAATTATCATATGTGGGTGCTTCCATCCAAAACTTGATGGTTTCTAATATGGATGCATTGATATTGCTACTAAGGTCACAAATAAATTCTCCAACCATATGCATGCCAACAAAAAAATGCTTGTAAAGCCAACATTATCTCGACTGAGAAATAAGAATGGCCTATGCAAAGCTAAAGGCTTAATCTACAAGCTGGACACACTGCCCGATTTTCATAAATGGAAATATTAACCTATGACTGATAGAGAGACTGATTAAACATGAGCATTTCTTGAAACACCATGTCTCAAAATAAAATGATTTTGGTTAGAATGAAGAGAATTAAATATCATTGTTATTGTTTTGAATGCATCATTGATTTTGGGAGCCAAATGTTTGGCCATAGGCAGGCTTTAGCCAATCAGTTCGCTACAGGGGCAATACTTGGGGAGTTGACAGAGAATGCATTCTTTATTCCCCATGATGACAGATAATGCTATGATGCTTTACTGCTAGTTGCCTTTGATAAGCTCTTTTTTAAGTAAGAAAATGTTGATATTAAAACTCTTCCCACTCCATGAAAAACTTGTATGAACTACCATTCACAATGCTACGATTTAAGAATTATGGAAAATCACTTACATAAAAAGAAGCAGGGGTGTAGTTTATCTATCATATGAAACAACATTTATACACAATCCTAGCACATTTTAGTATCAACCACACATTATGAAAAACAAAGTATATATATGGTAGTGCCATTACTTCATCATAATGTACCCACTAGAGCCATTACCCATAAAACTCTGTGAAGGATCATTTCTACATGCTATCTATTTGACTACAAAAAATAACCTTTACATTAATTGATGTCTGGTATAACATGAAATAAGCTCAGTCATAACATGGTATTATAATCTGATATTTCCCTTATCATTCAAGTGAAAGCCCACATGGGTTCGACAAGAATATATCTACAAGTGGTTTTCAAGGTTCTCTCACATCTTGAAGCTTTCCTAAATAAATTAGTGTTTAAACTAAATATAATATCCTAGCTATATGAGAAAAAATATAAGCAAAATTAATATCAAAGACTAACCAAAATCAACTGTTAAAACCTTTCAAACCACATCCAGCCAAAGCACCATTAATCCATCAATTCTTAACTCCAACCTGCTAGATGTGAGCAATTGCCAACAGTCCATTTTGATCACAAAGCTAGAAGCAGATACTAGCCATCTGAGAAAAGCCAATCAGTCCCGACCAGAGAGTAGTAGCCATTCCAAAAGGGTACCTGCCTATGTATGTGGGGAAAGATGTTTTTGTTAGATTTGTGATAGAAGCAAGTTGTTAATCACCCTCTATTTGCACAACTCTTGGAGGCTTCTGTTGAGGAGTTTGGATATGAACAAACAGGGGCTCTCAGGATTCCTTATCGTATTGTCCCGTTTGAAACCATTCTTAATCAAATGAAAAACACAAGAATTATAGCTGCGTTGCCAAATTGTCAGTCCTAAGTTTTAAGATTAATGGAATAAGATTCTCTTTTTGACCAAACAGGAGTGTGTACTTCCTAATTTTGATTTCCTAGTTTCAGGGATTAAGTTGTCAAACACAATAATTATTCCCAGTACTATGAGTTGAGGGAACTTGATATGTAGAATGGTAGCATTGGATCATTTGTTATAGTATATCTCTAGTAAAAATTCTCATCCTATGCCTTGCTGCTACCTTATGGAACTTTGTATTTATGTTGAATTCAAGTTTTTCAGATTGTAGTTTGGTACAAGAATCTTCTATTGCAGAGGATTAAGTCTCGTTAAAGATGATATGATATAAAACAAGTTCTTAAAGTACAGCTATTTTGTGAACATTATTTAGACTTGGAAAAGAGGTGTTTTACACAAATTATTTTCAAATGTCAGGCCCCCCTACAATTAAAAAGAGCTTGTGCTTAATGGAAAAAACTTGGAAGAAGGAATGAAAGAGATGGCGTGTACTTACATGGCAGTTGTAGACATAGCTGAGCTCATCACTAGCATTGAAGGGGTATGGACGTGCAGAACCTAACAATGAGAAATTGACAACAATGGTCATCAAATGTTGAGAATTGTGTCTCAACCTTGCAAGCTTTTTCCAGAAAATTCTAGAATTTGTTTGTGGTAATTCTCCACATGTTTATGTGTTGGAAAAAGGTGTATGAGTTGTTAAAAAATGTGCCTTGTCCCTAGTAGAATACAGGAGGGATATTTTTAGAGTATAAACAACTCATTGTATAACTTTTATGGGGTCTAAACTAGAGGACAAAATTATGGACGAAAATGTTATTTTAACTTGGTTGTTTTTCCATCTTGGAGTTACAAATGACAAGTGGGTAACATGTGGCATGGTTGTTTTGCCCATGGTTTTGGCCCATGGTTTTGTAAAACCACAAATGGTTTCCAAGTTGTAAATCACTATAAAAGGAGGGCTTGGGGAGGTGTTTGAATCATTGAGTTCAGTTTGCAAGACTGGGTGCTAGAAGGAGTCTCTTTGAGTCCGAGTTCGAGTTGTGGTGATGCGCTCATGTAAGAACTTGCATTGCAAGTGTATTGTAATCTTCTTGATTTGATAATACATTGTGCGGGTTTTGGAGGGTGGGGTTTTTCTCCTGGAAGGGTTTCCCCGCGGTAATTACTATGTTATGTGTTTATTGTGATATTTCATTTATGCATGTTTATTTATCCATTGAAATCTCTCTAATAGATAGTTGAATTTGCATAATCATCCTCTCAAGATTAGCGTAGGAAGTGATTCCGCGCACCTTAGCTTCCTTACAAGTGGTATCAGAGCCTAGCCAGTTTTGGTTCTATTTGTTGGGTATAGGGTTTTTTGAGCTAATCAAGGTTTGAGTGGGAGCTTGTGCAGAGGTTTTCATTTCTGTATTGCAGGATTGCAAAGATGGCAAGCATATCGGGGAGGATTGATGTAGAAAAATTTTCTAGCACAAACTTTGAGATGTGGACGCTGAAGATGGAAGATCTATTAATTGATCAAGATCTATGGGATGCGGTGGATGAGAATACGTTGAGGCCCGCAGATCCAACTTTAGCTGCACAATATGATGCGACTGATAGAAAAGCTAAAGGTCTCATCAGATTGTGTCTTGCAGATTCAATTCTGATTAATGTCCATGAAGAATCTACTGCAAAGAAGCTTTGGAAGAAGCTAAGTGAGTTCTACCAAGCAAAATCACTTGTGAATAAGATTTTCTTGAGGAAGAAGTTGTATTCCTTGAGAATGGAAGGTGGACAAATTTATGAGCATCTTGAAACATTCAATATGTTGGTGACTCAGTTGACCTTAGTTGGGGTTAAGATGGATGAAGAAGAAAGGTGCCAAACTTTTCTATGTTTGTTGCCAAACTCATGGGACAGCCTTGTCATGGCCATAGGGAGCACTTCAGTTGTCTTGAAGATGGAGGGCGTTGTTGGTTCTCTACTTTCTAAGGAGATGAGAAGAAAGGTCTCTCTGAATGCCAAAGAGGCTTTGAGTGTTCGAGGAAGACCAAAAGAAAGAGGCAAGAACGAAAAGCAGCATGGCCGTTCTAAGTCCAAGAATAAGGGGAGATCAAAATCTCTTGGTAAGTCCAAGGCAATCTGCTGGAATTGTGGCAAACCTGGACACTTCCGAAAGGACTACAAAGAGGAGAAGAAGAAGAAGAAGAAGAAGCAAGATTTTGATTCTGAGTCCGAGAAGGAAGATGGAGATGCTTTCATCACAGCCTTGGCCACTCATGCAGGTGACAATGCATGGTTGATAGACTTAGGTGCATCTTTCCACATGACTCCTAATAGAAACTGGTTTAGTAAGTATGAAAATTTTGATGGTGGTAAGGTGTATTTGGGTGATAACTCTGTTCTTGATATTGTTGGTCGTGGAACTATTCGTGTGAAATTTTCTGATGATAGAATTAGAAGATTTGATGGTGTCTTACATATCCCGGGACTAGCAAGAAATTTGTTATCTATTAGCAAACTAATAGATGTGGGTGTGCTTGTACAATTTTCTGGAGCAGGTGTGAAAATGCTGAGAGGTACTATGGTAATAACAAGAGGAAGCAGATTGGGTACATTGTACCAGCTTGATGCATGCACGATTGAGTGCAATAGTACTTCTGATAAGATTGTGAAAATGACTACTTTGTTGGAGAAGGAGAGGGTTTCTCTTTCAACAGATGGTCGTGGTTTTTGGGTACCCAAGGGTGCTCTATCTACTGAATCAAAGTTACCTATAGAGAAGACCATGTTATGGAACCAAAGACTCAGCCACATAGGTGAGAAGGGTCTACAGACCTTGAAAAATAAAAACCTTGTTGATGGGTTGAATGACTGCAATCTTGAGTTTGATTTTTGTGAGCATTGTATCTATGGTAAACAAAATCGTATTCAGTTTTACTCGAGTTCTCATAAGTCTTCATGTATTTTGGATCTTATCCATTCAGATGTATTTGGTCTAGTTGATGTTTCTTCTATTGGTAGATTAGTTTATTATGTTTCTTTCATTGATGATTTTAGTAAAAGAACATGGGTTTATTTTCTTAGGAGTAAAGTTGAAGTTTTCAGTCGTTTCAAAGAATTTAAAGCAATGGTTGAGTTGCAGATTGGAAAGAAGATAAAGTGTTTGAGAACTGATAATGGTGGTGAATATTGCTCTAATGATTTTGACACATTTTGTAAAGATTGTGGTATTAAAAGAGAGAAGACGACTTCGTATTCTCCACAGCAAAATGGAGTTGCAGAAAGAATGAACAGGACCTTGATGGAGAAGGCTAGGAGTATGTTGAGTGGAGCTAGACTGGAACAAAAGTTATGGGCTGAAGTTGTAGCCACTGGTTGCTACCTGATAAATAGGTCTCCTACATCAGCTCTTGTTGATAAAACGCCAATGGAAGTGTGGTCGGGCCACAAGCCTTCACTTAGAGATCTGAGAGTGTTTGGTTGTGAGGCATATGCTCATGTGCCAAAGGAGAAGCGGACAAAATTGGACAACAAAGCTGTCAAATGTATCTTCATTGGATATAGTTATGGTGTGAAAGGATACAAGCTTTGGGATCTTGTTGTACAAAAGGTATTTTATTCCAGAAGTGTTATTTTTAGAGAAACTAAGCCTTCTTTTGTTATAGTGCAGCCAGAACAGATGGAAGAAAAGAAAGATGTGATTCAACTGCCTGCTACACCTGAGAAAGTTGAATCGAGGCCCTTAGAAAGACAAGATGTTGAGGAGAGCTCTACGAGTTCTAAATCATCAGAGGAAGAGGGAGAACCTTAACCTGAACTAGATCTTGTTCAAAGGTCTAGTAGACAGAGGAAAGCACCAGAAAGGTATGGATATTCTCCTAATGATTGGAGGTGTATATTTGCTTTGAATGCTAATATTGATGAACCGAGATCTGTAGAAGAGGCTCTTGGTATGAATGATTTAGAGTCCTGGAAAATAGCCATGGAAGAAGAGATGGCAGCTCTTAAGAAGAATGACACATGGGACCTTGTACCATTGCCTGAAGGACGGAAGCTTGTTGGTTGTAAATGGGTGTTCAAAAGGAAGATGGGTTCAAATGGAAGCATTGAGAAGTATAAAGCACGTTTGGTTGCAAAAGGTTACTCCCAGGTTGCAGGAGTTGATTATGGTGAAATTTTTTCTCCTGTAGCAAAAATGACATCCATTCATTTTTTACTTTCTATTGCAGCTGCTTATGATCTAGAGGTTGAGCAGATGGATGTGAAAACAACTTTCCTTCATGGAGATTTGGAGGAAGAAATTTATATGACACAGCCAGAGCACTTTGTGGTGAAAGGTAAAAGTCATTTGGTTTGTAAGTTGAAGAAATCCTTGTATGGTTTAAAACAAAGTCCTAGGATGTGGTACCAGAAGTTTGATACATATGTTTTGAGTTTGGGATTTGTGCGATCTAAATCTGATCACTGTATATATTACAAGTCTGATGGTGATTATTTCCTGGTTATTGCCTTGTATGTCGATGACATGTTGTTTATTGGCAAAGGAAAAGGTTTGATTGCAGAATTAAAATCTCAGCTCTCAGCAAAGTTTGAAATGAAAGATCTTGGTACAGCAAGGCATATTCTGGGAATGGAGATTATAAGAGATAGGAAAAATAGAAAGCTTTGGCTAGGCCAGAGTAAGTATGTTGGTACTATTCTGAGAAGATTCAATATGCAGGATTCCAGACCATTGAGTGTTCCTGTTACTATGGGAACAAAGCTTTCTAGCTCACAGTGTCCTACATCCCCATTGGAGATGGAAGAGATGAGTCGAGTACCATATCAGAGTGCTATTGGAAGTTTGATGTATGTTATGGTCTATACAAGACCAAACATTGCCCAAGCAGTGGGAGTACTTTCCCGTTACATGTCTAATCCAGGAAGAGCACATTGGGATGCAGTAAAAAGAGTTTTCAGATACTTGCGGGGTACTTCAGAGTACTCTATTTGTTTCCATGGAACAGGAAATGAGCATTCCTTGGATATTCAAGGCTACGTGGATTCAGACTGTGCCAGTGATGTTGATAAAAGAAGATCCACTAGTGCATATGTGTTTACATTATTCGGTGGTGCAATCAGTTGGATGAGCAAGCGACAAGTTGTGGTCGCTTTGTCCACTACAGAGGCAGAGTATATGGCAGCTACTCATGCCTGCAAGGAAGCCATTTGGCTAAAGAGATTGTGTTCAGATATAGAGTTCAAACAGGGTGCAGTGACAATTTATAGTGATAGTCAGAGTGCAATCTGCCTAGCGAAGAACCTGACATTTCATGTCAGGACCAAGCACATTGATGTACAATATCATTTTGTGAGAGATATGGTCGAGGACGGCAAAGTGAATGTTGTTGATGCATTAACTAAGCCCGTGAGCACAGAGAAATTCAGATGGTGTTCAGAGTTTATGGGGCTCTCAGCCCTAGCAATTAAGTCCATGACACTTTGGATCCCCTGACTCTTGCAAGGTGTTCGACAAGTGGGAGAATGTTGAGAATTGTGTCTCAACCTTGCAAGCTTTTTCCAGAAAATTCTAGAATTTGTTTGTGGTAATTCTCCACATGTTTATGTGTTGGAAAAAGGTGTATGAGTTGTTAAAAAATGTGCCTTCACCCTAATAGAATATAGGAGGGCTATTTTTAGAGTATAAACAACTCATTGTATAACTTTTATGGGGGTCTAAACTAGAGGACAAAATTATGGACGAAAATGCTATTTTAACTAGGTTGTTTTTCCATTTTGGAGTTACAAATGACAAGTGGGTAACATGTGGCATGGTTGTTTTGCCCATGGTTTTGTAAAACCACAAATGGTTTCCAAGTTGTAAATCACTATAAAAGGAGGGCTTGGGGAGGTGTTTGAATCATCGAGTTCAGTTTGCAAGACTGGGTGCTAGAAGGATTCTCTCCGAGTTGGAGTTGGAGTTGTGGTGATATGCTCCTGTAAGAACTTGCATTGCAAGTGTATTGTAATCTTCTTGATTTGATAATACATTGTGCGGGTTTTGGAGAGTGGGGTTTTTCTCCCGAAGGGTTTCCCCACGGTAATTATTGTGTTATGTGTTTATTGTGATATTTCATTTATGCATGTTTATTTTTCCATTGAAATCTCTGTAATAGTTAGTTGAATTTGCATAATCGTCCTCTCAAGATTAGCGTAGGAAGCGATTCCGCGCACCTTTGCTTCCTTACATCAGATACCTAGGTTCTATTTTGAACGCATTCTTCCACCCTCTATTTGGAGGAGCAACCGCCATTGTTTCCCCCTTTGCATGTTTCTTTATCTCCCGTAGAGGAAGTAGTAACTTTAATGCAGAACAATGGCATGATGGGAAACAATTTGCCTCCCGTGGAGGAAGTAGTAACTTTAATGCAGTACAACAATATTGGGAAATTGAGGATTTTCAATGCAGAGCTTCTTGTACTAAAGGCCTATGTTAATTCTGGCATCGAACTTATTGTGGGTGTCACTAAAGATGAATTGCAGAACATCTCCTCTAAGCAAAAAGCGGCAGATAAGTGGGTCAATGACAATATTTGGGTACCCTGCCACCAATATAAAATACATTTTTGTGGGCCACAAGGCTCTGAAGAAGGCTGCATTTGGAACGTATGTTCTTCCCATCTTGAATAGCATACAACTTGTTGTTGAGAAGGCCAATCTGCAGGATAAAATCAAGGTCTCTGCCACTAATGGCAAGGGAGTTATACGTTTTTTCGTTATTTCCATCGAAGGGAGCTTTCAGCGATAGTGTGAAAGACAAGATGCGCTATGTTCTGCAATTCCTGGAAGATCAGAGATTTAGTGTTGTGACGCACATATCTGTATCACCCAAAGCAAAATAAAAATGAAGTCAAACAAAGCCGAGTCATCTAATATGCATATTTTGAAAAAATGAGAACTAATCTAAATCTGCGTTACCAAATCTGCAGAAAAACCCTGCATACCCAGGTATAATACGTTTGAGAATCAGATTTGAATACAAAACGCCTGTGGAATCAGAGCGGATACATTTTTCTCCGGACAGATTTTTAAAAGATGAGATGAACAAAACTAAGTAGTCTCCCTACAGCGATTGCTTCAATCTATTCACAATTAATGAAAATTATATCTAAATAGCAACGAGACCATCGGTAGGCATTTATGGCACCGCATTGACAAGAAAATCTGATATGATTTTACAACTGTTAGATTGCATAAGAAAATCTGATATGATTTCAAATCTATTAAGATTTGGTGGAAGATTGCATACTAAATATCAAATCTCCCGTGAAAAAAAATTGGCGACTGAAAATCATAACTACTTCGCAGTTTTCAGGCGTGAGAGACCTGTTCCAGACGTGAGACAGGTTTTCAGACATATTGTGCACTAGGGATGCCAAAGGTAAAGCCTATCGGCTAATTAGAAAAAATCAACATACAATCCACATGTTAAATTGCCATGATGATATGTGTCTTCCATATATTGATGCCTCTTAGAGGAGTAATTACATTGATAGCATTCCCCTCTAACCTCCCATACAACGTCAACGTGAAAATCAAGGGTCTAAATTGTATCTCGAGTATACGATGATCACTGGAATGACCAGAGCCGCTTACATCAAAACCAACAAAAATTCCCTCAATTACTTGTTTGCAAGACATTGCATGTTGCTCCTCCTCGTACATTCCCATTTCTATGCACTTAGCAACACATTTTACCACTGCATTTGGGGGCGATCACTTACATAGGGCGGGAATGCCCAATTTGGGAACTTTATTTGCGTCACAGACAATAGGCAAACCTCTTCTGAGAATCATCTCCATAGAATCCACAATCATTTGAGTATTTGGAGTAATAGCATTGTTGTTCGTTATGGCCAAGTCATGGGCAAATGTCGGTTGCCCCATAGAGCGAATGGGAACATTTAGCTACTTCTCCTTGTCAGTGGTGACCGTGAAGAAATTACCCATGGAAGGATCAATCGTGGGGTGGATGGTCATTACCAAGTTGAGCTAGCCATGGAAGTCGCGTCGCCTTACATTACAAATGTCTCTGTTGTGGGTGAGAAAAAAGGAGTGGGGCATGCCTGATTTGCCTAGCGCCTGCATGAATTTGTTGGGAAAAAAAGGTAACAGTGGTGATGGCTACGGCAGAGGCAAAGGAACGGTTGATCAGCCCCAGCGCTCCCCTTGCTATGCCCTTCAAATAGAAGAATCCAACGAACAATTTGGAGAAGACTGAGCAGCTAGCCATTAGTTCCTGCAACAATTTGGTAGTGTGTACAAAGCGACTACAGAAGGTGGTGGGCAGTCGTTGCAGATGGAGAGGGTGTGGAGCATTTTGTGACCATTGAAGTAGTGGTTTTGATTAATCTGTTTTGGTTTAAATAGTATATTGTAAGTATTGATTTGTTTAGGTGGTTCATTTGAAAATCACAAGTTCATAACCAAATCAAAATTTAAAGTGTCATGTTCAAGCCTGCCAATTAATCTGAAGAAGAAATCATTGAAGTAGGGTGAGAGATGGCCTTTCACTTTTATGCGGCACTGCCTCTTTAGAGGCAACAATTTCTAACGGATTCATAACCGTCAAAGCCCGCCCATATTTGTCGGGAGTGTTTCACGTGACAATTTAAACCCTACTATTTTTTTAATATTTTTTTTTCAAATGCCAAAAAAAACAAGTTAATTTATTTCATAGTGTAAATATAAATATAATATAGATTTATATTTTCATAATATATTTTTATTATATATTATATAAATATAATATAAAATATATATAATTATATTAAAAATTATATTATATTTATACAATATATAATAAAAATGTATATATATAATATTTAATATAATATAATTTTTAATATAATATTTTTTATATTATTTTTTAATATAAATTTATATTATATATAAAAAAAGGGTTTTTATATATAATATAAAATATATATTAAAAGATAATATAAAAATGTTATATTAAAAATTATATTATATTTATATAATATATAATATAATATACATTTTTATCATATATTATATAAATGAAAATATAAATATATATTATATTTATATTTACACTATGAAAGAAATTAACTTAGACCTTTTTAGCATTTGAAAAAAAAATTAAAAAAATAGTAGGGTTTAAATTGCTAGTGAAAACACTCCCTGACAAAATGAACTTCTAACAAATACAGGCGGAGCTTCTAACTGTTACAGATTCGTGTGGTAGAAATTGTTGCCTCTATAGACAATGCCCTTATAGACAATGCCCTTTTATACACCTCTGTAACCAAAAATGCACAACGTCACATTGTTTCACGTTATAACGGTCGATACAAGTTTCACGTTGTAAATGGTCATTTCTAAGTTGTCCAAGCCGTTGCGGAGAAGGTTTTTTGTTTCATCCTTTAAGCTTTTCGAGGAGTTAAGGATTAGTTTCTTATGCATCCAAATACAAATGGAGTTAATACATTTGAAGTAAAAGACTATATGGAGAGTTAAGGATTAGTTTTTAATGATTAAATTGTTTTTCTCTCATTTGCATGATGGTTTTAATAATATTTTTGTTATTCTAAGACTTGCAAATCGTAAGCATGCATGATGAATTGGTTTGCACTTGGATCGTACAATTTATTATTTAGATTTTTTTATAATATATTATTAAATAATTTATAATATAGATTATTTTATAAAAGATATAAAGAGTAAATTTGAATGATTTTTAAAAATATTTTTGTTTTCATTATAAATTATAATTATAATTATAATATAGAAATATAGTTTATAATCTTTATTTTTTTATAAATTAATTATTAGTCGATAAGCTACATATAGTGTGAGATTGGAACCGAAACAAGTCTCACGCCTCCAAACAACTATTAAACTATTGAAAAACAAGTTTCAACTCTTGTTTAATGGTAAATCAACTGTTGTTTAATGGTAAATCAGTGGTAAAAGCTTCCAAAATATTGGATGAAAGCGTCCAAAATCTTACTTATCATGTAAAATCTAGATAAATATTTATTTTTCAATTGGGTGGGAACATTCTATTTCTATTTAAAGTATTTTTTTGCCAATTTGATGGCAATTTTTCTTTTTCATTTGCTTTTCTTTATGTTTTAAATCTGCTTCAAAATCACATGATATCTAATTTCTTTACCCAAAAAAAACTAGATTTAATTAAATTAAGTTTATTTCATTTCATTATTTAACACTTATTATTATTAATTGTTTGACTTATACTCTTAACATTTTAGCATATATAATTTTCGGCTATTATAGGTGGAGAATCCCACCAGATTAGTCTGTTGTCTGATGCCGAGAAAGACTATTCTGATGGGACTGCCAATAAATATGGACCATTTCAAGAAGAACAATGCCGAAGCTGTAGATATCACTTTTGCTGCTCATGCCCGTTTCCATGAGCCATTATGGCGCCAGGTAGCCCGGCGTGCCTCTCATTCCGGTCAAAACACGGCTCTGTTGCATTCTGTCGATGAGCTTTGATAAGCCGAAGTCAGAAAGCTTGGCTCTTAACTGATCGTCAAGAAGGATGTTTTCCGGCTTAATGTCAAGGTGGACAATGCATTCGCAGGATTCTTCGTGTAGAAATGGGAGGCCGCGGGCTGTATTGATGGCGATGGTGAGCCTTGTAGAGTGGCCGGACTCGTAGCCATACCTGGTGACGTTAATTTATGGGGAAAGGCGGTCATAGATCCCCGATATAAGGGAGTTGAAATTGCACGGTGGGTGGCGGACTATAGGGCTACTTGGAATGCCTTTATCTCCCCTCATTATCCAATGATAGAACTAAATTGTAGCATTCATTGCAGGTTGCTGGTGTTGTTGAGGCCAAGTACATCTCTTCTAGGCACCCCACTTCGACACCATCCTCATTAACGCCTAACCCATACCTATGCAGTAATGAATGGACTGTACATCGTACGCTGGTTCAAAATGTCTCAGAGTGGATAATCCAACAGGTGGATTCCCTTGTTTCTACTGGCAGGTCTGTTCGTGGCTATGGCTATACTATATAGCTCTCCATTACTGTCGGCCAAAGATTATTACCACTATCTATCCCGATTTTACGAAAAAATGGGATAAAAAATTCATGGTGTCCTACATGAGGGAAGCTCATCTGACTTCTTCGGGCATGCACTTTTGAATATTTGACAATGCATAGATCCGACCTTGAACGCGCGAATTCGAAGATATTGAACTAGCATGGTCAGGTGGTATAAATTTTTCAAGAGAGAAGTTATCGGGTTTGAATGGGTATCTGCCTCACCTTCATTAACTTTTCAGATAAATCTGTGAGTCCATAAGTTAGTACGTTTCATAAATTGGACAAGAGACTTCTGTGAGTTCTGTGGGAACAAATGGATTTCCCACCCATACCTATGCAGTAATGAATGGACTGTACATTTTCTTGTGGGGATGTGGCAGAGCTATTTTCCTTCAGCCGAGCCTATTACTTTTATGGACTGGTTTCTCTTCACTTTTCCCATGGCCTTTGTGCTAATCCTCTGCCTCTGGGGGATTCTTTGTGTCTTGTACTGCTCTAAAACTTCTGCAAAATCCTTATCTGCTTCCCTCGGTGGTGGGTGCAGGATTCGAGCCCTTCAGAAAGCATGGAGGAGGAGGACGTGTATAGGAAGATGAAATCCTTGGAGAGACAGTTGGAGTTCATCGACATACAGGAGGAGTACGTGAAGGAAGAACAGAAGAAACTGAAGAGGGAGCTCCTGAAGGCGCAGGAGGAGGTCAAGCAGGAGATCCGCGAGGCAATGGAGCTACCGCTAACACACCATGATCTTTATAAGTAGATCGACATTGATCCTCCCCGCGGCGTGCTTCTCTATGGACCACCCAGGACCGGCAAGACCATGTTGGCCAATGTCGTTGCTCACCACACCACTGCTGACTTAATTCGCGTTGTTGGCTCAGAGTTCGTGCAGTAGTACCTTGGAGAGGTATGTTGGCCTTATTTCAGAAATATAAATTGGAAAACATAGAAATGCTTTTAAAAAATTAGATGCGCCTTCGAGAGACATGCCCTATCTGTTTTCGAGAGAGAATATAGTCACTAGTTTTCTGCCAATCTTCCCCTATTTCGAAACATTAGAATTGAATTTCACATTATCAAACCCTACTTATCACATCAGGGTGAATTTTTGTGTATTCAATTCAAAATAAAATTTGGGTTCAGAAACACTTCGGAAAGTATAATGTATGCCCCTTTTCCTACCTTGGGGGGAATAATTTTAGCAGTAAAAATTCACCATTGGGTTATTTTAACCTGTAGACATGCAAAAATAACATTATGCATTCAATTAGGTCCATTCATCAAGTAAACCAAGTTCAAGTTCACCTTCATCCTTTCATCAAGTAAATTAAACTCATTAAATTCATTCCTAAGGTTGTTCATTTAAATCAAATAAATCAAACATCAACCTTTTAATTAAATAAATCCAACTTTATTTAATTGAAATCCAAATGCATTTTTCATCCTTTTTGATTTAAATAAATCAAATATTCAAGTCAAAAGGGTCAAATCATCCTAATCATCATTAAGCTAATATAATCCTGGGTAAATGCACGAAGTTGAGTCCACGAAACGTGGAAGTTTTTTGCCTTAGCCAAAAAAATGAAATCGGCATCAGAGAAACGGGATCCCGATTTAATAAACGGGATCCCGATTTTTAAAAAGCGGGATCCTGTTACGGTTCGGGATCCCGAAGCCTAAGACTGAACGGATCCCGCTTTTAAAATCGGATCTCGAAGCTCTCGCCTGACCAACCAACGAGGGAAGTGAACGGATCCCACTTTTAATAAACGGGATCCCGGGATGGAAATACTGGATCCCGATTTATAACAGAACGGATCCCGAAGTTATATAAATCGATCCCGCTTTATACCGTTATTTATTTTTTAAAAACACAGCTTATCATGGGACGGGACCTCGAAGGTTCGGCGACCACTTCTTCACTTTTTTTAATTTGAATTGAAATTTTAAAAGAAATACGTTAATTTACATGCTTTTTTTTCAATTTATGTCATATTTTAATCATTTTTTTAATTGTTATATTATAATTCAATAGTTGTCAAATTAGATGAAAATTTGCAATAAAATTTAAACGTTTTTTTATAAAATTGAGAAAAAAAAACATTGAATTGTGTGTTAGAAACAAATTTTAACTTTTAAATCTTAAATTGATCGATTAAACCCAAAAAAAATTGATTTTAAAAACCCTAATTCAAACAAAACAAAAAAATTCGCATTTCAAAACCCTAGAGATCGAAATGATATAAAACATCGCATTTACAAATCCAAATCGAACTTTTTGAAACCATAAATTCAAATCAAACAGAAAAAAATTGAATTTGAAAACCCTAGTTCGAATTGAAATGAAAAAAATTCATTAAAAACCCTAATTGTTTAAAACTGAAACCCTAAATTGAATTGGAACAAAAAAATTGTTAAAACCCTAAGTTTGTTATAACTTGATAAGTCTCGCAACCTTGAATAAATTTTCTTATTTTATTTATATTTTTGACCAAAAATGGTTGTCACTCACTAATAATAGACTTATCTACTCTCAAATGACATGCTAATATATAATTACGCTTCTCCTTGATCAATTCTCCCTCATTGAGCTTCTAAGAATTCATAAATAACTACCCGTAAAAATAACATCTAATTTTGAATAAAATAATCAAGTCACTTCTATCTATATTTACTAGTTCATTAAATTCTTTCCATGCCTCCATATATTTAGGCCTAGCTTCATACAAATGTTTCAACTCTTCAAATCCAACTACCTCTATTATCATCTCTATTAACAAATTTTGTCTCCTACTTATTACATCAACTACCTTATTTGAATTTCCACTTCTATGCTATAGTGCAAAAGTATAACAACACTTATCATGCATTTGCTATGTACTATTGTTATGGTGATGTTCTATTTTTAACAATATGTTGATTGTGTTTTATTGAGTTTTGTCCATGGTAATTTTCTAGGTAGTATAAAAATTAAAAAAGTGCACTCATTTCATTTCGTATGTAACCCTCTAGATGGGTTGAGTGGATGAATAAGGGGAAGAGTAATCAAATTCTCATTCAATAGGGTTTGAAGCACATAAGCTAGAGTTCCACTCAATTTTGTAAATCTCCTAGTTGTTTGATGCTTAAAAGAAACAACATTAGAAGTAGTATGAATATGATTAGTGTTATTTTAGATTCTTTCTTATGATTACCCTTTTTAACTTGGAAGGGTAAGAAGGTATAGAATTTATATGTGAGGACACACATTTCAAACCATTAGAAATAAGTAATTTGTTTTTTTCATCTTTGACATGAGCACAAAAATTCATGAAAGAAGCATAATTGTAAAAAAAATCACTATCACATATATAGTGGATAGTAAACCCTTATAAAAAAATCCCTTGCAATTTGTAATTAGGAAGTTGATGTTTCATTTTAGCACAAAGTAATTTAAATCAAACATAGATATTCATCAATATGCTCATTAGATCCTTGGGAACACTCTAATAAATTTGAAACAATAGGTTTGAAGTCCATAATCTTGTGGAAATGGCCAAGCAATGTTGTAGCTCTAATTGATCAAAATAATGAATGGAGCCAAGAGGCAATGAGTAGAACCACTGAATAACATAGACACAGAGTGAGAAAATAAATTAGCCAAGGATAACTTCTACACTAGTGCATCTAGAGTAGAGGTGGGGATGGTGATAGTAGTAGTAGCATGGGTGACAATGGAATGACCATAAAGGAAATGAGAAATAAGAGGCAATGATACAACATAGACAAATTATAAACAACACTTTAAGGTGAGGAAGGTCAAACATTAACACAATTAGAGGAGGGGATAACACTAGGAGTAGAGCACTAGTAGGCACACAAGAAGGAATGGAACTAGTGGGATTAGAGATAAGTGGTTCACTTGTAGACGAAGAGGTGGAAATGGTACTAGAGGAACATAAGAGATGGGGGTCACACTAGAAGTGACAACAAGAGATGTAGGCATTATGAGAGGATCTACCTCAAGATGAGAGGATGAAGGGAAAATGAAAGAGCAAGATTGAGTGGGTTGCAATGAGAAGATGCACCTTGCAAAAAAGAAGAGGTGATCATAGTACCAATGTCATGAAGAATCTATGTATGTAAAGAGCTTTGAGCAACCAATTATAAACAAATGTAGATAATTATGTTGAAGAAGTGACATTAACAAGCTCTCCAACAAGTAATTTTTTACTAAAAAAAAGATTTTACTTATCCACATGTATATCATGATTATAATTAGATAACTCATTATAGTTAACCTTAATGAACCTTAATAAAAATCTCTTTATTGACAAAAATAATAAACGATTTAAAAATTTCATTACCTTATGCCATGTAATTGTTTCCTAGGATCTTGCAGCATGTAGATCCCCTTAAGCTATCCTATTACCTTAAACCCTAAACTCTAAAGTCTAAACCCTAAACCCTAAAGCCATCATTTTTTCTTTAAAGGCTCTTAATGAAATTTGGTTGCCTTCGGCAACTTCACCAAATTTTATTCATTTGAGCCATGCCATTTTCTCCTAGGACCTCACTAGACGTAAATCCCCTTAAGCCATCCTGTCACCCTAAATCGTAATTCAATTTTCTTAAGGGGTTGACAATATGACATTTCTTAAGGGGATTAAAGAAGTTCTTAAAATTTGGTGATCAAAGTTGCCCAAGGCCCAACCAAATTTAACAATAATAAGATCCTGCAAGATTATACAATATCAATTTAGTTAATTGTATTTTCATTCAAATAACATGTGCCTTAGACATATAAATGAGGCTTACATATAATTTTATCATTTGTATTCAATTATTTAAGGCCATTTATATTGAATGGTTTAACTTGGTATTTCCTAAACATGTATCTTACATCTTGAAATTACAAATCTAATGCAGGTTCACTCATATCTTGAAGATCTCATGGATCCATTCAATAATATTCGCAATCCACCTCCATGCCATCCATCTCCAACACCTTCACCTCCACCTCCGCCCACTCCACCTCGTAACCCCCACCTCCACCACCTGAAATCAATGAGCATGCTCGTTTGCAAGCACAAATCAATGCTTCTGCTAGAACCATCCAAGATCAAATCAACATTATTCAAAATGAAGAATGTGTCACACCTCCTGTGAGGATGTTTGCATCTAGGATGCAAACCCTTGTTGATGTTGTCGTGGCTATGGATGGGATCGTAGATGAGCATCGACAATGGCTAGAGGAGAGGAGAACTCCTAATTTTGAAAAGGAAAACACAAAGAAATGAATATCTATGCAGTAGAGAGCCATAATAGTTTATAAATTAAAACAATGATCTTAAATAGTTATGAATTTATAAATTTGGTGAACGATGGATATTTTGTGTGATGAATTTATAAATTTGGTTCCAAATGGATATTTTTAGTGACATGAATTTATGATTTTGGTTGTATATGGATATTTTTAGTGACATGGATTTGTGAAGTTGGTGGAATTTATGAACTTATAATGAATAGTATATAATAGTATATATTTAATGACTATCTATTAGATCATGATTTCTCCTGCTGAAAAATTGTGTGTGTTAAAGACATAAAATGAGATTTTGTGAATGTTTCAAGTTTATTGTTTAGTATGTATGTGCATGTATTAAAAATTTGCATAATAGTTCTTAAATTTTGAAATTTGTATATGTATGTATGTATAGTTTAGTTTAATGATTTGTACGCATGCAAATTATGTATCATATTTTTTATTTTAAATGTACATGTACATACATTTAATTTTTAATTTTGTATGGACATGCTCTTGAGTTGAACAATCAATGTATATATATGTGCATTTCAATTAAATATATGAGCCTAATATATATACATTGCTCATCCTATTTCAATTAAATATATGATCTTAATTTTTGTATGCGCATGGGTCCTATTTTGTATGATTTTAAATGCAGGTGCACATTATATCAAGAATATATCATGGATGATTTTAACATTGATGATATCATCAATCCACCACCTGAGCCACAGCCAGATCCGCCTCCCTCCCCCCCTCGACCTCCCTCCCCACCTCCACCTCCACCTCCACCTCCACCTTATATGCCACCTCCAGCACCTATGGCATCTGATGAGGCTCGCTTGAGAGCACGTATAAATGATCAAGTTGCATCCTTACAGACACAAATCAATGCTATGCAGAGTCAAGCATTGATTGCACCACATGTGAGACGTTTTGCATCTGTAATGCAAAACGTTGTTGATTCCATTAGGATGATCGATTCTGATCTTGATAGACATCGACGAGAGAGAGAACAAATGAGACAATTTTATTCTGATGGTCTCTCTTATAAACAAATATTAGACCTTAAAATAACAAAAGCCCATCTAGCCCCCTACTTTCTTGATCCTGTTACCCGACAACCCATTCCACCCAACAAATCTAGAATATCCATGAGGTGGTGCATACATCCACAGATGATTGCACATTTTTGGGATCGATGGTATATGGTTTTTGATAGTCCCCACATGCTAATTGGGAGTGCCCATTGTATTTTTTGAGAAAACTGTATGTAGAGTTTGTTTTGGGGCAAAAGCCCACTATTTTGATTTTAGATCATTTCGGAGGTGTTGGTGGCGCATGCCTAGCGAGAGATTAGGGGCAAGGGTTGATCCCCGACGCCCGTGCATGCACAACCCCTTGTTGTTGCTCCTGGTCCTCCCATTCCTGCACCTATACATCATCAAGCTCTGGTATCAACATTAGGTTCCCTTAGTACACTCGCAGGAGACCTTGATCAGCACGCTTCTGCGATAGCGAGTGGGGAGCATAGAGACGATGATGATGATGGAGGAGTTTTTTATGGAGCTGGTCCGAGTACTACTCGAGTGTCGAGACCGTCCCCATATATGTACTAGTTGTCATCAAGTGTGTTATGGACCTAATCGGGCTACACCTAGTTCAGTTGGATGGGGAGATTCTGGTGGTTCATCTAGTAAGCATCGAGTTCATTTGTAGAGTTCCTCATGCGCAGAACATCACCACGAGGACACTACGACACAGGTATAAATATGCATCTAGATGTACGAACTCATTTTATAATATTTTTATGGTTGTATATATCAAAGAAAAGTTTGCAATACATCTTAACAATCAATTTTTTGGTGTACAGATGACACTTTCGATGCAAAGGGAAATCATCTGTACCACGAGTACATATATCGACACCGGTCATACTTGGCAACCCTTATGGGGTATTTTGATTTCATTTTTAAAATTATATATGAAATCATAAATTATTTAACTTGAGTTTTAAATTTATAATTGAATCACATATATGTTTCAAATATTTATGTTGGTTTAGGTGAGTCAATCGGCATCCACGTCGATTCCTCCTGATGAACCGATGTGCATTCTTTTCTGTGAGAGAATCTTGTGGTCCTAGCGAAGTTGAACACTACAAAGGGTTGCTCGATGTGATATATCTGTTTCGGCGTGTGGTCTTGGCGAGGAGCCTGGGGTCTTTCCGAATGGAGTGCAGTGGTGGTTTTGTTGGCAGGACAATTGGGTAGTCCCACCGACATGAGGTTAATTGTGAGGCTCTCAGTGAAACTTAAAACAAGCTGTGTGAGGTCTCTGTGATACCTTTGTGTTATAGCGAAGCATAATGAGAACAAAGGAATATTGTATGGCTTCGGTGTGACCAACGGAATGTTATAGTGACGTACTGGGGGCGACAATACATATCGGTAAAACATAATGTGATCTACGGGACATCTCCCCAACTCGGATAAGTCACAGCGAAAGTGAAATATAAGCTCAGAGGGATGTAACGAATGAATTGCCTTCAGCATAATGATATGGATGTCTTGCCGACTGTTCACTGGTAAAAATAGATTTTCAAAGTGCTGGGCCGACATGTTTCTACTTGGATGACCATTGCTTGCCAGCTCGATTGGAGCTCGAATTCCATGGAGGGCCGACATGATACTTCAAATGATTTATTTTTTAATGCTTGTGTATAAATAGGCATTTTGGCAATTGTAATAGGGGCCAGTTATTAGTTATTCGATACAGTAGGAATTTTCTGATGGATACAGTAATATAGATTCATCAGATCAAAGACTAAGTTGCATGTTCTAAAATGGAGGTATTTATGAATGTCAATTGATGTTGCTGCACATGTCTGGTATCAGTTATCTGTTGAATTTAATAAAAGGATTGCTAAGTTGTCTCCAAGATGGATTCTTTCTGAATGTTTAAATTGATATGACAAGTTTGTATTCAATTTAACAGTGCACATTTACTACATTTGTGTGATTGATTGATTGGCTCTTTCAAGTAAAGACTAAATCCTTTTAGTTAATCACAGTAATCAGTGAGATTCGATTGGATTATTCAAGTAGAACTTAGTAATCACATTCTTACATGTTTATACAAGTTATAAGCATAATATATGCCAGATAATTTGAATTTTCTCAAAGAAGTGTTGCTCATCTTGATCTCATTTGACTCCACATACCCAACAAGGCACTGGTCTCTGCATTTCATCATTTTGAATTCACTTAATCTCTTTACATCTGTTATTTGAGTATTCTAGGATTTAGATTAGAAGATTGATGTTACTATTTAGTTCAAGTTGGATTTCATTTGTTCACTCCGATCTGCCATGTTGTGAACAAATTGTTTTAAGAAGATAGTCACAAGTTAAGTTTGCACAATTCAAAGAGGTACACCTGCCCAGGTTTAGCAGCACCTAAAGAACAGAAAGTTAAATTCATTTAACCTTGTCTATTACCCTAAAGCATATCAAGAGAATTAGCATCCTCTTGAGGCATTTGGCCTGTGTTTTTGAGAGCTAACAAGGCCACCCCCTTTGTACGGCTGCATACTAGCTTTTTACTGGACATTGTCTTTCATACTAAGTTTTATATAAATAGGGCTATGATTAGATTTTAATTCTATAGGACAACTCCCTATTTCCAACTCTTTTAAATCCTTGGAATAATGCTTTGTGAACCAATGACATAGTCTACCACACTCTTCCCATTGTGGGTATGATGTACATGTGAAAGCCTCAAAGCATGACAAAGTGCTTATGTCTTTACAGATGATTAAGTTGTGGAGGCAGCAAAACCCCAATAGATTTACACCAAAAGACGAAATGCCGCCTTTTAAATCCTGAGATACTTTTTGCCAACTTTGATTTTCTTCTTCCTCTAACCACAAAGGATTGCTATTTTGCCCCTCTTCCTTACCATTTAACAAAGATCTTGGTTATTTGTCATCCAAAAATTGAAGTCTCCAAGAAGGATAATCTTGTCGGTATCACAATATTTTTCTATGTCAATTTTTAGTGCTTCATAAGGGTCTTCTCTATTTAGATTCCTTTTCTTATACACTTTAGAGCCATAAGGGGAAAAATAACAAGTTGCCATCCAAATCATAGATTTCCCATCTGTTATCTTCACCCATATGCATCAAGATTATTTGAGTCTTTCTTTTCTGTCTTTATGATTCTTTCACACTATTTCCTAATCAAGATTATTACTCCTCCATGGCCCTTGCCATTCTTCATTAGTTCATTCCACATAGATATTTTATTATACCCTTTGAATTCAGGTATCCTGCAGCCTTCATGTTCATGTGTTTCCATGAGTGTGATGATATCCTTGCCTTCAACTATGGGCCCCAACCCAAGCCCCCTCCTCCAAGGGTAGCCTCTACAATTCTAGCTTACCATTGAGAGGTGGTCCTAGGGGCCCCCGCTTTCCTATTTGTTATGACTCATGTTGTCTTTGAATTGGATCTTCCCTCTATATAGCCAATCATCCTTGCCTGCTTTCCTTGCTATTAAAACTTTATCCCATTCTTTTCTTCTCTCTTCTAGTTGTGTTGGGGTTAAATCTTCATCTATATAAAAATGTCATGCCTTGGAGGAACCTTTTGTTTCTCAAAATTTGGTTCCTATCATCAACACTTTTCAAGGTTGCCCTTATATTTTTGCACTTTTCTCCTCTGTTTGTTTTACCAATTCTATTTTTTTGGAGGATATGTCCTCCCCACTGAAGCTTACTTAATAGAAAGTCTCTTACTACTCTGCTAGTGACTTCACCTTCACCATGTTCCTTTAACCCTTTAATTATTATGTCTGTTGCCCTACCTTGTTTGTCTTTCTCTTCCCACAATTGTAACTTGATTTGTTTCCTTATATCTTCCCTTTGCATCACTGTTGGCTCTTTTGCCATGTGAGCCCATGTTTTGGCCTCTTCTAAAATGCCCATTTGTAAGTTTTCCCTGATTTCCTTGCTTGCCAGAGCTGATTGAAACACTTTGTCATAATGGGAATGTTGATTTACACCTGATTGAACTGTGTCTTTGGTCTTAATTTGACTTAATTCAGATTTTAAAGCCAGCATCTCCTACTACCCTGCTTCCAAGTTGTGTTGTAGTTTGTTTATTTAATCTTCAAACAACTTATTTGCATGTGCTAATTGTTGGTTGGATTCTAAAAGTGCTTGAAATTTGTTATCTTTCATATCTTCTCTCTCTTCTAACATGGCAAGCCTCCCTTTTAGAGCCAATAATTCCTTGATGTATAACTCAAAAGACCACATTAAGGGGGTTGACGTGGGGTTGTATACCTCCTGACTATCCTGATTTTCCTCTCCACCCTTTTCGATGGTCTCAAGGTGTTCTTTGAGCTCCTATTGCTCTGATACCAAACCCGACTTTGCCTTTGCCTCTATTTGTTTTTCTTTCCCAAATTCCAACAAATCCACATGATTTGTAGTTCCAAACTGAGTTGTTACACTTAGACTATTTAACCCCCCATCAAATGGTACTTGAGTGTTGTAGGTTAACTTCGGAAGTATTGCAACAAATTTTATATTTCCCATCCTTTTTAACTTCTTTGTTATTTTAATTTGTCTGCGCTGCAGAATCCTTTTATATTGCTTAGCATTGACAAAAGTTAGATTTAACCCTGTTTCTTTTATTTGTGTTTGCTTCTATTTTTGGAACTACCACAGCAATGATTCTAGAGCCCCAGCCGTTATATAAGACTATCTTGCGGGGCATTCCATGTTGCAAGGCATGCCATAAGGGATCAACATGCCTGCATTGTTTGCTATTTTGACTCACCCCTAGGCCCACCACTTTCCTTCTAAAATACTGCCCACTGCAATGTTTTCACGATTTATTTCACTTGCTACTTTCCCTTTTTGATGATAGATCTATGTGCATGGTTCAATCAAAAAAGAAAAATAGAACTTGTTGTATGCAAAAGTTGAACAGAAATGACAAACTTGGGCAATGGGGCCAGGATTTACTCTTGAAAAAAGAGCTAATGATATACGCAATTTTGACCTTACCCGGGATTTGTGAGTCCCACTTTTTCCTTTACGTTGGCTAGCCCCCACCCTTGTCCCCAGATTTTGTCGGCAGAGCCCTCGAAAGAAACCAAAAACCCTGCCTCAACTACTGCTCCTTTGCTATTTTAAACCCCCATTCGATTAAATTTTTGACCTTCCTTGTCGCTGCCTGACTTCGTGATCACCACTCCCTAGTTTTCCTCGTTGCTTCGCTGGTTCGCTGGTTCGTTCCCAGCATTTGGAATGTATGTTCTTCCCATCTTGAATAACATACAACTTGTTGTTGAGAATGCCAATTTGCAGGATAAAATCAAGGTCTTTGCCACTAATGGCAAGGGAGTTATACATTTTTCGTTATTTCCATCGAAGGGAGATTTCAATGATAATGTGAAAGACAAGATGCGCTCTATTCTGCAATTCTTGGAAGATCATAGATTTAGTGTTGTGACGCATATATCTATATCACCCAAAGCAAAATAAAAATGAATTTAAACAAAGCCGAGTCATCTGATATGCATATTTTGAAAAAATGAGAACTAATCTACATCTACATTACCAAATTTGTAGAAAAACCCTATATACCCAGGTATAATACATTTGAGAATCAGATTTGAGTACAAAACGCCTGTGGAATCGGATCGGATACATTTTTCTCTGGACAGATTTTTAAAAGATGAGATGAACAAAACTAAGTAGTCTCCCTACAACGATTGCTTAAAAGATGAGATGAACAAAACTAAGTAGGCTACCCTTGGAGGAGGGGGCCTGGGTTGGGGCCCATAGCAGAGGAAAAATATATTATTACTCTCATGGAAACACATGAGCATGAGGGTTGTAGGATACCTGAATTTGAAGGCTATAACAAAGTTTTAGTTTGGAATGAGTTAATGAAAAGTGGCAAGGGGCATGGTGGGGTGACAATCTTGGTTAGGAAAGAATGTGAAAAAATCATAAAAATTGAAAAAAAGACCCAAATAACCAATACATTTGGGTGAAAGTGGCAGATGGGGAGTCTACAATTTGGATCGTAGCTTGTTATTTTTCCCCTTATGGCTCTAAAGTGTACAAGAAGAGGAGCCTAGATAGAGAAGATCCATATGAAGCATTAAAAATAGACATGACAAAGTATGGTGCTACAGGCAAGATCATTTTGCTTGGAGATTTTAATGCAAGAACAGCAAATAACCAAGCTTTATGCTTTAGTAAAGAAGAGAGGAAGAATAGTAATCCATTGTGGTTAGAGGAAGAAGAAAATCAAAGGTGGAAAAGGGTATCTCAGGACTCAAAAGCTGGTGTTTTGTCTTTCGGTGCAAACTTGTTGGGGTTTTGTTGTCTTCACGATTTAATCATATGTAATGGCATAAATACATTGCCGAGATCAGGGGCCTTCACATGTCACACTTATAATGGGAAAAGCGTGGTGGACTATGTCATTGGTTCACAAAGTATTATACCAAGGATAATTGAGGTTGAAATAGGGTGTTGTCCAATAGAACTGAAATCTGATCATAGTCCTATTTACATTAAACTTGGAATGGAAAATGATGCCCAGCTGAGAACTAGTTCGCAACCTGACAAAAGAAGGGATCTTCAAGATAAAATTCTTCTAACCTGCGAGAATCATGACATATTTAAAAACATGCTTGAAAAACAATTAAAAGAAATTAAAAGCATTGGCAGCCCCAGCAAAAACCAAAACTTTATAAATAGTAGCAAGTTGATGTCAATCATTCACAAAGCTCTCACATCATGCAAAAGAGCTAAGGGTAGAAGAAATTCCAAATGCAATTTTCCAGCTAATCCATGGTATGACGAAGAGTGTAAGGCAGCTAAAAGGGGTTTGAAAATTTCCGAAAAGCAACATGCAAACAAAAAATTGTATGAGAAATTAGTAAGATTATAAAAAGAGGAATTCATGATAATAAGAAGGAAAGAATTAATTTCTCTTGGAAGGCACAATCCGAAGGGTTTTTGGAGAGAATTGCAGTAGGCTAGAAGTACTAATGAGAATAACATCACAGAAATTCAATGGTTAGAATATACAAAAATATTGTATGAAAGAGACCAAGAAAAAACCTTACCTCCAACAATAAACATTAATGATAAACTTTTCACCACAAAGGATATCAAGGTTGGTATTAAAGCTTTGGCAGTGGGGAAGGCTCAGGACATTGATGGTTTACAGGCTAAATATTTGAAATGAGGTTTAGAGCTCTTGGCACCACATATCAAGAAGATTTTCAATAGGATCATTCAACATGGTTTTCCAAAAAATTGGACAAGTGTGGTTATCCCTCTTCACAAGAGTGGGGATGTCAACAATCCGTCAAACTACTGCACCACAATAATTAATCCCCTTTTTGGGAAGCTCTTTGGGAGCATGGTGGAACACATAATCAGTCGTTGGGCTAAGAAGGAAGGTAAAAGGGCGAAAGGGAAAGCTGGGTTCAGACAAAAGCATTCTACAATTGACCATTGCATCACTCTCAGACACATGGTAGAAAAAGTTTGGGATAAACAAGGTAATGAGGTTTTTTGTTGTTTTGTTGACTTCAAAAAGGCTTTTGACACAATCCCTAGAAGCAAACTTTGGGACATAATGGAACAACTTGGTATTCTAGAAAAGTATACCTGGTTGTTGTTCATAGGCTTTATGATCAGGTCCACGCCAAAATCAGAACAAAGGTGGGTCTTTCAAAGTGTTTTGGGAGCAACATTGGGGTCAAGCAAGGCTGCCCTTTATCCCCCACCTTATTTGGGCTATACATAGACAAATTAGAAGAATAGTTAGACAAGCGGGGGGCGATGGAGTTTTTTTGGCCACTTATGTGGTCAAATTGTTGCTATATGTGGATGATCTTACCTTAATGGAAAATTCAGATAATAGTCTTCAATAACATCTAAAATCCTTAGAGTTGTTTTGTCGGGATGTAGAGATGCAAGTGAACATCAGCAAAACCAAGGTCATGATTTTTACGTTGAAAAGAGCTAAGAAACAATTAAATTTTATGTTTGAGGGAAGCTCTTTGCAAGTGGTAAATGAATACAAGTATTTGGGTCTCAATTTTTGCAGTAATCTCAGTTGGGAGACTTGTAGGGAAAAAAGAATTCAAGGGGGCTGGAAATCCCTCTACTTGCTCGAAAATAGATGTAGATCAGCTGAGCTATGGGACTGGAAAACAAAGAAGAAATTATTTGGGCTGCTTGTCACTCCAGTAGTATTATATGGTTGTGAAGTTTGGGGCTACAACACTTCAGCTCTAAAATGGAGGCAAATAGAAAGATTACAAAAGTACATAATCACAAGCAATTTTAAAATAAAAAGTATAGTCTCGTATGAGATTGTCCTAGCTAAGGTGGGGCCTTTCCCAATGGAAATGGCAGCTTAAATCCGTTTATTAGGCTATTTGAAGAGAATTGAGAATATGGGGGAACATCAGTGGCCCAAGATTGTGGTGGAAGAAAACTTAACTAGAAGGAAGAGCACGTGGATGGGGCAAAATGCCAAGTGGATGGAAAAATGGGGGATAAGCATGCAGGAGTGTCCAAACACAAATGTAGAAATTAAAAGGTTTGTAAAAGAGAAAGTCAAACAAATCTTGTGGTCAAAACAACTTAGTAGAAAAAGAGAATACTATGTTTTGCACTTTAACCACACTTGTGATCACGAGCAAAAGTATTACGTGGGGGTAGATATAAAGTGGAAGGCTAAATGTTGATAGCCCAATTGAGAACTAGCTCTCATCGTTTGAGATGTGAAATGGGGAGATGGACAATACCCAAGGAGGCATGGGCTAATAGGATTTGTTGTTTTTGCTCTTCGGGTTTAGTGGAAACAGAATGGCACTACGTCATGCAGTGTAAAGCTTATGAGGACATTAAGTGCAATTACTTGGATCTGTTCAAAGTCAAATCATTAGAGGCTTTGTTTGAAGAGGAGAAGATCGTTGAAATGGCAGGTTACCTGATCAAAATACACAGTAGAAGAAACAAAATCAGCAAAGAGTTAGAGGGAAGCATAGAGTAGTTGGTGGGGTCGACGGCTGCTCGGTTTGTGTCAAAATGTGGTTTCAGTTCTGTTTCGGGGTTCCCATAGGCCGGCTAGGCTCGTGGACATAATTAAAAGCATTCATTCATTCAATCTATTCACAATTAATGAAAATTATATCTAAATAGCAGCGAGACCATCAGTAGGCATTTATGGCGCCACATTGACAAGAAAATCTGATATGATTTTACAGCTGTTAGATTTGGTGGAAGATTGCATAAGAAAATCTGATATGATTTCAAATCTATTAAGATTTGGTGGAAGATTGCATACTAAATATCAAATCTCCTGTGAAAAAAAATTAGCGACTGAAAATCATAACTACTTCACAATTTTAAGGCGTGAGAGACCTATTCCAAACGTGAGACAGGTTTTTAGGCATATTGTGCACTAGGGATGCAGAGGTAAAGCCTATCAGCTAATTAGGAAAAATCACCATACAGCCCACATGTTAAATTGCCATGATGATATGTGTCATGTTAAATTGCCATGATGATATGTGTCTTCCATATATTGATGCCTCTTAGAGGAGTAATTACATAGATAGCATTCCCCTCTAACCTCCCATACAACGTCAACGTGAAAATCAAGGGTCTAAATTGTATCTCGAGTATAGGATGATCACTGGAATGACCAGAGCCGCTTACATCAAAACCAACAAAACTTTCCTCAATTACTTGTTATGCAAGACATTGCCATGTTGCTCCTCCTCACACATTCCCATTTCTATACACCTAGCAACACATTTTACCACTGCATTTGGGGGTGATCACTTACATAGGGCGGGAATGCCCAATTTGGGCACTTTAGTTGCGTCACAGACAATAGGCAAACCTCTTCTGAGAATCATATCCATGGAATCCACAATCATTTGAGTATTTGGAGTAATAGCATTGTTGTTCGTTATGGCCAAGTCATGGACAAATGTTGGTTACCCCATAGAGCGAATGGGAACATTCAGCTACTTCTCCTTGTCAGTGGTGACCGTGAAGAAATTACCCATGGACGGATCAATCGTGGGGTGGATGGTCATTACCAAGTTGAGCTAGCCATGGAAGTCGCGTCGCCTTACATTACAAATGTCTCTGTTGTGGGTGAGAAAAAAGGAGTGGGGCATGCCTGATTTGCCGCCTGCATGAATTTGTTGGGAAAAAAGGTAACAGTGGTGATGGCTAGGGCAGAGGCATAGGAACGGTTGATCAGCCCCAGCGCTCCCCTTGCTATGCCCTTCACATAGAAGAATCCAACGAACAATTTGGAGGAGACTGAGCGGCTAGCCATTAGTTCCTGCAATAATTTGGTACTGTGTACAAAGCGACTAGAGAAGGTGGTGGGCAGTCGTTGCAGATGGAGAGGGTGTGGAGCATTCTGTGACCATTGAAGTAGTGGTTTTGATTAATCTGTTTTGGTTTAAATAGTGTATTGTAAGTATTGATTTGTTTAGGTGGTTCATTTGAAAATCAGAGTTCATGATTCTATTTAAACAAATCAAAATTTAAAGTGTCATGTTCAAGCCTACCAACTAATCTGAAGAGGAAATCATTGAAGTAGGGTGAGAGATGGCCTTCCACTTTTATGCGGCAGTGCCTCTATAGAAGCAACAATTTCTAACGGATTCGTAACCGTCAAAGCCCTGCCCATATTTGTCAAGCTCATTTTGTTGGGAGTGTTTTCACGTGGCAATTTAAACCCTACTATTTTTTTAATATTTTCTTTTCAAATGTCAAAAAAATTTAAGTTAATTTCTTTCATAGTGTAAATATAAATATAATATAGATTTATATTTTCATAATATATTTTTATTATATATTATATAAATATAATATAAAATATATATTAAAAAATAATATATATAATTATATTAAAAATGATATTATATTTATATAATATATAATAAAAATGTATATATATAATATTTAATATAATATATTTTTTATATTATTCTTTAATATAAATTTATATTATATATAAAAAGAGGGTTTTTATATATAATATAAAATATGTATTAAAAGATCATATATATAATTATATTAAAAATTATATTATATTTATATAATATATGATAAAAATTTATATTATATTATATTTATATAATATATATTAAAAATATATATTTTATTGTATATTATATAAATATAATATAATTTTTAATATAACATTTTTATATTATTTTTTAATAAATAATTTATATTATATATAAAACCATCTTTTTATATATAATATAAAATATATATTAAAAAATATAAAAATATATAAATTTATTATATAAATATAATATAATTTTTTAATTTGATATTTTTATATTATTTTTTAATATATAATTTATATTATATATAAGAACATTTTTATATAATATAATAATAATATATTTATATTTTTTTAATATATTTACGCCGAAGGCGTGTCCTATATGAACTTTCCAAGTTCATTTTCCCCATGGACGGTTGAAAAGCCACCAGAGACCTGTTGACGGTAAAATGCATCTCGACCGTCCATATTTTTAATAGAAAATATCATAGCCCATACACCCGTTGTTCGTTGCATTTGTTTTCCCATTGTTATTTTTCCTTCGCGACATGTCACGTCAACTAGAGAATCTCGAGACAAGACTATACCAATAAATTTAATTGCATTGGA
This sequence comes from Sequoia sempervirens, assembly GCA_007258455.2. NCBI lineage: Eukaryota > Viridiplantae > Streptophyta > Pinopsida > Cupressales > Cupressaceae > Sequoia > Sequoia sempervirens. The sequence continues at coordinate 227,513,482 of VDFB02086081.1, forward strand.
GAACCTCGAGATGAGATGTATTTTACCGAGATTAATTGCATTAGGACATCACATGCACGCACGAGAATAAAAAAATATCGTCCGTTTTTTCTTGCTCCGATGCATTTTATATTATATTTATTTGTATTATATTTTTGTGGGTATTTTTGTTATAAAGTATTTGTATTATATTTTTGTGGGTATTTTGTTATAAAGTATTTTTAATATATAACAAGTGACACAAGCGTCGAGTTCCTACTGAGAGGTAAAAGGCATGTAGCTATGAGTTAGAAAAAGTTTTTAGATAGCAGATAGGAATATAAATGTATTAAAAATAGCTAGAAAAGTTTGAAGTAATTTTTAGAAGCGCACTAATGCATGGAATTTTTAGGGTGCATGGGCAACGTGGTCCATAGGGACATGTGAACAGGTAACACGTGTGGATGGATGCAAGGGAAATTTTATTTATGGGTACCATGTATACGTGGACTTTTTTATAGATATACCAATGAATACTTGTTTTTTTGTGTGTGTATGTATACATTTGTGAGAAGGAAGATTCTTTATGATCTTAATTAGGAAGCAAGAATGCACTATTAATTTGTATTAATTATTGAATGCAAACAATCGGAAACATTTGTAATAATGCTTGAGACATATATGCATACATGTATCCACGTGCACATAATGCATAGAAGAGTGAAATGCATAGTCGACATGTGAATGAGTCTTAAAGCAGGAGGAGACTCAGCTCGCATTTACAGTATTAAATGAAAGAAAACAGGAGAAATAAACTATTTATGACCGGTGCAATTTTTTTATTTTTTTATTTTTTAGAAAACCTTTTGATCGAAAAATTCATTAGTCATTTTAAATGGAACAAAGTTTTGATGTAGAGATATTTCTAAAGCATCAATTATCATTTGCAACTATTTACAAAAAACATGTGTGCGGGCAAAAAAGGAAAATGCATTCTTTACATGACCCATATTTATATGCATGGTGAAACAAAGTTTACCATATTTCTTTTTTTTGCTTGTATGTCTATTTGTAAATAAAATTATGTTTAGTGTACTGTTGTAAAACACATGCTATGTTAATTAATACAATTGAGTTATTTTAGTTTATCATATCACAATATGCAAGTGCTAATAGAAACAGTAATGTTAGGTGGAAGATTGATAGGGGTAGCTCATTTGAGTATAAACTTTTGTAAGATTAATCAATGTTTTTTTTAATGTAGTATGAAGGTTAGTATTATATAAAGCTATTGATTTTATTATAAATAAGATTTAAATCCTATCTATGTAATATGATAAGATATTTTCGTGTATAGAACAATGTAATTATATTACAATAAATTGTTAGATGAATGACTAGAAAGCTATTGATTTTATTATAAATAAAATTTTAATATTGTTTATGTAATATGAATAAAAATTTGTGTTTATATAATAAACAATAAGTAATTTGTAAAAATATAATAAAGAACCTTACTACCTAAGATTAAATTTGTGTATATATAAAATAAAATGTAATAATTTAACTTATTAAAATGTAATAAGTGGAATAAATATTACGATAAATTCTTAGATGAAATAGTACAAAGGTATTGATTTTATTATAAATTAGATTTGAATGTTGTTAATGTAATACGAATGAATATTTTTTTGTGTATATATTTTAAACAAAAAATAATTTGAAAAGATATAAAGAATCTTATTAGGTAAGATAAAATGTAGGTACAGTAAAATAATCTACATGTTTGTAGCACTTTGCATCCAAATTATTGAGAGAGAAACATTTGTAACAATGCTTGAAGAATTTAAGTATACATGGATGCATGTATACATGTATCGACGTGCACACAATGCATAGAAGAGTGAAAAGCATCCTTGGCACTTGAGCAAGCCTAAAAGCGTGATGAGACTGAAGTTGCATTTGTAGTATTAAATGAAAGAAAACAAGAGAAATAAACTAGTTAGTATGAATGCATATATGAAAGGAAAGCATTAAAATATGGATCCATGTAAAGACATATGCATGCACGGATGTGTACATGTGTCCATGTAACTTGGTATGTTAAGAAGAATCTATATATGCCTGCATCCATAAAGTTAGAAATGTTAGAAAAAATTTGCATCTTAAACAAGAACTAAAAAAACATTACTAACTGAAACAAAGCAGCAATACATTAGTGTTTGTGGAACAAGTGTATAAAGTATATCTAATAATGCATTTGGATGCATGGATACATGTAAATATTTGTGAAATCTGAATATACATTATAGCCTTTGAGGAATTGTCATATGTGCTTTTAGGAATCTGTAAGAAACAGGATTTAGAAAAGACGTTTTGAAAAGAACTCTTGAATACAACTGTATTTTAACAATGAGACTCAATTTGCATTTGTAGTATTAAATGAAAGAAAACAGGGAAAATTAACTATTTATTAGCAATGCATATATCGAAGGAATGCATAAATGTATGGATGAAGGCAAACATTTATGCATCCATCTATGTGTACATGTGTCCATGTAAGTTGGTAAGTAAACAAGAATCTATATATGCCTATGTGCACAAAGCTAGAAAATGTCAGAAACAATTTGCATTTGAAAGATATAAAAAGAACATTTATGATCGAAACAAAAGAATAATACATTATTGTTTTTTGACCAAGTGTATTAAGGATATCCAACGATGCATTTGAATGCATGGATACATGTAAATATTTATGAAATCTGATTATACATTTTAGCCTCCAAGAAACTGTGATATGTGCTCTTAGTTATCTGCAATAAACATGATTTAGAAAAAAATGTTTTGAAAGGAAGTGTTGAATACAACTCTATGTTGTGATAGTTATTTTCAAAGCCCCCAGTGTTTAATTGCATAACCTTGATATTTTCTTCATTTTTTCCTTTGGTATGGTGTGAATTTTTTTCTAATGGATGAAAGTATATTTGAGCTATAGATAGATAAAGATATGTAAGGGTGGTAAAGAAGAATGAGTGATGTAAGTGCAACAAAGAGAAGGAATTGAGAGAATGATGAGATGCAAGTAAGGTATATGAATGCCTTATGGAAAGTATTAGATATGGGAAGCAAGGATATGTGAAACTGGATGTGAGAATGAATGGAATGTAAATGATATGAATTTATCATTTTCAAGTTAAACGCTTAAAATTAAATGCAAGATATAAAAATTTGAATGAGTGAGCTGGATTGAGAGAAAAAAGGAATGCAAGACATTGGTGTGATGCAAGAGAAGCATATAAATGGATTTTGAAATGTATTTGATTTGAGAAGAAACGATGTGCACGGGTGGAAATGGAAATGAGTGGATTCGATAGGGTATGAAGTGAACTTTTGTTCCAAGAAAGGGTGGAAGAATGTCTATTTTGTTATTGGTTATGCTTTTTAAAATCATCATAGGGCTGAGTGTCTCAATACAAATACAAAAGAAAGACTGGTGTCCCATTTCTCACTCTCCTTTGGACTAAACAAAGTTCCAAGATCCTTGAGCTTCCTCGAAATGTGACAAGAGAAGAATAGATATAAAAATATAATGATATTTAAGGATGCAAGAGTCAAAAGAGAAACACCAATGAATACTAGTACCTTTACATGGGTGCATGTTTACATTTGCAGTAACAAATTTCCTTTATGATCTTATCCAGGAAGCAAAAATGTATTATTATTTTGTTTCAAGTATTGAATGCAAATAATCTTAAACATTTGTAACAATGCTTGAGGCATCTATGTATACATGCATGCATGTATACATGTATCCATGTGCACACAATGCAAAGAAGAGTGAAAAGCATACATGACATGTGAACGAGAAATTTGAATGGAAAACACTAAAATCAAGTAGAAATACAAATTTGTCAAAGCACATTGAGGCTCAAGTAGCATTTGCAGTAGTAAGCGAAAGGAAAACAAGGAAAAAAAACTATATATCAGCAATGCATATATCGAAGGAATGCATAAATATATGGATCCATGTAAACATTTATGCATGCATGGATGTATAGATGTGTCCTTGTAATTTGGTACACAAAGAACAATCTTTAAATGCATGTGTGCATAAAGCGAGAAATGTAAGGAACAATTTGCATTTGAAACATATACAATATTGTTTTTTGAACAAGTGTATAAAGGATACCTAATGATGCATTTGAATGCATGGAAACATGTAAATATTTGTTAAATCTAATTACACATTATAGGCTTGAAGAAACCGTTATACACTCTTTTAGGGATCTGTAATAAACAAGGTTTAGAAAAGACATTTTGAAAATAACTCTTGAATACAACTGTATGTTATGAGTGTTATTTTCGAAGCCCTCAGTGTTTATTTGAATAACCTTGATATTTTCTTCATCTTTTTCTTTGTTTGGTATGGTGTGAATTTTGTTGTGATGGATGAAGGTATATTTGAGGTGTAGATAGATAAAGATATGTGAGTGTTAAAAAGAAGAATGAGTTATGCGATTGGAACAAAGAGAGCAAATTGAGAGAATGGTGAGATGCAAATAAGGTGTATGAATAAGTTATGAAAAGTATTTGACATGGGAGGCAAGGATATGGGATGGTGGATATGAGAATGAATGGGAATGTAAATGGTATGAATTTATCATTTGTAAGTTATATGCTTACAATTAAATGCAAGAAATGAAAATTTCAATGAGAGAGCTGGATTTAATGAAAAAAGGAACGCAACACATTGGTATGATGCAACACAAGCAAATAAATGGATTTTGAAATGTATTTGATTTGAGAAGAAAGGATGTGCAAGGGTGGAAATGGAAATGAATGGAATCAATAGGGTATGAAGTGATTATTTCTTGCAACAAGGGGTGGAAGAATGTCTAGTTTGGTATTGGTTATGCTTTTAAAAATCATCATAGGGCTGAGTCCGTCAATATAAACACAGAAAAAAGACCCATGTTGCATTTCTCACTCTCCTTCGTACTGAACAAGGTACTGAGATCCTTGAGCTTCCTCGAAATGCGACAATAGAAGAGTGGATATAAAAATATAATGATATTTATGGATAGAAGAGTCAAAACAGAAGACAAAGTGGAAGTTCTTATGCATATACTATGAAAAAAAAAAATATGGAAGATCATAAAACTGAGAACATGCAAATGCTGATGCAGTGGAGAACATTAAATACATGGAGAGAGAAATACGTAGAGCTATTCACAGATATATGCATGGATGCATCAACAGACACATGTATACACAGAAAATAGAACTACATGGAGAGATGGAGATATGAACACATGTATACATGGATGTATGCATATTTGCATATAGGTACAAATGCATATGTTACATGGAAGGATGTATTCATATACACATGCAAATATGGATGAAGGCATATATGCATATATGCATGTATGGACAATATGCATAAATGTATGTCAACATATAACTTTTAATTTTGTTATATTGGAAAACTAGCACTATTCTGATAAATCAATATTGGAAAATTAGCATTTAGCTATTTCTATTTATCAGAATAGCTTTATAAATTATTGTTGTTATTGAAAATCAGTGAAATGCGATCGCATAGATTGATTAAATAAATTTAAGCAAAGGCATAGTTTATAAAACTGGCGAGTAGAGATACGTAATCCATGAGTGCAAATTAAATGCATTGAAATATCAGGAAAATGCGAACACATGGAGAGGTCAAAATAATTGAAGCAAATGCATTAAATGGCATGTGGCTGGTGGGGAAGGCGCTGGAATTGCTTGACGGCCATGGGTGGCTAGGATACTTTGGCCATTAGGGGCCATTTGGCCAAAGACAAAGACAAATACATGGGTGCATGAGTCCATACATGCATATATACATGTATCCATGCAAAATATCGATAGATACATATATAGATGGATGTGTGTATGCAATTCATAGGTGCATGTATGCATAAATCAATGTATACATGCACCCATAGATACAGTCATACATATATAGACAGATGCATGCAGAGATGGCAAGATATGCATAAATCGATATATGCATGGCTGCATCTATGGATACATAGATACATAATGAAATGGAGAAAAAGACACATTTATATATGCATTTATTTTGGGAGTTTGATTCTGAATCCATATGCATACTTTGATTAAAACTAGTGGCTGAAGGTACATAATTCATTCAGACAAAATTAATGCATTGAATGGCATCTGACTAAAGGGGAGACTGTTTGGATTGCTAATCAGTCTTTGAATATATAACAATTAAAAGAGATAAGTAAGTATAAGTATCCTTGGCGACATTTCACATTTTGACCTTTCAATCAAAGTCAATTAACAAAGTAGCAGTCAGACCTAAAGAAAGTTCAAGGACTATGTCGATAGAAAACCATATTTTGGACAATGGCTAGACAATCTGTTGAAATTGCTTTAGAAACTTTGAAGCAAATGCATTTTTGCTTCTGTTTACTTTCATTGTACATCTTAAATGGAAGTCGGGTTTTGCATTGCTGCAATGTATTTGTATACTTTGATTATAAAATCATAGTTTAGATCATTTTAAGTGTTATCCATTCGAATCTTTCCTTGAAATACGAAGGATTCATCTGAGTCTTGGAGGCAATGCACAACTGTCCTATAAAGAGAGCTTTGGAACCAATGAGCTGTCATATATACATGGGTGCATGAGTCCATAGATGCATATATACATGTATCCATGCAAGTTATCGATAGATGCATATATACATGGATGTGTGTATGCAATTCATAGGTGCATATATACATAAATCGAGGTATACATGTACCCATAGATACAACCATACATATATAGACAGATGCATAAAGAGATGACAAGATATATGCACAAATCGATATATGCATGATTGCATCTATGGATACATAGATACATTATGAAATGAAGAAAAAGACACATTTATATATGCATTTATTTTGAGAGTTTGATTCTGAATCCATATGCATACTTTGATTAAAACTAGTGGCTGAAAGTACATAATTCATTGATACAAAATTAATGCATTGAATTGCATCTGACTAAAGGGGAGGCTATTTGGATTGCTAATTAGTATTTGAATATATAACAATTAAAAGAGATAAATAAGTATAATTATCCTTGGGAACATTTCACATTTTGACCTTTCAATCAAAATGAATTAACAAAGTAGCAGTCAGACCTAAAGAAGGTTCAAGGACTATGCTGATAGAAAACCATATTTTGGACAATGGCTAGACAATCTGTTGAAATTGCTTTTAAAACTTTGAAGCAAATGCATTTTTCGTTATGTTTACTTTCATTGTACATGTTAAATGGAAGTTGGATTTCGCATTGCTGCAATGCATTTGGATACTTTGATTATAAAATCATAGTTTAGATCATTTTTAGTGTTATCCAATTGAATCTTTCCTTGAAATACCAATGATTCATCTGAGTCTTGGAGGAAATGCACAATTGTGCTATAAAGAGAGCTTTGGAACAAATGAGCAAGTGAACCACAATTTTTTTTTGCTCACATTGCCAATTTCACTGTGTGCTTTAAACCTCTAAAGTAAGAGAAAACTGAGGAAAGAAACTATTTATTGCCTCAAGTAACTCGTTTCTGGTTCTGGATACTGTAATTATTGTCCTCATAGGCACACATGCAAAGTATGGAACCATATAGAAAGCAAGTGAACTCTTTAATAATCCCATGAAACATAGTCTTTGTATGCATCCATGTATACAGGTTTGCATGTATATATGTGTACATGTAATTATGTATATATGTTAGACAGTATGTATTTGTGCATAGGTGCATAAGGATGGTATGTATCTTTAGATTTTAGATTGCATAGGTAACATGTAGTTCATAGTCATCTAGTTAGAGTAATATGATCACTTTGTGCATATTGGTATTTAATTCTGGAAGTTGATGTTTCCAAAGTTGTTTTTTTTAATTTGGAAAGTGGTATTTAGTTGTTTTCTTGATTGTGTTTCAAAGTGAATGCATTAAACAAAATGTGGATTTATCATGTAATATAGATTTAAGTGACTAGAGATGCATTGTGATTACTTTGAGCGTTTCATTTTTTGTTATTCTGCAGATCTGTGTAGTCACAGGAGATGTTGTTGATGTAGAGTCAAGACCTGGAACCGAGCTACTTGATACATGTATCCATAGATACATGGATGTGGACATCTATCATGGTATCCATAGATGCGTAGATACATGTATCTATGGATAGATGTATTCATAGATACATTGACACATATATGGATAGATTCCTGTATACATTTGCACATAGAAACACAGATACATATATGCGTGGATGCATCTATAGGTAGAAGAATACATAGAAACATAGTTGCATGGATAGATAGATAGATGCATAGTTGGATACATAAATGCTTAAATATACATGTATGGAAATATCCATGGATTGCTTATGAAGTTGCATAGATACATATATCCATGGCTGCATGTGTACATAGATGCATGTATTGCAGTACACAGGGATGCATGTATATGTGTATCTCCGGGCAAGATGCATGGTTGCATGTGAGGCTTGTAAAGTTTGTATATTTTTTATTACTGCAAAGCGGTCTCATAAAGAGAGGTTTGGAACGAAAATTATGTCAACATGTGTGATAATGAGAGTTTTTTCCTTGAACCTCGTTATATATTCAAAGAGTAACTAGCAATGCAAACAACATTCCCTTTAGTCAGATGCCATTCAATGCATTGAGTTTGCATCAGTGGATTATGTACCTTAAGCCACTAGTTTGAATCAAAGTATGAATATGGATTCAGAATCAAAAGCTCTTTCCTGTGAACCCATTTTTAATTTGCCTATGAATTTGCCCGAAATGCTTTTAACCGGCAGCATTGGCCAATCACATTTCGCCATTGAACATATTACTTATTTTTTTGTACAGTTTGCATTTGGAGAGCTATTTTATATATTGGAAAATTAGCATATATCTATTTTTCTATTCGACTGAGTAGCTTTATAAATCATTTTCATTTTAAAAACTCGGGAAAATGCGAACGCATAAATTGATTAAATAAATTTAAGCAAAGGCATAGTTTGAAAGTTGGTGGCTAGAGGTACGTAATCCATGAATACAGATTAAATGCATTAAAATATCAGGAAAATGTGAGCGCAATGCATGAATGCAAATTAAATGCATTAAATGACATCTGGTTGGAGGTGAACGTGCTGGAGTGGCTTGGTGACCATGCATGGACAGGGTACTTTGGTCATTTAATATAGAGTTAAGCCACTTGCTATGCATCTTTATTACTTTGTGTGTGTTGTTTTTGTGTTCTGTAAGCCTGTGTTCTCAAAACCTAGATTCTGCAATTGCTTTGAGCTTTTTCGCTATGATGAAAGCATACAAGATAAAGGAATTTTGTGAACTATTATAGTTAATGTGCTCATAGGCACATATGCAAAATATGGAAACATACAGAAGGGAAGCAAATTGTTCAAAAAAACTCCTCAAAGAAATGTGGTCCCATGGAATGCAATAAGTGTTCACAATGGACACTTTGGTTTTTGCATGTTAACTTTGTCAGATAATGCAATTTGGCATGAACAATGTTGAAGCCATGACATGAACAATAGAACTATTCAACACTGAACTCTATGCTTTTAATAATTATTGGAAAAGTTGTAAATGCCATAGATGAAATAATATGAATAAAATTCTAGTTTCTGATTTTCTTGAAATGCAATGAAAAAACTGCTATAAAGGCATAAGACAAGGTTGTGTAACATATTGCCATTCCTGTATCTAATTTCTTTGGACACAAATGCTTTACACATTTGATTTCAATAGTAACATGTCTACGAAAATGGGACAATAGAGATCATAATTCAGTAGTTTTTAGTGTGAGTATATATGTATCCTGATACATATAAGCTCGATCTGGCATTTATGAAAACAACTACTATGTACAGTGAAAGAGCTAATTAGTGTTACTATATGCGATATCCATATAACATAATAAATTGGTACAAGGCTAGAGTGGCACATCCATAAATACATGGACGCATGTATAAGCAGTTGCATACAGGGATACGTAGAAGCTTAGATGAATACATGCATACATGAATATGTGCATATGTGCATATGGACATAGAGGCATATATACATGTAAATATGCATATATGCAGCGAAAGCAACATATGGATTTGTGTATATAGGAGTGTACTCTATACATTAGAATGCATGATGGAAAAGTGACTATAAAGTACAATGCATAAAAGCAGGGGCGAGACTTGGTTGCATTAACAGCATAAAATGAAAAAATCCAGAGGAAAATAACCATTTATTGTCTCAAGTAACTTGTTAATGGGTCTAGAGTGTGCAACCATAACAACTTCTACTTGGTCACCATAAACTCTTGAAAACGTAAGAATCAGAAAGCAAATATTGGAAAAGCTAGGAAGGACAGAATGCAAAAGGGAACATTTAAACTATATAGTTTGAATGGCATTATGCATGGAGGGGTAATAATTATTGAACATATATGTCAGACGTACATAGAGAACCATTTTCTTCATAGGTGCAAAAATAAAATTAGAGTTTTAGATGTCCATATTCGAGAAAACTTTAACATAGTAACCTATAGAAGTGTCTAAATGTATAATAGCAATAGAGTATTTTAAAACCAAAGATGTCTTTAACATGTGAAAACCAGTGAAATGTCTTGGAGCATGCAAAGGCAAAAAAGTAAAAGTCTGAACAATGTAAATTTGTGCTCCTGTATTCCTAGTTTCCTGTAAAGCCAACAAAATGCTATGTATTAGAAACATAGTTTGTATGGATAGTGATTTGAGGTGTTGGTTCAGAAGAGAAAAAGTTTACATATGAATGACTTTATTACTTCTGGTGATGTTTCCTGTCTATTTGTCAATGCAAATGGCTTCAACAATGGCATTGTTTTGGTCAAGGCTAAAATGTCCTTTAGCACTGAAGTCCCATAGGATGAATATCACTGCTGACTTGTCCTTGATATAGTCTTCATAGCTGAGCCTTTGCAGTGTGGGCAATAGACGGTGCATGGTGACCTGGTCAATTGAAGACTGAATTGTTTGATTGTCATAAGTTGTTATGGTAGTTTTAAGTTGTAAACAGAATGTATAATTGACTTTCTGGTTGCACTGTTTACAGTGAGCAGTTTTTTCTTGGAGTGTGCCATAAGCAGCGAATTTGAATTTGCATTTTGGACAACATGCATGAAATGGATTGGAAAATGCATTTGCTACTTTTAGAGTACCAGAAACCTATAGAATATGGTTCAAAATTGTTAGAGGAGACAAAAATACAAGTTTGGATGCACTATTTTTTTAAAAAAAGAATGTTGTTACCTTGAAAGTTGAATGTAGTAGGCTGTTGAGTTTTTCCAAGCTTCTTTTGTCATTCAAGGTACATATGAATGTTGATCGACATGTGTGAAATGTGTTCTTTTGATATGTTTTTCTTACAACATTCTTGAAAGCATTGCAGGTGTTTTATTTGTATGCAACTGGTCTTCGAGTGCAAAGTATTGTTGCTCATATGTTGACTGTAATAGCAGTTGCAATTCAATGAAAGAATTAGATTTTGTTACAGAAATTATTATAGAGACCATTGTAGAACATTAAAAGGTTGAAACTGAAAGAAGAGGTAAAAGTTCTATAGACTGAAATACCTGTGCTCTGTCTATGTCAGTGTGGCCATCTTTGATGTCAACTGCAAATTGGGTACCCATTTTCCTGGCACCAACTACCAGCGCAGCTATTGTGCCAGCTGGGTACTCATTTACAGTTGTTAGCAATTGGCTGATAGTCGTACTTGGAATGAATTTGCACTCTTGACAGAGGCGGGGGATGTTTTCAGTGGTGCTTATGTCTGTTAAAATCAAAATACAATCACAGTCACCTCTGTCATAATCTGTCCTAGGTGCAACTTGGAAATCTGAGATTGAAATAGCTGACCCCGGGACTATTTTAGGCTCATGTTGATACACAAGGTTTCCACTAACATTTAACGTGATTGTCATTTCTGCTTTGTGATTTTTCAGATCAGCCCGTAGCATTTCCCGTGTTTTGTTGGCCTTATCCAATGTTGCTTTGTAGACAACAAGGACATCACCTTGGAAGGTGTCTCCAGCTCTTTTTGCATTTAGTTGTTTGATTGAAACAATCTTAGGTTTCTTGACTCTTGTCCTACAAGGAACAAGGATAATGTCAATTGAATGCTAATTTAATATTAGCAAGCTGGGCAAATGGCGGTACAATGAAGAACCAAGTACTTTACCATTGTGCTGACTCTTCCTGTGCAATTTGCACCTATTTTTCTTGTCTTTTTGATACATCTTTTGGTGTCCTGCAAAGAATTGGAACAATGTTATTTGAATATTTGTGATTTGGGTGAATGAGTATGAAGGAATAATACTATGAGCACTTTACCGTTGTGTTGATTCTTCTTGTGTGGTTTGTATTTGCTTTGAGTGTCTTTTAGTTTCATCCATAGATCTCCTGCAAATAATGGATATAGCATTGGAAAAGACATTGCAATGCATAAAGGTGATATAAGGCTATAAGTTCTATAAAGTTGAATTTGTCTATTGGGCAACATGCAATTTTAGGAAAATTGGATTGTGATCAGTCCAATATGCTTCTGATATATAGATAGAGCATATATTTGTAGTCGTGTTGGACCAAATGTGATCAATGACTAAGTTGCCCATGCTGTGTTGTTGGTTCAACATAAATTGTATATTGTTTTGCTGCATATAACTGTGAAGCATTTTTTTGCTTTTGCTTTCTAAAGACATGTCGACATTAAAATCGCCTAAAATGTACAACATGTTTTTTGAATTTGTGGATCTAATAATTATTTGCAAGATTGTGATTACTTCATCTATGGCAGTTGCAGGTCTTGCATAAATATTACAAACATTGAGTTCATTGTTAGATAGCATTACTGTTGATGTGATGGCTTCAATATTTGAGGTTTCATGTTGTGTTGTTTTTGACAGGAGTAAATGTTTCCTGGTTAAAGTTGCTATGCCATGTATGTTATGTACAGAGAAGCTATCAAAATACTACAGCAAGGTATTTAGCTCAAAGGGATGCATATGTGTTTCTTGGAGACACAAGATATCAGATTGCATTATGCCATAGTCATTGACAATGTCTTCTGCATGTGCTTTCAAGCTACAAGTGTTCAATGTACATAGAAGCATATGTGATTTGTTTTTTGAACATGTGTTTAGATTATCAAGTTGCCATTGTGCACATGTCTGAAGACGAGACATTTCTAGTTGTATTTTGTTCTTTAACTTTGAAGTTTTTTGTAGTTAAAGGTTGTAACAGAAATAATGATTCTACTGATTTTGTTCGTGACAGAGCTGTATAGGTTAGTCCATGCTGTCTAATGCCTGTGGGATCAAAAGCCAAGGCCTCCATTGTTAATCCTTGGGATCGATGTATGGTTCGTGCACATGCTACTTGTACTGGGAATTGTTTTCTAGTTGTAATTTTCTTGTTTATTGTTATTTTCTGGATTGGCCTAGCAATGCGTTGTATAGGCACCCAGTCTTTGTCAATGATAGTAGAATAGCAGTGTGCTAGTTTTGTGCGCTGGTGATGTCCAATTGATGGGTCATTAAATTTAATCCAAACAATATCAATATTGTTTTGTGTTGTATATGCTTTAAAAATTCCATCTGAACCGTTGACGAGGCCATCTTGAACATTGTAATTTCCTACATAAAGCTCAACAAGAATGTTTGGTTTCAAGCATATTTGTGATGGGAGTGTCGTTGTGTGACTGTACACTCGTATTGCATTAAGGTCCTCGTGAACTTCATCTATTGCATCTAGCACAATCATTTGGGTTGGAATGATTGATAGCATTTTGTTGTTATGTGCTTGAACATCTATTCTCCTATATAAAAGGTGTGGAAGCAATGGATCTAATGGTACAGGACGAAAGCAAATTTTGTTGATATAGTCTATGTCATGAGTTGTCTGAATGCCTACTCGTAGTCTATTAAGGATTGAAATAAATATTTCATCTTTTTGTCTCATGGTAGTCACCAATGAATAACATTTTATGTGGTCTTTCCAGAAACTATAAGGCATTAATTCAATTGGAGTAGGCCTATTTTCGAAAACCACAGAGTCAAGGACAGGTTGTGCCTAGTAAAGGTCACCACAAAATATGGTATCAAGGTTTCCAAAGTATGTTGTAGGCATTTGCATTATGTCGCGTAGTCTTCTATCAATATACCGTAGAAATGTTGAGCCAACTAATGATATCTCGTCTATAAGAAGTATGCGCAATTGATCATAGTGTCAAGTACTTCAGTGTTCAGTGGCAGGAATTCTGATGTATTAAAAGGTATGCGAAATGCTGAATGTAATGTGAATCCCCCTATGTTATATGCTGCTTTACCTGTATATGCAGTTAATAAGCCCTTGGGTTTGTCTGGATTATTGTCAACAGAATTGCTATACATGCGAATGAGAGCTTGGTAGATGGCTTTTGCTGTAAAAGTCTTTCCTGTTCCAGCTCCCCCAATTAAAAACAAGTGCAATGGCTTTTGTGGATTTTTCATCTTTTTTATGAGAACATCCTTAACAATTGCTTGTTGTTCTTTATTTAACATTCGTCTTAACTTGTAGTATTCATTGTTATCTATAATATGTGGGTGCTTTGTAATTTCAAATCCATTGGAGTACATGGTATTTGGGTTAGAATGACCTATGTTTGGAAGGTCTGTTTGAATGGCATATAGTTCTTTCTGGGAAAGCTTTGCTTGCATTGGCAGGTCAATGAGCTTTTCATCTTCAAGAGACTGAAGATCATTTATAGCTTTGTCAATGTCACCCCATGTGGAGTTTGTGTTGTGGATGAACTTTGCACTATTTGTTTGAATGGTTTGTCCATGGTACATGTATGCATGTTCCCAAGAGTCAAAGTTTTGTTTAAGTGTGTGCTCATTAATGGTAAATGGAACATAGAGAACCAATTGCTCTCTGCAATGATTCTCTATATCAAAGTGTTTGTTGAAATTGATAAACCGTACCACATTGGGTTTGGCCTTTGGTTCAATTGTAGCACCGTATTTGTTGTATCTTGAAACAAATTCTGCAAGACATATGTCCACCATTGTTTTAGGGCGTTTTAAATAGTAGTCTATAATAGATTTCGCAAGAACGTTTTCTGATTCATCTGGCTCATTGCTCAATTGTTTAACAGATTTGAGTATAAATGTGCGATCATTGTCAGATCGTGTATCAATGAATATACATTTTATTGAACTTTAATTTAATGGTAATGACAGAACAATATGTGCAGCTTGTTGTGATGACATTTGTTGCAAGTTAAGCATGGCATTTCCAAGTTTACTTACCATTTGTATTACATCAATATTGTCTTGCTTGTGGTCTGTACGTATTCTTTTGAATGCATATGTCATTGACTTGTCTACTTTTGCAATATATGAGCTACAGTACATAGCAGCAACATATGCATTCAGGACAAATTGTGCATCTGTATTAGCCTTCCAAAGATCTGGAATTTTCCTTGAAAAACTATTGTTCCATATTTGTGATGGTTTTCTTTGTAAGAAAAGCGTAGGCCTGTTTAATGTTGAGCTCAAAGCTTCAATGTATTCATTGTCAGTTAAGTTTAATTCTTTTAAGAACATTTGAAAAGTGAATGTTTTGTCATAGTTTTCTTTTTGGAGTTTTGAAAAGATGTCAGTGGCATTTGCAGTTATCGCTTCAGTCTTTTGGAGTATTGGTAAAAGTATAGTTGAATTTTGCATTGGTGGGAAAGGAAAATTGTACCGACAAAGTTGTTTTCTTGATCTCTTGCATTTCTTTGTATGATGGTGTTTGTGTAGCATTGCCAAAGGAAGTTCCAAATTTTTGGTGTCGCAAGTAATATACTTATCAACAAAAGCTATGATGTTCGTGTTGTTATTTTATGTGTAGATTGGTGCATTTTTAACCCATATATGAAATGATCATGTTCATTTCTCGATTTTGGAACTGTTGACTAAGTAATCAATGACATTTTCAAAGAAAGGAGTCATCTGTAGTATCAATTTTTTATTGCATTGATTCTATGTTTATAGTAACGTGCACAAGTGATAGGATCTTTCTTGATTAGTTCAAATTTGTCAGTGTGTGTTGGGTGATTAGATTCTTGATGGTTTTGTGGTCATTGGTGTAGATTGTGTAGCTCTTGTAATGTTTGAATTAGTGGATCCCAATTTTGCTCAGCACTAGAGAAAGTGATGAAAAATGTTGGTGGTCCTAGTTGTCGAATCATAGCAAATACATTTTTCTTAAGTTGTTGTGAATAGTCACGGAGAGATTCTTATTCTTTTGAAATCAACATATCCAATATCCGATTTAAGAATTTTTTCTAGATTTGGTTTGTGTTTAACATCTTTTTCAAATAGCTTTCACCCTTTTAACTAGCCTTTTTGGATTCTTATTGTCATTGTAGATAGTACTTGTTGTATTAGTACCTTTATAGCTGAAAATATATGTTTGTTGTATGATATACAAATTGTCTTTGTATTTTGTAAGAGCTCAGTACTATTTTACGATCGTAAGTTTTTTTTACAATGTCATTGTCACGTGGTTTGCCAAAGAATAAAGTTGGGAAATTCATTTCTTTAGCATAGATGTCCTTAAATATTCCAATTGGATACTTGTGCTCTGCAGGTGCGATTTCAATAATCTTGTCTTCCATGTTATGGATACTTGTAGACTCAGTGAATCCATGTATCAATGTTTCTGATGAGTTTTCATTTTCCATTTCACTGTCTGATTCTGTTTCACTTGTATTTTGTGGACTATTGTCTTCGTTTTCTTCAATGCATTGGAGAGCTTCTTGCTAATCTTGGTTTATGTGGACTTCGTGCATTTTGTATAATGGTGTCCTTGTTAATTGAGTCAAAGCTTGCATGATGACATTTGGGTGCACCATGCTTTTTTGAAATGCATTTTTTGTATTTTAAGCGTCTTTTCAATGGCAATGGTGTTTGTGTGTTGTTAATTGATTGTGGTAATGCTTTTTGTACAATGTTCATGTCAACAGGGACATTAATAATAGAACCTATTAGGCCTATTTGAGACCTTTTGAACCCTAGTTCCCAAATTTGTGCAAATGCAATTCTAAGTGAGACAAGTCGTTCTTCTAGATGAGTTAAATTTTGTACATAGCACAATGGTCTATTAGTTCTTATTTTCTGTGGCATAGCATACTTTGGAATAGTGGATTGTTTCAATGCAAAGTAGCATACATTGCATATGAAATCTATGAATTGTAAGGAATCTGATTGTAGTAGCTTATAGTATAACTGTTTTTGTTTTTCTTTGAAAATCACAGTGCTTATTTCAAAAGCAGAGCACTTGGCAAATTGCACATGGGTATTTTAGTTATCTTGTATTGTTGTTTTATAAATTTCTATTGGTGTCAATGTTTTTCCTTTCTTTGGATTGCTAGGTACACTTTATTTTTGTTTTTTTTTCTAATCAAGTTTTTTAGGTGATTAAGTCTTATTGTTGATTTATGTTTAAAATTGTTTGCTATGACAAATGGTATCAAATTTTCCTTGTTTTTAGGCAAAGCATGTGGCTTGGTCAAGTAAGTATTTTTGTATTGTGGACGATTTCTGATTAACTTTTTTAGTTGGAGTAAGCTTTTTGAGCATTGGCGAGTTAGATTTTGGGCTTTGATTCTTAGAAGTGGCTCAAAATTTCTAGCCAGAGGGTTTGTATCATGGAACAGTGTAGAGACTGATTTTGTATATCCAAAATCATTGAAATCTAAGTACTTTCTTGATGTTGTCAATGACCAAAGGCTTATTTGTATTTTTAACCATTTGGATATCCAATGAATGCAAAACAAGTCACCCCACAATCCACATTTGCTATGGGCTATGCATGGGCTTGCAGACAATTGCATCTTGAAGAAGTATGTTTCTTGATCATGTACTTTGTGCAATGTATATAGAGTATTAGGATTTAGTTCATTGTTATATGATTTAATTGCTTCTTTGTCCTTTTTCTGAAAGCAAGCTAGGAAATAATCTATAGCTCCATTCGTAATTGAGTTGAGGTGTCTTGGTTGTTAAGTAGCATGAGGCGAATCAAACAAACAATCACCAACATTGTATGCAAATGTGCTTAATCTACAAAGGCCTTGACTCTAAGGAAGGACATTGTCAATGTTTGACATTCGAGGATCACTTTGGTACCGCAGTTTTTAATTTCATGAACCTATGGGCTGTTTGAAGTTATGTTTGTGTTTTCAAATTTTAACAATGGTTCCAAAGTGTCCACTTAAAATTCATGTGTAGAAATAGTACTGAGACTAGATACGTATGTCGAGAACTATTGAGCTGTAAGTACCTTCTTGCTATTGTTTCTTGACCAAAGGGATATTTGTATATTCAACCAAACTTTGGATATCAGTGAATACAAATGCAGTCACCCACAATCCACTTCTGTACCGTCTGCTTGTGGCTTCTGGTCTTCAGCTAGGAAATATGTTCTGGATCATACTTTGTGCAATGTATATAAGAATGTCGGGGTCTAGATTGTATGATTTATTGCTTCTTTGTCCTTGTTTTGAAGGCAATTCAAAGTAACTATAGCTCCATTTCGTAGTTGAATTGATGTGTAACGATTGTTAAGCAATAGTTGTAATGAGTCAAACAAACAATCACCAATATTGTATGCAAAAGCACTCAATCTGCAAAGTCCCTCGCCCCTAAGCACGTAGTCAATGTTTGATATTTGGGGGCGCTTTGTTAATTCATAGGTGTCAACGTCTATCATTTTCTTTGTGTCTCGTGTATCCTAATGTGTTTGAGAATGGAAAATGTTGTGTATGAATAGCATCTAACACTATTATCTAGATTACAAAATCTATAATTGTTTACATCGTCGCCTATGTGCTTTTACTCAATAGCATTCCATAGTATTAATCATGTTGTCGAGCATCTTGGAAGTTAATAATCTCTATATATGTAGGAAAATGGATCTTGAGTAGTAGCAGAAGCCTACGTAACATACCATACAGCAAACAATTTAATAGAAGCACAAGGGGAAAATAGTATTAATTCTTCAACCTGGCCTTGTTATCCATTGTCCCCCAGGAGGATTGTATGTACTTATTCCTGTTACATTGACAAAGTGGATAAATGAGTACAATGCATGATGTATACTTTCAGTGCCACAAACACAAAATAATATTTTCAGGTAGCTTTGTTTACATGCAACAAATGGTCGACAAGAATCTTTTTTGCTCACATTGTCAATCTCAGTCTATGGTATTTAAATGTTTTGTGTAATTGGATTCCTTTATTTCTATGTACTTCTCAGCGACTGGTTTTGTTCAAAGAACAAATGATTTTAAAAGCTATTCAGATAAACATGAATTAAGTGGCATGTAGAGAATAGTTTCAGAAATCATTTCTGTTTAAAGAAAATCAGGGAAATGCAAAAGGATTGTTTGATCAAAGAAGATCTATGGCTTTTCTTATTTGTGGGAATAGCTTTTAAAATCATTTTTGTTTTTAAAAATTGAGGAAAATGGAAAGGCATAGGTCCATTAAGCAAAAGTGAATGCATAGATTGATTAAATAATTAAAAGAAGAGATTGAAACTCAGAGGTCCAGGTGCACAGTGCATACATGCAAAGCAAATGCATTAAATAGCATGTGGGTGGATAAGAAACTGCTAGAATGGCTTGGTGGACATGTATAGCCAGGCTGCTTTGTTCATTTGTTGTAGACTTAAGTCAGCTGTTAAGCATGACTATTACTTTTGTGCAAATTGTTTCTATTCTACAAGTCTTTGTTCTAGGAGAGATTTTATAGCTGATTGGCGGACTTTGTTATAGTTCTGATATCGAGGAACCCGAAGCTTGAGTTACTTGAGGCAATAAATAGTTTCTTTTCCTCGGTTTTCTCTTACTTTAGAGGTTTAAAGCACATAGTGAAAATTAGCGATGTGAACAAAAAAATTGTGAAGTTAATGTCATTTTGCATGTAAGCAGACCATGGAAAAATATTGGGTCATGTCTATAGTGGCGTAGTACATCATTCATTGTACTCATGTGCCATGTCGACTTTTGAAATTAACTTTGTAGGCTTTTGTTTGCAATACAAGAAGATTAAACATACGTTAACTTGCACACTGCATAGCAACTTGCCACAGATATAAGCAGTCCTATGAAAAAAATTGCCTTAAATGCATATAGGTAAAAACTAGTTGACATAAAACAAAGACTTATGACTCTATAGGCTATTTGAAACTGCAAATAGGGTTTAAAAATTGCATGCTAGCAGTTCATTCTATTCTATGGATATTGTATAGAGGAAGTATAACTAATTAACACAAGCAAAACCTGTTCTATTGTCTGAAGAAAAATTACTATTGCAATTGTGGAAAATGCGTTTTCCTATTTGTATATGTGGAAGCAGCCTTCTAAATCATTTATGTTGAAAGAAATGAGGAATACAAGATGACAAAATGAATACATGGAAAATAACTTTATGCAGTTATTATATTGAAGAATTTCAATTGCATTTCCACCATGTGAGAGCCCACCATGGAGTTCGACTCACAGCTCCCGTAGTACCCGGTTGGTGTCCATACGGCCTTCTTGAGTCCGCGGTAAAAGTTTACGGTGGGGGTTATATGAAGTCGTCTCTTTGCACCCGATTCCCCTGGAATTAAAAATAAAAATAAAAAAATTCAATTGCATTTCAAGAAAAGGAAAAAGACAATTTAAGCTGACCTTGCCTGTCACGCTGTCGAATGATCAGAAGAATATGCGGAATGTCGCACAAATTGTGATAGGCACAAGCAATTTTTCCTGGTGTAGTTTGTATGTGATTGTTTAAATACAGTTGAAAGCATTGATCCCTGTTACAAGGACAATTTAGACAAATGAGTACAGTGAGTGACATATACTATGCTATTCATAAAAACAAAACAAAATTCTTATGTAGATTCATTTGAATGAGAAACAACCCAAGTAAGAACTTTTGTTTCTTAAAATGCAAATTGCATTTTATAATTTTTAAATACTTATTGCTATTTGTGTACCCTATAATATAGAACATTTTTTTTGCATATGCATGCACTAGTGTAATTCTGTTATTGCATTGGTGGTATAAGCTCTTTAAGAGCAATCAATGGAATAGATCCCATATTTGCTTAAGCACCTAAAAAAGTGTAAATAGGCCACGGAAACTTGTCAATACTAAGCCAAAAAACAACACAGACTTGTGCTAGCACTGTTAAGTTCTGGTAAAAACAATTTCTAGCTATTGTTTAATGCCAAACTAGCTATCACTTAATAGTGAAAGCGACGTAAATATTGATTTTCTAACTAAATGGGGTCATTTCATTTCCATATGCATAAGTTTATTTTGTTGCCGTTGTAGCGCCACTCATTACTTGTGCAATGAAGCCACATGCAAAGTAGAATTCGCAACTCGCATACATTTAAATTTTAAGGAGAAATACAAACCAAGGTTGTTGGCATCGATAAGAAAGATGATGAGATACATCAATTAATGTATGCCACAACATCTTATTGATAAGAAGATGATTTGGATAGGAGCGTTACAAATCAGAATCCTTGGTAGTGTGTGGTAATCCTCTTTTTCAAGACTTTTTCAAGAAATTGCATGCCAATACTATCGGTGAACAAAGTGGAATCAAATTTTAATTGACTTTGTTTGATGGGTCAAATGTGCACAAGGATAGTTATAGTTATTTCTTTGTTTTAATTATTATGTCTATAAATACTATTCAACAGTTACCTAATTAATCAGATATGAAATGACGGAAGGGAAAAGAAAATTGATTAATTAAGATAATTTGATTCATTAATCAATAAGGTGAATTATCATGTAAAAGTACAAAAATTAGAAGTTGGGAAAAAATCCTCTTTGCTTTATGCTTTAATGACAACGAGAGAGATGAAAGCAATTGTGGAGTTTAGGCTTATATCTGTAAATTGCATTTTCCTAACAGTTTGTAAAGTCCTCTCAACACATTGTCCTCATATTGTTTGAAAGGTCCCATTATGGGACATGCTAACAGAACAGTGGCTCTAAAGCTTGCACTATGAAACAATTCTGTAGTAATTGAAGATATGCAATCTTTAGAGGACTCATAAGTGCCAAGTTATTGTTAAGCTCCCATATTGTACATTGTACAAAAGACAATTGCTTGTCCAAGGAACTAGTCTCTGAAGAATAGCGTAGGCTGAGCACTGTGAAACCCAATCTGCCTATGGACGTTAAAATAAAAGAAAACTGATGAAAAAAACTATTTATTGCCTGGAGTAGCTTGTCTGCAAGTTTCCTTTTTGGAACCATGACAACCTTTGCCCTGTCACTGTAAACTCTTTCCTAGAAAAGACATATAGACACACACATATATGTATACATATGTATATATATGTATAGATACATCCATGTAAAAACAGATGAATGCATGTATGGACATAAACATATATGCATCCATATGCTTTCATGCATATACACATAGATGCATCTATACACACATACATATATGCATAAATACATATATGCATAGATATATCTAGAGTCACATGCATACATGCATATATGCATCTACAAATGTCTACATAGATATGCACATAGGTAAATGCATATGCACATAGAGACATGCATACATACATACATGGACTGACACATTAGGCAGAAAGTGATAGTGATAGTGAACTAAAGCACTATGAAACACAGCTCCATTATGCACTTTAATGGAAAGGAACTGTGGAAAATAACAAATTATCATCTCAAGTAACTCGTTTCTAGGTCTAGACCCTGCAACTGTAACATCTCTTGCTCAGTGGCTACAAACTCTTCCTCAGAACTAGAGCTTACAAAACACAAAAAACAACACACGCAAAGTAATAGAAATGCATAGCAAGTGACTTAACTCTATATTAAATGACCAAAGTACCCTGGCCACGCATGGCCTCTAAGCCATTCCAGTGCCTTCACCTCGAGCCAGATGCCATTCAATGCATTTAATTTGTATTCATGCATTACGTACATCTACCCACCAGTTTTTTAAACTGTCTTTGCTTAAATTTATTAAATCAATTTATGCGCTCGCATTTTCTTGATATTTTAATGCATTCAATCTGCATTCATGGATTACGTACCTCTAGCCGCCAACTTTTAAACTATGCCTTTGCTTAAATTTATTTAATCAATTTATGCGCTTGCATTTTCCCGAATTTTTTAAATGAAAATGATTTATAAAGCTACTTGGACAAATAGGAAAATAGATAAATGCTAATTTTCCAATATATAAAATAGCTCTCCAAATTCAAACTATACAAAAAAATAAGTAATATGTTAAATGGAAAAATGTGATTGCCCAATGCTGCCAGTTAAAAGCATTTCAACCGATTGCATGAGTATTCTTGCCTTGACGCTAGGAGCCAATAAAATTGTCACTATAGAAAACAGTTTATCCAAGTGAGTGTTATTAGGTTTGTTATCTTCAATTTCAAACTCCTTTGACATTAATGTATTTTCTTTGGTGGTAGAATATGGAGATTCTTTTTTTACTGAGAGTTGAGAACAAGATGACAGATACAAATAAATTTAAGCAAAGACATAGGTTAGAAAACTGACAGCTTTTATCAATAGAAAGGGGACGTTTACAGTGACAGAGCAAAAGCTCCTGTGCTTGTTGAATGAATACCAAGAGACAAGTTACTCAAGGCAACAAATTGCTACTTTTATTTATTTTGCTTCATTTTATCCCAGAAATGCAAGTTGGGTTTCACAATGCATGAAAACACATTTGTGCAAACAACTCCCAAAATTATAATTGCAATGGATGACAATGATAGTGTAATGGATACTAATAGTCAAAACACCGAAATACACCAGCTAGTTTATTTTTAGATTCAATGGAAACAAGTATCAATTGGAAACAGATTAACCTAGTAGTCTATTTATCATAGGTTCTTGAATTCCAAATGCACAAGTGCGAACATGGTTCTCTACAGGCTTTTGCTATGCATTTTAACTATATTGTTGTTTTGCATCGAGCCTAAAGAACCACTGCAAGTATGGTTTCCAAACAGATTTAAATCAATGAGTGTAAGTCAAGAAAGGTTTCCAATTACACTTAATACTTGAACCATGAAGCATCATTGCTTCAAGCTATAGCAAAAGTGCAGACAGGGACACAAAAGCAAATTCAACAATGACATCATCAAACAAGGATTTGTTTGCTATTACTATGATTAACTATTGAACTCAATTGACTCATCAATCAAATAGCTTGATTGATCACTGACCTAACTTGTTTCAAAGCTATCTTGTTAAGCTGATTAGTTAATTTCATTAATGAGTAAAAGATAGAATTGACTTAATTTGCATGAGTCAAGTGTAAGATTGAGTTGTTTGTTAATTGACTTTGATTAATGGTTCAGAGACAGATGAGACAAATTAAATTGTCATGAGCAAAATGTGAGATGGACTTATTAGCTGCTATGCCATTACATTACGAAGCAATAGAATAAACATATGGCTTCAACATAGATGAAGGGATACAATTAATATGGACAACTATAGCTTGTTGAATATTTGTAGCACAAGAAATAGAAAGGAAGATGTTACGGTTATTTCGAAATTTGGTCATTAATCGCAATTGCATTTGCTTCCCTGTCTATAAAGCCTTTTCAAGAAATTCCTTTTATTGCATATGAATGGCCATGGTTGGTTTAATTGATTTGGTGTGCCAAGATGTTTTTTAATTAACTATAATTAACTATTCAAGAAAAACCTGGACTATATCAATGAACTAGTTTCATTGATTACCCAAGTAACTTGATTCACAGCTTAACTTGACTGGCCTATTTATATTGATTTGTTTGAATTGTCAGTGTAAAAGCCTTTCAACAAATAATTCTTTTGCATAATTTGCATCACTACACACTAAGAGCCAACATTTCTTCAAGGGATTCTGTCAAACAGTTAAAATGTTTTTGCTTGTGCTTCCATATTTGGTATGCATATTCATGATAGCATTTCAAACCATTATATCTATCAGAAATGTACATCTTATGATGCTTAGATGAATGTACATATGTTGTTCTAAAGCTCTCTTTCTATTAAAAGCACGCAAAATGTTTAGAAACATTGTGTATCTATCAATGTGAATAAGCAAGATTGATTTAAGTGATTTGGAGGATAAAGATGACTAATAATTAGCTATGACCAACCATGGAACACAATTAATTCATCAGCCAATTAGCTTAATTGACCGCTGAATTAACTTGTTTGAAAGCTATGATGTTAAGCCAACTAGCTAATATGCCACATACAGTATGACATTTGAGTTTCAAATAGGTCTCATGCACGCAAATTTGTTATCATGTTAAAGCCATGTAAAAATTGATAAATCTGTTCCATGGGGTCATTCTATTTCCATTTGTCCAAGTTCATTTCATTCCATTATCAAGAACCACAATTAAATGTTTAAACCAGTACATGCAAACAGAAATGCAAGTAGGGTTTCATAGTGCTTTAAGGTAATTGTATACTTTGATTATAAATTCGTATTTTAAACTACTTTTAGTATTATTTATTCGAATTTATTGTTGAAATGCAAAGGTTTCATCTGTGTTTGATAGGAATTATGTAGAAACTTTTGTCCATTTTACTCTGCATGTGGAGCCTTGTAAAGTTTGTATATTATTAATTACTGTAAATCCCATAAAGAGGGCTTTGGAAACCCTAAAATTATGTCAACGTGTGCGATAATGAGAGCTTTCGAACAATGATTCAACAGTGTGTTGCTTTGAGTTTTTCCTTTGTCATCAAAGCATAAATGATAGAGGGGTTCTGTTAAAAGTTGTGGTTGTTGTCCTTGTAGGCATAAATTCGTATTTTAAACTACTTTTAGTATTATCTATTTGAATTTCTTGTTGAAATGCGAAGGTTTCATCTATGTTTGATAGGTATTATGTAGAAATCCTCTTGTTCATTTTACTTCATGCATGTGAGCCCTGTAAATTTTGTATTTTTTTTATTACTTCAAAGTGGTCCCATAAAGAGGGCTTTGGAACCAAAATTATAGTCAATCAATCATAGTCAATCAATTAATCTAATTCTGCCTGTTTTCTAATAGTACTGGCATGTAATTTTCTTGACAAGTCTTCAATCAAAAAGAGCATTAGCCACACACCAATAAGGATTCTCATTTGTAACCTGCCTAACCAAATCATCTTTATTCAATAAGATGTTGTGACATACATTAATTAGATGTATCTCATCATATTTCTTATCAAGATGCTAACAACCTTGATTTGTATTTGTCCTTGAATGTATCTAGATGCTATGAACTATGAATTCTACTTGCATGTCGCTTGGCTATACAAGTAATAGTAAGCACTACATAATGGTAGAAATCACAACTCATAGCATCCATATACACCCATGCACAAATACATGGTATTCAACACATTAACACAAACATGGTTTTCTAGGGCTAGTTTGTTAATTGCCTTTGATTAATAGTTCAAATGTACACAAGGCTAATTGCAATCATTTCTTTCTTTGAATTGCTATGTACTTAAAGGCTAATTAGCAATTGCCTAATTATTTAGATATGGGACAATACAAGGATGAATGAGGAAATATGAACTTGCCTAAATCATCATGAATGATAGAGCTATTGGGTAAAATGCTACATATACTGTGACATTTAAGCTTCAAAGACTGCCAATGAACAGCAAAAGCTTCAAAACTCTCAGTTAACATGTAAAGGGCTGAGAAAAATTGATCTGCTAACTGAATGGGGTCATTTTACTTCAATTATCTAGCACTTATTCTTAATTGTTCAATGCAATCACATGCAACCAAAATCCAGAACAATTAGCATCTATACACACCCATGCATAGATACATGCTCTCTAACATATTGATATGCATATGGTTTTCTATCGGCACAATCCTTGAACATTCTCTAGGTACAAGCGCTAGTCTATTAATTGACATTGATTGCTGGATAAAATGTATTCATAGACACATAGCTGCACACATGCTTCAATGCATAGATGCATAGATACATGCATGGATGTACACATATATACACGTATACATACATACATGATCACACACATACATATATATATGCGTTCATGTATCCATGGATGCACATATCCATGTATCAATAGATCCCTTAATATATGCACATATTCAAATGACTACATGGACTTGGGGAATGAATATTTATGTGGCCTTTACATGATAGCAATAAATCCTATAAATATGCATATATGCATGAAAGCACATAGCCATCAATGAATCTATGCATTTGCATTTTCACGAGCATTTTAAAACAATCACGATTCAAAAAGCCACTCCCATGGGTTCCAAAAACAGATAAATGCCAATTTACCAATATGAAATATAACTCACGAAATTGAGATCATATATCTTAAAAAGCAATATGTACAATAACCACAATATGACTGGATGGCTAGCTGGCGCCATCCACAAAAAAGAATTTAAAGCAAATGCAATAGTAATTTGTTATATACACACATACATACATGGCAACATAGATACATGCATTCATATATACATAATTACATGCACACATATATACATGCAAACCTATATGCATGGATGCATACAAAGACTATGTTTCATGGGATTATTAAAGAGTTCACTTGCTTTCTATATGCTTCCATATTTTGCATGTGTGCCTATGAGGACAATAACCACAATATTTGACAAATATTCCTATCCTTTATGATAGGTCATTGGTTCCAAAGCTCTCTTGGTAGGACAGTCAGACATTGCCTCCAAGACCTTCGCATGAATCCTTGGTATTTCCAAGGAGATTTGAATCAATAACACTTAAATGATCTAAACCATGATTTTTACAATCAAAGTATCCAAATGTATCATGTAATAATGTAAAATCCAAGTTCCATTTAAGATGTACAATGAAAGTAAATGGTGAAGGAAAAAATGCATTTGTTTGTAGAGAAATTCCCCCAAATTTAAAGCTGTCTGGTAGCCATTGTCCAAAAATATGGTTTCCTATCGCGATAGTCCTTCAACCCTTTATTTGTTAATTGACTTTGATTGAAAGGTCAAAAATGTGAAATGTGGCCAAGGATACTCATAGATATTGTACATTGCCTCCAAGATTCATGAATCCTTTGTATTTCAAGAAAGACTGTCCATAACATCTAAATGATCTAAACTATGATATTAAATCAAAGTATCCAAATGCATTGGTAACATGTAAAAACCCAACTTCCATTTAAGATGTACAAATGAAAGTAAATAGGAAGGTAAACGCATTTGTTTCCAAAGTTTGTAAAGTAAATCAACAAAATTGTCTACGCCATTGTCCAAGTTTTTCTACCAAAGAGGTCCTTTGAACCTTCTGAAGTCTAATCATACTTTAATTGACTTTGATTGAAAGGTCAAAATGTGAAATGTGGCCAATGATAATTATACTTATTTATCTCTTTTAATTGTTATATATCTGTTCAATTAGCAATCCAGCCTCGCTTCTAGCCTATGCCATTAAATGCATTGATTTTGCATCAATGAATTATGCACCTTCAGCCAGTAGTTTTAATCAAAGTATGCATATGGATTCAGAATCAAACTCTCAAAATTAAAAAGGCTAGGTTTAAATTATAAAGTGCAATCAGCCACCCAAAAAATTGACTGGATAATTATTGCATTTCTGAGGTCATGCCACTGTAACGAAGATCTACTTTTGAACCCCAATTGCTTAATTTTTATGAACCATATAGCATATGCCACTCACAATACCCATTTGCAAAGATTGTCCTTGTAACAAAAAGCAACGATATGACTACAAGTACAATCAATATAGTGAGAATCTTGAATTAACCTTTTTCTCTATCTACTATATGCAATTGTAAACAAAGGAGAAGGTTCATTCTAGAAACTCACCTTGTACTGCTTGCTTGAAGAATTTTCCATAGCTGGACCGCTACACCACCTCTTTTCTTCCAACCAAAAGCATTGCACCATGTAAAAAGCTTTGATTAGAAAAAAAAACCATGTGTTTGTTTTTCTAAAAGAATAGCAATATATAGTACTCCTACTACGATGGATACTAATAGCCAAAACCATTAAAACACTAGCAAGCATTTTTTAGATTCAAGAGACACAAGTATAAATGTAGATTAGATTAACTACACAAACTAATTGCCACAGGTTCTTGGACCACAAATCTTCTACCAATGAATTTGATTGCTCTTTTGCATGAAGCCTAAAACTATTCTATCAAGCAATATTACTTAAGTGCTCTATGGCAACACTGCAATTTGGATTCTACAACATATTTGACATAGTTTTTTATAACCCCAAGATACAAAAATAGTAACGATGACATCTGACAGAATTTTAATGCTTGCTAGCAGAAAATAGGTTTCTACTACATTCTTTATGCTCCCATTGTTTGCATTTATGCCTACGAGGACAACAACCACAACTTTTAACAGAATCCCTCTATCCTTTATACTTTCATGACAATGGAAAAGCTCAAAGCAACACACTGTCGACTCATTGTTCAAAAGCTCTCATTATTGCACATGTTGACATAATTTTGGTTCCAAAGCCCTCTTTATGGGACCACTTTGCAGCAATCAAAAAAATACAAACTCTACAAGGCTCACATGCATGAAGTAAAATGAACAAGAGGATTTCTACATAATACCTATCAAATGCAGATGAAACCTTCACATTTCAACAAGAAATTCGAATAGATAATACTAAAAGTAGTTTAATATACGAATTTATGCCTACGAGGACAACAACCATGACTTTTAACATAACCCCTCTATCCTTTATGCTTCGATGACAACAAAAAAGCTCAAAGCAACACACTGTCGACTCATTGGTCGAAAGCTCTCATTATCGCACATCGCTGACATAATTTGGTTCCAGCCCTCTTTATGAGACCACTTTATGCGAATAAAAATATACAAACTTTGTTGTGGCTCAGTAAAATGGACAAGAGGATTTTACATAATTCAAACGCAGATGAAACCTTCAGATTTCCAACAAGAAATTCAATAAATAATACTAAAAGTAGTTTAAAATACGACCATAATCAAGGTATAATGTAATGCCTTAAAGCACTATGAAACCCTACTTGTATTTCTCGTATCAAATAGACAAAAACAATGAAAAGTTGCCTCTTCTGACCTCAAGCAATTCGTCTCTCGTTGTCTAGTGTGCAACTCTGCAACTACAAAATACCTTGCTCGGCCACACAATAGAGCACTATGAAATACAACTTCGTTATGCACTTTAATGTAACGAAACTCTAAAAATTAACAAATTATCACCTCAAATAACTTGTTTCTGGGTCTGGACTCTGCAACTATAACATCTCCTGCTCAGTCGCTACAAACTCTTCCTCAGAACACGCGCTTACAAAACACAAAAACAACACACGCAAAGCAATAGAAATGCATATAGCAAGTGACTTATATTAAAATGACCAGTACTCCCTCGCTATGCGGCTCCAAGCCATTCAAGCGTGTTCACCTTGAGCCAAATGCCATGCAATGCATTTAATTTATATTCATGCATTACGTACATCTACCCACTAGTTTGATAAACTATGCCTTTTCTTAATTTTAATAAATCAATTTATGCACTCGCAGTTTCTTGATATTTTAATGCATTTAAGCTACATTCATGGATTACGTACCTCTAGCCGCCAACTTCTAAACTATGCCTTTGTTTTCTAAATTTATTTAATCAATTTATGTGTTCGTGATTTTCTCCGACCAAAACTAGTAGCTACCGGATCTAATAGAAAAATAGATAAATGCTAATTTTCCAATATATAAAATAGCTCAAATTCAAACTATACAAAAAAATAAGTACATGTTAAATGGCTTAAATGTGATTGGCCAATGCTGCCAGTTGCGCATTCCAGGCGTAATGCATAAGTATTCCTTCCCGGCAGGAACTACAATATATGAAATATATAAGGCTCTTACAATCATTTGAATTTTCATGGGAATCTAATAATATGTAAAATATACTGGCTCTTACAATCATTTGAATTTTCATGGGAATCCTGTAAAAATATACACGGGATGCACTGTTTACTTTCCAGAAAACCGAAATTTTTGAAAATAAAATCTGTAATGATTTTTTGAAAATTAACGGTAACTTCGCCGAGTTTTTTTTAAAATCTGTAACCGCCGCAAGAACGCATTCAGGCCAGTCAAGACAGATCATTGGGCAATTTTTTTCTTACAAGGTCTCTGCAATTGATCATACTGTATTTGTTAAAACAATTATGCATGGAAATTTCTCAAGCCAGTCATGGGGATTTTGAATCACAAGGTGCCTGCAATTGGTATGTGTTAAAAGAGTTATGCATTTTTCCTTTCCTCTGTATTCTCAATCCAGTCACTGTGCAATTTGTAAAGATGATTAGTCAGTGAATTTCTGAGTTGCTTATTTATGTACCGATTCTTTTCAGTCTAATTTGGTTAAGCACTCTTTATATAGGCTTCAACTCCAGCTGGGTTTTCTGTGCATTTTGAAATTTGTTTTCAAGAATGGATTATTAACCATTTTTGCAATGAAATTTTTAGTCCAATTTTTCATAATTACTCTTGTGTGTAGTTTTGAAAGCTCAAAACTACAAGTCCTACATTATATTAGCCAAGCTGATCTAAACTAATTTATATCGAATTTCCTGGCTTCTTGAGAGATTTTCTTTGGCTAAGCTGCAGATTACGTTGTGGTGTGCTTATTGCTTACCTACAGAAAACAAAAAAGTAAAAGAAATTTGCCAATTGCACCTTTGGCTAAGCTGCAGGCTTACATTCTGGCGTACTTATTGCTTACATATAGAAAACAAAAAACTAAATTAAATTCATTAAGTATGCCTCTCATTCTTTTTTTGTCAATTCAGCAATTAGAATCCAGATGCTTATTGTTTGATCAGGATAAGCTTGGCTTTATCACATTCATCTATTATGCTTAATTTATTGGTACTTTCGAAAAGAGAAACACTGAAAACCAAACACCGCAAGTCTGCTATGTACCTGGATTTCAATGCCAACCTGTGGAGCATTCTCAATAAACAAAGAATATCACAGTAGCATATGTTCACACGCTCTCCATCTTCTACCATATGTTCCTGCCAGACAGTATCAATAAACAAAGAATATCACAGTAGCATCCACACAGACTTTATACTGATTCTGATCTCAAAATATCTGTAGATTACCCAACATCAATGCAATATAAACAAAGAATATCACAGTAGCATCCACACAGACTTTATAAAAACACCAGACATGCACCACATATGCTAAATGGAAGCAATATTCCTGTCAGTTACCTAGACCAAAACTCAAGCAGAGACCCATACTTATCCCAAACTATGAGCCAACAAAATTCTTGCCCATTAACTTAACTCAACTGAGACATTTAATTAAGAGAAGCACATCAGCATCTGTGAACAGTGTCTCTTACAACAGTCATGTACTGTTCAACAAGATATATTCATGGCCCATCGTGGTCAATTGTATATAGTTTAGTCAAGAATAAGTTTATTAATCAACTTTAATGATTGATGGAATTTATTCATTAGTCAAGAACAGTACAGCAGCTTAAAAAAGATTTAAGTGCACAATCAACAACACACCAACAGTCAACTTAGATTTACAAAGATAATATTCTTGTACCTTGCAACAAGTTCACAGTCAACAACATGCAATCTGGTCAAACAGCAGCAGATTCTGTTCAATAGTGCATGCCAATCAAACAAAACCAGATTCTTTTCAAACAACAGCATAGACTGGTCAAATGACAGATTGTGGACATAGAAGATTTTCTGGCAAAGAGAAATCAAATAGATCAACAGTCTACCAAAGCTAGCCAACATGTTGAAGCCATACTCAACCTTACTGACATTGGGAGAACAGAATTTGTTGTTCACACAAACCAATCTCTCATGAGCATGAATGATCCACTTAGCACTCATTGCATCTAGGTGATGCTCACAAGGGTGAAGCATCAAGCATTCCTGGACCCATCCAAAGTACTCCTCCAGCTATAGTGCATTTAACATGGAATTTCCTCATAATCATGTAGCTTGCTACTCTATTTACTCAAAGGTTATTTATGATTAGGATGATGCTATGAGCTCTTTTTGGCTCTGATTTAGGTTGTTTAGCATGTTTGTGATCTTAACTCTCAGGCTTTCCTCCAGTAGTTGTATATGCAACAATGGCTTCTTTTGAAGAGAAAGCCTTCCTGAGACAGAAAAATAAATCAGAACTAGAGATGTTTTTCCCAAAAAGTAATAGGAACTACCAAAATAGCTACGATCATGAAATGTTTTCTGGCAGAAATAGGCATATTTATTATATTTTCTTGCATATTTTCAGCAAGAAATTTAGCATTACTCAAAATGTTAACTTCACAAAAAAACTTGTCTTATTAAGGCTGGTACTTAGATTCCTCCTTTTTTTGAGAAAATTTATCAAATCCTACTGGAACTTTTCAGCACAAGAGTGCCATCTCAACTGACCTTATAAAATGTCTCCAATGCAAAATTGGGGTTTGCTCCAATAGTAACAGTGAGAAAAGCAACATCTATAGAAAATCTTCGTAATTATGTTTTAGTTCATGTGGATTTCTTCTCTGTAGTTTACATTTTGTTTGCAGAATGGATCATTAACCAATTCACTTTTGGTTTGCTATTTTTTGCATTTTGGTTTTAGTTTATTTAAGCATTCATGGGTGTAGGCTTGAATGTATGCATTTGCAGAAGAGGGCAAGATAAGGCCAACATATATGAACAGTTCATATTAGCTTCAATTTCAAGTGGGTTTTATTGACATTTTGAATTATGTTTGCAATATGAATTATTAATCAAAGAGTTTGAACACATTTGCCAGATTTGTATTATGGAAGTCTAATTTCATTAACCACTAGCTAGTGCTGATTTGAACTTGTAAGTCTGTAGAGGAGGGTAGGACAAGGTTAAAAGATATAGAGAATTCTTCATATTAGCTTCTAAGTTCAGATGGGTTTTTCTGGCTCTTTTGAATTTTGTTGTATGATTACTAATCAATGATTTTTTGGTCTGTCTATTTTTGACAGATTTTAACATATGGGTCGGCAGAAGAGCGCATGGCGGAGCTAATAGAGAACAAAAAAACTCTTCATATTAGTCTCTATCACAGGTGGGGTTTTCTGTCTATTTTGAATTTTGTTTGTAATGTGCATTATTAAGTAATGAATTTTTCAGTTACCCACTTTTTCATTGACAATTTTAATCTACATTTTTTGAACACTTTCTTGGGTGCTATTGTGACCTTTTCACACATCACCCCATTCAAAATGGGGACCCCCTAATTTTTGCTCCATCCTAGTCTTTTGGCTTTGGTCTTGTGTCTGTCTCTCTTTGTTTTGTCTTTCCTTTCTAATGATGTACCTTTCTTTTGACCTAGATTGGAATTAGGGTTAAGTCTGGAGAACATTTTGATGAATTAGGATTTTCACCTTCAGGCTACTTTGAGGTCAAATTGAGTTGGATAATTGAAATCTAAGCTTAGCATCACTATCAGAAGGCTTCCAGCAGATTCCCACTAAATTTTCACTGAATTCTGACAACTTTCTATTTTTAGTAAGTACCAATTTGGGGCCTATTTTCTAGGGTTTTTCAAATTTTGACTGTTGCACTGCACTCACTATACTTAGAACTCCTCACTTGCAAAATTTGAGCACAAACAGACAACTTGCTATTTTTAGCAGTCTAGGCTTCAGGAGCCATTATTAGGGTTTGCATGTATGATTTTCCAATGCATGTCTAGATACTCTTTATGGGTTTTTCGAGACCTTTGCGATGATCTAACATGCAAGTTGAGATGATGACTTTCAACAATTATGACTTCAGAGGCTATTTTTAGGGTTTGCATGCAAGAATTCTCAATCCATGTCTGGGTATTCTTTAT
>VDFB02086081.1:227548637-227574503 GCA_007258455.2 Sequoia sempervirens
GGGAGGCCATGTATATTGAGAAGTACATATTTTTAACGATACAATTCTTTGATTATATATTTTTGATGGCACAACTGTTCAACCTGCAAAAAGGGTTATTAAAGAGTGCTGGTATCGCTTGTTATGTCCAGGATTTACAGAAGATAAATTTATAGAAGAAATACACTTGAGAGACATACTGAAGGGTAAGCATTGTCCTAAATGTCTTGTATATTAACATTGACTGTAATAGATTTGGATTATTTTGTAGGGTCTATGACTTGCTATCAGTCACCTTGAGTATTACTAAAGATTTTTGACCCACAATATTTTTCTAATGTATCTTCTTGAATTGCTCAATTCATTTTCTTCAACTTCATCCTTTTCACAATCTTTAGTAGTCGCTATGAATAGTTATTCTCTGCAGATATTGTTTTAGAATACAATCCAAAGACACGACTTGTCACCTTGATGGTGAAAGAAATAAAACAATCTTTTGGCATGATCTAACATAAATTAATCAAATATAGCAATAATCAAGAAATACCTTAGATTAAGTAGTTGAGACAGTAACATTAAATAATATTTTTGAAATAATTATGTGGAACAAGGACTAGCTTCAAATGATAATGGAGCACTAAGATTGTGCTTAGGATGAGCCAGATTGTATGCTGTAATAAGATCTATGAATGGTGTGCTTTGATAGACTGATAAATGATCCACTTTTCGTTTTGAGTCACTTTCATGTGAAAATACCATGGAATTTAAGCATGATCCACATATTTGACCTTTGATTGCAGGAATTATCTGCACTCTTGACCCCTGTAATCTATTTGCCTTGGTACTAAACCTACAATGAAAACTGGTGGTTTTGATGAACACATTACATGGTTTGTCACTAATGATGGAGATACTGATGTAAGTTGATGCAACGTGATGCTCTTGGATGGATGAAGCTTGGCTCTTCTGGATGCAAAACTAAGATTACTGTCTTTTTAGACTTCTTAGAGTGCATATCACACATTTTGTGTTCAAGTTGACAAGTAATCATTGATATGAATGAACTTAGCTTGGGTTCATATTGAAATTTGAATTTGAAAGACTCAGGGTCAAATTTCCATTGCAGATTTGAATCATGTCAATTTTTGTGCTAGTGTACTTCATTTATGTAAACAAAGTGATAAAGCTATAGGTCAGGACCATTCCTTAGAGATCTAAGAAGGTATGGTCAAGTTAGGTTCAGGTTAATTGCCAACTTTTACATAGAAATACATCACTTGTACGCTAGCCATTGCATTGAGACAAATGAGTTGAGGTGAGTCAAAACAAAAGGGAAAAGTGCAAAGAAAGCACTTTTCA
The DNA here is from genome assembly GCA_007258455.2 of Sequoia sempervirens. Lineage (NCBI taxonomy): Eukaryota > Viridiplantae > Streptophyta > Pinopsida > Cupressales > Cupressaceae > Sequoia > Sequoia sempervirens. The sequence continues at coordinate 227,549,976 of VDFB02086081.1, forward strand.
TCCTTACATTTATTGTTTTGAAAATGCTTCCCACTAATCTTGTTTTTGTCATTTGCATTATTGTAATTGAGCATTGTTTTTCTATTCCATATAATGTTTGCAACTCCTATTTTTTTTTTTTGGGAGGTTGTTGAGGATTTTGGTGCATTGCAAGCAAAAAGTGGTTATGTGCCTCATTTTTTATTGGGTTATAACATCACTTTCCCTCAAAACCTACTTTGTGTCTCACATTTCTTCTAATTTTTACCTCTTCTAAATGCACTGATGTCATCTTTATAGAGATTTTTTGTTTTGATGATGATAAAGTTTGATTGCCTTCTTCATTGACTCTTGAACGAATTGCCAAGAAGGATGAGTTGTTTGTTGGGAAAATGGAGGATTCAATGGCCTTAGACCCTGTTGACACTTACAAGCAAAATAATAACAATTTTTCTCCAATTGCTTGGAGGATAAATTTTTGAAAATTAGGGTTTGCTAAAAAAGGTAGACTTTACCCTTGAAATAGTTTTTCCTTTGAACAAGGATGTTGATAACTTGAGAAACATTTTGAATTGTTAAGCTCTAATTTGTAGGTTCAATGGCTTCTAGACAAATTTGAAGGGACTACATTAGATGTCTTCTAAGGCTTGGTTACCTTTGGTAAATGGAAAAATTGATTTGTTACTGTGTGCTCAAGGTTTTATTATTTTCTTTTGTGAATTGGAAGAAGACAAAAACTTAGTTCTTGATTTTGGGATGAACAATTTTTGTGTTTGAAGTCCTGGTATCCTTTCGATCCTTAGTAGGATTCTTTTTCTACAATCCCTATTTGGGTGTTCCTTCTTGATATTCCTTCACAATTTTGATGTAGCTTTGGTTTGGGAGTGAAGAGAAGGGGGATTCGCTACTCACGAGTTCTCTTCGTTCAGAGAGCCTCACGGGGCGAACTGCCCTAAACTACCTCAAGGAATAGCGGTGAGAGTTCTAGAATTGAAAAGAGCAGGTCACATAGATTTTTTGGACAAATTGACAAGCTCTCGACCAAAGGACGACAACATAAAATATGGACGACAACGCGGCGTGCTGGCGTCTCGTACGAACCAAAAAGCAAATTTGTCATAGAAAACAACAAAGTGAATGCTTCTATTCTAATTATTGAGAAATCTTAGAACGCGAGAAAGCAAAACAGTGTAATAGAACTAAAGTAAAGTAAAGTAGAAAGGATAAAGATAAAGAGGAGAAAGAAGAGAAGATGCTCACAACAATCCAAGAAACGAAGCTTCCAGCTAGTAGATATCTTGAATACCTACGTTTGTAAGATTTGGAGAAAATGTTGGGGTTGTATAGGGGTTTGCCTCAGTCAAACCCCCGTTTTGGTGTTCGCACCTCCACGGACAACCAAATAGAAAGAGAGTGTAATCAAAATGGAGAAACACGTGTGGTGAAAGAAAAACTCGCTTAGGAGTAGAACCCGCACCACCAAGTATGAGTGATAAAAGCAAACACCGCTCGAGGAGGAGAACCCGTATCACTAAAGGGGTGATAAAAGCAATCCCCGCTGAAGGAGAACTCGTATCACAAAGTATAAATGCAATAGAAAAGGGATATGGAATCCCAAGATGCTTGCAAGAATGAGACGAGGGAGATGAAGTTGCAAGAGTGAAGCTAAGAGAACTTGAAAGTGCTTGAAGCTGCTATGGCAAGCTATATGGGGATATGCAAGCAAGAGTTGGAGAGTGGAGAGCTAGAGCCAAAGCTAGAAAAGAGCTAAAAGCATGAGAGTTAGAAGAACTTAGAGAGCAAAATGAATTGAAAGGATAGCTTTTAATGAGGGAAAAGAAGCTTCTCTAGCCGTTACAAGGTGTCTCAAGTCGTTACCACCGACAAAAAGGTGAGGAGAAGTGGCAAGCATGCTCGGAGACAACTGTTTGAGCGTTGAAAACATTGCAGGACGCTAGTGCGGCCCACAGACATTTGCGCGACACGCTAATGTCTGGATGCATCACGCTACAAAACAACGCAAACAGGAAAAATCCACGGTTCAACACGAAGCTGAAGCACAGAGGTAGTTGCTGAAAAGGGGTGCTGGAGCATCTTGAGAAGGGAAAAAGGCTGATGCAGGGGCTAAAATGAGCCTACACAAGATGCTAAGAGAGTGGACACTAAAGCGGATACACGAATGTATGTGAAATCGTAAAGGGTGCAATTTTACGACTATACATTTTTCCCTCACTTTAGCGGGCATATGAATCTACATTAATATGCACACTAAAGGAAATCTACTAAATATAAATAACATCATATGCCAAAAGGATACTGTAGAGGAAGTAGACAACTCTTCGAACCACTAAAGCATGCCCCCAGGTTGAAGATCTGTAAAACAAACACATTAGACAAGAAATACCTGCACCAGTCAACAATGTTAGAACATAAAAAGCTAAAAGATTTGAGTCAACAAAGTAAAAGAGACCTTGATGTAGAAGGTTGTCTTGGTACTATGCGTCGTCCCCAAATTAAGAACAATACATAGAAGAACTTGAAGGTGTTGAAGAGAAAGAGCATATACTCGAGATGAAGAAGATGCAAGTCTTCGATCTGGTATACACACAATTGAGAAGAGAAGAGAGCATTTAAGAATGTATGTGCCTCATAGGCCCACAGACCTACAAGGAAAGTGTCCTCCAAGATCTCTCACATGAAGGATACCCAAAAAAGTGCCCTACAGACTTGCAGACCTGCAGGGAGGCATCCTCCAAGATCTCTCACATGGAGGAAGCTAAGGAAGCGCTCTACAGACCCGTAGACCTGCAAGGAAGGTGTCCTTCAAGATCTCTCACATGAAGGAAACCAAGAAAAGTGCCTTACAGACCCACAAACTTGCAAGGAAGCGTTCCCCAAGATCTCTCACATGGAGGAAGCCGGGAAAGCGCCCTACAAACCCGTAGACCTATAGGGAAGGTGTCCTTCAAGATCTCTCGCATGAAGGAAACCCAAGAAGGCGCCCTACAAACCCGTAGACCTGCAGGGGAGCCACCCCCAAGATCTCTCGCATGGAGGAAGCTCAGAAGAAGCACCCTACAGACCCTCAGACTTGCAGGGAGGTATCCCCCAAGATCTCTCGCATGGAGGAAACCCAAAGAAAACAGACTCCACAGATTAGAAAGCGGCTTCACAGGCGCACCTGCAAAGCAAAAACGACCAAGCATACAAGTAAGTGAATAGTCACGCAAACCGTCGATAGATGGGAAAGCTTTCAAAGGGGTCACTCGGGAACCCTTCAAAAGAAAAGGGGTCCACACAAGGGACACACTGTTTGAAAAGCGAGGTCTAGTCAGGTTGCCCCCAAGCTAGACGCAAAGACTTCATTTGAGAGAAAAAATTTCGAAAAGGGGGTCCCTTGAGAACCCTTCAAAAGAAAGGGGTCCACTCAAGGGACGTTCTGTTTGAAAGATATAGAGAAGAGAGGGGGTCTTTAAGAAGGACACACATCTCTAGAACAAGTTATCACTGCCCCCAACATACAGGGGAGGAGAACCGTGAAAGGTACTTAGAACATGCAGGATAGAGGTAGACCTCAATATCACTTGTCATTTGAAGAGAAGGCAGCAACCAATAAATGAGTGATGGCACTTGAATCACAAAGTTGTATTTTATCATCCAAGGCCTTACATTCACTAGTGGAATGGCCAGGAACTCGATGGTACACACAGAAAGAATGTTTTTCTTTATCATGATTATGAAATTTCTTGTGTGTAGAAGGAAGAGTAATCAAGCGGGCTTTTAGAAGCCTCAACAAGATATGCTCTTGCTTGGATAAGGAATAAGGAGCAGGAAGCAAACCTTTCTCTTGTGGAGAAAGACTTGTCTTCTCACAAGAAGATTTTAGGATAGATAAGGGTGGATCAACATTAAGAATATTACAATTTGCATCCATATTACCCCGCGATGTGGAAGAATGATCATCTTCGATAGCGGGTGTGGATGATGTTATTAGAAGGTTTAAGTGGATCGGGTCGACTTTATGTTCTTTAGTGAAGGAATCTGTAAAGTCTAAGGAACCCCAATCATCACCAAGACATGCATTCCTTTGTGAAGAGGTAGGAGTAGACTTAAGATATCTCGCTTCAGAAGGATCTTCTTTAGGGACATTTATCTCAAGAGTCCTTTGTAGTAGGTACTGCTGGAGTAAACATCGACACATTGGAAGACACTGAAGGGATAAGAGTAGGTACAACTGAAGCCTGACCAGTAGCTGCCATCTCACATAAGTACATAGCCTCAGGGTCAGCCTTGACTATGACTACTTTATTGTTAACAATGAACTTAATAGATTTATGCAAGGTAGATGGGATTGCGCCCATAACATGAATCCACGGTCTACCAAGGAGAAGATTATATGGTAATTTTCCTAACATAACATAAACAAGGGTAGGTACAGTAACGTGTCCCAACCTCAAAGGCAAGACTATCGTGCCTAAAGGTTGCCGATCAACATTATCAAACCCACGAATCATAACAGAAGAAGGGTTAAGAGAAGATGAATCAGTATTAATCTTAGGTAATAGATCAATACTACATACATTAAGCGTTGAACCAATGTCAACAAGAGTATGCCTAATGCCAATTTTATTAATATTAATTTAATCATTAAAGGGTCCGCTTGCTTTTGTACTTCCGGAGGCTGGAGTTCCTATGGATAAAATGTAATATTCGGTGAATCCGCACGAATATATGCCATCGACGCATCAACATCTACCAGCCTAGCGGAAGAAGGAAATAGGATCTTCTGTAAGGCTTCTTGAAGCATACCTTGATAAACCAGAGTAGACTAAAGCAAGTCCCACAGTGAGATCTTAGCTAGAGTAACCCGAGGTTACTCAACAAGACATAATCATTGGGTGCTTTAGTTGTAGGTTTAGGAGCTTGAAGAAGGCTTGGTTGTTTAATCATTCTATTCTCATAAGTATGGGCTACTGCTCTATAAGAGGGAGCCATAGAAGGATCAAGAGAATCACTCTCAAATGGAATACCATTAATAGAACAAACCCTCTTAGGAGAAGGACTAGCTGGAGTCACATAAATGACAGGTCTCTTCAGCGTTTGAGGGGCAACAAAGACATAGATTACATTTACAGACTCATCACAACTAGTAGAATGATTATTTGAAGACATATTCTCAACATTAATCCAAACAGGATCAAATGTGGAATAATTATTCGAAGAAACATTCTCAACATTGGTCTAAGGGGGATTAGATGTGGAAGGAGGTTCATCATTCGCTAATGCAACATCTCTAGAAGAGAGTACATTGGAACAAAGATGAGATTCACCATTCACCAATGCAATGTCTCTAGAAGAGAGTGCATTGGCATAAATATTATATTCATCATTCACCGATGCAACGTCTTTAGAAGAGAGTGCATCAGGATGAGAAGATCCATCATTCACTAATGCATCATCTCTAGAAGAGAGTGCATTGGAATGAAGAGAAAGCAGGGTAACATCAAGAAAGGTATCAATGATTTCATCTTCTTGCAACAAGATATCTTTCGAAGCAATAGGACTTTTGTGAGAAGGATCAAAGATATCAAGTGACATGGGTAAAACCAAGTCACCATCACATGCATGAAATGGAACATCATTAGCATTTTGAAAAAAAATAGATATTGAACTAATAAAAGAAGATATTAAATTCATTATGATTTTTTGGTATTTTCTATGTTCTAGTAATTCGTATTTTTGGAGGTCTTCAAAGTGGAATTTGAGGTCGGAACTTGCGTCAGTCCTTAGAATTTGATTGCCAAAGGCACTAGTATTTTAGGGATTGAACTAGTTCTATAGGAGACCTTTCCAACGATGCAAATGGTTCTAAATTTCGAGCAACAAGTCAAAAGTTATGACCCCACCAAGTAGGGGTAAATAAATTGGTAGTTTTTTGAAAAATACCCTCTTCACGTCGAGTTCACCAAAATATAGAGAAGGGGGATTCACTACTCATGAGTTCTCTTCGTTTAGAGAGCCTCACGGGGCGAACTACCCTAAACTACCTCAAGGAACAACAACGAGAGTTCTAGAATCGAAAAGAGTAGGTCACAAATTTTTTTTGGACAAACTGACAAGATCTTGGCCAAAGGACAGTAGCACAAAATATGGATGACAACGCGGCACACTGGCATCTCAGAAGCGTGTTAGCGTCTTGTACGAACCAGAAAGAAAATTTGTCATAGGAAACAACAAAGTGAATGCTTCTATTCTAATTACTGAGAAATCTTAGAACGTGAGAAAGCAAAACAGTGTAACAGAACTAAAATAAAGTAAAGTAGAAAGGATAAAGATAAAGAGGAGAAAGGAGAGAAGATGCTCATAACAATCCAAGTAATGAAGCCTCCAGCTAGTAGATATCTTCAATACCTATGTCTATAAGATTTGGAGAAGATGTTGGGGCTGTATAGGAGTTTGTCTCAGTCAAATCCCCTTTTTGGTGTTCCCACCTCCATAGACAATCAGATAGAAAGAGAGTGTAACTGAAATGGAGAAAAATGTGTGGTGAAAGCAAAACCCGCTCAGGGGTAGAACCCGCACCACCAAGTATGAGTGATAAAAGCAAACCGAGCTCGAGGAGAAGAACTCGTATCACTAAAGGGGTGATAAAAGCAATCCCCGCTCAAGGAGGAGAACCCATATCACAAAGTATGAATGCAATAGAAAGGGGATATGGAATCCCAAGATGCTCGCAAGCATGAGATGAGGGAGATGAAGTTGCAAGAGTGAAGCTAAGAGAACTTGAAAGTGCTTGAAGTTGCTATGGCAAGCTATATGGGGATATGTAAGCAAGAGTTGGAGAGTGGAGAGCTAGAGCCAAAGCTAGAGAAGAGCTAAAAGCAGAAGAGAGTTGCTAGAAGAACTTAGAGAGCAAAATGAGCTGAAAGGATAGTTTTTAATGAAGGATGGACCACTAGTATTGTTATTCCCTTGCACAAAAGAGTTGCTAGAAGAACTTAGAGAGCAAAGTGGGGTATCGAGGTCCTTGCACCCTGTATCAGGGGCATTTTCAACAGGGTTATTCAAGAAGGCTTTCCGGAAGGATGGACCACTAGTATTGTTATTCCCTTGCACAAAAGTGGTGACATAAATAACCCATCAAACTACCGCACTATTATGATTAATCCTCTTCTTGGAAAACTTTTTGGAAGCATGATTGAGCGTAGGATTAGCAGTTGGGCTGAACAAGAGGGAAAAAGAGCTGAGGGACAAGCTGGTTTTAGGCCCAAACATTCCACTATTGACCATGGGGTTACCCTTAGATTCTTGATTGAGAAAATTTGGGATGTTCAAGGCGATGAAGCTTATTGCTGCTTTGTTGACTTTAAAAAAGCCTTTGACACGGTGCCGCGGGGTAAGTTATGGAAGAGAATGGAGGATTTGGGAGTTCCGCATGAGCTTAGGGCGGCTGTTCATAGGCTATACGAGCAGGTCAGAGCTAAAATCAGAACCAATGATGGTATGTCAGAATCCTTTGGCAGCGATGTTGGTGTCAAGCAAGGCTGCCCGCTTTCCCCAACGTTATTTGGGCTTTACATTGATAAGTTGGAAGAATGGTTAGGCAAGGTTGGTGGGAATGGCATTCATTTGGCCAATTTTGTAATAAAATTGCTCTTATACGCTGATGATCTCATTTTAATTGCTAAAACTGCGCTTGATTTGAGAAAACATTTGAAGGCTCTTGAAACGTTTTGTCAAGAGGTCGGGATGCAAGTGAACACTAGCAAAACCAAAATAATGATCTTCTCGCTGCGGAGGAAAAAACAGCAAATTGAATTTCTCTTTGAAAGTAGACCGTTGGAAATAGTGGAAGAGTACAAGTACCTTGGGCTTGATTTTCACAACAAACTTAGTTGGGAAACATGTAGAGCAAAAAGAATTCAGGGAGGTTGGAAAGCGCTATACTCTCTCCAAAATAGATGTAGAAATGCTGAATTATGGGATTGGAAAACTAAAAGAACGCTTTTTGGGCTTCTTGTCACTCCGGTGATTCTATATGGGTGTGAAATTTGGGGCAGCAATATGTCAGACCAGAAATGGAGACAAGTGGAAAGAATACAAAAACATCTAATTATAAGCAGCCTCAAGCTTAAGACTACAGTGCCCTATGAGATTTTATTGGCTGAGACCGGTACTTTTCCCTTGGAGGCCTCGGCGATGATTCGGTTATTAAGCTACCTAAAGAAGGTCCAGAATATGGAGAGTCATCGGTGGCCTAAGTTAATCATGAAAGAAGAGCTAACTAGAAGAAAGAACACCTGGATGAAACAAAATATCAAATGGATGAAAAAATGGGATGTTGAGATGCATGAATGCCCAAACACAAATGAAGAAATAAAAAAATATGTGAGAGAAAAATTTAAATATGCTATATGGATGAAAAAAGCAGGACGCAAAAAGGATTACTATATCAAAGAATTCAATCCCACGAGGGATCACGAAGAAAAGGCCTATATAGGCGCGAATATCAAATGGAAAGCAAAAATGTTGATTGCCCAATTGCGTACTAGTTCGCATCATCTTAGGTGCGAAACGGGCAGGTGGGTGGTTCCTAAAGAGGAGTGGGAAAATAGAAAATGTCGTTTTTGTAACATGGGTATGGTGGAGACGGAATGGCATTTCACCATGGAGTGTTCAGCGTATAAAGACATCCGGGCTAGTTATGGGGTCACCGTGCAGGTCGATAATTTAAATACTCTGTTTGAAGAATCAAGGTTAGACAAAGTTGCAAACTTCATCATCAAAATTCACTGCAGGAGGGCTGATCTTGAACGGAGTTTACAATCTGCTTAGGGCCTTTTATGGGTGGCTCTTGTGCTGGTCTTGGGTCCCTTAGGCTTCTTTGGCCTCGTGGACGTCATTAAAATTTTTCATTTCATTTCATTTCATGAGGGAAAAAAAACTTATCCAACCCTTACAAGGCGTCCTGGGCTGTTACCATCGACAAAAGGTGAGAACAAGTGGAAAGCATGCTCAGAGACAACTGTTTGAGCGTTGAAAACATCGCAGGATGCTAGCGCACAGACATCCGCGTGACACGCTAATGTTCAGATGCATCACGCTAAAAATGACGCAAACGGGAAAAGCCCACGATTCAACACGAAGCTGAAGCACAAAGGTAGCTGCTCAAAAGGGGTGCTGGAGCATCTTGAGAAAGGAAAAACGCTGATGCAGGGGCTAAAGTGAGCTTACACAAGATGCTAAGGGAGTGGACACTAAAGCAGATATAAGAATGTATGTGAAATCGCAAAGGGTGCAATTTTACGACTATACAGGAAGTGATTGACATCTCTTTGGAATTTTGTTTTGTATGCATCATTTGGAACTACCAAATACTTTGACACTACTTCTACCTATGTGTAAAAATGGGCATAAATAAGGGTTTATTGGAGTCTCTTTTCAAAGAATGATTATTCATAAATACAAGTTTTAGACTATAACATTCCTTTTAGATGTTGCAAGTGTCTTGAATATGGTCATTTTGCCACCCTCTATCTAAGGAGGGACAATGAGTCTTTTAATGTGCTTCTAAGGGTGTGCCTACCCAATCTAGTTTTGAAATGCATTTGGATCAATCTATTGTTGTCTTTAAGGAAGTGATTTCCACCCCATGGAGAATTTATTGCCACTTTCTAGATCCTTGTTAGACGATAATGAAGAAAAATGTGTGAAAGAATGGATAGTGGTGCAAAAGGAAAAAAGGTTCATCCAAAAAGATAAGGATATTTATAACATGACACTTCAATCTCAAGTGCGTGCAACTCTTGCTTTTTAAGTTCTCACAAGTTATTGTTTACTTTAGATTGGTAATATAATCTTCTTATTTTGTCATGGCAAGATATTCTCACATGTAACCCTATTTCACTATAGTACGGTATGATTTGAAATATTGCAATTTTTAACAAACTTAATAAAATGGTAAGAGGGTCAACTTCACTCATTGATCAAAAACAAAAAATCACACATCAAAAGGATTTGGATAAGGATGATTATTCATTGCATGCATCTTGTAATAAGTGCTCCATCTTGAACAAGTACAAATCTTCACTAACAAACAAGTTTTCATTAATACAAAAGAAAATAAATAATAAATAGTTAAGACTTAACAATGTTTTATAAGTATGTCATTTTTATTAAGTATGATTTATACCTCTTGTACCTCTTAAAAAAAGATACATGGGGAAATAATCAATAATTTCTCTATTTCATAAAACAAAAAAGGAAACCTAGTAAAATTTTATAAAACTATGAAGTAGGCATTAACAACACTTGATAAGTTGACAAACAAAAAGTAAAAGAAAAATAGGTAGAGAGCTACTGCAAAGAGTATGATTGTAGAGGAGTCCACAAAAAGAATTTGACATCCATTGGGAATGGTGAGAGTCCATAAAGAAATTGATATCTATTGGGCATTATGGGACTAAAACAAATTGATGTTTGTAGGGCATTGGGAGCCATCACAAGTAATGAGACAATCACTATAATCATAGTTATTAAAGGAGCATTAGTGATAGAATATGCCCTCATTTTAATTGGCTATATATAAGAGGTGCAAGGAATTGGACATGACAAAAATATATGTTAAAGCTATGACATATAAAGCCCACTAATCATGTAATAAATGACATATATAACATATGATAATTATAAGATAATGAGATATAACATGAAAGTACATGTAAAAAGGGGAAACAAGGTGTCAGCTAATGTTGCCCCTAGTGTCAAGGACAACAATTAAGTGCTAAAATCCAAAGTACTTATGAAATCAGTAAGCTTGGATAGGTGTCATGAGCAGGTGAGATATAAGATATACATATGATAAGCAAAAATATGGTAAACACATAAGTGTAAACATCATAAGATAATGAGATATAAACATGAAAGTGCATGTAAAAAAGGGAAACAAGGTGTCAACTAATGTTGCCCCTAGTGTTAGGGACACCAATTAAGTACTAAAAGCCTAAGTACTTATGAAATTGTGTAAACTTGGGTAGGTTTCATGAACATGTGAGTTATAAGATTGATGTAAGCAAGGTGGTTGGCACTCCCAAACTAACTCAAACTGATCAGTCACAAACAACAAACCAACCCTTGAATCAGAAAACACTCAGTTTGAACCAAAATCTTCCCAATAGGCTTGTAGCCCTCAAAACCCAACTTTGCACAATATCTTTTAGAGAAGGCCGCACAAAGGCCAACAAAACATCATTTAAGACCTCACACAAATCCCGATATAATATCCCAAAAGATTACAAGTGGTTTCTTTGACACAACCTTGATAATCAACAAACTACCCCTATTTTAGGCTACTAAATTAGCCCTCTTTTACAAAGGAGATCCCTCCTACACACTTGATAAACACCCAAACTCACTTGACAGTCACAAGTTGTGATACAAAACCACAAATTCCATGATCAATTCACAGTTTCAAGTCTCCTAGAACGCCGCACCATGAAACCCTCATTTTACATACAAAACTCTAGGGTTTATTGGAAATCATATCACCCAGGCTTACCAGACTCAAACAATGCTTGCAACACTTCAAATTCACCCTGCACAAACTCATAAATTCATTACATATGTTGTTCTTTCAACATTTTATCAAAACCACATCTCAATACCTCTTTTCACATGAAAAGCACCATGTTTGGCCCTGGGGTGTCACCCCAATTCATACAATCTCAACCCCTCTACCTACAAACTCATGGAAACATCTAAATTACAATGTTTAGGACCCATTCCATGAGAAACAGTAAGTACAAAAAGTGGAATGGGTCAATTTACCATTTTAGATGACCCTCAACCCTTAAAACTGTGTAAATAGGGCTGCTTCAGGAATTCTAAGAAATCTCCCACAATATTGAGTATTAGAGTCTCAAACTTGATGGAAAAGAAAGGTAATTCATATATCTACACAACATAACAAGTTTTAGAGCATCTACTATATGTACGAGTCCGTACCGAATAAAAGAAATTCAGAAACACAGTAAAATTGTAGAATTAAGCGTTGTATTCTCAAAGGGAATCACCATACAAACTTCATCAATCCTTCTTTGAGCCTTGTAGAGGCTTTAAATACATATTCCCTCCAAAATCCAACTACCCAACATTCATAACTACCTTTCAAATTCTTATGTCCCTTCATATTCCTAATAAGTTGCAATTTTACAAATTTTTGCCCTGACAACAATCACATCTTTTTTTGCAACTTTTGACTCCTAAATGCAAATGACTCAAAACACATCCAATTACATAATGAATGGTCTCAATAGACCTTATTTAATGTAAATAGACTCATATGACTCCAAACTATCCAGACTCACGTAATGACCAACATCAAATGATCAAATTTTGACATAAGTGTTTTAGGTGCTCTTAAACCAAAGATATACATGTGATAAGCATAAAGATGGTAGACACATAATTGTAAACATCATATGACCATGTACAAGTCAATATGAATAATTATAAAGGGACAACTCCTAGTGTGGAAATTTGACATAAATCATAGACAAATGCATATGAAATACATACAAGTAGACATGCCATAATTTGGAAGGTGAAATGAGAATGAAAATATAAGAAGACATAATGAAAGGAGGCACACAAAAATTATGATTCCATAAAAAAGGTCAAAGTTGAAATAGAAAGCCAACATGACTAGTTTTTGTCAACATGAGAGTGGGTGCCAATCACTATATTTTGCATTATTTTGATTCCATAAAAAATACACATATACATAGTTGGTATGAGTTTTCCATAGTCCATGAAGATAGATGCAATTAGCTTTTGGATTCAACTGTGTATTTTTGAGTGACGTTTTAGATCACACTCAGTGATCCATCATTACGAAGAGGAAAAATTCACTGAGTGTGATCCGAAATGTCACTAAAAAATACACAGTTGAATCCAAAAGCTAATTGTATCTACACATATACATTACAAGAAATAATTGACATGAACCACATGATACATTTTAAGTCAATTGTGTCAAAATGTACCACAAAATTTGTCTTTGTATCATTTGCTTCTAACTAAGAACATAAACACATAATAAAGATAGTGTTTTTATATATCAAATGCTCAAAGTCTCAACCAAGAACACTAGAAAAAAATTCTCCACAATAGATCATCCTTATCCTAATCATAATCACAATGTTCTCTTCTCATATTGGTTTGTGTGCAATTCTACACAAGGTACACATCTCATGTTGCAATAATCCCTTGTGCAAATTCTTTGTGCCAAGATGCATTGAGCAATTAGCTGCATGCAACTTAGTGTAAGACATACACACACACACACACTCTTTATTCATTCTACATAACTTTGGACTTTAGCTTTGACAATAACACCACCAACCTCTCACTTGCTCCTCTCATTGTGACTTGCACATGGGTACACAAACATTTTCATGAATATGATTAGTTTGATTCCATATGTATTCAACACTTGGTTATGCTTGCTCAACGTGATCATGCTAACTAGTTGACACCATACAAATTTGATATCAAACACAACTTTGGTCACATAGGAAGCACACCATATGTGTATGACACTTTTTAGCATATTATGGAGGGCCTAACTACTAGCATTTTATATTAAACACAACTCATTGTACATTATATAAACTAGTTATGTAACTGGTAAGTCTGGTCACATTACTTAGCCTAGTTGGGTTGTGTAGAGGAAATTTTCTACTCCCAAGTCTTTAGGAAAAAGAAGAGTCTACATGGAGAAAATGGTCCTCAACTACCTCAAGGAACAAAGCTCGAGTGATAGGATCAAATGATGAGAATTCCAAAATCAGAAAGAGTAGATCACAAAGGTTTTCTAGATAGACTAACAAGCTCTCAACCATGGATGACAGAGCAGCCCAAGGATTACAACACAACGCTTTGGCATCTCATATGGATCGAAACTTGAGACTATCACTAAAAACAACAAAATGACTACTATTTTTCCTTACTAGGAACTCTTGAGATATGAGAAGATAACAAAAAGTAACATAACTAAGATAATGCAAACTAAATATAATATAAACTAAATGGAATGTAGATGATAAAATTGAGGAGAAAGAAAGTGTTCAAAACAACCTGAGTAATGAAGCCTCCAACAAAGAAATGCCTTCAACACCTACACACATAAGATCGAGAGAAAATGTTGAGGCTGTTTAGGGGTTTTCCTCAGTCAAACCCCCGTTTTAGTGTTTTCACCTCCACAGACAACCATATAGATAGATAGATAGAAAGATAAATAGACAAGATAGAAACGTGCATACATAAGGGATGTGATAAATCCCAAGATACTCAAAGACATGACAAGAAATAGATATCACTTACAAGGCTTGAGGAAGCCAGATAAGAGAGAGAGACCCAAGGGAGTTGTAGAGAGCTTGAAACCACTGTAGCAAGCTATAGAGAGTTGTGCAAGCTTGGGAGAAAGAGAAAAGAAAAGAGAGAATGAGAGAGAGAATACCGAAGAGAGCAAGAGAAGTAAAAAGATAGACTTTTTAAAGAGAGAAAAGGAGGGAAAAGAAGGTTCTCGAGCCGTTGCAAGGCATGCTGAGCTGTTTCCATCAACCGAGGTAGGTGACAAGTGGAAAAAGGCTCAAAAATGATTGTTTGAAAATTGAAATGTCATGGGATGCTAGTGTGGCGCACTGACGTTCATGTGACGCACTAGTGTCTAGACAAACCACACTAAAAAATGGTGGGAACGAGGAAAACACAAGGTTTAACACAAATCTAATATAAGAAGATAGCTATTGAAAAAGGGGCTCGAGCATCTTGAGGGGAAAAAGGTTGATGCAAGGGTTAAACTGAACCTACACAAATACTAATGGAGTGGACACTAAAGTGGATACAAAAGTGTAGGTGGAATTGCAAGGGGTGCAATTTTATGACACTACAAGTTGTACTCTAGGTTTCTTTGGAAAATAAAAAAGAGGCTTCTCCTTGTCTAATTACAATAGCCTATTCTCTTGCCAAATTCTTTGTATTTATGAGTCACACATGAATGTGGTAGAATATTCTTCATGCATGTCATGTTGTAGCTTCACTTTGACCATGCCATTATATAAATTTTCTTTTGCACTCTATGATTTCCATTGGAAGTTAACCTACCACCATTGGCTTAACTATAACCTTGTGTACATGCAAATTCCTTTGGTTATTAGATTGGAATTAGATAATTTGTATTGAAGCATAAAGGTTGAATCTCATGTCACTTGTTGCTAGACTCACCTAACCAGGTTCTTGACATTTTCGCATTGACATTTTTATTACAACCATTGTGAAGATGCAAAGCTGAATGTTCTCCAAGGAAAGGAGTCTTCACCTTTTTCTCTAAAAAGAAATAATTATTCACATCCCTCAATCAAATTTTACTAACATGAAAAGTAGCAACAAAACATGTGCTTACTAATTGAGCCATATTTTTTTAAATGTGTTCTTAGTGGCTACACTACAACTAAGGGGAAAAACATGTCCCACATGTAAGAACTACATTAAACTCTTTGTGCCAAATAATGATTTCTCATGCTCTCTTTTATAGTTGTGGGTGAATCTAGGTGAGAAGGTTGAGAAATCTTCCTGCTTGATGATTACTTGATCCAAAAATTCACTCAAGCGACAAACACCACCATGCCAATCTTAGATTGGTTGCAACCATACGTCCCCTATCACTAGCTATACAAATGATTCATAAAAATCTATATTTTTCTCTAAGATAAAGTGACTTCATTCTCTATTCATTGATGAACATTAGGAAAAAAATTTGGGCCTTAGTGGGCAACTTGCACAAATCATGACATTCAAAACAACCCACCTAAGAACATTTAAATATTTTGTAAGAAAATATCCTCCTTTGTTAGTAACATGCTAAAATCACACAATGTATGCATCAACCTCATATCGGAATGAAAAAGAAGGCTAGCCTATATAGCTCCATACTCACAACAAGTAATTTCCATTTCCACATTGGAAGCTTATTGCTCTGATCAATACTACAAGTGCATAGATCATCCACAACTTCACTCTGATGATCAAGCTCTCAATTTGATTGCACTAGACTTTTTCCAAATTAGAGTGTTTCTCAATAGGGCTTGATATAATCCTACACAACACAGTTCAACATTTTATGCCAACAAGCCACTTCTTCAATGAACAATGTTGTTATGGATCATGTGTGCTTTGACACTCTACATTGCTCTATGTTCCATCTCTTACATATATAGAGACCAACTTCTCTTGACAAGAATGCATGAGTTCAACAACACCCTTTGTTTTTAGTGCTAGATTATAGGGACCAACTTTCCTTGGTATCTACAAGCATGTATAGTCGAGATTGCAATTCAATTGCAACCACATTAGCATGTTGTAGAGAAGTTCATTAGTTCCTAGGTAGAAGTATGATTGCCTCATATCTTCACTGATTCTTGATCTATGATAAAGATTTTTTAGCTTCACATCTATAAGTCATTAGTAGGCACACACATCACCAAGTTGCAATCCATATGCAACTTGTCCTACTTATTTCATTGAAATATTAGGTTCTTTTCTAGCATAATGAGGACATTTCTCTACAAGAAAGGGAAAGGAATATAGACACAACCATACAATAGTTCAACATAGTCAATGTTTTCATATCAAACTCAATTACGTTCTTCATATTACATATCAAATAGAATGGAGATTGCTGGTCTACAAGGGAAAATGATTCATGCCCACATTTACATAACCTACACCCATACAAATCAACTCAACTTGAACACATCTCAATGTTGGAATATTCCCTTGTGCACATTCTTTGTGCATGAATATTTTTGGGAGAATGACTTGACAAAAATCTATGTAAGCATCAATAAATTAGTTGTGCAAGTCAATGTAAGATAGACACGTGCACTCTTCAATTATGCTACACAACTTTGTAGGGGTGTGCAATTTAACTTCAATAATGTTTCGAGCTCCTCATTCATTCTTTGTATTATGCACAACTTGTAGTAATATGATCAATTTCACTTCATACATGTCTGACATTTGGTCACACTTGCTCCACATAATTGTGCTAGCCAATTGGCACCATATCCAACACTTGGCACAACTTGACCACATGGTAAGTGCACCATACATGCATGACACTTGTCAACATGTGGAAGGATTAGATGATAGTCTATTATATAAATACAACTAACTATACATTTTATAAACTAGCCAGTCAACTAGTAAATCTAGTTACATCACTTAACCTAGTTAGGTTGTACTCTAGGGTTTTTTTGGAAAATTATATGAACACTTCTTATGTCATCATAGGGTCCTATTTTCAAGTCATATTCTCTATATTTATGTATCACATGCTTTTGATGAATATAGGAAGAATTCTTCAGGGATTTGTCATGTCTTAGCTTCACCTCGCTTCATCTTGGCTATGCCATATAAATTTTGTTTCACAATACAAGCTTTCCATTGGAAGTAAACCTACCTCCATTGGCTCAATTTTAACTTTTCCTACATTCAAAATTGTCCTTTAGTTCTATGACCAAAATTAAATCATATATTATTGATGCTCAAATAGATGTCTCTCATCAAATTATGCAAAGTAGTGATCTTTGTAAAAATGCTTGAATGAGGATCAAGTTTTAAGTTTTCATTTCTTACGTATTGTTCTTGCTTTCTTGGAGGTGGTTGTTGTGCAATTTTTGCACACACGCCCCGCTGGAAGCAGGGACCCTCTTTCGCTTCGGTTTTGGTGTTTTGGCCCTTTTTCTTTTGAGGTTTTGTCTTACCTAGGAATGTGCTTAAAATGTTTATCTTGAGTGCCTAAGTGTTTCCCCCAGGTTATTTATTGAAAATCTTGAGTTCTGGATGAATTTCGGGCTTTTGCCCTGATTCGGGACTTTCCACCCTGGTCGGATTTTCCCGGATCTTGCTTGAACTCCGGTTGGACCCTTATTTTTTGGGGATTTTCAGTATTCGCGGATTTCTGTGTGGGTTGGATTTTCTCGGATTCCACCCTATCGTCGGCTTCCCGAATTCCTTCTCTAGCTGTCCTATTGATTGCGTTGTTGGCTTCGTGCGTGCTTTGAGGGGTGTATCTAACTTGGTTTCTAGGTCTCTTGGATCGTTTCATGCTAGGGTTGTTCAATATTGCATCATTTGTCATCTCCCAGGCAAGTTTTGAGCTCATTTGTCTATTTTATTTTTGATGAATCTTGCCTAAGAGTAATTAGTAAACCTTAGTGATGACTTAACAGTGGAAACAACTAAATTCTGAGCTTGACTGTGTGCTAATGGCAGATGAGTAGGGTTTTAGACTTAGGGCAGTGCCGTACCAGGCGATTTCATCTTAAAATTAACCTAGAATGCAAAGAAAATTTATGAAAGGTCCATCCCTGACTTGCTCTGTGTTTAAATGTTTGAATTTCATGACTAATCCGGTGTTTGAGTAAAATCGTGATTCAGCGTCGCAGTCCGGGATAATCCATCCCTTCCGAATTTTATTCGCTGTGACCTTTCAATGTCGGTGAGATGTCATATCGATCACCCCATAGTTCACTGATAAAGTATTGTATGCATATCAGTTGGCGAGACAAAGAGGATTCGCCGAGACCTCACCCCATAAGAAAATGTCTCATCGACATGCTTGTTCATATTCGCTTTTAGCAAGACTAGCCTTAGTCGGCAGGAGGTCATAGCAAGATCCAGTAGCTTTACCGATAGTCATTTTGCTTCACCAGGACATCCGTCCTTCGGTGAGACCTCCCACCAAGCACCTTTGTCTTTCATCAAGCTCTGTTCTTTTAGTCGGTGTAACCCTTCGAGGTCAGTGAGATGTCATGTAGATCATTCTGTGTCATGCCGAAGCCCTTCATGGGTTTGCATTTGATCACCCCGACACTGTAATTCTCATGCCGAAGTCTTTCAGTCGGCAAGACAAACCTCATCGCAAAGAGCTCATAGTGAGCTCCTTCCGTCTTGCCGATTTTCCATCATGTCGCTGAGACCTCCCCCTTTTGGCGAGATCTTTCGCCGAACATATCTTGCTCTTGTTGAGTGACCTTCTGTTGGGGAGACATTCATGCTTCGCTGAGACCTTACCGCGAGCTCCTTTCATCTTGCCAATACCTTCGCTTTCGGCGAGACTCCTAATGGTCGCCAGGACTTCATAGCGAAACCTTTCTCTTGGTGAGCCCAAATCTTTTGTCGGGTGACTTCATAATGTCGGCAGGAGGTTATGCCAATGGAACTCTTCATCGGTGAGACATAACATAGTCGCTGGGACCTCTAGTCGAACTCAAACGCTTCACTGAAAGTCCTCCTAAGTCTGTATGTTCGCTGTGACTGTATCTTTCTCACACCAAAGGTCTCTCATGTTCTATTGCTAGTCGGCGAGACCAAGAGAAGTCGCTGAGACCTTACCCCGACTACCCGCTGGTCACATCGAGATGTTCCTCATTAACGTTCGACAATACTTTGTAAGTTCGCTAAGACATCATATAGATAAACTTTAGTCTGGCCGAAGTGATTACTTAAACTTTGATGGTCAGTGAGACAAGGGGGATTCATTGTGACTTTACCCCGAAGAAAAACTCTCATCGACATGACTTTCACATTCGCTTTCGGCGACGTGCCCCACTCAGTGTGACCTCATCCCGAATGAAATTTGTTTGGCCGAAGTACTTTCCTATGCACCGTTTAGTCCGGAATTGTGCCTTAACCGCGGATTTCTGTCGAGTCCAGATTTCTCCGAAATCTGCCGTCCCTCTAATCTTCCGAAATCCTCTTTGGCTCGTTCTTCGCTGGAATCCATCCCTAGCGGATTTTCCCGAACTTTGATGGAATGTAACGGAACGAGAGATAATTGAATTTGTTGATGGCTTATGATGCATTCATTGCTTATTTCATGTGACTTATTGATTGATTATGATCAGATTTGATAGTTAAGTAGGTGTTTCCTTATTATTCTGTTAGAATCTGATTGGTCAGGGATTTCCCGAAATTCCTCTCTGGCTCAGATTTCGCGGATGGCCCCGATACCCAAATTTTGTGGGATCATTTCATATGAGATTTAATGGCACTTTGGTTGCAGGAGATGCATTCTAACGATGTATTGATGGATTAACATTGGTTTCCTATGGTTTTTACTGTGGTTTTCATGTTGAGTGCAGGCTGAATCAAGCAAAGCAGCAGCTAGTTCCTCATTGTCTGATGCTGAGAAGATTAAGCTGGACATTAAGAGCAAGATCCCTAAGAGCAAGGTCACTGCAGATTAGGCAGAGGGTGTTGAAGAGAAATTATAAACAAAGAAAGCAGATTGATGACACCCTGAGCGGTGTATACAGTGGATCCATTGCCTTCTTTGAGATTATGACATGAAGAAGGAAGATCACATCCAAGTATTTGAGTCTGGAGCAGTTGAGAGAATGGTGGTAGGATGTTTATGCACCAAGTAATGATGATTCTATTTCTGAGCACTAGCTAGATGATGTGGCCACATACCTTGCAGTTATTGATAAGTATTTGGCGTATAAGGTAGATTGGGATAAGTTGGTCAAACACTCAAGGGACGAGATTGCATCCATCGAAAGACGACTTAGGGTTTTGCCTTTGCCACCTGTGGCCGACTTGGATGCAGCGTTCTTGAAAGTACATGAAAAGCTAGATTAGAATGAAGATAATGAGGAAGGGAGCTAATGATGGGTTGCG
Organism: Sequoia sempervirens; assembly: GCA_007258455.2. NCBI lineage: Eukaryota > Viridiplantae > Streptophyta > Pinopsida > Cupressales > Cupressaceae > Sequoia > Sequoia sempervirens. Next base: position 227,570,700 of record VDFB02086081.1, read on the forward strand.
GCGTGATTTGCGCTTCTCTATTATCTTCCCGCGCATCATTCGAGCTGCGGATCTGAGGCTGACTTGGATGAGATGTGCATTTAATGCCTGTTTGACCCATTTCGAAGACTCTCTTGGCCGAGTTGTTGTGCCATTAATGCTGCAAAACCCTTGCCTGGTCGACGGGTTTTCTGGGGGAATTCTATATATTGGGCATTTCGCCTCATTTGTAAAGGGTTAGAAATAGTTAGAAATAGGTTGAACAACTAGATAGTTAAGAATTTATAATTAGAAGATAGAAGTAGAATAGAGTAGAGATAGTTAGAAGCAAGTTAGCAATTTAGTATTCTCAAGCAAATGTTGTAACAAAATACTGGAATTGTTGCTACAAGTGGATAATTTGAATACAAGAAATGACATTGTGATTTGGTGTCATACTTGTTTTCTCTTGTCTTGCATGGTTCTTGTTATTCCATCTTTAAAATTGCTTTGAGAGGGTTAATGTTTAGATTAGATTTGGGTTCAATAATGTTTGTGATTTAATACTTGAATGTTGCAGCAATCCTTCAGTCCATACTTTTTGCAACCAACTGATTGTTAGTTGCTTTGCAAAGTTAGCATGGACTTCATATTCCGTATGCTTAGTTCGATTGTGAGGATTTGTTCATTTCAATTGAAAAAAGGGTTGTTGAATGAATGTTCATGATTTGAAAATCTTAACACCTCAGAAGATTACACTGTTTTATGTGAGATTGTAGATTTATCTTGGTCAAGCAGAGATCAGTTTTGAGGGATTGGTCCATTTCGAGTGTTAGTTACTTTCATTGTTAATATTAGGTTTAGTATTAAGTTTAGAACTCTCTTCGAAACCCTTATCCTTTTTTTATTTCTTTTATTATTGGGTTAAATCTAGGAGTGAAGCATCATCAGATTGTTAGATTTGATAAAATTGATTCAACATTTTGCTTGTAGTAAGATCCCATTGTGATTACCAGCATTTTCACATTTCGTTACTGAGTTGTTTATGCATTGTCAAGACCTGACATTAGAGACCTTGGGGTTATCTCTTGAGGCTTGCTGATAGAGATTTACCTTTCAAGAGAGATAGGATATCATATTCTGTCTGGCTGTTATTGTGCAAAAAACACGATCAATAGTGATTCCACATGTAAATTTTGAACAGTGTTAGTATTTAAAAATTTCTTGGCACCCAATTTTGGGGATCCTTTGAAGATAAAATATCTTTAGATGTATTATGCATATTGCATGAGTGTTTTGTTTGGTAGTCACAACTTAGGTAATTGATCCTTTGTATCATGTATAGGTTAACATATATTATAATATATGTGCTTTGGTGGTGGAGGATGTGTTGCATGTGGTAACATGTGCTTTGTTGAAATATTTTACTCAAATGTTTTTTAGTAAATAAAGAAAATATAAAATTATTTAATAAGTATCCTAGATTAAGTAGCCAATATATCATTAAACACACATTTCAAAATGATAAATGAGGGAAATCAAATGTGACAATGAAGTACTTTGTTAAAGACTATGCTTAATTGATCCAAATCAACACTTTGTAATCATATATAGAATTAGGTGTGTTTTTACAAACCGTCCATTAAATGTTTGTTTTTTATTACTTTGGGTCATTTCATTCCACATAAATGATCTTCACATTTGTAAAATTAAACAATACCTAAAAATTTGACTTTTGATAGTAAGAATGTCTTACAAAATTTTGATGGCTTGTAATTTTCTAACCTTGATATCTAAATTTGCAATGAAAATTGGTGGTATTGATGAATACCTTTTGGAGCTTTCTTTGCAATGATATTCTCTTTGGTCAAACCTTAGATTTGATTCAATGGTTTTGATGAAGAGTTGAAAGACATGATAAGTGACCATGTAGAATGCACATTCTTTCATTAAGATGGAAATAATGCTGCAATGTAATGCTCTTGAATCAAATGTATAGATGGATCTTGACTCTTATTGGATGCAAAAATAAGATTAGGGTTTTTCTATTTATAGATCTTAGCATGTAAATCACACATTTTGCATTCAAGTTGACAGGTAATAACTAGTAGGAAGGGAGTTAGCTTAGGATTGTGTTTAAATTTGGATTTGAAAGGTTTGGGATAAAATCAACACAAGGGATTTGGACTAGATTCATTTATATGCCATTAGATTGTCCCACATAAATGAATCGATAAAACTATAGATTGAGAATGGCCCTTCGGGATTTCTCAAGGTAGGATCAAGTCAGACGTGGCTTAGTTGCCAAATTTTATATAGAAATATATTGGAAAAGGTGTCATAAACTTTACATGCTATTGTTTGTATCTATTTGTTTTTTGTTAAGTAATTGTGAGCCTTAATGGAAAAGGGAATCTCACAATTATTTGACCATTATTTCCCATGTATATACTTTTTTATAACATGTGCAATAGAATATCTTGTCTTGTAAGATGTGTAAGATGATATATGGCAATGTAAGGGTAAGTGCAAAAAGATGGGTCACAAAAAGGGGGCTTAAGTGGCCACTTCTTTTTTTGAAATTAGGAAACACTGACCTTGGACGTGAAATTAGGGATAGTTACACTCAAAATTTTGAGATGGAACAAAAATAAGGATCGAAGTGCTCCGAGTCTACTTTCTAAACTACTAATTTATTTTGAAAATGGTTGAGATTAAGGGGTTCAAAAGAGGGACGTATATAAATTGGTGTTGTTTTTGTCAGAAAAACATAGCATAGCAACTCTTGTACGTCCCTAGCATGGCAAAATTTTTTTTAGTATTTTTAAAATCACTCCGATGAGAAATTAGCTAACAGTATTTAGTTGATACACAATTTTTCTGAATTTTTTTTAATGAATATTTGATTTTTTACTAATTTTCTAAGTGGACACTTCCTGAAAAACAAAATTTTGGCCATGCTACCCCTACAAAATTTGGAAACTAATTGATTTTTTTTAAAAAAATTGTAGAATGGAATCTAGTTTCTAAAAATGTAATTTATTTGAAATTTCAATGAATGGTTAATTTATAATGAAAAAAACACCAAACATTGTTTTTTTCCAAAAAAGAGAAACAAAATTAATTATGGATGAAAGGCTTAACATTGTCAAAAAGTGAAAAAAATTACATCATTGGATAGCTAAGAGAGAACCTAACATTACCCAAGTGTTCGATTTGTTCAACATTGAACCACGTGCAATCGTGACGGTGAGCACAAACCCAATTATGTGAAATATTGTAGAATTTGCAAAAATACGTCTCTAGTCGTTGGGAATACCCTCCAAGCCTTTGGGTTGGTATTCCAAGGAAAATACCTAGCCCAAGGCTTGGGGATTCCCAAAGCAAGATATAACGCGCACATTTTATAACTCGCACACGTTATATCTTAGTTTTGACATGGCTTTTTGCGTTTGTGAGGGATATTTCTAGCAAGATATAACGCGAGCGCAGTATAACGCGCTTGCGTTATGTCTTGTTTTATGTTAAATCCTACTCTATTGAATGTATGTTTGTATGTAAATGTATGCTTGTATGTCATGTATGTATGTATGTATGTATGTATGTATGCATGCTTGTATGTATGCATGTATGTATCAATGCATGTATATTGTATGTATGCCTATATGTATGCAAGATTTTATCTACACATGTACATGTATGATTGTATGCATGTATTATTGTATGTACATATGTATTATGATTGTATGTATGTATTTATGTATATCTTTAGAGGGAGGGAGAATTGAGAGAGAGAGAGAGAGAGAGAGAGAGAGAGAGAGAGAGAGAGAGAGAGAGAGAGAGAGA
>VDFB02086081.1:227576787-227596988 GCA_007258455.2 Sequoia sempervirens
ACCCATTTTTTCAAACAAGCCAAGTTAGGATGCCAATTTCACCCACTAGCTTGCCAATTTGGTGAAATTGGCAATGTAGTGGCCTGCTTGAAAAAATGGGTCCAAGAAATTGGGTCTCCCGGTGGTTCACATCACCGAGAGACCCCATTTCTTGGACCCATTTTTTCAAACAAGCCAAGTTAGGATGCCAATTTCACCCACTAGCTTGCTAATTTGGTGAAATTGGCAATGTAGCAGCTTGTTTGAAAAAATGGGTCCAAGAAATGGGGTCTCCCGGTGATTTACATCACCGGGAGACCCCATTTCTTGGACCCATTTTTTCAAATAGGTCAAGTTAGGATGCCAATTTCACTCACTAGCTTTCCAATTCGGTGAAATTGGAAATGTAGTTTTACATCATCAAGAGACCCCATTTCTTGGACCCTTTTTTTCAAACAGGCCAAGTTAGGATGCCAATTTCATCCACTAGCTTGCCAATTCAGTGAAATTGGAAATGAAGTGGTCTGTTTGAAAAAATGTGTCCAAGAAATGTGGTCTCCCAGTGATTTACATTAATTTGTAAGTATGCACATTGGTTCTTATTAATTTATACTTGTATGCACATTAATTTGTTTGATGCCAATGCTATCATCTTCTTTTACTTTTCCTATTTGTAAATAACGTACTAAAAATTGATTGGTGTCCCCTTGTAGAAAATAATGATTTATGAGCCATCCAAAAGAATCTCAGCCAAAAAAGCAATGCAACATCCTTATTTTGATGATCTCGAAAAATCTCAATTATGATTTTAAGCCATTATAAAAGTGCGTGCAAAGCATGGTGAGGGAATTTCAAGTTATTCATTTGAATTCAACCTTATCATGAGCACCTATGATGTAAACATTATAAGAGCATCTCGAATTTCAAGTTATTCTATTCATGAGAGGTGTTGTGTGCAATAGGTATCTTGGAATTCCCAGTGAATATGTATGACCAGGAGTGACTAAGTTGAGAGATTTATGCCTTGTTGTTCTCGAGTTGGAACCAAATGGTGTGGATTTGTTGTATGTAAGTGCCTTCCATCTATTTTCATTTCATTTCCATTTTGGATGATCTTTCTTTTTCTTCTTTTACTTTGCGTATTTGTAAGTAAACTACTAAAAATTAGGGTTACACGGGGATGCGTCCCCAACCCCAAAACCCCCTGTCCTCGTCCCCTACCATCCCCGAGATGGGGCGACGTGAAGGGGACATCCCCCTACCATCCCTGAAACAAAAAAATCCTTAGGAAATGCTAGGAAATGTTTCTTGTAGTTTGGGGATGGTTCCTTGTCCCCCGTAGGCAAAAACATTGAAAAATTAAAAACAAATAAAAAATTTGATTTTTTTAAGCTTATTTCTCCTTGCGTGGGGCCCACCATCTCTCCTAGGTTAATTTAATTTTTTTTGGGGGCCTAAAGTTTTATGAAGAAAAACTATTAAAATTTTGTCTTTTAACTATGAAGAGTCTCATTTAGTTTTTTATTTCTCACAACTGAGTGAAGGCATGCGAGTTTCCAATGCAACATATATTTTCTAAGAGGCTGACGTGACTATGTGAAGCTCAAACCAGTGACCATCTCCATCAAAAGCAAGGGCGACCAGCTAACAAGGGCGATGGCATCAAAAGCATTGGATATTTTTAAATTTTTTTTTTCTTCTGATATTGGGCTACAAGCGACGTACATTTCCAGTGACGAGTGACCCAAAGCATATTATAAATTTATGTGAGTTGTTCAATCTCGAGTCTTGAATCATCTATAGGTTTGAGATTAGTTTTTTAAATTTTTAGTATATAGATTAGTGATTTTATTTTATTTTTCTATTTTCATCCTTTTTCTAAAATGAAACCCTCACAACATGCATTCTCTCATTATACTGAGCATAAAAAGCCCTATTTTGAGCCATTGAGCCTCTTAGTAAAACTAAATTATTTTGCATTGCAGAGAACAGTTTTTATGTTTAGAATAATGAGAATGCATTTTTCATACTGATGTTTGAGTGTTTTAAATTTGAGTAAAAGTTAAAAGTTCTGATTTTAATAATTTAACTATTTAAATTTTAATATTTTAATTTTTTGATTTTCATTTTCAATGTTCATTGTTTATTGATTTTTTTTACCATTTTTTGGTTTCAATTTTACAAACTTTCAGGCTTTCAACAAAAAAAAGCATCCAAAATGAGCAGCAACAACAATAGTGACAGTCATGAGACTGAGAGTAGTGACAGTGAAAATGAAGCTACAAGAATGCCAGTAAACCCTTCTTCTACCTTTGAAAATACAACCCATGCTTCTTTAGACCATTTTGCATTCCCTATACCCACTCTTCAAAGGTATGCAAAAGGCCCTTTCAACAAGAAGAAACCATTGTGTTAGTTTTCCACAAATGTGACCACCAACAAGAAGAAAAATTCAGGGAGTAGCACGAAATGGTTTTGTCATATTTGTGAAACTAATTACCATGGGAGCTATACTAGGATTAGAGGCCATCTAGTGGGTGATTGTGGAAATGGTGTTAGAGTTTGTATGACAATAACATTAGAGAAAAAAATTCTATTTGCAAAGTTGGCTAGAGTAAGTGAGGACCAAATGATTACCATTCAAAATAAAAAACGGTCATTAGCTAATTTGCTAGCCTCTTCCAATGTATCAATTGGAGAGAGTTGTGATAGAGGGAAGAGGAAAGAAAGTGAGAAAAATTTAGTCATGGGGTTAATGAATGTGTAAAAATGCGAGAAAGATGATGATGTAGTGGCCAAATTCTTTTATGCACATGCTCTTCCATTTCATTTGGCAAGGTCACCTTATTTCAAACCAATGGTGAGAGAAATATTGGCAGTTGGATCCTCTTATTCCCCCCCAGAGAACATAGATTACGCACCTCCCTCCTTGACAAACAATATTCAAAAGCTACCATGAAGATGGAGGAGATGAGACAAACATGGATTAGGACTGGTTGTTCCATTGCCATGGATGGGTGGAGTGATATTTGACATAGGCCACTCATTAATGTTATTGTTACATGCCCTACTGGTTCATACTTTCTTTGAGCTATTGATTGTTCTGGGAAGCTTAAGGATGTTGATTTTTAGTTTGGAATTTTGAGGGATTCCATAGAGGAGGTTGGACCTTCTAATGTTGTGCAGGTTGTGACAGATTCAACTCATGTTTGTAAGCTAGATGGTTTGATGATTGAGAGTGCTTACAAATATATTTTCTAGAATTCATGTTGCGTACATGCTTTGAATAATGCTTTGAAAGACATTGGAAAAATAGATTGGGTGAAGGTAGTTGTTGCAAAGGCTAGAGACATAAAAATGTTTGTATGTAACCATCAAACTTCACTTGCACTATTCCAATCTTATTCAAAGAAAGAATTCTTCAAACCGGTTGAGACTAGATATGCTAGCTACTATATTTTGTTGGAGAGGATGTTGAAGGTCCAAGATGCTCTGCAAGCCATGGTTTTTTGTGTAGATTGGGAAAGGTGGACTCTATTGAAGACAAGTGAAGGCGAGGAAGTGAGAGATAGAGCACTTAATGAAACTTGGGCCAATATCAAGTAAGAAATCTGAAAATTTAAATTGTTTTTGAATTTGTTACACTTTGTCTTACTTTAGTCTTTGTATAAATTAAAAGTTCTAATTTCTATATTTTTTTTTGTAGGTATATTTTATCTTTCATATCACTAGCTATGGTGGTAATCCGGTATGCAAATACAAACTCTCCTAGCTTGGGAGAGATATATGATACTTTTGATAGCATGCTTGAGCAAATGAAGCAAACCATTCATAAAAAGGATCCTGAGATGATTTTTTATGAGGACCATATTAAGCCTATTATGAAAAAGAGGAGGAACACAATGAATACCCCTCTTCATATGCTTTCCTATGCTCTTAATCCAAAGTGGTATGTACCTAGACTTGGCCGAATACTTCCTTCTAAGGATGACGAGGTGATAGAGGGGCTTATAACAACCCTTCATAAAATGTATACCAAAGAGCAAGCAACCATTCTTAGAGAGAAGTGGCTTATGTTTTTTGATCTTCAGGGTCCTACATTTAGCAAACCAGAGGCTAGGATGGATAGGGCCACCATTGTGCAGAAAAACCCCATTGGATGGTGGAAATTCCATGGGAAGGACACACCAGATTTGAAACAACTTGCCATTCATTTTCTCTCACAGATTGCTAGTTCCTCTACTGTAGAGAGGAATTGGTCCACCTATGGCTTCATCCACTCCATTAAGAGAAACATGCTTACTTCAAAATGAGCTGAGAAATTAGTTGTAGTTCATAGTGCCTTGAGACTTTACGACTGACAGACTATTGATTATCGAAAGACTCCAACAACACGATGAGATGTTGATCTTAAGGAGGTTAGAAAAATTGATGAAGAGGAGGTGCAACTAGGATTGGTTGGGCTACCATTGGATGATCCACTCTTTCCAGAGGATGATAGTGACTCAGATAGTTCCGAGTGTTTGGATATTCATAGCCTGAATGAGGCTTAATTTCATAGATTGTTGTATTTAATATTTTGATTTTCATGTTTCAAATTTGAGACTTCTGGAGACATGTTTGAGACATTTAGATATTGATTGACCATGGCTTTATTGATGTTTGATACTGCTGTGATAAATTTTATAATGCTTTAATGACATTTCTTATGCTGTTATAGTACTACTCTCGCAATTTACTTACATATTGATATTATTGTTATCAATTATTAATTTATTGACATATCTATCTCTCTTTCCATCTCTCTCTCTAATATATTAATAAATTTTTAAAAAATCACATATATATGTATTTTGTATGTCGCCATTCCCTACTGTCCCCTAAAAATTGCCCTTTAGGAAACATCCCGTAAACGCATCCCCTGCTGTCCCCCCGTCCCCGTCCCTGAAATGCCGTGGAACATAGCTAAAAATTGATTGGTCTCTCCTTGCAGAAAATGCTGATTTATGAGCCATCAAAGAGAATCTCATCCAAAAAAGCAATGCAACATCCTTATTTTGATGATCTTGACAAATCTCAATTTTGATTTAAAGCCATTATAAAAGAGCATGTGAAGCCTAGTGAGGGAATCTCAAGTTATTAATTTGAAGTTAACCTCATCATGAGCACCTATGATGTAGAAATTATAAGAGAATCTCTAATGTATGAGTGACATTGTAAAAGATCTATGAGAATGGAGTATCTAAGGCATTATGCCTATGGTGCAGGGCACCTGGGCCTTCATTTTGTAAAAGGGGTTTAGTATGTAGTGGCTTTATGTTTAAGGTCATGTTATTGTTTTTAAATAAAGTCTTTAAGACCATGTTGCAATGTTTTGGGTCATTTTTGGTTAGGAGGAGTCATTTTGAGTCAATTTGGTAAAGTTGCAAAAATTGCATAGCAACTTTTGCATTTCTGATGTAAATAGGAAGTTGAATAGTTAGGATGTTAAAAATTAGTTGTAGTTAGTTGGATATGGTTGGAAAATGTTAAATATTCTTTGTAATGGTTGAATTAGGGGCTGGATACATAAATTTGGAGGATTGAATAACATAGATTCACTATTTTTTTCATTTTCCTACATTGAATTTTGCTGCTACAACTTGTACATTTTGGTATGGCATGGAAGTGATAATTTGTGCATTGGAATTGATGGAGGAGTGAACTATATTTCATTTTAATCTAGTCCCATTTTATTTCATTAGGATTTGAGTGAGTTATAGTGTTTTTTTTCTAAAAACGGGCTAGAAACCTTGGTTTTGAGGGTTTGAGAGCAAAAATAATGATTTGTGACCCATTCCATCGATGAAAATTATTAATAATTGGTGGAATGGGTGTAGGTAGGTTGTATTTTATTTTTTTGAAGTTTGTAGTACCAGGGATGAGGATTTGGGAAAATTTGGTTGATGCCCTAGTTGGTTTACTTGAAGTTTTTAAGCAAAAGTGATGAATAGAAGTAGGGTTTTCTAGAAAAGTTGATTGAAGACCATTCTAGGGTATGGGGATTGAATGTGAAGACCTAATTTTACATTTATAAGGTTTAGGAATTGATATTTGAGGTTTGGAGTGTGTAAAACCAATAAGTGCCTTGTTGAGGGAGCTTAGTTAGGCCTATTTCAAGGTGTAGCAACAATTTTTTGGCCCTTGTGTTCCAAAGTAACCCCACTTGAAATTGAAGTATGTTTCAAAAGAGGATAATGGGTACTCAAATCTGTAATTTGTTTCTAGGTATGAGATAGGGTTTGGAAATTATGCTTGAAAAACCTTGTTTGCTGTGCTACTAGGAAGAATGACAATTTGTGAAGGAATTCATTGAGTTTGAAGTGTTAAGACTTTGCCAAGAGTTTGGTTGAGTTAGTTTGCATTTTGATACCCTTTTCTAAATCATCCTAAAAGTACAAGCACTCTGGTTTTAGAATGGTGTATGAAGTATATTAGACAATTGTAGCACAAACATAAGAATTATGATAGCCAAATAAATCTCATTTTATTGTGAACGGTCCTTTTTCAAAATTTTATGACTGTTCTGTAACTTTAGCCTATTACAATTGTGGAAATCAGGTTCAGAGGGGTACATTCTATCATCAAAAAGGTTCTGATAACATCCGCCCTGGTCATGCTCTTTCGTCTGGTTCTTTTATAGGCTCTGAGTCCTTTTTGTGCATCCCTGGTAGCATTTTCCATAATGGGCGCTAGGTTTCTGCATAATCAGAGTTACAACCTTCTTCTCATTTTAAGAGATCATTGAATAGGGCACCACAACAACCTTTTGATATTTGTGCATTAGAAACTGATTCTGGGGATAGTTCTTTGGGTTTTCGATCTTGGGCTGAGGTGGTTCATCATTGTCCAACAAACTTTCCAAATAATGTTCCAATCAAAATTGGGACTCCCTTCAATCCAAATCTGTAGAGCCCTGGTCTTATTTCATATTATGTTACGCCTGACATTGATTCTCCTGCTTCATTTACGAATAATATACCTAGGTGGCATAAAGATTGCTATAGGATTCTCAACTTGTAGTTGAAGAATGCAAAAAAGGGTAATTTTAATCAGAATGTACATAGCAAGGTTGATAAAAAGTGGGTTCGTAAAGAGGCTACGATTGGAGGCACTGTTCAACACTTGGTGACTAATTTTTCAATTACATTTCCTCAAGCTTTGTTGCAACCTCAAATTCAAGTTTTGCAGTCCCTCACTTGTATTGGTAAGTTCTGGAACTTCACTCCTCAAATAGATCTATTACAAAAATGGATTTTTAGTGAATGGGAGGTTTCCTCCCAAGTGTTTTTTCTTGATAAAGGTGAAGGGTTTTTTGTGGTTATCTTTAATTCTGAGGAAAATAGGGATATTGCTCATTCTACCAAGTCTTGGTTTTTTGAGGGTCATGGTTTGTATACTCTTCCATGGTTTCCAAATTTCAATCCTTCTCTTCATTCTGCCAAGTTTGTCCCCTTTTGGGTTCAGTTGCAAGGTCTCCCTTTGGAATATAGAGAAACAAAGCTTATTGAAACATTGGGAAATCATTTAGGTATTTTCTCAGGCATGATTTAGATTTCTTTGCTATTCCATTGCACCCTGTAAGGGTTTGTGTTTTTTTGAATGTTTCAAAAGATCTCCCTTCGCAGTTGATAATAAATTCATATAATGGGGTGTGGAAACAATCAGTTGTTATTGAGCATCCAAATGAAGTCTGTCTTCATGATATGCATCATTTAAATGAAGTATCCAGTGCATCTATGGAGGTGGCCCCTAAATGCTCTGTTTCACTAGAAAGAGAACAATCTTCTCTTTTGGGTGCTGAGAGTAATTTCTGTAGTGATGATGTCACGGCTGCAACTTCTGTTTCTTCTCTAAAAGCTCATCACTCTCCAGTTTTAGGTGGAGAAGTTCAAAACATATTGGGTAATTCAAATCAAGAGGTGTTTGGTATAAAACATTGTGATTTACATGTTCAGTTAGTCACTAAAGCTTCTGAAGGTCTTATGTCCCTGTCTACTATGCCTCTTGTGCAAAATCATGTTACTATTATTTTTTCAAAAGAATGGTTGAGTACATATCATTTGGGGCTTGCAAAATTTCATAGATCATTGTATTTATATTCACCTGATCTGAATTCTATTACTATATAAGAAATACAATATATTGCAAGGTTAATTACATCTAGGGGTTCTAGGGTTGTTTCTGAGAAATGTTTTATGTCCTCTCAATCCCATATGGAAAGCCAAATATTAAGGCCAAGGGTATTTTGTGAAGATGCATGTATTAAGTTTTTTGATCACTCAGATTTTAGTGATGATTTGGATACTTTTGTTACTAAATTATTGTCCATAGTAGCAAACCAAGTGATTGATGAAATTTCAACTAATGTGTTGGAAGAGGATGGAAATTTAGAAATACCACAAACCCTGTCTATATTTCAGTCCCCTCTGTCTCTTACAATGAGTGATAGGGAGGATGACATTTGTGAAGTTCCTCAAACTTTATCCATTTTGCAATCACCTTTGTCACCCACTACTAACAAAAAAACTCATGTAAAAAGGGGTAGAAAATCATTGGCTACCAAGTTACAAGAGGAAATTGAGGCAGGTACACAGTCAGTTTTGAAGATTACTTTATTTGGGTTTGATAAGCAAAAAAGACCAAGGAGAGCGTGTTGCTCTCCCAAGGTGTAAATGCATATAGTATCTTGGAATATCATAAGCATTAATGCCTCTGATAAGAGGGCTCAAATCAAGCATCAGTTGGATATGTGTGGAGCAGATGTGGTTATCCTACAAGAAACAAAAACTTCTCCAAAAACTTTTGATATTATGTGCAAAAAATGGTCTAAATGGCAACTAGTTCATTGTCCAGCTCAAGGTGCTTCAGGTGGGCTTATAACTTTGTGGAATATAAGAAATTTTGTATTGATAATGTGACAAATGACATCAATTGGTAGCTTATGAGAGTTAAGAATTATGCCATCTCTTTTTGGTTGATTAATCTTTATGGTCCTACAAGTACTACTGCCAAGAAACATTTGTGGGACAAGTTGAAGCAAGTCATGGATCGGTTTGCTAATGAAAAAATTATCATTGCAGGTGACTTTAATGCAATTGCTTCTCTTGATGAAAAGCATGGTGGTATATCTCCACCACCAGTAGTTATGAAATATTTTCAAATTTTCATAAAAGATAATGCATTAGTTGATATTGTTCCACAAAATGGAAAGTATATGTGGACAAATAGGAGGAAATATTTTCTTCAGATTGCAGAAAGGTTAGATAGGTTTCTTCTATCTCCAAATTGGTTAGCTAATGATTTTAATCTCTTCTAAGATTCTTTCATTTAATGCATCAGATCATTTTTCCATTTCTTTGAATATAGTTCAAAATGCATTGCATTTAAAGTGTACATCCTCATTTAAATTTGAATCTATGTGGTTTCGGCATCCAAATTTTCTTCTTTTTCTCAATCAATGGTGGATGTCAACTCCTCTTGTTAAAGGTTTAAGAATGTTTCAGTTATGTAAGAAATTATAATATTTGAAGATGCAAATTAAGGAATGGAATATCTCTGTCTTCAAAAATATTTTTGTGCAGAAAGACTTGGTTTATAAGCAGTTATTAGAAGTAAACAAAAAAATAATTTCTCAAGGTATGGATGATGAAGCTTTTGAAAAATAGAAAGAACTGCAAAAAAAAATGGTGTGAATTATTGTTGAAGGAAGAAGTTTATTGGCGTCAGAAATCAAGGGAGCTCTGGCTTAAGGATGGTGATAGAAATACAAAATTTTTGCACATATCTGCTCAAATTAAGAGGGTGAAAAATTCAATTTTTTCTATTCAGGATAGTGCCACAAATGTATTGCTTTCCAAGGAAGCTGATATTCAAAATGAAGGCATTAAATTTTTTTCTCAATTGCTTTCTACTAGCCCAACTTCATCTTCAAATATTGAAAGTATTAGGTCAGATCTATTGGAATCAATTCCTCAATTGATCCAACAGGAAGACAATGACAAGATCTTATCCCCTTTCATCTTAGAGAAAGTAAAGGCTATTGTATTTTCCTTATCACCTGAGAAAGCACCAGGGCTAGATGGTTTTACTGCTTTATTTTTCCAAAAATGTTGGGATTTAATTTCAATAGATCTTTTAAGAGCAATGGAGAAATCAAGATTGTCAGGAGGAATTCTTAAGCAGTTTAATGTCACACACATTGCTATTTTTCCAAAAATAGCCTCCCCTAAAACTTTTTCTGACTTTAGGCCTATATCTCTCTGTAATACAATTTACAAAATTTTCACTAAGGCTATGTATTTAAGGTTACATCCCTTCATTTCTAGAATTATATCTGAGGATCAAGGTGGATTTGTGCCAGGAAGAGAGACTGTTGAAGGGGCTATAGTTGCACATGAAGTTATTCATTCAATTGCATCAAACAAGCTTTCGACAATGGTTGTGAAACTTGATATGCTGAAAGCATATGACAAGGTTAATTGGCAGTTTCTCATTCAAGTTTTGAGAAAATTTGGTTTTAGTCATAAATGGTGTAAATGGGTGTTTTCTTGTTTATTTGCTGCAAATTTTTCTGTGATAATCAATGGAACACCAGTGGGTTTCTTTAGTTCCACACAAGGTGTTCATCAAGGGGATCCTCTCTCTCCTTTTTTATTTATTATAATTGCAGAGGCTTTGAGTAGGGTTGTTTCTAAAAGTTATGAGCAAGGTTTATTGCAGGGTATAGCCATTCTAGGCACAAACATTACTATTACACATTCTTTATTTGTTTATGATACTTTTATTTTTGGAAAAGCAGTCTTGGGGGAAGCAAAGCAAATTAAATATGTGTTAGATAGGTATGCTCAAGCATATGGACAAAAGATCAATGAGAAAAAATCCAAGATTTATCTATTTAACACAAAAACAGCAGTTGCGAGGCATATTGTAAGGATCCTTGGATTTCAAGAAGCTGAATTGCCTAGTAAGTACTTGGGAATTCCTTTCTTTATTGGATAAAATAAAGTATCTTATTGGAATAAAATCATTCAGAGTATCCAAGCAAAAATTAGTTCATGGAAAGGTAGATGGCTATCTATGTATGGAAGAATATTAATGGCTAAATCTATCCTTTCTTCAATTCCTAATTACTTTATGTCTATCCTAAAAGCTCCTAAATCAGTTGTGGTACAAATTGAAAAGCTGATTCATAATTTTTTATGGTCTGGAAACATAGATAATGTAAAGAAGGTGCCTTTAATTTCGTTGGATAAAATGTGTATGGATAAGGTACAAGGAGGTGCTGGTCTACATAATGTTGCTTATAGGAATTTATTGTTGGGTGCTAAACTAGTTTGGAATATCATGTACACTCAACCAAATAAGAAATGGTGCAAGGTCATTCAAAAAAAAATCTAGATAACCTTAATCCTTCCAGGATCCTCACTGTATCAAATCCACCATTAGGGTCACAAATGTGGAATTTTCTAATTGCATGCAGGAAATATATAGTATCACATTTAACTTGGGAAGTTAATAATGGGGAGGAAGCTTTATTTTGGAAAGAATCATAGAATGGTTTTCAGGCTATCAGTTCTGTAAATGATTTTCAAAATACTGAAAACATTTTATCTTCTTTGTGGGGTGTTAAGGTTAAAGATTACATTGATCAGATTGATATATCATCTCATAGGGTTATCTGGAAAGACTTGTCAAATTGCAACATTTCACCAACACATAGAATATTGTTAAAGCAAATTTTAGATAGAAGAGTGGTATTCTTATCCAATGAAAATGATAAGTTAAGGTGGATTTTTTCTAAATCTAGACAGTATTCAGTCAGAGATGGGTATAAAGCAGTCTCACAAAATGCATTGCAGATGGGATTTCAAAGGGCTTACACATTTTTTTGGAATCCTATCGTTCTTCCTAAAGCAGGGTGCTTTGCGTGGCTTGCAATTAAAAATAAAATTCTGACAATTGATAAGTTATCCAAATTGGGAATTGTAGATCCATTTCAATGTGTTTTATGTGAGAATCATTTTGAAGATATCAATCATCTCTTTGTTGAGTGTCATGTTGCTCAAGCATGTTGGTATTTTATTCAAAAAATATTGAACTGGTATGCACCTTTGTCTACTAAATTATGGGACATTTTTTCTAGTTGGCCATGTTTGTTTAACAATTCCTTTTTTGCCTACATTTGGAAGGTTATTCCAGCAATGATAGTGTGGGCAATTTGGTGGGCTAGAAATAAATGTATATTCAGGAAAGAAAAATGTGTTATTGAAAGTCTGCTGATTGGTTTAGAAACATCTATCTCTGAGGTAGTCAACAGTTATGTGTATCAGACAAAAAGAGTAGATGTTGTATTTTCAAATTGGGATTCAACATTGCTGTCTAAATGGTCTCAAATTGCTTTGCCATTTAATGGGAGTAAACTACAAATACCTTTGAACAAGGTAGATTAGGCTAAGCTAGTTTGGAAAGCTCCACCTCAAGGTTGGTTTAAGTTAAATTTTGATGGAGCTAGTAGAGGTAATCCTGGTGAAGCTAGTGCAGGGGTGGTCATTAAAGATTATAGGGGTAGAGTGTTAATGGAAAAATCAATAAAACTCTCAAATGTAACTAACAATGTAGCAGAGGCTAGTGCAATCTTGTATGGATTAAAAATGGCAAGAATGTTAAAAATTGCTAAGTTACAGATTAAGGGAGATTCTTTAATAATCTTGAATGCTTGTAAAGAACATAAAATTTTCGACTGGCACCTTCAATATATCATGAAACAGGTATGGCTTTTATTGGATAGTTTTAGCTTATATCAGATTATGCACATATATAGAGAAGGTAACAGTTTGGCAGATTTCCTGGCAAACATGGGGGTGGAACAGGGGGAAGATTCAATAATTCATGTAATTGATGGCAAACATACAAACTCAAACCTGTGTAATATCATTAGGAATGAAGGGGAATTGTAATTTGAGTGCAGAGGTAATTGAATAAAGGATTAATGATTTCAGTTTGCTGTGAGGTTTATGAAAGTATCCATTGGATACAAGGGTGGTCTTTTGAAAATTTCAAAATGAGGAAGTGTTATCGGATTTTCTTAGCATTGAATATGTTACACTTCACTTACTTTTGTAGTTCAAAATTGTCAAATGACAATTGTTTGTTACATATATGTGGAGGTCATTTTGAATTTTGGCATGTTACAACTGGGAAACTAATTTGTATGGTGGATGGCAGATGTCAAAAATACAGCCTTTTGTATGTGTATTGCTTGGTATGCAATTCAAAATATTTTGTGATGCGTATTAGAGTTGTTCAATATTTCCTTTTGTGACCTAGCAAAATAAAGATGGTTTAAAAGGTTAATTTACATGTGGAAAAGATTAGATAGGTGGAAGGAAATAAGAATAGCAGTGCTTTGAGGTGTAAAGGGAAAGTGGAAAAAGTAAATGTACAGATGGCATGGATCTAAGGTTGGAGGGATGCATAAGGTAACAAATGTCAGGGTAGAAGTTCAGTTCAAGACCACATGTGTGTTAGATTGGGATTATATTTTTTTGATGGTTTGGGTACGAAGGTTATCATTTTGCGTCATTGCTGGCTATTATGTGGGAGAATGTATCTAATTTGTGGTACAATTGCAACAAGTAAAAGATCATGTGTAATCTCTGGTATATCTTAGGATATCAACTAGTAGAAGTACATGTGCCAAACTGTTTCGTTCAGGGAGGCGTATAGAATATGCTCTGTAATTATTCCTCATGGTAATTAGAAATTGTGTACCACTTTCAGATGAAACCGTCAGCATTTTTTAAATTAACAAGTTTGTGTAATTGTGCAAGATACAAGTGTCAATGCAAATTTATATGAAATGTGTGAACATGGATTTCATGGTTGGTACTTTCTGATGAAAGGATTAAGAAAATATAATGGGGGCATGGATAAGTTTATCATATGTTTAATCATTCGAAAGGCATTGATAAGTATGGATTCTAAATTAATTTTTATCAAAAACCATCTTGGATATCTGCTAAATTTGGCATGTAATAATAACTATGAAAGGAGAGTACAATTATTACAAGTTATGCTTGCAGAATTCCTCAAATATATCGCTAGCTTAGAGATGGGCAATAAATTGGCGGATAGATGTGATACATTTGCACAATTAAGTCTGCTGCATTTGCAAAGAGTGGGTATGTTTTTCTAACAAAAGTTCTATTAGTGGTGAGCTTAGAGTGCCCAAGTTATTCTATGAAAATTGTAGTAGGTGACAGATGGAATTTTATCTGAGAAATTACATAGTCTTCATTCCAGTTAAAGATTGGGAAATGCCAATAGCAGAAGAGATTGCTGATGATAAAATTATTTTGGTTTTCAAAGGTCATTGTTCAACCTTCATCAAGTATATTAAGTGGATTATTGGGAAAGCAATTCTAGAACCTGAGGCGAAGAGGGTAATTTATCCTTCTCAATTTATTTATGTCTTCCTTTCAAATTGCTAGATTTACTTCAGGATGTTCGAATGCTAGAATTGATTGCTGCTAAAGTTGTCAATGAAGATTTTTTACCAAATGGTGTTCTTTCTAAGGCTTGTTAGAGGTATGATATGTGTAAGGGTCAGGGTTATATAGGTGGTTTATTTCCAAGGCATTTCTTGTTGAATCACACAACATTTACAAAGCTTTTTGTTGCAATAAACAAGTCTATTTCTCAGCAAAGCTCCACTTTCATGCTTAATGCTCTGAGAAGGTATACGACTGAGTTTGATGATGACTTGTTAGAGAAAGTGAAAGTAATTGTCCAGGCCATGATGGTCCTCCTTGTTCATGTGCATGATCCACCTTTATCGCCACCTATGCCTATGCTGGAAGATGATAATAGTACACATCAACACTTTGAATCTAAAGAAGTAGTACCTTAGGAGAATGCAAGAGGGATTAATCTGAATATAATGCTAGAATATGATCCTGTAGAAGGTAATGTTCAGATAGTTGTTGAAGAGACAAGTGAAAATGTTTCTCCAGATGTCATGGAGGAATAGTAGGTACATAGAAAAACAATATTTTGTATTGAATATGTAAGTGAAAATGAAGTGACAATGTTTTTTGTTCGATGGTATATGGTTTTTCTCGAAGGGTATATGGTTTGGCTTGAGGAATATGTTGTTTTTTCCTGATGGTGTATGGGTTTTCATCGATTATCACATAAAGCTCTTGAAGAAATCTGTTCAAAGACAAAAGATGTTTACAGAGGAGTGCTCAGAATATGAATTAGTATTGGGTAACAGTTGAAGTTCCAAACATGAATATTGCTTTATATTCTAAGGAAGAACAGGGTGAGCAAGGGGAGAATTTGGTAGAGCATATGCAGATTGAGGAATAAGTAAAATACTTGGTGCCTACCTGTGAAGGACCTTAGGTATAAGGTAAATATGGAGGTTGGTTTTCTGTTGTAATAGGGGGATGTTAGTTTTGCAATTATGTAATATTACAGTATCAAAACGACAATGATAATTATGTGACGTAGATGTATAAACACTTAGAATATGATATGCAAGAACATATGCAATATTTTGGGTTTTACACTCAAGCTATGTAACTTTTTTTCTTTGAGGGCAATAACCATAGGTTTTCTTCCAGATTCTTTCCTTACCAGTATGCCCTTTGAATCCAGGATATATAAATTATGAATATAAATAATATATTATAGTGGCTAGTCCGCTTTTTCTTAAAAAATAAAATAAAATATAGTGAGTGTACTAATGTTTGATGGTTTCTAATCATTCTTTTTCTTCTTTTATTCTCTCCCTATTATAACTAGCACTAATTGACTAACTTATTATAAAAACTTCATTTATTAAAATAAATCAACCTAATGATTATATATCAATATCAATATAGCATATAGTCTATTGAAATAAACACTTGTAATGAGGTTTACTCAAATATTTAAATTTATTGCTGCCCTCAAACATTTGTAATTCAAGCAACGCAATCCCTTAACAATCCAAATTGCAAAAGGGAAACATTCTTTGACGACCTGTTACCTGGATACCGTTTTAGTTATGGAAATTTTGTTTGAGGCATTGGGATCATGTAGGACACCTCTACAATAACCTCTCTTGATTTTTTTTAATCTCAGAGTCATTTTTTAGTGGTGTCCAATTTTGACTTGATGGAAAAAGTGTCAATTATAAGAAATGTAAAGTTGCAAAGTGGTGCAACTTTCATTTTGCAACTTGTGTGACCAAATGGACTATTCCAATGCATCCGAATGGGTACGTTTGCACTAGGAATGGTCATCTTTTGCACCCAAACATGAAAAATCGCTCTGAGCTACATTCAACCAGATCAATCTCTTAAGAGTTCAAATTGCAAAAGGGCAGCAATATTTGGCGGGCTATTACTCAAAAACCGTGATGCTTAATAACTCTTAGTTTAAGCCTACAGGATCATGTTGGGCCCCTCTACAATAACTTCTCTCGGTTTTTGTTATGTCAGAGTGGTTTTCCCATGGTGTCTAGTTTTCACTTGATGGAAAAGTGTCAAATGCAACTAGTGCAAAGTTGCAAAGTGGTGCAAATTTTGTTCTACAACTTGTGTGACCAAATAGACTATTCCAACACATCTGGATGGGTGGGTTTATACTAGGCATGGTCCTCTTTCACACCCAAACATGCGAAATCACTCTGAGCTACATTCAACTGGCAAAATCCCTTAAGAGTCCAAAGTGCAAACTAGTTGTAATCTTTGACAAGCTATTACTCAGAAACCGTGATTCTTAGAAGCTTCTCATTTGAGCCTATGTGATCATGTCAGCCCCCTCTACAATAACCTTTCTTAGTTTTTTCTATCTCGGAGGTGTTTTCTTGTGGTGGAAAATTTTCACCCGGGCAAAAAGTTATCAAATGCAAGTAGTTGAAAGTTGCAAAGTGGTGCAACTTTCATTCTACAACTCGTGTGACCAAATGAACTGTTCCAACACATCCATTTGGTACATTTACACTAGGAATGGTCCTCTTTTTCACCCAAACATGCTATATCGTTCTGAGATACATTCAACCGGTAGAATCCCTTAAGAGTCCAAAGTGCAAAATGGTTGCAAAATTCAATATGTTGTTACTTAGATACCATGATTTTTAGAAACTTTTGGTCTGAGCCTATGGGATCACGTTGGGCCCCTCTACAATAACCTCTCTCAGTTTTCACTATCTCAGAGACATTTTCTCGTGGTGGTGAATTTTCACTTGGGAAAAAAGTTGTCAAATGCAAGTAGTTGAAAGTTGCAAAGTGGTGCAATTTTCGTTCTGCAACTCATGTGACCAAACAGATTGTTCCATTGCATCCAAATAGGTATGTTTATTCTAGGCATGGTCCTCTTTCACACCCAAACATGCGGAATCACTTTGAGCTACGTTCAACCGGATCGATCCCCTAAGAGTCCAAAGTGCAAAATAGTTGCAAACTTCAGCATGTTGTTACCTGGATACTGTGACGCTTATAAATTTCTCGTTTGAGCCTATGGGATCATGTTAGGCCCCTCCTACAATAACCTCTCTTGATTTTCACTATCTCGGAGGAATTTTCCCATGGTGGGGAATTTTCACTTGAGGAAAAAGTTTTCAAATGCAAGTAGTTAAAAGTTGCAAAGTGGTGAAACTTTCATTTTACAACTCGTGTGACCAAATGAATTGTTCCAAAATGTCTAGGTGGGTATTTTTACACTAAGAATGGTCCTCTTTCACACCTAGATATGCTGAATTGCTCCGAGCTACATTCAACTGATAGAATCCCTTATGAGTCCAAAGTGCAAAATGGCTACAATCTTTGACGGGCTACTACTCGGACATCATGATGCATATAAACTTCTCATTTGAGCCTATGGGATCATGTTGGGCCCCTATACAATAATATATTTTCATTTTTTCTATCTCGGAGGCATTTTCCCGTGGTAGCAAATTTTCACTTTGAAAAAAAGTTGTCAAATGTAAGTAGTTGAAAGTTGCAAAGTGGTGCAACTTTCATTCTACAACTTGTGTGAACAAATAGACTATTCCAATGCATTCGTATAGGTACGTTTACGCTAGGAATGGTCCTCTTTTGCACCCAAACACACATAATCGCTCTGAGTTACATTCAACCGACTTGATCCCTTAAGGGTCCAAAGTGCAAAAGGGAAACAATCTTTGATAGTCTATTACTCGAAAACCGTGATGCTTATGAACTCTCCATCTGAGCCTACAGGATCGTGTTGGCCCCCTCTACAATAACCTCTCTTAGTTTTTGTTACCTCAAAGTTCTTTCCCCATGGCGTCCAGTTTTCACTTGATGGAAAAAGTGTCAAATGCAAGCAATGTAAAATTGCAAAGTGGTGCAAATTTTATTTTGCAACTTGTGTGACCAAAAAAATTGATCCAATGCATCCTGATAGTTACTTTTACGCTAGACATGGTGCTCTTTGACACCCAAACATGCGAAATCTCTTTGAGATACTCTCAATCGAATTGATCCCTTATGATGGCATGCAAAACAATCAAAACGAGAAACATACACACAACGGTTGAGAAGTCTGAGTTTTCCACACAAAAACATATGATCATCCTCAAGTCTAGCAAACACAAGATGTTTTTTAATTATCCTCCTTTCCCTTATAACAATATACAACGAATTGTAAATGTGTACAGTGGTGGAATTTGGAAACATTTTTTTCCTCAATTAACAACTTTGGTTGTGAATCATTTTGTCATTTTCATTTGAAATGGTTTTCTATGCTTGAAAATTAGAGTCTAAGAGAAACAAGTGATGCTCTCACATACATTTATTATTTGGTGTGATAAATGAAGTTTCCACCGTTGAGTCCATTTCTTATTTGCATTATAAATTATAACTTGCTTTCTCCCAAGTCCATTTCCTATACAGGAAATAATATTGCAAAAGGTTGACATATACATCTTTTGACATGTTTATATGGTGATGGATCAAGAACATAACAATTCATTCTGCACTATGAGGATTATGCTGTGAAAATGTTTAAAGACTATTCAAGATAAATGTTTGTATGATAATGTGTCAAGAAGTTAACTACTCATCATCTACTATGAATATTATGTTTTGCAAGTGTTGTGAATATTATGTATCCTTTGCTTAATTGAGTTGTTCCAATTAAAAGATTAAATATATTAGAATCTTTTTATGAAACATTTCATGGAATACCAATTGAAAACGTGTTTTTTACTTTTAGATAAAGCATTTCATGGAACTCTTTGGATTAAACTAAATTGAGATATGTAAGAACAAGGGGGCATTAAAAAATAAATTGCTCAAGGATCTTAAATAAGCCTTCTCTCCCGTTGCAATTTTGGGTGGATTATTACTTTTCAAAGTATTGAGAATGCTTTGCCTATTTTCTAGTTGGAAGTTGCCATTCTAGAAGGCTCATCTCTTGATATATTTTATACTCATTCTTAATCAATTATCAAGTTAATAATTAGTGCATTTAATTATAGTTAATCTTTTCTTTTCAATTTGTGCAATTTTGGAATTTGTAACTCTACTACTATTCCTAGAAATATTGAAGTTGTTTAGCATTGACTAATAAAGTTTTTTAGCATCAATCAATTAATATTCAAGACAAACCATGAAGGAAATCAATGATCAATGCTAGGGATAACCAATTAATAAGTACACAGTTGAATAAGTCAAGCATGTACATGTGAATAAGGGAATCAGAAGTACTCAAAAACACGTAAGCCTTGAAGTATACACATGAATACATAGTGTAGACATGCAAAATTTACATTATGCATTCGATTGGATTCAGTCAAATTAGATGTCGTATTAGGACCATTCATCAATTAATCAAGTGCATTTTCATCCATTCATTAAATAATCTCAAGGTCATTTATCAAATAAACATTATCATTCAACCTTCATCTTACATCATCCATTTAATTAAATAAATCAGGACTTTATTTAAATCAAATCCTAAATCATATTCAATCATTTTCTAATTCAAATAAATCAATTATCAAAGTCTTGAAAGTCAAATAATCTAATCAGCATTAAATCAGCATAATCATCATCTAACCCTGATTAAATGTTAATCCCATCCCACTTGCATTCTCTAGATATCTCCACTTGCACAATAAATCAATTTTATTGATTTATTAAAAAGCCTCATTTTCCCTCAACATG